>OU426982.1:89766840-90515950 GCA_911387785.2 Aelia acuminata
GCTCCTGGTGTCTCTAGGATGTTTAAACCTATTTGTCTTCTACGTAAGTAATTTCCTTTACGTTCTACGGAATTTGCCGGAATTAACAATTCCGCCCTAGATTGGTCATTTTTCAATTACTTCCAGTAAGTAATTTCCTTTGGGATCGTTTTTCGCATTCACGCTTTTACCAAGCGTCTTACTTTACGTTTGCTTCCGATTTCGTATTAACTCTCTCATTTGCTTTGCTTTCCTATCGCTTTCTCTCATTCACATATGTTTCATCATTTCTAATAGTTACATGTTTAAGATGTTTCCTTTGCTTGTTACTGCAACACTGATAGAGATACATGTTTCTTCGTTTCAAATAGAGAAAATGTTTTATTCATCGTTTATTAGGGACATATAGAAATGAATACAGAATAAAACAGTTTCTACCAGAGTCACATGTTGCATTGGTTTTTGGCCCTCCGGGTGTTTCTACCAACACCCAATCATGTTCTTGCATTCAGTGTGTGAAAGTAAGTGGAACGCAACTCGTTGTTTCTACCTGATGTGGAAATAATATATGTAGAGTAAATACGAACCATAACACATTCTACCCCTTCCTGCCATTGTATGAAGGGAAAAGTTGATTTATATTTTAGTTGATTTTAAGAGAAGAGCTAGGGGAGTGTGTGCCTGCCCTCCATTTTCCGTTCCTTGGCACTCACCTCTCCAACTCGGTATTCTACCCCCCTGGGGGTTGGGAGTGTTAAGTTTTTATCAAACTTAAAGAATTTTTATGTTTTAAAAATTTGGTTTTATGTTTATAGCTCTCCTAGAAGACTATGATTTTACTTTTCTTATTTAAACATACTAATTTTCAGCTAATTATTCATTTCAAAACGATTAAACTCTTTAAACATCCTAAGTGAACTTTTGAGTTTATGTTTTTTGTCTTTCTAGATGATTTTGGTTTTGCTTTTTATATTTAAACACGTTAACTTTCATTAATTCAGCATTTCCAAATGGTCAAAACTCCCAGAGCGTTCTAATATACTGAATTTAAACATGTACTTACAACGTGGTTTGCCAATTTTATGTTCCCGCGATGTTTTTCTTATAATAACACTTGTGTCATCTTTTTACACTGTCCAGATCATGTTTCAATAGTTTTTTCACTGTAACCCGGTTTATTTGTGGGAATTTAAGCATTTTTCACTACTGATGGTTATCCTTGCGACAGGTTACGTATTCACGTTCAAAAGCTCAAAGCAGTCGCTGAGTTTTTTCTCTATTTTTTGTTTTTCTCGCTTTGAGCACTTTTAGCTGTCTAATTATGCTCAATAAACTCTAAAATCACTTTTGATTACCAGCTTTTATTTCTGACGTGCTTGTAATAGTCATTTTCCGTCATTTTAAAGATTGTATATTTTAAGTTTCCTGAAGCTTTCGCAGTTTAACACTCGATTCGAGCGCCTAATCTCTAGGCCCTATATAAGCGCGGGCGCTTACAGCCCTTTGTCTTTATGCGTGTGCCCTTAGCTGCAGCCAGATCTCTTGCATCTTTCTTGCGGTCACTCTGTGTCGACCCACCGCCATCTTGGCTAATTTCACACCGCTTTCTTCCGAGGGGAGAAACTTCTATGGGCAACCGAGACCAAAACAGATGAACTTGCTGTGGTCCTGCTGCGGAGGAGAACTTCTTTTCAACTGTCTCTACTTTGCGTCTGCTGCCAGCCTGCAGGCGAACTCTCTTCGCAGCCCAGCACTTCTGTCGCACCAGCTTTCACTGAAGCTTTGTATCGTAATTATATTATTTAAAAATGTTTTCTTTGGTATTTATTTGTACATGTCTTTAATTAGCTGGCCAGCTATTCTTCTTTTTAATTTAGCTATAATTAGTTGTAATCTAGCAATTCTCTATTATCATTTAGCAGTCTTATATTGTACTTCAGCTTTTACTACGAGAAGCTTTCTTGTAATTTTCTACATCTTTTATTTTAGAATATTAATTGATTCTGTATTTTTCATGCCAAATTCTGAGCTGAATTGGGTCTTCCTGCAGAGCTGGCAGATAGGCGAGCACAGAACACTGTTAGCCAGATCACCAGCATCAGCTTGCACCTCCCAGCAAAGGGCACAGCATCCTCAGCTGTTTTCCAGTAAACATCAGGGGTGCAGTAAAAGGCAAGGGACACGTCTTCAGCTGTTTTCCAGTAAACATCAGGGGTGCAGTAAAAGGCAAGGGACACGTCTTCAGCTGTTTTCCGGTAATCTTCAGGGGTGCGGTAATCAGCTTCCGGCTAACTGTCAGGTGAGTGCCAGTTTCTGTAACCCTAGGCTAAGGTCCACCTCCCCAAGACTCTCTCTCACACTTGGTTTCGTTACAGTTCTCAACAGTGTTGGGTTCCCCTTCAGATTTGATCAGTTCACGCCTGTCTTAATTGCAGACAATTGGGATCACTGGAGGAGGAGAAGAGGAACACCATTTTTTTTTAATTGTCCTTTTATTGTAATAAAAACAGGTTGTTTTTTTTTTCTTTTATCTCTTGTTCTTCTTACCCCAAAACCCAACATACAGACTTACAACAACCGACTATTCAACAACACGTATGAACACATTACTCACGTTTTTTTCTTAAATTGTAAAGACATCATAACAGATTAATTAACCACATGGCCACGCCTGACATGCCCGTTAGAAGGCGGCTAAAAAGAAGCTGGATGAGAGATCTCAACTGAACTACTGTCAAGCCCGGAAAGAGGTGCTGCTGAGCACCTTCCTTCCTCATGTCCTAATGCCTCACATATTAATGCGTTGCTGCAGACCTCGAATTCGCTGGTTGTCGCAGATCGCTGAGAGGTACGAATCAATGTATGAAGAGAAAAAAAAAAAAAGTAAAAATAAAAATATTCCATAGAGTCTGTTTTAGATCAATGAAATTTGCAACAAAAAGTTATTAGTTCTTGAAACAAAAATTTATGTTACAATACGTTGGGAAATGATAAAAAATATTTGAGTTGTGATAGTGAATTTGACAGTGATAGTGGAATACAGAACAACAGTTTAAAGGCGAATAAATCAAGATTATTTAGGTACAAGTATTGAAGAGCGGCTTATGCGCCGTTCACTAAGGCGCCCTTCCAAGTAAAGCCCGATCTCCACTGAAAAGGACCCTTTTGGGGGTTTATTTATCTCTGAAGAGCGAGCGCAGCGAGCGGGAATCGAAAGCTAGAATCTATAAAAGCCAATCAAGGCACTTTTTAACTGGAAAAAAGGCGATGGGAGTTCGATAACATGACGGTCACATAACCTCTCAAAACAGGCCACGCCCACACCTAGACGTGCGCGCCGCCGCGCCGCGCCGCCGCCGCCGGATGATTTTAACTGCGCCGAGCCGCCGCCGATGAAGGTGGCGCGCCGCATGTACAACACTAGCAGAGCAGGCTGTTTTTGTGCTTGGCATTGATATTATTGGCAACAGAGTTTTTCTTTAAGGCCTATTTGCAGACCTTCATAAAGCTACGAGAAAAATTTATCAGCGGATATGAAACGTTGTTAGGACCTATCAAATCATTCCTCAACCGCCGCATCGTACCAGCAAGAATTGTTTGCAACAAATTATTTCTATTTTTCTGCGGTATAATGACCGGTGCGGTATAATCGGATTATTACCTGTCCTTGTTATTGTTTAAAGGACTGATAAAGAATTCCATTATTTCTTTTATCTTCATTCATTCCCCCCCTCAAAATATAGTAAAACTTTGATTTTATTTATTATTATTTTTTTAACGACTGTTACCACTTATTATGCTTTCTACTTAAACAATCTTTCTATTTCATCAGTGCTGTTGTATTCCATCTCAGTGATCCAGTATGTTTCAGATGAATCCTATAATACTCCACCATTTAACCACTTCCCTTCTTTCCCCCACTTCCCTTTCCCCGTACATTGATTACCTGTTTGCTGAAATATTCACCTCCACACATCCGTACTCTTTGGTTTCATCTACCTGCCTCTTAAAGTTACCTTTGATTGAACATTCGGAGCCATCCATTACAACACGATCCCTTCATATTCCAACATTGTTCTCTCCGGAGACCTCAACACCAATCTCTAGATACCTTCTCCTAACCAAGCCTATCTTTCAAATATCCTCAATTCCGTTAATTTATTTATAGTCCCTTACGACCCGACTCTTAACCCCCAGCACTCCATCACTTGGCTAGTCTTTTATGATCTCGATTCCCTAAAAAACTCCTCGCCTTATCACAGCATCCGTGATGCTTTACAGTCTTCCCACGACCTCATACAATTATATAAAACCTTCCCATCCTGCTGTATTCCCCCACAACTAAATCCTTTCGAAACCTTGATTCCCTATCACCTGTAATCCTAGCGCCTGATCTTGAGATGATCCAATGGGACCCCATATACATCTCAAACGCCATTGACTACATGGTGGAAACCCTTACCACTTAACTTCATACCATCCTAGACCGTCACGCTCTTCTCAAGTTCAAGACAGTTAAGGATCCTCGAGCACCCTGGCTTTTGGCTCGGGCACCTTGGCTCGAGACTCCCTACGCTAAGGAATTTTATGAAACTAAGAGACGCAGCTAGAAGAAGATTTTAGGGCACCTGACTTTCTGAAGATTACCATTAAGCTCCTCCGAAATAGCACTCAATCCTGAATATACCGCGCCAAATCCAACTACTTCCAGCAATCCTTATCCAGTACCCCCGACTCCAAAGCAAAATAGGTAATTCTCAGCAAACAGTCCATAGGTAAACCCACTCAAAACCAATCAATTCCATTTTCAGCCGATGCACTCAATTTGTCTCTAGCATCTCCAATCTAAAGGTGTTCCTCTTTGTCCCCCACGCTTTTTTCTATCTGTATCAATGAACTTCTATCCTCCACCCATCGCTGTCAATACCATTTGTATGACGATGTCGCCCAGCTTTATCTCACCTTTGCCCCGCTGATTCCTCCGACGATATCCTAAAATTATAGGAAGATATCGACAGAATATGTGCTTCGGCAAACCTCAACGAATTCACTCTGAACGCGAAGCAGACGAAAGCCACCTTGATTGGATCTCCCTTTCTCCTCAAATCAACTCCTGTCGCTCCAAATCTAGTCCTAAACAACTCATCTATCTCATTCCACAATTCTGTCAAAAACCTTGGCGTTACCTTCGATCAATCCCCCTCTTGGAAACCACATATCTCACAAATTTCCCGTCGCACTATCTCTACCCGGAAACAGTTCAACCGTCCTCTCTCATCTCTCCCCACTTTGACTACGGCTGTATGGTGTACAGCGGACTGTCTGAGGCTATCGAAGCCAAACTTGAACGCCTTATGAAATATTCAATACGTTTTGTCATTAGGATCCCAAGAGATTCGCATATAACCCAGAACTATGCCGAGATGAAGTGGCTCTACTAGTCCTACCGCTTTCGGTATCTACTGGCTTTCTTCTTATACTAGACCATCAGAACTCAACGACCCTCCTATATCTTACAGAGCCTACAATTTAAATCCTCCATCCAATCCCGCCAAACCAGAGCCCATACGTCCGATATATATCCTCCACTCCATCGAACTTATATCGAATATATACAGCAAATCCTTCATAATGCATGCAACATCCCTCTGGAACTCTATTCCCTCCGTTATCCGACACGCTCCATTAACTTCCACTTTCAAATCACTCCTCTTCGAGATCCTATTCAACTTTCAATTCAACTGATCACTGAAGGAACACGATGGATCTTTAGAACGAGGGGGGTAAAGAAAGTTCTAAGCCTGATATACATATATATAAAAATATATTTTCAACTTACATATTTTTATTTTTCAATATAGTCACCCACAGCAGCAACGCACTTATTCCACCGCTTCCCTAACATCTGTAACCCGGCCAAAATTTTTTTTTTCGAAACTTTCCAAAACGACTTTGGGAGCTGAGATCACCTCATCGTCTGACGAAAAAACTCTTCCACACAAATGTTTTTTCATATTAGGGAAGAGGTAGAAGTCTGAGGGGACCAGGTCTGGCGAGTAGGGTGGGTACGGGAATAGCTTGGCCGTCTCCGTGGCAACTCTTGATTTGTGGAGAGGAGTGTTGTCCTGCAGTAGCAGCACACCTTTGGTGATCTTTCCTCGGCGTTTCTCTTTGATGGCCTCTCGCAGTTTCACAAGAAGGTCTGCATAGTTTTTTTTTTTTTTTCGGTTGGCGCATTAGGCCTAATGAGACCTTTGGCCGCGCAGTGTGGTCTTCTTACTGACATTTGTTTTGCTTGCGGGAGTATAGACAGCCTGGAGGGGGTAGCCCAAACCTCACGTTGCTGCAAGCCATGATCACCATGGTACAGCGGCAGACTGCCCATAGCTCCATAACCAATCCCATTGGGGCCAATTGGGCAGTGTCCTTCCCACCGATGGCGTCAGCTCTCTCGGGTCCAAGGACAGTGACAAACTGGTCTAGGTCCAAGGATTATGATTGCTCAGAGTCAGCAGGTCCCGATGACCTATATTTCTTTCCCTGAAGCATACCGTCCCTGAACCAAACCTCCGGGCGGTTACTGACATCCTGGAAAACCACACCATGATTCTGGATGAGATACACGGGGAAGGTTCATCACTCCTACCCCCGGTCGGTGTGAATCGCCTCCAGTAGGCTGACGGGCCTTACATACCCGGGGGTGGGGGTAGACTTGGAATGCGTGGCGTTCATTGGTGGGCGGTCACCCGAATGGAGCGGTCACCCATCCAAGTACTGACCACGATGGACGTAACTCACAACAGTCGGAAAGAAACTGACCTGAATTGAAAGGTGGAATTAGAGAGATAAGAACTTGTTATAAGTAAACAATGACCTTTAACCCCATTCAGCTAATCTGTTTTCATTTCAAAAACTAGTTATCTATGTCACAAGACTGTAAACTATGTTTTTTACAAGTGAAACTCCTTTAATGTACGGCCTTAACATTAACAATCCAATTCAACAAATAAAATAATAAACGAGTACTTCCAGGTGCGTCCGCAGGATTTCCTCTTCAGGCTGATAAAATTTTCGAAAGGGTCGAGGTATTCTGACCTTTTAGGGCTCAATTAATTGTCAAAATAAAACTTACTGATATTTAAATCTTATAATAAGTGTTTATGTAATGCTTTATAAATATATTAAATGAATACGAATTTATTTATTGGTTGTTTTTGTTTCTCAAAATTTGTAGAGGGGCAGCTGCCTTCGCCTGCGTACGCCCATGATACAAAAATCTCGCGAGCATCGGCGCGCCGACATGCGCCGCCGCCGCCGGTTAAAAATCATCGGCGGCCCGCCGCCGAAGATTTTTCTGTGGCGCGCATGTCTACCCACACCACAAGTTTTCAAACTGAAAACTACCCATCTATCATTCCAGTGTCAACTGCTGTTCATTTCATATGATTATTGTTCCATAAAATTAAAAAAAATTTGCTAAAATGATGCCACAAGTTGATTGAAAGTAAAATTTAATAAAGACTGGACTTAATGAAAAAAGTGGGGGAAATTATTGAAAAGTGGGGAAATTGTTGGATGGGAAGTGGGGAAAAATGAATCACCCTACTTGGCAACACTGCTCTCCGCTTCCCAGCCGTTGCGAACACGTCTCTCTAGGGATGGGTCGTTCTCGATACTTAATGGAGCTGTTCCAACCCGTTCCGTTCCACGAATGGAACAGCTCCAAATTACCGATACAGTTCCACTGTTCCATTGCTTTACACATGGAAATAGAAAAACTCAAAAATGATGACCGGGGGGGGGGGGGGGGGATTTAGCGCTAGTTGATCAGGGGGACCAGGTTGATTAGTTAAACCTTTTTGTATAATTTAAAATTGAAAGCTAATTTTATTTTTTCATTAGCTATTGATTCTGATTATTATCATCTATAAAATTTTTTTCTGTTTACAGAGTTACACTAATGCTGCCTTATTTTTATACTTAGGAATATTTTTCTTATAATGTTTGGTGTGCTTGGTGATTTTGTTAATGTACCTTTGCCATAGTTTACAACATTCAAGCTGCTCATTTGGCTTACACAATTTTTGTGTAATTATTACAAGCTATATATCTACATACATAAATTTAGGTATAGAGCTAATTATTGGGAGGCCTTTTAACAATTTAAATTTGTTAGGAACAAGTTTTTCAATAATATAATATATACTCTACATAGAACTGGTTAAAAAATCCCAAATCGGCAAGCTCAAATCTTTAAAATGCAAATTTTATATAGACTTTTAATATTTTTTTAGTACTTTATTGTTTTCTCAACATTAACAGTAAGCAGTGGTTCGAATTTTTAAATTACCAAAAACTTAATTTCTTTCCATGGCTTTCGCTAGTAGCAGAGGAACACCTTTGCATAACAGCTAAATCTGTTCCATGCCAACAGCTCTTTTCAAAAGCAGGCATGTTTCTTTCAAAGAATCTTCTGCATTTTGTCTCCACAAAATGCCAGGATGTTGCTGTTCATCAACAACAATGAAGATTATTATATTTAATAAATAAATAGTAATTTTATAATGTGTAAATAATAATTCTATATGAATTAATATATCTTTTAAACTTGTTTGTATATATTGAAGTATTGATATGTATAGTTGAATTACTTAATATTACATAAATAAATTTTTTTATTTTTGTACAATTTTTTCAAAATGTTATATTTTATTTCCATCAAGCCTTTCTCCTTTTTATACATTCATTACTTTGGAATATATGCATTATTGACCAATATTGGTGTTTTGTTTGGAAATTGTTTTGAATAATGTTGGTAAGGACTGGGAAATTGTATGTATAATTGAGTTGTAATTAGAATTAGGCAAATTTTGTTTCAAAATATAGGTGGGATTAGTTGTCTAATAGCATCCAATTATCATTTAGTTGAAACTTCTTTCTAAAATGATGCTTTAATAATAATTGTAATATTTTATATTCTTCTCATTCAAATATAATCTTTAACCAAACAAATTGCTGAGACATAGGTCATTAGGACTGTCAGTTGCCCTTATTAATTTTAAGATACTGTTTACAATTTCCTGAAAAAGATATATGTATATCCTTATCATAACATTGTACTTCCATGTACAAAGTGCCAAAAATGGTAATATGAAGATAAAAATAATCCCACATTTTCTAATAATCATTAGAATATAAATTAATCTCACCACAACACAGATTTTTGAGATCAATGAATTTTATATATATATATATATATATATATATATATATATATATAAAATACATCTGTCACTGGTGGTGTAGTAGTTAGTATAGCAAATCCCAGGATCTCATTAGTATAGCAAGTCACAGGATCTCATCCCACCAAGTTGCCCTAGGATTTTTTAAAGGGAGTAAAGAATCCTTGGTCATGCTGTCCTTAGAAGGTAAAGTAAAATGAAAGCACCAAGCCTGTGCGATGTCAGGCACTTTTTAAAGACCTCTATCATAATTATACCTGGAAAGGCAAAATTTAGCTTTGTAGCATCGCCTGATCAATCTTAGTAGCATAAAGTGATGGTAAATAAATTAACAACTATTACAAATCTATTATATGAATTTCGTATTAAACTCCTTCACCAATCTACTTCTATAATGCCAGGCTAATTTATATTATTTCACTAAGGCAGGGAAGTTTTACTTCCTCTCTATTACATTCTCAATGTATAAAATTTCTTCATGATTTTTTTTTTTTTTTTTTAATTTCAATAAAATGCGACAGGCCCCTATTAAATGAAAATTATTTTTTAATTCTTAGCAACTGCACAGCAAATAAAGTTGTTTTTGACCCTCCTCTGTATATTTTATTGTTTAGTCTAAATGATTCTTATCTAGCTTTAAAATCAATCTTATACCATGTATTGTCATATATTCAAAATAATTTATTTTGTGTATGTATTTTGCATAATTTTACTTTCCTCTAATACATGTTTTACTATATTACCCAATTATTTAACAATACTGCGGTATTTTCAACATTAATGCCTAAGCCAATATTATGATCTTTAATAATTTTAATTAAATCCCAAAATAATATGTTTTATTTTACAATTTCTTTTGCTAAAAAAGAGCTCATCTTCCCTAAAGATCGGGGAGTATCGTGAGTGGAATGCTAATGGAACAGTCCTGGAGCAGGTAATGGAACCGGCGTTGGAGCAGTACTGGAGCAGCCAGTGGAGCAACTAGTGGAGCAGTACTGAAGCAGTTAGTGGAACCGGCGTTGGAGCAGTACTGGAGCAGATAGTGGAGCAGTAAGTGGAACCGGAGGTGGAGCAGACAGTGGAACCGTCACTGGAACGCTCGTGGAGCAGACAGTGGAACCGGAGTAGGAGCAGTCCGTGGAACCGTCACTGGAACGCTCGTGGAGCAGACAGTGGAACTTTCCTTACCGATCCGGGCACTCCCCACTCCTTACCGATCCGGGCGCTCCCCACGGTTCATAGATATCTATTAACCGTGGGCGCTCCCCACTATATCTATTAACCGTGGGCGCTCCCCACTATATCTATTAACCGTGGGCGCTCCCCACTCCTTACCGATCCACCCGTATCGGTAAATCCCAGTGATTGGAACAGTTCCACAACGAGATTAGGTTCTCGTTCCCGATCCAGTTCCACCGACCCATCCCTACGTCTCTCCTTCTGACTGCCAATGAAGACGCACCTTTCGGCAAAACCATTTGAGCCACGAGTCCTCATTGATGCCAGTACTTAGTGTTCGAGAGTTGTATGCTGAAGTTCCAACCCTTCTGCTCGAATAAGATCATTTTCGCCAATCACAGTGAGTAAAGACCTTCTTGTCTAGTTCGCCGAATACAAACTATTTCTTACCTAGAGACTAAGTTCGCCGAGACACTGCTTATTAAGACAGTCATTAATAAGTCCAGTTATTAATGACCAGTTCGCCGATACTAAGAAAATCATTAATCATGGTTTTAGTTCAAAGAAATTTTCTTTAGTATAATTCACTGCTATTCATTTTTTTCTTTCTTCATTTATTACTTAAAATAATCTTAAGGTCTGTAAGTCATTCTACAGAGCTCTTTCCTAATTGTATATATGGTAATTCATGATAGAAGCTTCTTATATTTTTATAACCTTATACTTCTTAAGATAAACATACAATCGTTCTTTGTTATCAACTTTGTTTTGTTTAAACTTCTTACTTATTTCATTGTTCTTAATAATATTAATGGTGTTTTACTTTATTGCTACTGTTCTTGATTCAGATCAAATTCATGTTTATTTTAATAAATGTTGTTCTTGAGCGTTTATCAGGTGTTGAAATTTTATTCCTATCACTTCCACAACCTCTGTACTTCTATTCAATCTTTCTCCGAGATCAAACACTCAGTAAGTATAAATACCTACACTTATCGATTCACCTTCACGATGTATTTGCAAAAAGCAACTCGTAGTAAAAAACAAGCAAGCAGTAAAAAAAACTCGGCTGTTGATGACATTAGTCCCTTCATAAATAAATTAGCAATAATGAATCGAAAAGTGCTGAGAGACCAAATTTTGCTATAAAGATACTCTATAACTTATGGAGCTTTCAAATATAAGTATATACTTAAATGTGGAAAAATGTGTGAAGTTGAGGAATGGCGTTTACATATTATCGAAACACGTCGATTTCTAATCTAAGTAAGTTCGTAAGTGAAAGTTGTGTGTTGCGCTTATCGCATCAGATTTTTTATTTATCGATTTAACGTTACAATATTGTAACACTTTTGTGGGTAACAAATATTTATTTAACAGAAATATTCAGTTATCACAATGGCAACGAATTATTACAACTTAAACAATTGAGCAGGTTACAAAATTGATAACTTTATCACACACAACCATATGACTTGAGCAACACAGTCAAGACACAGACTTCCACTTCGACTTATTCAGTCTCTGCCCCTTATATATATCGTAAATAGTGGGGCCTGGAATCTTCTAGAACAATGTCGGCAATTCTCCGTCATTCCGGAATGATCTAGACAAAAACAGTTCGTTCCAACCGGTTATTTTGTTCCAACATGCGGTCCGGGAGGTTACGCCATATGTTTTTTTTTATTTGCTTATCGATTTAACGTTACACTGCCCCCTCCTTAGAGACATTCCTCCTGGATGTCTTCTTTTCCATGCTTCTGCTCCCTAGGTCAAACGAAAGGTCTCTTCCGTAATCCGCTGCACCTATTCTTCTTCGTGGTTCCTTGCATATGGCGCCAAGCGATTATAATGGACGATTATAGGCCTTCCTTTGGGATACTTGGAGACCCTGTAGACCAGATCGTTGATGTTCTTCTTAATCACGTATGGTCCCCGCCTTCCTTGCGGGTTGTAGAGCCAAGCAAGTTCTCCTTCTTCGTATCCACCCTGGTTGGCCCTGCTCCCTCTACATATGTCTCCTCATCCGATCTCTGGCGACGTGCCTCTTATTGACAGCGATAAGGTGATTTCGATTCTCTTCTCGTGGCAATGACGGATCGACGCCTTCAATCACCCTGTCCTTCTGCTTGTATTTCAGCTCGCTCTTCGTAGTCGCCTGCCGAACCAACGAGGTAATCGACGCTGAAGTCTCAACCTCAGTGCCTTTTCGAAGAATACCTGAGCGGTTATCCCTCGAAGGAAGTTTTACACTCTGTTCCACGGTGGTTACCACACGGTGCTGGACCCCGACTCCGTAAGGGCAGCACCTCTCCACTGATCTTGACAATCCTCCGTTCCAGGTCGAGCTGAAAGCCATACGCGTTCATAAGGTCCATCCCGAGGATTACATCTTCTTCAATGTCAGCCACTAGGACCGAGTGTGAGACACGGCTTGAGCCTAACTGTAACTTTACCTCGGTTTCCCCGACTACCTTGGTTTCTTCTCCGGTCGCAGTCCTCAGCTTCCATCTGGAGGGCGTCAGTCGTTTCTTGCCAGCCACACTTGAAGAGACTATAGTCTTCGTCGCTCCAGTGTCAATCAGCATCATGTGCCTCTTGCCGTAGACGCTGCCATTCACATATGCACTGTCGTCTCGGCGTCACAAGGAGGTTACCATTATTGGTGAAGCACCTTGGTGACTGCCCCGGGAAGCTTTTATCCTCCGGGTATTGGCGTGTCCTATTTTTCCGGTGTCAGGAGCGACCTTTCCTTTGCAGGATCCCATAATGTGTCCGAGCTCCCCACAGCTCCAGCACCGTACGGGTCTACTTTTACGGGATTGTAGGACTTTTAAAACCTCTAAAACAAGATTCTCCAAGTCCGCAGTTATTGCCGGCTCCCCGCAGTTCCTACAACGGAAGGGTCTTCTCTGCGAGTCTAAAGCCTTCGCAACCCTTGAGAGAACACCTTCTAGGTCTCTGTGGTTCACCTTGTCACGGTCGGTGGTACGCCTGGTCTGGACACATCCATAGCTACGAGAAGCCTCGGTAGCCGCCTCAAACTCCAATGCTATGGTTAGTGCATCCACCAACAATTTAGGGCGAGCAAGCCGCACCGCTCTCTGAAGCTCCAAGTCCCTTAAGCCGTCGACGAATGCTTGGACTGCTAAGCACTCCAACAAACTTTCTGGGGCTGTTGGATAAGCCAGTCTTACCATCCTGGCAACGTCCGCCTCGAACTCTTGAATAGTCTCGGCTGCCTTCTGCTTCCTGGTCTTCAGCTGGGATCGATATACCTGTTCGAGGTGGGCGTGGCCAAACCGCATCTCCAGCCGGCTCACTAGCTTGTTAAAATCGTATGCTTCGTCAGCGTTGAGGGTCTGGAGGACATCTATAGCGTCGCCTCTGAGTGCCACCGTAAGGGCAACTGCCTTATCTCTGGGAGACCACCCATTAGCACTGGCCGCAGCGTTGAATTGTTTGAGGTAATTCGACCAGGACGACTTACCATCAAAAGTCGGTGGTTTTATCCTGGCTCGGCTCTCCATAACTACGGGTTCACGTATTTCCTCATCAAGTAATGGCTCTGGGCAGAGCTGCTCCCTGACGACCGCCTGGGCCCCTTTTTCAAGCGTTCTTTTCAGTTTTTCAAGTTCCTCCTCAAAAGCGATAACCCTTGCTTCTTGTTGAGCCAACCTGTCATTTATCTCGGTTGATTGGCTATTAAACTTGTCGTTAAGTGCATTCATATCACAGGACAAGTTGGTAAACTTTTCATTTATATCAGCAGACTGGTTTACCAATTTGGCATCCATCTCGGCCGATAAGTTTGTCAATTTGTCATTTATTTCGCCAGTCAAATTGGTCAGCTTATCATTTATTTCGCCAGATAAATTAGAAAATTTATCATTTAATTCAGCAGACTGGCTTCCTAATTTGTCATTTAATTCACCAGATAAATTTGAAAATTTATCATTTATTTCTGCCGATTGACTTGTTAATTTATCATTTATTTCAGCAGACAAATTATTTATAGCGGCTTTAAAAGAGCTATCCTCAAACTCTACAGTTTCAGGATCTACGCCCTGACTCGAGTAATACTCACGTAAGTGGGCCAACAAGATCGCTTTTGTCCCTGTAGTGTCTAAATCCAGCTCTTCTAATTCTCTCCGCAGCTCCGTAACTTTAAGTTCTCCAATTCGTTTACCTGGCATTTTTTTTTTTTTTTTTCTTCTCTCAACCCCACACCTGACACCAGTTGTAACACTTTTGTGGGTAACAAATATTTATTTAACAGAAATATTCAGTTATCACAATGGCAACGAATTATTACAACTTAAACAATTGAGCAGGTTACAAAATTGATAACTTTATCACACACAACCATATGACTTGAGCAACACAGTCAAGACACAGACTTCCACTTCGACTTATTCAGTCTCTGCCCCTTATATATATCGTAAATAGTGGGGCCTGGAATCTTCTAGAACAATGTCGGCAATTCTCCGTCATTCCGGAATGATCTAGACAAAAACAGTTCGTTCCAACCGGTTATTTTGTTCCAACATGCGGTCCGGGAGGTTACGCCATATGTTTTTTTTTATTTGCTTATCGATTTAATGTTACAATATCTTTTCGATATCATTAAAAATAAAATATCAAGTTCTGATTAAATAGGAATGGATTGCAGAAAACCGGTACGGTATCTGTTAGATACGTGATCCGAGGAATGCTCAAGGATGGGATGTTCCTCTCTAAGTTTTATACATTTATGTATTTCTGAAATTATTAACGAAAATAGAAATTTTGATCTTGTGGAAACACTTTTCTTTATTTCTCCTGTATATATTTATCAAATTATTCCATATTTCATATTTAGCCATATCTTATTACGGGGTATAATGAGAAACAGTTTATTTCTCCTTATAAACAAAGAAGGAAAATCTACCTTCGCCATTTAAGACTCATCAGAACATTTCAATGAAGATGAAACTTACCTGATACTAAGGAATGCTTGATGCCAATTAAACATGAAATATTTAATCTAAAAATTTAGATCCGTTTTTAAGACAACGTAAAAATTAGGCAAACTTTATAAAATAACGTGTCTCCTCCGTTTGATAAATATTTGCTGTCACACCGCGGGCATATACTACATACATACATCAAATGGTTCGTACGGTTTATCGTCTTTTAACTGGTCTGTTCACACACACATACAATCTCGCGGGAATTGGTTATTAGGACTCAGGGAACCCAAAACCTGTTTTTCCGTTCGAAAACCGGAAGTCGAAATTTTTCACGATCGCAATACTTTCCCTTACTATTTATCGAAGTGTGAAAGTAAAGTGAAAGTAAAACTTTTTTTTTTTTTTTGGCTAATCATAGTTGATGTTTCATCTCAATTTACAATTTTAATAAAAACTGGGACAAGGGAAAATTTTATTTGATCACAAATAGTCTACCATTAGGGAGCGGTGGTAGCTCATTGCTAAGACATTGGGTTATTGTGCTCTAGGTGCCGAGTTCCAATCTGGCTTGGCAGGGATATCTTTAACACTAGTGATGAACAAAACTGTTAATTTTGAAAAACAGTTGCAACTGTTTCTGCTAATTTCATTAAACAGTTAAAAGAAAACAGACACAACTGTTTAAAATAATACTGTATGGGGAAAAAAGAAAAAACTGGTCCCACTTCGCATTCGAGCATTCTTTTAAATTATGTTTTAATTATTGAAATATCTGACAAGTTCGAATGACAATTTCTCATAAAACATTTAATATAAAATTAGGCTTTATGTAAATTAATTAAACAGCATTAAAAATAACTAAAAAATCCAAACTTGTAATAGACATTAAATGAAATTTTGTTTATAAAAATTGTGGTTTAATTGAATAAACAATCTGGAGAAAACACAATTTAATAATTAAGACATTTAAGCGGCACATTACGCAGACTAGCATATTTGCGAATGAATTAAACAGACACAGTATGGGCGCAAGCTGTTTAATAAACAGTTTCACTGAAACAGTTTCGAGAAGCAGGCAGAATTAGCAGGTTAGCAGACTGTTTCGAGAATCAACAGGTTAACAGGCTGTTTCATTTAACAGATTGATCGAAACAGTTTAGGAAACTGTTTCTTTTTCAAGGCCACTGTTTCACGTATCTGTTTCGGTTAACAGGCTGTTTAATAAATTTGTTTTCATTTACAACACGGATGGGGTGGTAAGATACTGAAATGTAAAACAATTTCACGATAGAGAAGTTCTTTATTCGATTAAAAGTAATGCTGTTCTACTTTATAGGTTTGCTAAACACACAGAATACTATAGCAGTCTTTAAAAGACATAATATCGATTGATATATTTGTTTTGTTTTATGTGAATATATACTGTACAAAGTCAACGTTGGTATTTTTTTCTTTTGTTATAAAAGATATGATGAAAATAGAGGGACTATTTTTTCTTTTTATATTTTATTTAATCAAATTAAATATCGTAAAAATAAACAATAAATTAAAATATATAATATTATAATTTACATTAAATGAAATTTTGTTTATAAAAATTGTGGTTTAATTGAATAAACAATCTGGAGAAAACACAATTTAATAATTAAGACATTTAAGAGGCACATTACGCAGACTAGCATATTTGCGAATGAATTAAACAGACACAGTATGGGCGCAAGCTGTTTAATAAACAGTTTCACTGAAACAGTTCCGAGAAGCAGGTTAGCAGTCGGTGTGAAGTTGGAAAATCATTTGGTGGAAACTCAAAAACTTTTGAGAGTTCTGGTTTCCTACTGAATAGTTCTAGAGTTCCTGATAGTTTAAAATAAAAAAATCGGACATTAAGGTACAAAGAAACCGTTGTAAAAAGTGATACGCCAACTTCACGCTAGCATATCATTTTCTAAAATAACTTATTTTCGGGGAGGAAAACCCACTAGGTGTTAGATTTGTACCTCCTTAAGAGTTCTACAATAATTTAAAATCGATAAAACAAACAAAAAATAATATTTTAATATAAAAAAAAAGCCACACCGCGATTATTTTTTATAAAATAAATTAAATTTTTTTTTTTCACTTTTATTTTTTAATCCGCACCTGTTAAATACAAACATTAACAATCAGCAGATGTGTGAAGTTGGAAAATCATTTGGTGGAAACTCAAAAACTTTTGAGAGTTCTGGTTTCCTACTGAATAGTTCTAGAGTTCCTGATAGTTTAAAATAAAAAAATCGGACATTAAGGTACAAAGAAACCGTTGTAAAAAGTGATACGCCAACTTCACGCTAGCATATCATTTTCTAAAATAACTTATTTTCGGGGAGGAAAACCCACTAGGTGTTAGATTTGTACCTCCTTAAGAGTTCTACAATAATTTAAAATCGATAAAACAAACAAAAAATAATATTTTAATATAAAAAAAAGCCACACCGCGATTATTTTTTATAAAATAAATTAAATTTTTTTTTTTCACTTTTATTTTTTAATCCGCACCTGTTAAATACAAACATTAACAATCAGCAGATGTGTGAAGTTGGAAAATCATTTGGTGGAAACTCAAAAACTTTTGAGAGTTCTGGTTTCCTACTGAATAGTTCTAGAGTTCCTGATAGTTTAAAATAAAAAAATCGGACATTAAGGTACAAAGAAACCGTTGTAAAAAGTGATACGCCAACTTCACGCTAGCATATCATTTTCTAAAATAACTTATTTTCGGGGAGGAAAACCCACTAGGTGTTAGATTTGTACCTCCTTAAGAGTTCTACAATAATTTAAAATCGATAAAACAAACAAAAAATAATATTTTAATATAAAAAAAAGCCACACCGCGATTATTTTTTATAAAATAAATTAAATTTTTTTTTTTCACTTTTATTTTTTAATCCGCACCTGTTAAATACAAACATTAACAATCAGCAGATGTGCTGGCATATAAAATAAAACAGAACAAAATGGCTTGATAGGCATGAGGAAAAGCAGTACCCAGCGGCACCCCATCCGCGGCTTTAATTTACTTACGTGCTTGATTCCTTACGTAAGTAGGTCTCTCATCCAGACCCTTTTCAATCGTCTTCTGGTATTCTCTGGCATGCCAGTTGTGGCCATTTCTTTTATTAATTTGTTGGTATGTTCCTTAAACTTATCATGAAATCGTTTGTAGTACGTCCCTATGTGTTCAATGACTGTAGGAATTTGTAAATCAGTATGTAAAGTCTAGTTATTTATGTACAATGGAGCTTGGGTAATTAGTCGTAGTATCTTGGACTGAAAGGTTTGGATTCTATTCAGGTGTGATTGTTTTGCAATGCCGTATATTTGTATTCCGTAAGTCCAGACAGGTTTTAATAGATATGTGTAAATATTTAATTTCTGTCTGGCTTTTAATTTGGAATTTCGTCTGAAGAGTGAGTACAGTATTTTTAGTCGTATATTTAACGAAGCACGTTTTTTTTGGACATGTGGACCCCATGTCATTCTCCTATCAAATGTGAGTCCAAGGTATTGTACTCTGTCCGTTTGTGGGATCGGTATATTGTTTAAGTAGACAGGTGGACATGTTTCTTTTCGTAGAGTAAATGTGATGTGTTGAGACTTTTGATAATTTATTTGAGTCTTCCAGCGTTTACACCAATCATGTAATTGTAGTAAGTGATGTTGTAAGTCAAGTGAAACCTGTGTTGCATTTTCGTGTTTTGTAATGATAGCTGTGTCATTTGCGTAGGTAGCCGTAAGAGTGTTTGAATTTTGAGGTATGTCATGGGTGTATGTGATGTATAGTAGTGGGGCAAGTATTGATCCCTCAGGGACACCAGCGAGAATTGGTCGAATAGAGGAAAGGCCTGAGCCGTGTCTTACTGAAAAAGATCTGTCTGAAAGAAAAGAATGAAGAATTAGATAGTATGTGGGTGGAAGTGCGTTCTTTAGCTTGAAGAGAAGCCCCTGGTGCCAGACCTTGTCGAACGCTTGGGCGACATCCAGAAATACTCCAGTTGCATATAATTTACGCTCTAGTGCTGTCGAAATGTAGTCGGTTACCCTGTGTAATTGTTGTGATGTTGAGTGTAATTTTCGAAATCCAAATTGGTGGTCAGGGATTATTTGTCTGTCAGTTAGTATTTGTAATAGTCGTGGATGCAATAAATTTTCGAATAATTTAGAACATACTGGAAGCAAACTAATTGGTCTATAAGAGGAAGGACAGTTTGAGTCTTTGTCAGGCTTTTTAATCATAGTGATATAAGAGTATTTCCACTGAACAGGGAATTTGGTGGTCCTGAGAATGCAGTTAAAGATTGTGGTTAGAAAAACTAGAGCTTTCCTGGGCATTTGCTGGAGCGCCTCTGCGTTTATCAAGTCATATCCAGGGGATTTTCTTTTCGGCAACTGTCTGATTTCTTGAGCGACTTGTGATGGTGTAAAAGGAGGTGGTGGTAGTGTGAGCTGTAGTGGTATGTCTAAACTATTGGGTATGAAGGCCTCGTGTTCTGAGTTAGTGGAGTCCGTATGTGGTTTGAAAACAGACGAAAGGTAGTCAGCAAACAGTTCAGACCTTTCCTCGTCCGAAACAGCCCAGGTGCCATCCTCTCTGCGGAGTGGTGCTGACACCTCACGATGCTTTAAGAGATTCTTGGTGTGCCTCCATAAACTTCTATCGTCTGTCGTTAGGTTGCTAATGTAATTGTCATAGTTTGTGCTTTTGAATTTTTGGATTTGTCTTTTAAGTTCGTTATTTAGTTTATTGAAAATCTGTCTGTCTGAAGGAAGTCTATTCGTCTGCCATACTTTACGAGCTCTCCTCTTTGCTCTGATCAGGTCTCTTATATAAGAAGGGTAATGAGGCAAGTTCTGTGCTTTTTGTGGCCTTGGTGTTGAAGAGGTCCAAGCTGCTTCTTGAATACTTGTCGTGAAAGTTTCGACAGCCTCTTCTAGTTCATATTGGTTTTTGATCGATAGTGGGACAGAGAGTTTTGAGTTCAAATGATCTCTATAAGCGTCCCAGTCCTTATATCCTTTTATGAGCTTCGGTCTGCTTCGTGTTTCAGAGGGCTCGTCGAAGAGGACCATGTGCACTGAGAAGTGATCAGAGCAAAGATCAGAGCTTGTACTGACGGTAAATGGTACTGTTCTCAGTCCTTTGGTAATGAAGAAATCTAGTAAGTCGGGTGATTTTCGTCTGGAAGTGGGCCAATAGGACGGTGAATTCGGAGGTATGGTGTCTAATGAAAGTTCATGAAGGGTAGACCATAGATTTCTGCCTCTTGGCGTACACAGTCTCGACCCCCAGCATTGATGTTTGGCATTATAGTCATCACCTGCGATGAAGCATCTGCCGAGGCGTTTAAAAAATTCAGAAAACATCGTGGGTGTAAGCTTGTACCTAGGGGACAGTAAACTGAAGCAAATGTTATGTTGTGGTAGGTCGTGTATAATGTAATGCCTGTGGATTGAATGTCAGGAGTAATGGGTAGATGTATAGGATTGTGTTTAAGTGAACTTTTAACGAGTATCGCTGTTCCTCCATGGGCAGTTTTATCTGGGTGGTCGGTTATATAGATAGTATAATCTGAAATATAAAGTTTTGAGCGTGGTGTCAGGTGTGGTTCAGTAATAAGTGCTATGTCAATCCGTTTTTCGTGTAGGTATAAGTCAAGTTCAGTGCTGTGCTGAGCCAATCCGTTAGCATTCCATAGGAGAACTGCCAGGGAGCCTACAGTCAGGTGTTCACGGGGCATAAGTAGGGCACCAGACCTGCGTAACCTGTGATAGTTACTGAAGAAGATTGAAAAGGGGCTGGATTAAATTATTTAAACCGTTTATAATATTAAATAGCTGGGTAGAGCCATTATCAACCGTGGGTACCGGCTGGGCAATGCCTCTCCTCATACCTGGACATGATTGCTGGATCTCGGGTCCTGCTCTGGGAACTGATGGGCTGTGTTGCTGCTGTGGCTCGGAAATGATGTGTGGTGTCGTTTGGTTGTGGCGCTGTCTGATCGGGGGGAACTCATGCATGCCTGGAGGTCCCTGAGAAGGCTCTGCCGCTGGAGGATGCTGATGGAGATGGTTTCTTGCCCTACGTTGAGCCCTGAGCAATTTCAGTGTCTGGCAGCCTCGGTAATTTGCTGGGTGCTCACCGGCACAGTTGGCACACTTTGCGGGCGTGTTTCTAGTTTTTAGACATGAGCTACTTTCATGAAACTCCCCGCATTTCACGCAACGTGGTCGATGATTGCAATATGTTCTAGTAAGTGAGTGCTTGGTAGTTTTCAACGCCATTAATAAAAATTGGTGGAATTTTATCATTTTGTGGGGTTCTTTCTGGTTCCTGAGTTTGAGAACTGCTAGGTTGGGTTAGGGTGGCAAAACGGTTATATGTTGGAATGACATTTTCTGATGGCCTTTTTTGTTCTCTTGGGTTGGTGGCATCTGACATTGGTCTTTTACGGCTAATAACAAGCTCCCAGGAACCTACGGCATTATTTTCGTCACAATTGTTAGTGTCCATGTGGCTTACCTCATGTTGGGATGATCCCACCATCGTAGATGGCGAAATCTCCTCAATCTTATTTTGTGTTTTGTCCTCGATGTTGTAATTTTCTTGAGAAAACACTTTTTCGGTAAATATGAAAGGTTTTAACACTAAATTAACGATTTTTCACACAACTAAAACAAACTAACCTTTTCTCTTCATTAACATCAACAGCTATAAATTAAATTAAAAGCCGAAAATACAGACATCCACGATACCTAAGATAATTTTTAAATTATAATACGTACATAGTAAGTGAGGAAACAAACAAAATATAATTATAAACCATATAAAGTTTAAATAAAATAAAAACTATAACTAAGTGCACACATCCAAATCAAATAAGGGCGGGACACTAAGCAATTCGCGGAGTTCTGGTGAAACTAAAACTCATACTATATAGCTAAGAGCACATATAAACAACATCTGAAGAGTTCTATGCATTTACATTACATTGCGGTATTTAAAAAAAATAATTGTTACAAAAAAATCTCGTTTTTCTCAAAGATTCGAGGGACGCTAAGCGATTCACGGAGTTCTGGTGAAGCTAAAACTCATAATATACAGCTAAGAGCACATATAAACAATATCTGAAGAGTTCTATGCATTTACAATACTTTGCGATATTTAAAAAAAATAATAGTTATAAAACAATCTCGTTTTTCTCAAAAACGATTCGCGGAGTTCTGGTGAAACTCAAACTCATACTATACAGCTAAGAGCACAAATAAACAATATCTGAAGAGTTCTATGCATTTACAATACTTTGCGATATTTAAAAAAAATAATAGTTATAAAATAACAATCTCGTTTTTCTCAAAGATTCGAGGAATGCTAAGCGATTCGCGGAGTTCTAGTGAAACTAAAAGTCTTACTATATAGCTAAGAGCACATATAAACAATATCTGAAGAGTTCTATGCATTTACATTACTTTGCTATATTAAAAAAATAAATAATTGTTATAAAACAATCTCGTTTTCCTAAAAGATTCGAGGGACGCTAAGCGATTCGCGGAGTTCTGGTAAAACTAAAACTCATACTATATAGCTAAGAGCACATATAAACAATATCTGAAGAGTTCTATGCATTTACATTACTTTGCGATATTAAAAAAATAAATAATTGTTATAAAACAATCTCGTTTTCCTAAAAGATTCGAGGGACGCTAAGCGATTCGCGGAGTTCTGGTAAAACTAAAACTCATACTATACAGCTAAGAGCACATATAAACAATATCTGAAGAGTTCTATGCATTTACAATACTTCTGTATTGTTGTGCGCGCAACACACAACTTTCACTTACCAACTTACTTAGATAAGAAATTAATGCGTTTTGTTAATGCCACTTCTCAAAGTTACACATTTTCCACATTCATTTCTTATTTTTGTTTTCATTTGCTCTATAAACCCCTCAGAACATTTTAATAATGATGACGCTTACCTGATATTAAATAACACTCAATTTTCATTAAACATGACGAATATGAAGAAAATCGTTAAAGCCGTTTTTGAGATAATCTAAAAATTACAAAAAAAGGTTTTGAAATAAAGTGTCATAATCATAAATACCCAGTTTGATCAAAATCGTGAAAGCCGTTTTTGAGTAAATTAAAAAAACACGTGAAATTGATACAAAATTTATTAAGTAAAGTCCCCCCTCCGGTTTATCAATTTTGATGAAATGTTGGCTATAAAATCTTTGGCATATACATACATCAAATACCCAGTTTGATCAAAATCGTGAAAACCGTTTTTGAGTAAAGTAAAAAAACACGTGAAATTGATACAAAATTTATTAAGTAAAGTCCCTTGATACAACCAAAGTACCTTGATACACTTGATACAAAAATGATACAAAATTTATTAAGTAAAGTCCCCCCTCCGGTTGATCAATTTTGATGAAATGTTGGCTATCACATCTTTGGCATATACATACATCAAATACCCAGTTTGATCAAAATCGTGAAAGTTGTTTTTGAGTAAATAAAAAAAAACACTTGAAAATGATACAAAATTTATTAAGTAAAGTCCCCCCTCCGGTTGATTAATTTTGATGAAATTTTTACAGTCATATCTCGGGCATATAAATAGATCAAATACTCAGTTTAATCAAAATCGTTACAGCCGTTTATGAGAAAATCGAAAAAAACTTAAAAAGTTATTAAACATAGTACCCCCTCCCTTTGAGCAATTTTGATGAAATTTTTGCTGTAACATCGCGGGCATATACATACACTAATTACCCAATCTCAGTTTTGTACGACCTATTGTTGTACACACACACAGACGCAGACCATTTCGCGGGACTTGGTTATTTGGACTCAGGGGACCCCAACACGTGTATTTCCGTTGAAAACCGGTTGTCGAAATTTTTCACGATCGCAATACTTCCACTTACTATATATTTCATATATAGGTAAGTGAAAGTAAAAATAATAGTTACAAAACAATCTCGTTTTTCTCAAAGATTCGAGGGACGCTAAGCGATTCGCGGAGTTCTGGTGAAACTCAAACTCATACTATACAGCTAAGAGCACAAATAAACAATATCTGAGGAGTTCTATGCATTTACATTACTTTGCGATATTTAAAAAAAATAATAGTTATAAAACAATCTCGTTTTTCTCAAAGATTCGAGGGACGCTACGCGATTCGCGGAGTTCTGGTGAAACTAAAACTCATACTGTACAGCTAAGAGCACATATAAACAATATCTGAAGAGTTCTATGCATTTACAATACTTTGCGATATTTAAAAAAATAAATAATTGTTATAAGACAATCTCGCTTTTCTTAAGATTTAAACGAGATTGTTTTATAACTATTATTTTTTTTAAATATCGCAAAGTATTGTAAATGCATAGAACTCTTTAGATATTGTTTATTTGTGGTCCTAACTATATAGTATGAGTTTTAGTTTCACCAGAACTCCGCGAACCGCTTAGCGTCCCTCGAATGTTTGAGAAAAACGAGATTGTTTTATAACTATTATTTTTTTTAAATATCGCAATATATTGTAAATGCATAGAACTCTTCAGATATTGTTTATTTGTAGTCCTAACTATATAGTATGAGTTTTAGTTTCACCAGAACTCCGCGAATCGCTTAGCGTCCCTCGAATCTTTGAGAAAAACGAGATTTTTTTATAACTATTATTTCTTTTAAATATCGCAAAGTAATTTAAATGCATAGAACTCTTTAGATATTGTTTATATGTGCTCTTAGCTATATAGTAAGATTTTTAGTTTCACTAGAACTCCGGGAATCGCTTAGCATCCCTCGAATATTTGAGAAAAACGAGATTGTTTTATAATTATTATTTTTTTTAAATATCGCAAAGTAATGTAAATGCATAGAACTCTTCAGATATTGTTTATATGTGCTCTTAGCTGTATATTATGAGTTTTAGTTTCACCAGAACTCCGCGAATCGTTTTTGAGAAAAACGAGATTGTTTTATAACTATTATTTTTTTTAAATATCGCAAAGTATTGTAAATGCATATAACTCTTCAGATATTGTTTATATGTGCTCTTAGCTGTATATTATGAGTTTTAGCTTCACCAGAACTCCGTGAATCGCTTAGCGTCCCTTGAATCTTTGAGAAAAACGAGATTTTTTTGTAACAATTATTTTTTTTAAATATCGCAATATATTGTAAATGCATAGAACTCTTCAGATATTGTTTATATGTGCTCTTAGCTATATAGTATGAGTTTTAGTTTCACCAGAACTCCGCGAATTGCTTAGTGTCCCACCCTTATTTGATTTGGATGTGTGCACTTAGTTATAGTTTTTATTTTATTTAAACTTTATATGGTTTATAATTATATTTTGTGTGTTTCCTCACTTACTATGTACGTATTATAATTTAAAAATTATCTTAGGTATCGTGGATGTCTGTATTTTCGGTTTTTAAATTAATTTATTTTATAAAAAATAATCGCGGTGTGGCTTTTTTTTTTATATTAAAATATTATTTTTTGTTAGTTTTATCGATTTTAAATTATTGTAGAGCTCTTAAGGAGGTACAAATCTAACACCTAGTGGGTTTTCCTCCCGGAAAATAAGTTATTTTAGAAAATGATATGCTAGCGTGACGTTGGCGTATCACTTTTTACAACGGTTTCTTTGTACCTTAATGTCCAATTTTTTTATTTTAAACTATCAGGAACTCTAGAACTATTCAGTAGGAAACCAGAACTCTCCAAAGTTTTTGAGTTTCCACCAAATGATTTTCCAACTTCACACCGACGGTTAGCAGGCTGTTTCGAGAATCAACAGGTTAACAGGCTGTTTCATTTAACAGATTGACCGAAACAGTTTAGGAAACTGTTTCTTTTTCAAGGCCACTGTTTCACGTATGTTTCGGTTAACTGGCTGTTTCATTAAACAGCCCGTTAACCTGTTGATTCTCGAAACAGCCTGTTAACCTGTTAATTCTTAAAACAACCTGTTAACCTGCTAATTCTCGAAACAGCCTGTTAACCTGTTAATCCTCGAAACAGCCTGTTAACCTGTTAATTCTCGAAATAGCCTGTTAACCAGTTAATTCTTGAAACAGCCTGTTAACCTGCTAATTCAGCCTGCTTCTCGAAACTGTTTCAGTGAAACTGTTTATTAAACAGCTTGCGCCCATACTGTATCTGTTTAATTCATTTGCAAATATGCTAGTCTGCGTAATGTGGCTCTTAAATGTTTTAATTATTAAATTATGTTTTTTCCAGATTGTTTATTCAATTAAACCACAATTTTTATAAACAAAATTTCATTTAATGTAAATTATAATATTATATATTTTAATTTATTGTTTATTTTTACGATATTTAATTTGATTAAATAAAATATAGAAAGAAATAATAGTCCCTCTATTTTCGTCATATCTTTTATAACAAAAGAGAAAAATACCAACGTTGACTTTGTACTGTATATATTCACATAAAACAAAACAAATATATCAATCGATATTATGTCTTTTAAAGACTGCTATAGTATTCTGTGTGTTTAGCATACCTATAAAGTAGAACAGTATTACTTTTAATCGAATAAAGAATTTCTCTATCGTGAAATTGTTTTACATTTCAGTATCTTACCACCCCATCCAAGTTGTAAATGAAAACAAATTTATTTAATTTGTAGTTTTTGATTCTTAAAATTACTATGGGGGCAGCTGCCCTCACTGCACCCCCACCTCCGGACGCCCATGGCTGAAGTTTAAATTGGAAGGGGCCAGTTTTTCTTTTTATATTTTATTTAATCAAATTAAACATCGTAAAAATAAGCAATAAATTAAAATATATAATAATATAATTTACATTAAATGAAATTTTGTTTATAAAAATTGTGGTTTAATTGAATAAACAATCTGGAGAAAACATAATATAATAATTAAAACATTTAAGAGCCACATCACTCAGAGTAGCAGATTTGCGAATGAATTAAACAGATACAGTACGGGCGCAAGCTGTTAAATAAACAGTTTCACTGACACAGTTTCGAGAAGCAGGCTGAATTAGCAGGTTAACAGGCTGTTTCAAGAATTAACAGGTTAACAGGCTATTTCGAGAATTAACAGGTTAACAGACTGTTTCGAGAATCAATAGGTTAACAGGCTGTTTCATTAAACACTGACACAGTTTCGAGAAGCAGGCTGAATTAGCAGGTTAACAGGCTGTTAACCTGTCTATTTTTACTTTCACTTACCTATATATGTAATATATAGTAAGTGGAAGTATTGCGATCGTGAAAAATTTCGACTTCCGGTTTTCAACGGAAATACACGTTTTGGGGTCCCCTGAGTCCAAATGACCAAGTCCCGCGAAATGGTCTGTGTGTGTGTGTGTCTGTGTGTGTGTGTGTGTGTGTGTGTGTATGTGAACAGACTAGCTCAAAAACTATAAACCGTGGGAACCTGAAATTGGGTATTTAGTGTAGGTATATGCCCGCGATGTGACAGCAGAAATTTCATCAAAATTGCTCAAAGGGAGGGGGTACTTTATTTAATAACTTTTTACGTTTTTTTCGATTTTCTCAAAAACGGCTCTAACGATTTTGATTAAACTGAGTATTTGATCGATTTATATGCCCGAAATATGACTGTAAAAATTTCATCAAAATTGATTAACCGGAGGGGGGACTTTACTTAATAAATTTTGTATCATTTTCACGTGTTTTTTTTATTTACTCAAAAACGGTTTTAACGATTTTGATCAAACTTGGTATTTGATGTATTTATATGCCCGAGATATGACTGTAAAAATTTCATCAAAATTGATCTACGGGAGGGGGGACTTTACTTAATAAATTTTGTACCATTTTCACATGTTTTTTTTATTTACTCAAAAACGGTTTTAACGATTTTGATCAAACTTGGTATTTGATATATTTATATGCCCGAGATATGACTGTAAAAATTTCATCAAAATTGATCTACGGGAGGGGGGACTTTACTTGATAAATTTTGTATCATTTTCACGGGTTTTTTTATTTACTCAAAAACGGCTTTAACGATTAACAAAAATAAGATATGAATGTAGAAAAATGTGTGACTTTGGGAAATGGTAATTAGCAAAACACGTCAATTTCTAATCTAAGTAAGTTGGTAAGTGAAAGTTGTGTGTTGCGCGCACGCACCAGATTTTTTACTTTCACTTACCTATATATGAAATATATAGTAAGTGGAAGTATTGCGATCGTGAAAATTTTCGACTTCCGGTTTTCAACGGAAATACACGTTTTGGGACCCCCTGAGTCGAAATAACCAAGTCCCGCGAAATGGTCTGTGTGTGTGTGTGTCTGTGTGTGTGTGTGTGTGTATGTGAACAGACTAGCTCAAAAACTATAAACCGTGGGAACCTGAAATTGGGTATTTAGTGTAGGTATATGCCCGCGATGTGACAGCAAAAATTTCATCAAAATTGCTCAAAGGGAGGGGGTACTTTGTTTAATAACTTTTTACGTTTTTTTCGATTTTCTCAAAAACGGCTCTAACGATTTTGATTAAACTGAGTATTTGATCGATTTATATGCCCGTAATATGACTGTAAAAATTTCACCAAAATTGATTAACCAGAGGGGGGACTTTACTTAATAAATTTTGTATCATTTTCACGTGTTTTTTTTATTTACTCAAAAACGGTTTTAACGATTTTGATCAAACTTGGTATTTGATGTATTTATATGCCCGAGATGTGACTGTAAAAATTTCATCAAAATTGATCTACGGGAGGGGGGACTTTACTTAATAAATTTTGTACCATTTTCACATGTTTTTTTTATTTACTCAAAAACGGTTTTAACGATTTTGATCAAACTTGGTATTTGATGTATTTATATGCCCGAGATATGACTGTAAAAATTTCATCAAAATTGATCTACGGGAGGGGGGACTTTACTTAATACATTTTGTATCTTTTTCACGGGTTTTTTTATTTACTCAAAAACGGCTTTAACGATTAACAAAAATAAGATATGAATGTAAAAAAATGTGTGACTTTGGGAAATGATAATTAGCAAAACACGTCAATTTCTAATCTAAGTAAGTTGGTAAGTGAAAGTTGTGTGTTGCGCGCACGCACCAGATTTTTTTTCTCACTACACTGTTGTATCTGTTAATTTTTTTTCGAAACAGTTAACTGTTTCTGTTTAATGAAATTAACTGTTTCAAATAAACAGATTGCTACTAAACAACACACCACTAGTTGATTACGTGTGTGGGATACTGTGACTTGCTGAGACTTATATTATATTTTCAAGTGGTTTATTTATTTTTTTCAACAGACGTCTCTTTATTTTCATTATTCGTTTTGTTATTTTTATCTGAATACGGTGTTTTTTTTATTTTATTATTTTCATCCCGTACAGGTACAAATAGAACTAATCATGTTGCAAATATTTATAATGCCGCATACAGAGCCAGTAATCTAATTTGAATGATCGCCATTTTGCCTCACTTCGTGAGTTACCAGCAGTCGCTCTGTACCCATCATAAAACAAACTGTAAGCACATGGCGTTTTCCTAGAACACAATCGGATGACATTTTCTAGGAAAACTACTGTTTTTTTGTTAAGTTTGAGATTTCAATGCAGATAACTTCATAAAATTTCATATATATTCTAGCGGTCAAAAGACCGCTCAGGGTAGACAACGGTAGAGTACATACTATTAACAGGAAAAACGAAAGAAGAAGAGAAATATATATTGAAAAATTAAACAGCTATATATTGTAGAAAAAGTCTTGCAGTAAGTTCAAGAAAAATAAAAACCTGGAATTTAAAAATTTAGATTCATTTTCAGTCATTTGACCGCTCTTATAGGTTTAGTGTTAATATGCTGTCACAGTTCGTCTCGTGGGCCGAGAGACCCATCCTGGGGCACATCCAGCCTCTATAATTTGGTACGCTTAATTGATAAATTGTGCGGAAAGACCTGGCGGTTTAGCGTCATCACTAGGGATTGGATTTTTATGTAATTATTATTTATTATTAATGTATGCCAAATATTTAATTTCAATATGCATTTATTTTCGCCAAATATGTGGTAAATATGTGAATTTTTTAAAATATTTTCAGAAATATAATTAAATAAAATGGACATTGTTTTTTATGAAAATGGATTTTTTTTTTTTTTTTTTTTTTTTTTTTTTTTTACAACGTGTAATAATAAAAGATGTGTTTAATTTTCAATTTCGAAAACTTCAATCTTCAAATTTGTTTGCAATTACATGGAATTTCAAATGTTGGAACGTAAAGCGACGACGATCTGGGCGTAGGATGGAAGTGTTACGACAGTTATGGACAATTAAAGAACCAAGTCAGCAAATAGCTGACTCCCTCACCTAAGCCTATAGCTCGATTGTAATCCCATAGCTAGTTACGTTTTAGATGTCGTAATTAGTTCCAAGAGTATTAGCCTAGTGTACCAATTGTTAATTTTATTCTTTTATCTAATAAAGTTTTTTTTAAAATCATTTTTAAGAAGATAATCTAAGTGGCGCCCGAACTTAGGGACCTAGCGGTTCTTCAAGATAGAAGATTGATGAAATATTCCAGTAGGCTAAGAAAACTCGACGAAATATCCCTCGAGGTAACTGAGTTTGGGACTACTTGATAACAGATCTGATAGTAAGGCCATTAATTAGATCCGAAGAAATAACCCAGCGGTAACAGGATCAGGACTTACTATTTACTTGAAGGTGCGTTTCTACGCTTTACGCCAGCTCCAAAACTGTATTGATTTGTTCTTAACATAGCTTTGAGGTATTGCGCAATTAATGTTTGTATATTAGGTTAATGCTAATTTAGCATTATCTATTATTAATGCCAAATAACTATAATTTAAGAAATAGTAAACTAAGTAAGGTATTATTTAATAATGGAGATATTACTGATACCGATAGTGATAGTAGCAATATGGCACTAAATTACTCCTTGTCAAAAGAAGATTATGGCCATTTGCCATACTATAATGGCGATCCAACCCAACTAATTAGGAATCATTTATAATAATGTTTGTAGTGAAGAAATTGAAGCGTGGAAACGCATAAGGGTATTAATGCCAAATAAATATATAGTTTGTGCTTTTTTTTTTTTTTTTTTTTTCTTTTTTTTTTCAGCAATTATGTTATAGATATCTTTTTTAATGGCAATAGGAAAGAGATTGGCATTTTCACCAAGGCTAAGCAAGTTAATAATATTTTTAGGAATGTCAGAATCAGTAAGATTTTCAACAAAATTTTCTTTATATAATTCCATATAAAGTTGATAATGCTCATGGTACTACTTTTGTTTAAAATTCTGAGATTTTTATTAATATTGGCACTGTCAAGCATAGTTTTATTATTTGGGAATTGCTGGTTATGCTGGTATTCCCAAATAATAAAAATAAATATATAAAGATTTTTTTGGCCACATTGTTATGTGTGTCAAAACCATTCTTCACAGATGGGTATAATTAATTTTTAGTTGGTAATAAGCAGTTTATTTGAATGTTTGAAAGATTGAAAGATAGCAAAGGTGTAAGCGCCGAACATAGTTCATCTAGTCGGTATAAGCCATATCGTTTCTCGAAAATTTTCTCAAAGGCACTTATACCCTTATGCATTTCCATGCTTCAATTGCTAATAAGGCGCAAAACGAATAAATTAATTCAAATAGCTTTATCCCGCCTTACCGGTGATGCCCAACAATTATGTATGTACGAAGATTTTTCAACCATTGAACAATTAAAAAGACATTTAATTAATACTTTTAGGGATTCGCGAACAACATCACATTTAACATTTACAACAGGAAGTTTCTTGAATAAAGATGTACAGAAATGAACATCCTATTGAGTACATTAACAGAATTTTGCCATACTAAATTCTGATCCAGAACCGAATTATGGTTGAAAATGATATTTTAACAAAGAACAAGAGATAAAATCTCAAAAAGGTCAAATAATAAACCATTTTATTGGCATATTGGCAATGATTTTGTACAATTGGACCTCGTCCCGCGTTTAGGACTAGACCGTGAACTATTAATTAAGTTTAAAATATTTCATGTTAGTGATAAATTTGATTTATTATTAGATGAAGAAGTTATGGAAGAAGTAGAAATAAAACTTATAATTAACGATAAAATAAAAGATTTAAAAATACATAATGTTAGAGATGGTAAAATAGTAGATAATCACATTATCTACAAATTAAATATAATTAAACATCAGAAAGAACTTCACGAATTAATTAGGCATAATCACATAGATGATAAAACAAAAGAAAAATTATTCGATACCTGAATGAAATATCCAGAAATCCTCAAAACCGAAGATGATATTTTGCAATGTACCGATTCGTTAAAACATTCGATCCGCTTAAAAACTTAAAAACCCATATTTACAAGAAATTATAGGTTCCCCAACATCTTCAAAAAGATGTTAAACAATTAAATTAATTGTTACCTTGAAATTGAACGGTTATTAAAAAACGAAATTATAAGGAAAGTAATTCTCCTTACAACAGCCCTATTTGGGTATTAAGAAACGAGCGCTGTTAAGGAATTTCGGATAGTCATTGCTTATCGGAAATTAAATGCAAAAACCATTCCAGATAAATTCCCTTTGCCCAACATTGACGATTTATTAAACAAATTGTGGTATTCCAGAATATTTACAATTGATTTATATTAATTCAATCTTTATTCGTTGGTAACCACCTTTTTAAATATTTTATCTTTGAAGAGAAAATTGGGCTCCGCCGGGAGTCGAACCGGGGTCTCCCGCGTGAAATGTACTACACCTCAGAGCTTGTTCCGAGCGGAGCCAATCCTTCCTCTTCACTGATACCTCTCCCCCGATCTCGCAATTTTTGCGAGTAGTAACGGGAGGTGGACAATCTTTGGTATCTCTTGACAAACGTCAATTTTAAATTATTTTATATTAATTCAATCTTTATACGTGGGTAACCACCTTTTAAATTAATTTTTAAATATTTTATTTTTGAAGAGAAAAGATTGGGCTCCGCCGGGAGTCGAATCCGGATGTCCCGCGTGGCATGCATTGTAGTTTGTCCGTATGTGTTCATTGACAGTCGGCATGTATAAGTCAGAATGTAATGTCTTGCTATTCAGGTACAACGGGGCTTGGGTAATTAGTCGGAGGATTTTAGACTGAAAAGTTTGAAGTCTATTTATATGTATATGTTTTGCAGTGCCATATATTTGTAATCCGTAGGTCCAGAGAGGCTTGATTAGATATGTGTAGATTCTTAATTTTTGCCTTGCTATTAATTTGGAATGTCGGCTAAACAGTGAGTAGAATAATTTTAGCCTTTGATTTAATGTTTCCCGCTTTTTCTTGACGTGTGGACCCCATGTCATTCTCCTATCAAATGTCAGTTCTAGATATTGCACTCTGTCGGTTTGAGGAATCGGTATGTTGTCTAGATAAACAGGTGGGTATGTTTCTAGTCTTAAAGTGAACGTGATGTATTGCCACTTTTGATGATTTATTTGGATCTTCCAAAGTTTGCACCAGTCCTGTATTTTTTGTAGGTGATATTGTAGGTTAAGTGATGTCTTTGTGGAACTTTCGTGTCGAGTAATGATAGCTGTGTCGTCTGCGTAAGTGGCAGCAAGAGTGTGAGCAGTTTGGGGTATGTCGTGTGTGAATGTGATGCATAGTAGTGGAGCAAGTATTGATCCCTGAGGTACACCGGCAAGAACTGGCCGAATAAACGAGAGACCTGAGCCATGCCTAACTGAAAAAAAATCTGTCGGAAAGAAAGGACTGAAGAACGAGATAGTAAGTGTGAGGGAAGTAGTGAGTAAATGGCGGTTCTGGGGCACTTTGGAGGCAACCTCTCTGACTGTTATCCTGTATGTGTAAGGTTATCTTATTCTTCCAAAGCAGTACATCCCAAAGAGGTAAGTTTGTTACTCTTTTAAAACGTCACATGGCATGACCTTGAGCTTGTAACCCGGGAGGGGGGGGGGGGTGTATTTGGGGTGTCCTTGAGCGGTTGGTGGCTACTTTGGAGGCAACCTCCCAATCCCTCCCTCCAATATGTGTAAGGTTATCTTACTCTCCTAAGCAGTATGTCACAACGAGGCAAGTTTGTTCCTCTTTCAAAACAGTAAATTACAAGTACATGCTAATCCAGCCTCTATAAAGTGAGTACCCTTAATTGGAAAATAGGGGGGGGGGAAACCTGATGGTTGAGCGTGATCACGGTCAAATCACCTCCTTGCACGAACGCTGACCAAGAAATAGTACTCTTCCTTATATAGTGCTGAACCCAAGACCCTTCGTGGGTTGTAGTAGTACAGGTCTTTTTTTTTTTTTTTTTTTTTTAATGAGTACATGTTATCAACAGGAGGACTTTTCTCTCTGCTCAATTTGGGCAATCATTGGTTATTATTGACACAGAACCAATTCATCCCAACCTCTCGGTTCCTCTCTAAGCTTTTTACAAGGGTTCATAAATAAATCAGAATAGAATAGAATAAAATGTTTTTATTTATAATATTATATACATAATTTTCAAGACAATAGTACATACACAATTTTTAATACAATATTATATAGATATTTTTTAAGACAGATTGTTCAGTAAAAATTATTATGATTATAAATTACATTATACATATACATTTTAGTTACTCATTGGCTCTAACAATTTATCCCTAAGTTCAAGTTCCTATTCAAGCTTTTTACAAAGGTTCATGCATACATCAGAATAGAATAGAGTAAAATGATGTTTTTATTTATAATACTATATACATTATTTTTAGAACAGATTGTTTTTTTTTTTTTTGTTTGGTTTTTTCTTTATTTATTTTATTGCAAAGTTAAAAGTAAACATAATAACACAAATAATAATATACATAAATAAATAAAACATAAAACATAAAAGCCGAACATTTCTCCTATTAGATAATTTGATAACATAACTGGTAATTACACTTAAAATTAAACTCTTTTAATAACCGTACTCTAAATACCCATCCTAATTTGCTAAATTCTATTAGTTCGTTACAGTTCTTCTTGTTTAAATATTCTGTTAATTCTTTACTATTTAATTGATTTTTACATATATCAGCAGCCAGATAACTCATCCCTTATAAATCGAAAATAATCCTCAGATCACTATGAGTATCCAACAAGCCATTTTCCTTAAAAATTATTTCAGTAGAACTCTCTTTCTCTCAATGTGGTACATCTTAGGGATACACACCGCATATTCGAGGGGTAGGTGTTTTCTGGCATTCATAACCAAACCAGAGACCTAACGTTTACACTCCTAATCACAGGCTTACGAGCGTTTATAACCATGCCAGAGGTCTCTCATTCATTTAATTAATCAACAACACAATTTTTTTATTATTTTTTTTTTTTAAATTTTATTTTATCTTATAATAGCCATGTGCCAAGGTGGATACTCCGTCATCAAGGATGTGTCTTTTATCATCGAAAGGTGACAGTGATATTTTGTTTGTTTTAATAGTAAATAGATTATGGTTGAATGATCTGAAGTTTGTAACATCATGTTTAAATTGAATGTTATTTTTTAAGCAGTTAACATAATCTTCAAATTTAATTTTATTTTTAACAACAGGTTGATTAATTCCTTTTATTTTTTTAATAATTTTGCTTTGAATGTCTATTGCATACATTTTAGACCTCAAAGCAACAAATTTATTAATTATTTTACCATTAGCCTCATCTTTAAACTTACCCATTACTTTCTTATTCTTAACATTATGTAATTTATGGTTTGGAGGATAGTCTGAAGTATCTAAGTAATCAATCATACTTGCCATATCTTCATAGAGGTGACGTGCTCGTTTGGCCGCCATAGTGAACGGTTGTGTTTGATACCTTGAGTGCAAAAATTAAGTTATTAGTGCTTTGTAGAAGCAAATTTTAATTGAATTGAACTACATTGCGATTGAAAAACAATTTTAGATCTTAGTAGTTTGCTAAAGGTGAGCTATAAGTTTATTCTATTGACATTGTCTATTATATAAACCATAGAGTGAATTACTTGATGCCTGGCGACAAGAATAGCTCTATTGCTCAGTTTCTCACCCCAAGAAATAAAAGAGCTTAAAATTGAGGAAAAAGTGGTTAAAAGAACAAAAGCTACGATACAAGTTTCACACGAAATGGAGGGTACCTCAAGCCAAATGTTACTTAAAGACATTTCGGATATGTTAGACCGTAAATTAAGTGAAAGATTTGAAAATATTCTAACCAAATCAGACATGGCCGAATTAGAAAAAATTATAAAGGGTTATGTCAGTGAAAATTTAAAGCTTAAGGAAGAGGTGAACATTGTACGGAAGGAAAATACAGAAATAAAAAATCAGATCGAAAATTTGGAAAACAAATTCCGACAAAAAAATCTAATTTTTAAGGGTCTAGTCATAGACTCGAATAAAGACGGGTCAAATGAGGTCAAAGATCTTTGCCAAAACGTCTTAGGTGTAGAGATTGTTTTAATAAACGAAACTTACTTCATAGGGTCGCCAAAACTCAAAAGCAGGCCGCTTCTTGTGGAATTTAAAACCAGCGCCGACGTTAAAAAAATATTAAATAACACTAAAAAATTAAAAAACACAGGCATCAATATTAATCGAGACCTTGCACCCATTACTAGAATAAAACAGTCCAAATTACTTGCCATACGAAGAGAAATTAGGAATAGAGTAGGAAACAGGAACATTAAAATTCAGGTTAGAGGAGACAAACTTTTATTTGATGAAACAATTTTTACGTGGTCGGAAGAGGAAGGTTTACTCTACAACGGCACGGACGCACAGTGGGACGAATCGCCAATCTAGGCGGAAATAGTTAACATCAACGAAATGAAAAAATCTTGTTGGTCTCTTGAAAACAATAGTCTAGCTAAGGCATTTACAAATTATTAATCACTTTAAGCAAGTATTAACAGAATAATGGGGGTTTGAATACGGTAGTTCGCTCATAATGCTTAGTCAGCGTATTTCCAAATTATATTGTAAAATCAATAGAATCATAGAATGGATCGTGTTTTTTTGAAAAAAATTTATGCTAGGCAATAGAAGACGATTCAGAAATTAAGTTTATATAAGTTCTTGGTTCTTTAAATGTGGATATAATACAGAGTATCCTCCTTTCTTTTCAATAGTCGATAAGCTATATTTTTTTCTTATAAAAAAAGGGGTTACTAAAAATCTACACCGATCTACACCGAGATATTTATACGGAATATAGTCCACACTATATAGAAATAAAGTATTCATTATGAACTGCTAATACCTGCTAATAAAGGTGTGCGCTTTTTTTAAAGGTATAAATCTCTCATTGTTGAGAGCCTATATTTTTAATATTTTGAGGCAATACGGAGGTGCTAATAAAATTTATAGATATATAGAAAACCAGTTTCATTGGAATACACTACGGCAATCCCTGAAGCTATGAAAAAACGATATTCGATGACCATCCGTACAACAATTAAAAGCAAATAGCAAGATTTTTTCCTTTCTAGGAATAAGAAAGAAATAAAGCATGAAAACAACAGTGTACCTTAGGTATCTACAAACCATTAATTCCTTAAAACAAATACCAACGGAATAACAAAAGAATAAACACGCCACACTCGTCACAATAAGTCAGATAATTTGAACATCTTATTGATGAAGCGGCAACATAGATCAGCGAATTTCATATTGTTTTGGAAAAAAATTTATAACACGGTATGTAAAACGATTCGGCAAGTAAGTTTATATTTATTTGGCTTTTTAAGTGTGATACACTTAAGGATACATAGTACCCTTCTTTATTTCCAGTAGTCAACTTAGTAAGCTACTTACTTTAAACTAATACTTATTTAATTTTTATTAATAAAAATGCGGTAGCTAAAAATCTATAACGTCTTAGATAAATAGACAGATATTTTCACAGAATACAATCAACATTATATAATGACAAATTTTTCATTACGCATTTCTTATTCCTGCTAATGTATGATACGGTGGTTTTTTTTTTTCAGGTGTTAACGTGTCATTATTAAGATCCGATATTTTTAATATGTGGGAACAGCACGGTCGTATAGATGAAATGTATATTTCGGGTTTTTTTTTTCTTTCCTATCTAATTACCTCTCGCATAGGTAAATATTAAAAAAGTCTTTATTTTGTGGTGTAGTAGTGGGGGATCGACATCAGTAAGGAAAGATTGGGTACGATTACTCGACTCGAACAATAAATAGGTCCAGGGAACATACCAGGTCTAGAATGTATACCGTAAGATACCGGAAGCTTATTCCGATACGTCTGGAATCATCCATTTCTTAAATATTTCCCGAATATCTGGGTTAATTCCAACGACTAGGGAGCATCTGAAGGTACAAGTTTTAAGGGGTTCAATTTATTTTAGGATGGCAACGAGATTGGATGTAAGGCATTCTACCATGTCGTCAATTGATTCATAGGAATAGATGGGTCCTATACAACGGGATAGTAGATCAAGGGATAAATTTATTTCATCTGCTGTCAGGTAATCTAGGTTTTTCCAAGATATATATTTTAGAAATAAAGTAGGATTCGAAAGATCATTGGAAATACGTATTAAGTCGTGGCTAAGTACATTGTAAGTCGTCGCTCACAGATTTTATGAGTATAATACTAGTTGTTGACCAAAGTCCTCGAAAATATGATCGATATCAGTAAGGAAAGATTGGGCATGATTACTCGACTCGAAACGAACAATAAATAGGTTCAGGGAACATACCAGGTCTAAAATGAACTGTTTTTTGGGAGAATTGGATAGAATATTTGTATTGAAGTCGCCGGATGTATGCATTCAGATGGATGGATCCAGATTCAGATGATTCGGAATGAAAAACAATTTTTTTTACATTTCGATATTAGAATTTAATAAATAAATTTTTAAAAATGTATTTGACAGTTAATGTCTTTTTTTTCTTCTTGAATAATTGAAAATTGAATAAAGAAATATAAATAGAATTACTCCATTATTTACAATTTATCTAAATAATTTTATATTGGTTTCTAATTTTTTTTTTTTTTTTTTTTTTTTTTTTTTTTTTTTTTTTTTTTTTTTTTTTTTTTTTTTATGACCATTGCCAAAAACCACTATTTTGACATTTATTTATTAATTCATGCTTAAATCCAATTTTCTACAAACATAACCATAAAATAAGTCGCTTCCAGAATTATTTCCCCCTAGATTGGCGATTCGTCCCACTGTGGGACGGCCTTAGCACACTGGAGAGACTGACTGGGTTGGCGTTATCAGAGGTAGTGTCTAGGCTTCGTAAAGGATTAGCGGCCCACAACAATCAACAGCAGTCAGCTGATTCTAAAAATTTAAGATCGTCAACACAGTCTGAAATTAATGCTAGTTCTAATTTAGATGCTTTAACATCGTCGAGTGTACAGAATAAATAGCAGGTAAAGGCTGTCTGTCAAACAAAAACAAATATTTACCCTGATGTAAGTTTAAAAAATCTGAATATTTTAAGTTATAACGTTTGTGGCCTTAAAAATAAAATTAAAGATAAATTTTTTGTTGATTTTTTAAATAATTATGATATTTTTTGTTTACTAGAAACATTTGTTGAAGATAATGATGAAAAACTTTATTCAAAATATTTTCTAAATTATAAGCTTTTATGGGTTTCAGCCACTAGAATTGCAAAATTTGGAAGGGCGAAAGGTGGTATATTGATTTGTTGTCGAAATGAATTAATAACTAGAGGTAATTGTAAATTTATAACGTTAAATAATATCGATGTACTCCAGATTAAAATAAGTTCAGAATATTTTTTACATGTTTTGCCAATTTATTTAGCGCCAAATTCATGGAAAGAAGATTTTGGTCTGCTTTATGATATTATTGTTAGTAATAGTAATTTACAGTTTCTATTGATTGGAGATTGGAACAGTAGATTAGGTAGTGGTCAGCCTATTGAGGAAAACACATTGGATCTGGGTTGTTTTTCTGAATTTAGATGTTCTAAAGATAATATAATAAACTCGGAAGGTAAGCTGGTTTTGGATTTTTGTGATGATCATGGATTCTTAATTTTAAATGGGAGATCTCCGAGTGATTCGTTTGGGGAATTAACGTATTTGGGCCCTAGGGGTTGCTCAGTAATAGATTTCGCCTTAATATCTGTTAGCAGTATCAGATTAATTAAAGATTTCTTTATAAGAAGCGTTATCTGGTCAGACCATATGGCAATTGAGGTGATTATACAACTAGAACAAGAAGAAAAAATAGAGCATGTTGTACCCAATAATCCAAAACTAATTTGGAACCCTTCTAAATGTGCCAACTATAAGAACAATGTGGAAAAGAAAATTGAATCTTGTGAAAACATAGATTTAACTGTCCTAAAAGAGATAATAAGAGATAGTGCTAAGTATATGCAAAGTTATAACAAATCATTCAAACAAATTCAACCTTGGTTTGATCGTCATTGTTTAAAAAATAGAACTAGAGTATCTAAGTTATTAAATCTTTTCAGAAAAACTAGAGCAAAGGTTGTTCAGCAGAAGTATACTACAGAGAGGAGAAAGTATTTTGATCTTTGTGAACAGAAACGTAAAAACTATTATTTAGAAGCAGCTAATGCAATCAAAAATTCAAAAAACTCGAGTGAATTTTGGTCTCAAGTGAATAAATTGAAAAAGAGAGGTGGAAAATTTGGAGATAATATTGAAATGAATGTTTGGGTCAATCATTTCAGTGAAGTTTTTAATCCGACTCAAACTGTAACTCATATCCATTATGCTGCTCCATTACAAGAAGACGTTAGCCTTGATTGTCCTTTCAATATTACTGAACTACTTTCTACCTTGAATAAATTTAAAAATGGTAAAGCACCTGGTCTAGATGGTATTGTCTATGAGTTTTACAAGTTCGCTCCTAAAAGTTTCCTAGACTTGCTGTTAGAATTGATTAATAATTATTTTGATAAAGGGTCGATCCCAGAGACTATGAACGAGGCTGTTGTATTACCATTGTTTAAGAAGGGAGATCCAAATCAGGCATGTAATTATAGAGGAATAGTCCTACAGGATACCATCAAGAAAGTTTACACGAGTTTATTGGCTGGAAGACTAAAGTCATGGGTGCAAGATAAAAAACTGTTATGCGAGGAGCAGGCTGGATTCAGGGAAGGTTACTCAACAGTAGATAATATTTTTGTTCTCACTAACTTGATTCAATTGAAATGGCATGAAGGAGTCAAGAAAATCTATTGCTTCTTTATAGATTTCAAATCTGCCTTTGATTCTGTGGATAGGCATGCTCTCCTTTTCAAGCTGTCACAGTTAGCGGTTTCAACAAAATTTATAAGAGCTGTTGCGTCTCTATTCGAATACTAAATTATCTGTCTGCTGTAAACGTGGCCGATCAGAAACTTTTCAAACATTATCCGGAGTTCAGCAAGGTTGCAACTTGAGTCCATTATTATTTACTTTATTTATAAATGATATCAAAGATTGTCTAAGCGGAGGAATATGGCTTAGAGGTTACAGAATAAAACTCCTACTGTTCGCAGACGATATAGTTCTCCTTGCCGATAATGCTTTGGTTTTACAAAACATGATAAATGAGTTGGAATATTATGTTAAAACTTGGAATTTGATTGTAAATCTATCCAAGTCAAATATCATGGTTTTTAGGAAAAGTGGAGGAAAGCTTGGTAAATATGAATCTTGGAAGTTTAATAATCAACCGGTCAAGGTCGTTAACAGATATAAATATTTGGGAATTGTATTGTCTCCAAGTTTGACACTTACAGATCATTTCAATCTAACGGCTCGACATGCTTTACTTGGTCTGAACAGTGTTTGGAGTAACGTATTTTTAAATAAGCATATTACTCTTCCAGTAAAATATGAAATTTTCAAAACGGTTTGTAGATCGATTCTTACATACGGAAGTCAAGTTTTGGGATATCAATATGCGGATAAAATAGAAAGTGTCCAGAGGACCTTCGTTAAGAAAATATTTAGACTGCCGAGAAATACTCCAAATTACATGATACATATAGAGGCCAAAATTTCACCAATTCATGTTTTTACTTTTGAATTGCAATTCAAATACATATTGAAGACTTTAGATCTAGATGTATGTCGTCTAACAAAATTGGTTGCGGAAGAAGTTATCAAAAGGAAAATATTGTGGTTTAGAGAATGGTTGAATTGGTCCAAGAAAGTTAAATGCAACTTCAACCCAGTTTTCACTTCTAATGAGCTGTTGAGGAAAGATTTAAAAGCATTGAAATCTAGCCTGATTACATATCATGACGCATGTTATAGAGAAAGAGCATTAAACGGCCAATATCATCTAATCTATAAACAATTATCTTTTAATATTGATTATATTCATTCTAACTTATCTATATCTGATATTAGTATAATATTTAAAGTTAGAGGTGAACTTCTTAACTTGAATTACCAACCAATTATTCAGGGGAAGAATTACAATTGTTCTATGTGCAACATTGGAGAGAAGGAAGATGTATTCCATTATTTAGGTAAATGTAAAATCTTAGAGGCGATGAGGAAAAAATATTTTGGAGCAGTCACCATGACCGAAGTTGAAATGGTCAAATATTTAAATGGTGAAAATTGGGCAGCACTAGTGGGTTACTTAAAGGAAACCTACATCTATCGTTCCTTTCTAATCGAAAATTTTAATTATTAATACATTCTTTAAATAACTTAATAAGTGTTGAGCCATTGTTAAGCTCTCCTGACAGACAGCCGTAGCTATGTCAGTAATTACTTTTGTAAATATAAAATTTTTTAATTTGTAATAAGTATCAACAAAAGTATTTTCTATCTATCTATCTTCATAGAGGTCTTCAGTATGTATAGAATAATCGAATGAGTCAGTATCCATATACATTAGCTTAATATTTTGTCCATATTTTTCCAACATTATGTCATAATGATATTCATACATGATGTTTTTTGATATATCTAATATTGACATTCCCACGTATATCGGTTTATCAAATTTTATTTTAGTCTTTTCCATATGAACGAGAGCCAAATTCTCAGAATAAATTGTACGGTCCTTAAAATTTGGTTTAGATATTAATTTTTCTAGCTTTTTAGGGTCTGTAATTAAACGCATATCAACTCTTTTTCTTATTGATTCCATAGTTATACCAAAAACTGCGTTGTTGTAAAGCTTATACTGATCTTTTTCAAAATCATTTAAAGCTTTCTTTCTTAAACTGGTGTTATACTCTATGTAAGATTTTAACCACGAGGACTGGTTGAATTTTAATGCTCTGTTGACTTTTACAAGCTCTATACCGTGTGACAATGCTTGAAGAAGGGTGGGATAATGAACAACATAGTTTTTTCTTTCATTGAAGTGCGCTATTAATTTGTTATATTTTCCACATTGTTTAGACTCGGGGAGGAACGGTAGATCATTATGTTCATCGTGTAAATACTCAGGGTAATTAATATCGACATCCAGAATGTAGCCTATGTCATCTGTATCGGGATTGACCCACACAAAGTTACCGGTAGGAGGAGGCTGACTCATTGCACAACCATATAAGTTATTACAATCCTGGAACGCAATGTAGGTAGTTGGTTAATTTTGGTTGTATCCTTCTAAGTACTTGTTAGTTGCCTCGTGGAATCTATGAGATGCTTGCACCAATCCTCCTCTTATTCCTTTCTCGATCATTAGAATCATTTCATAATCGGTCAATAATTCTAATTTAACACCTGTAAACCTTAGCATTGCATCCCATGTCATCCCAGGAACCGTATAGTAGTGACATGGATCAAATTTGTGAGATCTCATCGTAACATTCCTAAATTCTTCGAATACTTCAGCCAGTAAAATTACGTCAGACTTCAAGTAAATGTCTGCGTAATCACCCAAAGTTTTGCTTTCAAATATATTGCATACATCTTTAGCATGGGCATACTCCTCTTCTGTAACTGAGGAATCTTGTAGTGAGCTATGAAATTCATCTATTGGAGGAAGGGTTGTATCTTCTGACATTTTGGGGGACGTGGCATACTCACAGGGGAAAATGCCTTTTCTAGTGAGGAAAGGAACTCGATCGTTAGGTATTAAACTATTTTATGTTAAAAGAAGGTAAGTTAGCTATCAGTTTTTCTAGACTAGAAGGCATAAATCTGAAGGAATCTAAAAATCTTATACTAAATTTCTCATCTACAAATTTTGAAAATGAAATATAATTTTCTGCAGTATTTGCGATTACGTTAATCCTTTTATTATCATATCCCAGCTCCCGAACGATGAAGTGAGCATCGTAACCTGACAAATTATGTAGAATTACTGGAAGATAATCAGGGTTCTTATAACGAAGATTACAACTTTGGTGGGCTGCACCTCTGAAAAGGCCTGTAATGTGACAATGATCCTTTACTTTGATATCTTCTAGACTGAAGAATTTTTCACACATATAACAGTTTTGAGCAGTCTTGTAGCTAACTTCTTTTTGAGGAGAGAGGGGTCTCATTGGTGTGTTTTTATTATATACCTTGTAAACTTTTTCAGCTACCTTTTTCATGTCGAATACAAACTTATTTGCTGCATTTTCACCTCTATACAATATTGGTTCATCAGGTATACCATCTTCTACTCCGTTCAGAAATTTAGCTCTTCTTACATAAAAACAGTACGAGTAGGAAATGTGGCAATGTAATATTTTCCATGAAAGACTTTCTTCATTTGTAGGCTTCAAATAACATTCAAAGTCTGCGTAGACTACGTAGGGTACACGTTGACATCTCTCTACATTTTCAAACTGTACGTACGGTTTCTTCTCCGGAAGTATAATCATAGCAGGTTTGTTAGTATTGCCTAGTTGTTTGTGAAGTATGAGTTTTTCACTAGAATAAAAATGTGTTAAACATCGCTTACGCACATTTATCTTATGTTCATGCTTTGTGATTTGATGTCTAACTAGTTTTTCAAAATCAGATATGTAGATGTAATGTGACATTCCTTCTTTTTCTAGTAGCAGTAAATCCCGGTGGTCCTCAAGTTCTTCTTTAACTATGTTCAGAGGATAAACGTTAAGTTTTTCATCGAGGTTTTAGCTTCACGTTTCTGTTTCTTATTAGGGGGTTCACTTCCTCAACAATGCTCTTCATGTCGCTTCAGGTTATGGGGATTGGTAAAGATCACACAACATTGTTTACATGAGGCAGAAAACTTACAATTCTTCTTCTTCACGTGTCTTAACATATTATCTTTACGTGAGAACTCCTTGGAGCAAAATTTACAAACCAAGGATTCCATCGTAGCAGATTATACACTTCTCTTCATGTTATATCTAAGAGGGTTGTCTTCAAAATGTTGGATTAGCTCCCTTTCTCCTTTCCTAAATCTTAGAAAATGTTGTCAGCCTTTTAAATATTTCCAAATATAACAGTGATTGAGGTTCAAAATTATCAATTGAATATGTTAATTATTAAGAAACTTATTTCAGTAATGTTGTTTCTAGTAGAGCTAGCTTTAAAATGACTGCATAGCTGGGATTCTGTTCTTATATAACAATGAGCAAATGCCTCTTGAATTTTATTAAATTATCACTGCCTTCTAAATATTTAATGTATAACCACGTTAAAGGTTTCAACTGATTTATAATAAAATATAAAAAGTTGCTGAGTAAATTACCCGTTAAGATGTTGTTTCCAGCGAGCTAGGTTTAAAATGACCGCTTAGCTTGGATTCTGTTCTTATATAACAATGAGCAAATGCCTCCTGAATTTTATTAAATTATCACTGCCTTCTAAATATTTAATGTATAACCACGTTAAAGGTTTCAACGGATTTATAATAAAATATAAAAAGTTGCTGAGTAAATTACCCGTTTTAATGTTGTTTCTAGTGCGCTGATTTTTAAAATGATCGCTTAGCATGGATTCTGTTCTTATATAACAATGAGCAAATTCCTCCTGAATTTTATAAATAATGCATGAGATGATGCACTACCTTCTATGCATCTCCCTCCGGATACAACCACGATTTGAGGTTTCAACTGATTTATAATAAATTACAAAATGTTGAGTAGATTACCTGTATCGATGTTGTCTTGCTAGCTTTAAAGTTGGCCGCTTAGTTCTGATACTTACCTTATAATATAAGGTATATTATTGTTATATTATAACAATCGGACAATAGAATAAATTCAAGCTTAAATACTAAATTACATGGCTCTGGTACGTAATTTCTCGGAAAATGTGATTTTCCGAGGAAATTCGCTAAAGTACAATTAACTTATTGGTAATCAACAACCAATTCACTAAAGAATAAGCAATTGTTCAAAAATATTAACTATTAATTTTGCTTCTTCTAGAAACATTATTTCTTAATAATGAAAATAATAATAAAATAATAAAAAGTCAACTTGTGGTAAGCGGATGGACACTATTTGCCGTTAACGGGTTGCGATTGAAGATAAACAAGTACAACCCACTAAGAGGGAGCAGCTATATCCCGTTACCTGAAGAAATACGCAATAGAAAAGCATGCATTAATGTTCAAAACAATGATAGCAAATGCTTCGTTTATGCTATTCTATCAAAATTTGTATCTGAGAGTCCTAAAAGAGTTACAAAATATGCATCATTGGAAGGGAAGTATGACTTTTCTAAGATAAATTTCCCAACGCCGCTTGCGGATATATCGACATTTGAAAAAAAATAATGATATTTCAATTAATGTGTTTGCCCTCGATGAAAAACTTAACGTTTATTACGTAGTCTACGCAGACTTTGAATGTTATTTGAAGCCTACAAATGAAGAAAGTCTTTCATGGAAAATATTACATTGCCACATTTCCTACTCGTACTGTTTTTATGTAAGAAGAGCTAAATTTCTGAACGGAGTAGAAGATGGTATACCTGATGAACCAATATTGTATAGAGGTGAAAATGCAGCAAATAAGTTTGTATTTGACATGAAGAAGGTAGCTGAAAAAGTGTACAAGGTATATAATAAAAACACACCAATGAGACCCCTCTCTCCTCAAGAAGAAGTTAGCTACAAGACTGCTCAAAACTGTTATATGTGTGGAGAATTCTTCAGTCTAGAAGATATCAAAGTAAAGGATCATTGTCACATTACAGGCCTTTTCAGAGGTGCAGCCCACCAAAGTTGTAATCTTCGTTATAAGAACCCTGATTATCTTCCAGTAATTCTACATAATTTGTCAGGTTACGAATACCTACGATGCTCACTTCATCGTTCGGGAGCTGGGATATGATAGTAAAAGGATTAACGTAATCGCAAATACTGCAGAAAATTATATTTCATTTTCAAAATTTGTAGATGGGAAATTTAGTATAAGATTTTTAGATTCCTTCAGATTTATGCCTTCTAGTCTAGAAAAACTGATAGCTAACTTACCTTCTTTTAACATATTAAATAGTTTAATACCTAAGGATCAAATTCCTTCACTTTTTTTTTTTTTTTTTTTTTTTTTTTTTTTTTTTTTTTTTTTTTTATAAACTCAAGAATTTAAACATATATACATATCTATGCAACAGAATGTTATCCATTTAACTGCTGTGAGAGAAGCGTCGAGGAGGCTTGATTTGTCTCCCAAATGAGGAAAAATGCGGTGATGGTCCAGTCTCGGTGGGAAGGGTTTTCATACTTTCTTCGTTCTTTTTGTCCAGCGAGTGTCCTCTTTTACTCAAGTGGGGCTTTACAGTACTTGTCTTTTCTTCCATATTCAGAGATGCTTGAGGCGAGGTAGGTGAAGAGTCCATTCCAGTTGGCTCCTTTGGTTGTCCTCGATCCAAAGCCTGGTAGTCACAGTTGGTGCTAAGTTTGCGGAGTCGGTCGACATAGTCATCAATGGACTCGGATTCCTCTTACATGGCCGATCCAAAAACATACCGTTCATAAATTACATTTGATTTGGGAATAAAAAATTTATCTATAACCGCTATAACCTTATCAACAGTATCCCTATCGGTTTCTGCTAGCTTCATATTTTCTAATACTTGCCAAGCATCGCGAGCCAAAAGCACCATGAAGGTGGCCAATTGAACATCTGCCGGCTTAGCCAGGTGAAGGAGATCTAGATCTTGAAATGGAGGATCTAGGCGAGACGCGTTGGGTTGGAGGAGGCGATATCAGATGGTGAGCAGGCTTGAGCCAGACACGGTCTCTTCTATACAACTTGGAGTTGACTGAGACATCATATGACTCCCCTTGGCGTTCTACAACTTGTCCCAACTGCCATTTCTTGTTGGCGTCTTGGGGTTTCACATAAACGTCCTGACCTATTCGAAGCTCTGGAAGTTCTTTGGCCCCTTTGTCATGATAGAATTTTGATTTCCTGCTTTTCATTTCAATCTTTTCTAGCACATTCCTGGCCACTTCTGGAACGAGTAGTCGATGAGCAGTAGGTACTCTGGTCCTCGACATCAAGTGTTGGACAGGGCTGGAATCCATGTCTTCCGAAGGCGTGTTTCTCCATTCTAGAAGGGCTGCATAAAAATCTGTATTGTCGTGTTTGCACTTCTTAAGCAAGTTCTTTGCAATTTTTACGCAGGACTCCTCGACTATTGTATGGTGCTGATGTTGAGTGGCTGAATTCCCATGATGCGGCAAAGGTCTGAAATTCTTTCCCTACAAGTGGTGTAGCATTATCAGTTACGAGGACCATGGGAATCCCATGGCGAGCAAAATTTTCCTTGCAGAAAGCAATGATAGTTTCGGCCTTGGTATTGGGGATCTGTTGAATTTCAAAAAAATCCGAGTATGAGTCACCCATTGCAAAGTACAGTTTGGAATCGAATTCGAAGGTGTCCAAGTTTACTCTCTCCCATGGTAGCGATGGTATGTTGTGTGACGTCATGGGTTGCTTTGGTTGAGCAGCGGCTAACTCTTGGCATGTCTGGCAGCACTTAATAACATCATAGATCTCGCTGCTCATAAAAGGCCAAAACAACGTGTCCCGGGCTCTCCTGAGGGACACATTCTGTCCCAAGTGGCACAAATGGATTTTTGTTATAAACTCAGCTCTAAGGGATTTGGGGATAAAAACTTGGTTTCCCTTGTAAATGACGCCATCCTGAACCATGAGTTCATGCTTGTAGTTCCAGAATTCCAAGAGGCATGGTGGTAGTTTTTCTTTTCTCTCTGGCCATCCTGACTTTATCACAGAGAGGAGAATGCAAAGCGTGTTGTCGATACTAGTTTCTTGACGTATGCGGCGAAGACTTTCTGGGACCATGTTTAGATTGCCTGCAATTTTAATTGACTCGAGTTCTGGATCTATCGGATCGTGAAAGTACACATCTTCAAGCTGCTGCTCATGGTCTTCCGGTAGCTGCATGCGAGACAGGGCATCGGCTAGTAGCATGCCTTTCCCTTTCAGGAACTCTACTTTTAAATTGTACCGCTGTAACCTCAATAACATCCGTTGAAGTCGAGTAGGAGATTGAAGGATCAAACGTTTGAAAATTGATTCGAGAGGGTGATGATCAGTTTGAACTATGACTTCCTTACAACCTACAATGTATTGATCGAAACGCTGGCAGGCGAATAGGATGCTTAAGCATTCACGTTCTATTTGAGCCCAATTTTTCTCGTTTGAAGACAGGCTACTGGATGCAAAGGCGATTGGTTTACCTTCCTGTATGAGGACACCTCCAAGTCCTTTAGATGATGCGTCAGCCTGTATGACCACGGGTACTTTTTGGTTAAAGAAAGCAAGCACTGGAGTAACCGTTATCCGTTTCTTCACTTCTTCGATGGCTCGCTTGTGTTCATTGGTCCACACCTATGGCTGATGTTTCTTTGTAAGGTCATGTAATGGCTTACAAATTGAAGATAGGTTGGGCACAAACTTGGCCATGTATGTAGCCAACCCTAGAAAGCTTCTTAGTTCAGAGACATCCGTGGGGTCTGGCATTTCTTTAACTGTTCTAACCTTCTCCGGATCAGCTTTCAAGCCATCTTTAGTAATGAGATGGCCCATGTACTTGACCTGACGCTTCTTAAGGCAGACCTTATTGCGATTGAATTTCAGATTTGCGGCTCTAGCCGTCGGATAAAAGACGTTCAAGTGCTCGGTCATGGTTCTTCGAAGCCTCTTCATCAGTTTCTCCTCGTCCTAAGACCAAGATATCATCTTGAACGATCACGATATCTGGTATTCCTGCGAAAACTTCATGCAGACGACACTGGTAAATATCAGTTGATACCTTCAAGCCGAAAGGGAGACGAAGCCATCTGTATCTCCCAAATGGAGTCCAAAAAGTGGTAAGCCTAGAACTCTGTTCTTCTAGCTTCACGTTCCAAAATCCGTCCTTTGTATCAAGCACAGAAAAGAGTCTACTGTATTTAACTCTGGAACTATACTCTCAACAGTTGGTATCTCATATTCAGTTCGCAATAAGGCTTGGTTCAAATCTCAAGGGTCTATGCAAATCCTTAGCTTTTTAGGGGTCTTAACAATCACAATGTTGCTAATCCACTCACTCGGGCCTTTTTCTTTCACGATTATGTTGTTCCTTTCCATTTCCTCCAGCTTGAGTTTAAGTTCATTCCTGAGCGGTACATGAATGCGGCGAGGAGCTTGCTTAACTGGCGGAAAAGTTGGATCAATGTTGAGCGTGCACTCGCCCTGTAGGCAACCCACTCCTTTGAAAACATCATCATATTTTGCTAAGATATTTTCCGCTTGGCTCGTCATTTCCAGCTTGGCCATCTGAACTGCTTCAGCTTTAGTTCCATTCCCTAGAACAACAAAACCTAATTCCTCAGTTGTCATGGAAGAAAGCAACGCATCTTTGGACCTGGGTGGTCAAAGTCGTTTATGACAACAAATCTTAGTGTGTGTATTCGCTCATTGTGTAATGTGGTCATATCAATTTCCCCAATGGGTCTAAATATAGCACCACCATAGCTCCGTAGTTTGGTAGAAAGAGGATCTGGCTTGGGCATAATGCCTCCGTATAAAGCCCTAAGGGTGCTCTCTTCCATTGCATCCACTCCGGATCCACTATCGAGTTGGCATTTTACCTTTACACTCCTAAGTTTATGGAGCCCGCTGATGAGGAAATTGAGAACTACGGTCCAAATTTTCTTAGGTTTTGAGCTTCCGAAATTTAAAATTTCCTCAACGGCAAAAGCCTGATTACTTTGGTCTGATTCTTCGGATTCATTTTCGTCCTTTAGATATCTTATGTCGGTTCGCGGGCGACGGGTTGATGATTTTTTATTTCTTTTCTGAGTGAAGCCTGAATTTTGTGAGGGATTCTTCTTCCTACAAACAGATTCAAAGTGGTTCGCGGTCTTGCAAAAATTGCATATTTTGTTAAATGCCGGGCATGAGAGTCTATCAAATGCATGCGCTTTCCCACAATATTTGCACGGGGCCTGCTTGAATCGATTCCGTTCGAAGTCAATTTTGTTGACTTCTTCTACTCTGTTATCACCCCTGATAAATTTCATCTGCTTATCGGTCAATTCGTTCGTTCGACAAACATTAATCGCCTTCTCTAACGTTAATTGTGAATCGGCAATTAGCTGTTTTTTTGTAGCTTCGTCTCTAATTCCGAGTACTAGCCTATCGCGTATCATTTCGGCCTCCAAAGCCTGGTAGTCTGAGGAAATGATAAGCTTCTAATATTTATTATAATCATATGTTTAAATTAAATATTATGATAACCTCCTAATATTTATTTAAACATGTGTTTGAATGTTCATACAAAAAATGGTTTACTATTTATACCCATGTAAAGTCTTTGTTTATTAAAACCTTTTGATTTGGTAGTAATTTCTTTATGATTTACAACAATTTAATAAACAAAGAACTCTTAAACAGAAGCCATTTAAAGAAACCTGTGCTCATAAATATTCTTCAGTTCATCGCATAAGAAGAAAGATGGATAAGTACTTACAACCTGAACGTTTTGAAACAGACCCCGCTGCAGTAACGGCAGATAAAAAGTGGACCCATTGGAAAAAGACTTTCGACAACTTCCTAAGGCATGTAGAAAAGGTTGATGAAGCAGGTAAGTTAGAACTTTTAATAAATTATATTGCACCTAATGTTTCATAAGTGAAGTCACTACTTTTAATGATGCCGTGGTTGCTCTTGAAGCACTATACATCAAGCCCAAGAACGAGACATACGCTAGGCATTGCTTAGCTACCAGAGGCCAACAAGCTGGGGAATCCATTGATCAATACCTTCAGATTTTAAAGCAGTTAAGTAAAAATTGCAATTTTAAGGCCGTCTCAGCCGATGAAAATAAAAATGAATACATAAGGGATGCATTTATTACAGGTCTCTCTAATGCTAGCATCAGGAGGAGGTTATTGGAAAACACCACTCTAAATTTAGACGAAGCTTATAACCAAGCCAGAGCCTTAGAGTTAGCTGAACAGCAATCTGCTACTTATCCCGCATTTTGTGCGCCTAGCGCTGCTATTGAAATGGGAAATGAAGATGATACTATCGCAGTATCTTCCAGGCTATGTTATTTCTGTGGATCTGACTGGCATCCTAGGTCATCATGCCCAGCCAAGGACGCAGTGTGTGCGAAATGTGGTAAAGTAGGTCACTGGAAACGTGCCTGCCGATCACGGTTGAAAAGAATGAATTCAAAACGAAATGAAAATACAAATCAAACGACCAAGTCAGCAGCTGCTACTAACCTGCTTGCTAACACTACAGCTGCGTCGCCTAACAGCCTGCTAAGATCAACAATTGGAATATCTTTGAATGGGATTAAAGTTAAAGCGCTCATAGACACTGGAAGCTCTTCGAGTTTCATTAACTCTGCTCTCATTCGGAAATGTAATGTTACGGTTTTACCATATAAAGGACGCATATCCATGGCTAATTCTTCTTTACAATCTGAAGTAACAGGTCAGTGTAAGGCAGAACTTAAAATCGGTGAGCATTGTTACAAAGATGCGACGTTATTGGTCATGAATAATCTATGCTGTGATACAATAATCGGGCGCGACATCCTCAAAAACCACTCCACCGTAGAAATTGATTTTCATGGAACTCGCCCTGCTTTGAAGATTTGTAATGTAGCCCAAGCTCGTGTAGAGCCTGTGTCGATTTTTGGGCACTTAGAAGGAAATTGCAGACCTGTTGTAATTAAATCGAGAAACCAATCTAAGGAAGATCGTAAATTTATGAAGGATGAGGTTGATAGACTTCTGCAGGAAGGTGTAATTGAACCAAGCTACTCGCCTTGGCGAGCACAGGCTTTTGTGGTGAGAGATGGAAAGCGAAAACCCCGTATGGTCGTGGACTATTCAAAAACCATTAATAAGTTCACACAACTTGATGCTTACCCCCTACCTAAAATTGAAGAAATAATCTCAAAAGTGTCAGAAAATGAAGTTTTCAGCACTATAGATCTAAAGAGTGCATACCATCAAGTACCTATTCTGGAATCTGAAAGACAGTACACCGCTTTTGAAGCTGCCGGAAAATTATACCATTTCCTTCGGATACCATTTGGAGTAACTAATGGGGTCGCTTCTTTTCAAAGAGTCATTGATCGTATTGTACAGGACGAAAATCTTGAAGGCACTTTTCCATATTTAGATGATGTGACGGTATGTGGTAAAAATCAAGAGGACCATGACAAAAACTTAAAGAATTTCTTAGCTGCCGTAGACAAGTATAACCTGACCTTGAATAAAGAAAAAAGTAAGTTCTCGGTGAAAACTCTCCATTTACTGGGCTATGTCATTTCTAATCACACGATTACACCTGATCCCCAACGCATGCAGCCACTTTTAGATTTACCTGTACCCGAAAACGCTGCTTCACTGCAGAGAGCGATGGGAATGTTTTCTTATTACAGCAAATGGATACACCGCTTTTCAGAAAAGATTCGCCCTTTGCTGAAAACCACATTCCCTCTGTCTAACGAAGCTGTATCTGTGTTCAACATGCTGAAGAATGAAATTGCTAATGCAGCTACTGCCGCAATACTTGATAATGTACCTTTTAAAGTAGAGACGGATGCATCAAAGTTTGCCATAGCCGCCACTTTAAGTCAAATGGGGCGACCAGTTGCCTTCTTTTCCAGGATGCTGAACAAATCAGAAGTGCAACACTCTTCTATCGAAAAAGAGGCATACGCTATAGTAGAATCGCTAAAACACTGGCGTCATTACCTCATAGGGAGACCTTTTACAATTCTCACTGATCAGCGGTCTGTTTCCTTTATGTTTCACCAACGGCACAACAGCAAAATTAAAAATGAGAAAATCATGCGATGGCGATTGGAACTCGCCTGCTTCAAATTTGACATCATCTATCGTCCCGGCAACGAAAATTCCTCTGCTGACACCCTTTCAAGAATAAGCGCCGTTGCTAACTCGATTACAGATCTCCAAACCCTGCACAACTCACTTTGCCATCCTGGAGTAACTAGGATGTCGCATTGGATTAGAGCTAAGAATCTTCCCTACTCTTTGTAAGATATAAGAAAAATTACCCAAGCATGCTCAGTGTGTGCAGAATTAAAACCGCGTTACTTTTCGCATGTTGGGCACCTGGTCAAGGCTACAGCTCCTATCGAACGCATCAATCTAGACTTCAAAGGCCCTCTTCCTTCTGCATCGAGAAACAAATACTTACTTACTATTGTGGACGAATTCTCGAGGTTCCCTTTCGCCTTCCCTAGTTTGGACACCTCAGCCAGAACTGTGATTAAGCATTTGACCAAACTTTTTGCTCTCTTCGGCACACCAGCGTATGTCCATTCAGATCAAGGAAGTTCCTTCATGTCTGGAGATCTCAAATCATTTCTTACTTCTCATGGAGTGGCTACCAGCCGATCGACCCCCTATAACCCGCAAGGTAACGGACAAGTAGAGAGGTATAACGGTGTAATATGGAAGAGTATTATGCTTGCCCTTAGGACGTTTGGTAAGAAAACTGAGCAATGGGAAGACGTACTCGACATGGCACTTCACTCAATACGGTCTCTCCTTTGCACGTCCACGAATGCCACACCACATGAGCGCATGTTCAACCATCCTAGACGCTCGTTCAACGGATGCTCTATGCCGACATGGTTGACTAAACCTGGACCAGTTTTAATGAAGAACCATATTCGAGCAACGAAGTACGACCCTCTAGTGGAAGAAGTGGAGCTATTGGAATCAAACCCTGAATATGCACACATCAGATTCCCCGATGGAAGAGAGACAACTATTTCGACTCGGCACCTAGCCCCACCTGGAGAATCCTTCATACGATCAGAAAATTGTACCAATGAAACTCCAGTTTTAGAAAACAACTCGAAAACTACAGAGATGAACTCTCCGACTACAGATAGCCCAACTGAAGACGAATTAGTCCAAGGTCTAAATGGAAGCCCAGCGACAGTGAATCGCCCAATCCGTGAAAAACGACCACCTGGTTATCTCAAGGACTTTATTACTTTTTAGAGATGGGGTGAATGAGGAAATGATAAGCTTCTAATATTTATTATAATCATATGTTTAAATTAAATATTATGATAACCTCCTAATATTTATTTAAACATGTGTTTGAATGTTCATACAAAAAATGGTTTACTATTTATACCCATGTAAAGTCTTTGTTTATTAAAACCTTTTGATTTGGTAGTAATTTCTTTATGATTTACAACATAGTCACAGTTGGTGCTAAGTTTGCGGAGTCGGTCGACATAGTCATCAATGGACTCGGATTCCTCTTGCATGGTCGATCCAAAAACATACCGTTCATAAATTACATTTGATTTGGGAATAAAAAATTTATCTAGTTCCGCTATAACCTTATCAACAGTATCCCTATCGGTTTCTGCTAGCTTCATATTTTCTAATACTTGCCAAGCATCGTGAGCCAAAAGCACCATGAAGGTGGCCAATTGAACATCCGCCGGCTTAGCTTTAAGACCAGAAGCAGTTAGATAAAATGCCCACTCAGACTTGAAATAATTCCAATTATCAGTAACATTACCTTTTAGGGTCATTTTGTCTGGCAAAGGGATGTGAGGGTTCGACATTATGAATCCTTATCCTACACACTATGTGAAAGAGAGACCTACGTAAATAAGTAATACTACTTAATTGTATGAAATTGCAGATTCGTCTTACCAATCCTTAATCTTCACAAGTACACTCACGTACGCTTCGTTTTAGCATAAAACTCCTGACACCATGTTTCAAATATGCCCTGTTCTTCTTAAAATATTAAAAGAATTGGAAATATAGATAAATGATTTAAGCATTTAGACAACCATATGTCATATAATTTATTTGCAATCGATACATTCATAAGTATTCGAAGTAAATACAAAGAGAGTATATAACGGGAGCATATATATATCGGGAGCTGGGATATGATAATAAAAGGATTAACGTAATCGCAAATACTGCAGAAAATTATATTTCATTTTCAAAATTTGTAGATGGGAAATTTAGTATAAGATTTTTAGATTCCTTCAGATTTATGCCTTCTAGTCTAGAAAAACTGATAGCTAACTTACCTTCTTTTAACATAAAATAGTTTAATACCTAACGATCGAGTTCCTTTCCTCACTAGAAAAGGCATTTTCCCCTGTGAGTATGTCACGTCCCCCAAAATGTCAGAAGATACAACCCTTCCTCCAATAGATGAATTTCATAGCTCACTACAAGATTCCTCAGTTACAGAAGAGGAGTATGCCCATGCTAAAGATGTATGGAATATATTTGAATGCAAAACTTTGGGTGATTACGCAGACATTTACTTGAAGTCTGACGTAATTTTACTGGCTGAAGTATTCGAAGAATTTAGGAATGTTACGATGAGATCTCACAAATTAGATCCATGTCACTACTATACGGTTCCTGGGATGACATGGGATGCAATGCTAAGGTTTACAGGTTGTTCAGGCAAACTGAAGCGTATTCTATGTACCCACAAATATTTGCATCTTCTTTACCTAAATGCAATTTTAAAACAGTATGACCTATTTCACGCTGCGTACTCTCAATTCGTCCTTACTCTCGCTAAGTACGTCGCTGCTGCCACCTACGGCCCTCAATGGAACTACGCCGACTTGAATATGCAGGTGAGGAACTTTCAAGCTAGCCAAGGACCGCATGCGGGCAAAACCTTTTTATGATTCACCATAATTTCCAAATCATGGAGTAGATCCAATCAGTGAACCCGGGAAGAGGGAGAGTAGGGAGCATGAGCTGGCCGGCAAACAGTGAGTGATATAATTTATTCACAGAATAATATCATCAGGAGAAAAGAGAAAATCATCAATTTCAACCCGTCAATCATCACATCTTTCTTTAAATTCAGCCAAATTTCAAACGTCAATCATCTCATCTTTATTTGAGTCATAATGTCACTATATTTTCCAAATTTAAACTAACCACTAACAATAATGTGAAAACCTTTAGGCCCACCCCAAGAGATTATTTTCTTTAGAAGAATACATTTATTTTCCTTATTTTATCTCAATTCAAACTTATATTTTATCTTTATACAGTCCACTTTAAACCACACCAGCCCATATTCAATAAGGTTTATAACAGACCAAGTAATGTTGATGTTATAAATCAAACATAATTTTGGTCCATCCGGGCCTAGATAATTTATTTAATTACAAAGATAGTAATCATCAATCATTACACTTCAATTTGGTCACAATAGTACTTTAAATTTTGTTATATGGTTGATCAATATAGCCCACAGCTACAATTATTATGTTAATTCAATCAACAGAAATAGTTTATTCAATTCAAGTGATACTTATGCATCTGAATAATAATTATTCAAGTTATAATTCAATGAGATAAAGTCTTGTCGCATTGGCATATTTTTTCTAAAATCATTAATTCATTTTCTCACTGTAACACTCAGAATATATGTAAGCTTCATACTTAACATAAGTTTTCAGTTTAATTTAGATCAGATATACCTTAATTAATCCAAATTTGTTTATTAATTTAAATATTTGGAAACCTAACAGATGAGAGTAACTCTAAACTTCTAGTTATTTATTTCTACTTTATTTACTAACTAATTACAGGTAGCACTTCATTCTGTATATTTTATTTCTCTTCAAATTTTCTTTCCACCACTAACAATAATGTGAAAACCTTCAGGCCCACCCCAAGAGATTATTTTCTTTAGAAGAATACATTTATTTTCCTTATTTTATCTCAATTCAGACTTATATTTTACCTTTATACAGTCCACTTTAAACCACACCAGCCCATATTCTATAATAGTTATTTTTTATTGGGACTAATAGTCCCATAGTTATAATAAGGTTTATAACAGACCAAGTAATGTTGATGTTATAAATCAAACACAGGTGTTAAATTAGAATTATTGACCGATTATGAAATGATTCTAATGATCGAGAAAGGAATAAGAGGAGGATTGGTGCAAGCATCTCATAGATTCCACGAGGCAAATAACAAGTACTTAGAAGGATACAACCAAAATAAACCAACTACCAGGATTGTAATAACTTATATGGTTGTGCAATGAGTCAGCCTCTTCCTACCGCTAACTTTGAGTGGGTCAATCCCGAAAGTATAAATTTAAACAATCTATACCCTACACAGTGGCGGATCCAGAAATTTTCTGAAGGGGGGGGGCGCACTTTTTTTTTTTACATTTCATGAGTGATGAAGGCCCTAATTTAAAATATATATTAGTACATAATCCCGTTGTAAATTACTGTAAATGTTTAAATACAATTCATTTTAGGTTAATGGACTTGAAAAATGACTATATATAGCTCATTTTATATAGAAATAGTAATACTTTATGAGTGTCCTCGCCTCTCGGGGGGGGGGGGGGCGCCCCTCCCCTGGATCCACTACTGACCTTACAGATGACATAGGCTACATTGTGGATGTCGATATTAATAACCCTGAGTATTTACACGATGAACATATTGATCTACCGTTCCTCCCCGGGTCTAAACAATGTGGAAAATATAACAAATTAATAGCGCACTTCAATGAAAGAAAAAACTATGTTGTTCATTATCCCACCCTTCTTCAAGCATTGTCACACGGTATAGAGCTTGTAAAAGTCAACAGAGAATTAAAATTCAACCAGTCCTCGTGGTTAAAATCTTACATAGAGTATAACACCAGTTTAAGAAAGAAAGCTTTAAATGATTTTGAAAAAGATCAGTATAAGCTTTACAACAACGCAGTTTTTGGTAAAACTATGGAATCAATAAGAAAAAGAGTTGATATGCGTTTAATTACAGACCCTAAAAAACTAGAAAAATTAATATCTAAACCAAATTTTAAGGAACGTACAATTTATTCTGAGAATTTGTCTCTCGTTCATATAGAAAAGACTAAAATAAAATTTGAGAAACCGATATACGTGGGAATGTCAATATTAGATATATCAAAAATCTGGTGCGTGCGCGCAACACACAACTTTCACTTACCAACTTACTTAGATAAGAAATAGACGTGTTTTGTTAAATATAATTTCCCTAAGTCATACATTTTTCTACATCCATATCTTATTTTTGTTAATCGTTAATGCCGTTTTTGAGTAAATAAAAAAACCCGTGAAAATGATACAAAATTTATTAAGTAAAGTCCCCCCTCCGGTTAATCAATTTTAATGAAATTTTAACAGTCATATCTCGGGCATATACATACATCAAATACCCAGTTTGATCAAAATCGTTAAAGCCGATTTAGAGTAAATAAAAAAACACGTGAAAATGTTACAAAATTTATTAAGTAAAGTCCCCCCTCCGGTTAATCAATTTTGATGAAATTTTTGCAGTCATATCTTGGGCATATAAATAGATGAAATACTCAGTTTAATTAAAATCGTTAGAGCCGTTTTTGAGAAAATCGAAAAAAACCTAAAAAGTTATTAAGTAAAGTACCCCCTCGCTTTAAGTAATTTTGATGAAATTTATGCTGTCACATCGCGGGTATATACCTACACTAAATACCCAATTTCACGATCGCACGGTTTATAGTTTTTGAGCTAGTCTGTTCACACACACACACACAGACACACAGACACACACACACGCACGCACACAGACCATTTCGCGGGACTTGGTCATTTCGATTAAGGGGACCCCAAAACGTGTATTTCCGTTGAAAACCGGAAGTCGAATTTTTTCACGATCGCAATACTTCCACTTACTATATATTTCATATATAGGTAAGTGAAAGTAAAAAACATCATGTATGAATATCATTATGACATAATGTTGGAAAAATATGGACAAAATATTAAGCTAATGTATATGGATACTGACTCATTCGATTATTCTATACATACTGAAGACCTCTATGAAGATATGGCAAGTATGGTTGATTACTTAGATACTTCAGACTATCCTCCAAACCATAAATTACATAATGTTAAGAATAAGAAAGTAATGGGTAAGTTTAAAGATGAGGCTAATGGTAAAATAATTAATAAATTTGTTGCTTTGAGGTCTAAAATGTATGCAATAGACATTCAAAGCAAAATTATTAAAAAAATAAAAGGAATTAATCAACCTGTTGTTAAAAATAAAATAAAATTTGAAGATTATGTTAACTGCTTAAAAAATAACATTCAATTTAAACATGATGTTACAAACTTCAGATCATTCAACCATAATCTATTTACTATTAAAACAAACAAAATATCACTGTCACCTTTCGATGATAAAAGACACATCCTTGATGACGGAGTATCCACCTTGGCACATGGCCATTATAAAATAAAATAAAATTAAAAAAAAAAAATAATAAAAAAATTGTGTTGTTGATTTATTAAATGAATGAGAGACCTCTGGCATGGTTATAAACGCTCGTAAGCCTGTGATTAGGAGTGTAAACGTTAGGTCTCTGGTTTGGTTATGAATGCCAGAAAACACCTACCCCTCGAATATGCGGTGTGTATCCCTAAGATGTACCACATTGAGAGAAAGAGAGTTCTACTGAAATAATTTTTAAGGAAAATGGCTTGTTGGATACTCATAGTGATCTGAGGATTATTTTCGATTTATAAGGGATGAGTTATCTGGCTGCTGATATATGTAAAAATCAATTAAATAGTAAAGAATTAACAGAATATTTAAACAAGAAGAACTGTAACGAACTAATAGAATTTAGCAAATTAGGATGGGTATTTAGAGTACGGTTATTAAAAGAGTTTAATTTTAAGTGTAAATACCAGTTATGTTATCAAATTATCTAATAGGAGAAATGTTCGGCTTTTATGTTTTATTTATTTATGTATATTATTATTTGTGTTATTATGTTTACTATTATTTATGTTTTATGTTTATGTTTATTATGCTTTTATGTTTACTTTTAACTTTGCAATAAAGTAAAAAAATCTGGTGCGTGCGCGCAACACACAACTTTCACTTACCAACTTACTTAGATTAGAAATTGACGTGTTTTGCTAAATATCATTTCCCAAAGTCACACATTTTTCTACATTCATATCTTATTTTTGTTAATCGTTAAAGCCGTTTTTCAGTAAATAAAAAAAACCCTGAAAATGATACAAAATTTATTAAGTAAAGTCCCCCCTTCGGTTGATCAATTTTAATGAAATGTTGGCTATCACATATTTGGCATATACATACATCAAATACCCAGTTTGATCAAAATCTTTGAAGCCGTTTTTGAGTAAATAAAAAAAAAACAAGTAAAAATGATACAAAATTTATTAAGTAAAGTCCCCCCTCCGGTTGATCAATTTTGATGAAATTTTTACAGTCATATCTCGGGCATATTAATACATCAAATACTTAGTTTAATCAAAATCGTTAGAGCCGTTTTTGAGAAAATCGAAAAAAACCTAAAAAGTTATTAAATAAAGTACCCCCACCCTTTGACCGACCAATTTTGATGAAATTTTTGCTGTCACATCGCGGGCATATACCTTCACTAAATACCTAATTTCAGATTCGCACGATTAATAGTTTTTGAGCTAGTCTGTTCACACACACACACACACACACACACACACACACACACACACACACACACACACACACACACACACACACACACCCGTGCGGAGTAGCTAGTCTCCCATCGGGCGCCTCCCTAGGTGGCGGATAGGGGGATTCTCGCCAGAAATGGCGGGAACCGGGATATATACCCGGGGTGGACCAAAACTAGACAAATCCAGACGCGACGGTTCCTAGAATAGGCGGCGTACTGGTCAGCGTCTGTTCCTCATGTTAGAGGCGGCTGTTTCTAAACCTGGCAGAAGGTATAAAATGCGAAGTTTAGAAGATGTTAATGATGGAAGTTAACAACTCTAAGTCTGTTACGGTGCAGGGGCCCGGAACCCCAGTACCGGCGCCGAGAGGGAATGAGAAAGCGGGTTCCCCGGCGTCGTCATCACATGACCGCAGTGCTACAATGGTGGAAGGCTTGGCCGTTGTAGCATCTAATACGACAAGATTTACTACTTCAGAGGTGATGCAGAACCTTGGGCGTAAGATAAACGAACTACTTTCTTTTATACGCACGAGGCACAACGTTCACGGTGAGATAAGGAGTTACGCTTGCGAAATCCAACTCTACTTTGAAAAGTTGGAAACAGCTGCTCTCCCTATTGAAATGGCAGATAGTCACGCCCAAACAAAGGAGATAAGTCCAGCAAAGAAGAGCGCCGCTAATCTTATAACCGAGGGGACAGTTACGACACCTTCTTTGGTGGGAAATAAAAAGAAGAAGACAAAGGAAAAGGTACAACAGATAGTGCCGAGCTCAAGATTTCAAGATCAAGCTGCGATACAGAATGCAGATCAGGCTGAGCACTGTAACGTGGCCCACAGATCGGCAGTACAAGAATCCCAAGACCACTGGCAAGAAGTGCGTAAGAAGAAGACGAAGAAACCTCGCCTGAAACCTCCGAGACCTGATGCGGTAATTGTGAAGATTCCCGAGAGTCAGTCCTACGCGGATATCTTGCGAAAGGTACGAGATAATCCGGCATTGGTGGATTTGACATCCTCAATAACTAAGGTCAGGAAAATTAATAAAGGCGATCTCCTACTGCAGTTGGACCGGAACAAAGGGCAAAACTTAGAACGGTTAAAAAGCTCTATGCAAGGAGTGTTTGGCGAAGAGACGGAAATTCGGACTTGGAGGGAGGAGTCCCTTTTTGAACTAAGAGATCTGGATGCAGTCACTACAAAAGAGGAGGTGGCGGAGGCCTTGAAATCTCTCTTGGGTAATGAACCAGTGCCCATAACGGCAGTAAGATTTTTGCGTCGCGCTTATGGAAATACGCAAACAGCGGTCATCTCTCTGCCAGTTCTTCAGGCTAGGAAGGTAATGGCTCAAGGTAAGGTCCGAGTAGGCCTGGTGGTTAGCCGTATAAGAGAAACAATTAAAGTTTCAAAGTGTTTCCGGTGCTGGGAGTATGGACACATGGCTCGAAACTGTGCGGGAGAAGATAGGACCTCACTGTGTCGAAATTGTAGCCAAGCAGGACACAAAGCTGCTGATTGTGAACAGGATCCTCATTGCGCATTATGTGCTGGGAATGAAGATGCAGACCACCCCTGCGGAAGTAGAAAGTGTCCAGCTTTTCGCTCAGCACTGAAAACCATGACGCAAGCTCAACAAAATCGAAGATGAGGATAATCCAGTTGAATCTGAATCATTGCGAAGCTGCTCAGGATCTCCTCTATCAAACTGTGCGGGAACAACAAATCGACATCGCTATTCTTTGCGAACAATATAAAAATCTGGACAACAATTCGTGGGTGTCAGATGTTAGTGGTAAAGCTGCTATTTGGGCCTGTGGTTCCCAAGCTATCCAGGAAGTTAGCACTGCCTCGCACTCCGGTTTTGTATGGGCGAAAATCAACGACGTGTACATCTTTAGTTGTTATGCCTATCCCAGCATCACAATCGAAGAGTTTGCAAATTTGTTGGATCGCATTGTCTTAGAGACCGGTTACCGCAAGCCAGTTATAATTGCGGGTGATTTTAACGCATGGGCGACGGAATGGGGAAGTAGGATAACAAATCGACGGGGTGAAGTTCTCCAGGAAGCCTTTGCGCAAATCAGTGACCTGATCCTTATGAACACCGGAACAACCCCAACGTTCGCTAGAGCAGGACGATCGTCTATTATAGATCTGACGTTTGCCAGTGGTGTCCTGCAACGGATCGCTTCTTGGAAGGTCTGTGAGTTTTACACACACAGTGATCACCAGGCCGTTTTGATTAGGCTTGATATGCCTACAAGAAAGAAGAGTTGTCAATGGAGAACCATCTGGAACAGGAAAACTTTCGATGGCGATTCATTCAACCTAATGCTAGAGGATGAATGCGAATTAAAAGGGTCAGCAGAGGAAAAGGCACGTATACTGACCTCTTTTATTTCTAGAGCCTGTGATGCAGCTATGATCCGCACAAAGCCTGGCAGACATCATTCCCCAGTATACTGGTGGACAGACACGATAGCAGATCTTCGTCGGTGTTGTCACAGAGCAAGAAGACGCTACCAGCGGGCGAGACGCCTTCCCGAGTTCTCGGTGCTCCAGGAAGAGTTCAAAAGAGCTAGAAGGAACCTCCAACGAGCCATCAAAGAAAGTAAAAGACGTGGCTGGAAAGAACTTTGTAAAGAGGTGGATGCAGACCCGTGGGGTAGGCCTTATAAAATAGTGCTTAAGAAGCTTAATAAAGGTGCAAAGCAGCTTCCCACGAGACCGGATGTTGTGGACAATATTGTCAGTACATTATTTCCGGAACAAGCGAATGGAATTGGATGCATAGACAATGTAGAAACAATTGATTTTCCACTCATGACACAGGAAGAGATAGAGGTCATCGCTTCAGAACTGCAACATGGCAAGGCACCAGGACTAGATGGTATTCCAAACGTGGCTCTTAAGGCGGCTCTGAGGAAACGGCCAGACCTTTTCCTAGACCTATTTAACTCCTGCATTCGTGAGGGCTCAATCCCGAAACCTTGGAAGAGACAGCGTCTTGTACTTGTTCCAAAGGGTAAGGGAAGATCGGAAGACCCATCAAGCTATCGTCCAATTTGTTTATTGGATACTATGGGTAAGGCATTTGAGAAGATCATCCTACTTAGGTTACAGGAGTACACTGAGGGAGTAAATGGCCTCTCAAGGTTTCAATATGGATTCCGCAAAGAACGTTCCACGGTAGACGCTATTAAATTGGTAGTAGAGACAGCACGCACAGCAATCGCAGGAGCAAGGTGGAGGAGAGGTGCTAAGTGTTATGCAGCGATCATCACTCTAGATGTCAAGAATGCATTTAATACCGCAAATTGGACCAGTACATTGGATGCCTTACGGACTATGGCGGTACCAGTCTATCTTCTGAAAATGATAACAGACTACTTTAGAGATAGAATTCTGTACTACCCTTCAGGAGCTGGCCAAGGGAGATACGAGGTGACTGGTGGTGTCCCACAAGGCTCTGTACTAGGGCCTCTCCTGTGGAACGTCATGTACAACGCCATCTTCAAGCTGACAATGCCGGAGGGAACTACAGTTGTGGGATTCGCAGATGACGTTGCAGTGGTTGTGGCAGCGAAACACTTGGAAGAAGTTACCCTCATCGCTAACCAGGCCGTTGCTACGGTTCGAGGCTGGCTGTCTTCGGTAGGCCTAAAGCTTGCAGATCACAAGACAGAGGTTCTCTTAACCACTAGCAGGAAGCAAACCGAGACCATCACTGTCACTGTAGGTAGGCACGAAATCCGCTCACAGCCTTCCTTAAAATATCTGGGAGTAATGATTGATGCACGCCTTCGCTTTGATCTTCATTTAGAATATATCAGCGCCAAAGCTGCTAAGATAGCATCTCTATTGTCGCGACTCATGCCAAACGTCGGGGGTCCTAGGGAGAACCGCAGGAGACTGCTCGCTACGGTTATAACATCGATAATCTTGTATGCAGCTCCTATTTGGAAAGAAGCGATGGCCACTAAATCATATAAGAGGCAGATAGTTTCAGTTTATCGTAGGGTCTCCCTAAGGGCAGTAAGTGCCTTCAGAACCGTCTCCTACGAGGCAGTGTGCGTGGTAGCCAGAATGCCGCCAATTGAACTTCTTGTAGAAGAAAGAAGTAGGCATTATGGGCGTCGTTCCTATGTTTCCAGAGAAGAAGAGAGGAAATTAACCATAGACCAGTGGCAACAGCGTTGGGAGTCAGGTGTTTCTGGGAGGTGGACCCGAAGGTTAATACCCCATGTTGGCTTGTGGTATGATCGTCGGCATGGTGAAGTAGATTACTATCTAACCCAACTGCTAACCGGGCATGGATGCTTTAGAGCTTACCAGTTGCGATTTAAACTGGACAGCACAGCTGTATGCCCCACATGCCAGAATATCGAGGAAACAGCAGAGCATGTGTTCTTCATTTGCATCCGTTTTGCCGAAGAAAGAAGAGAGCTAGAGAGATTGTGTGGAGAGAGCATCACGCCAGAAAACCTAGTAAGCCATATGCTGCGCTCCGAACAACACTGGGACGAAGCGAAGAGATTCGCAGCAGTAGTCCTTAAGAAGTTGAGAGTGGAAGAGAAGGCTAGAAGAGTCGACTAGCATGGTTAAAACCATGCTAATAGATCAATAATGCGGCAACCAGCCATATCCCTCCACGAAGTAATGCCTAACGGCGGTCCCGTGGAGAGGATTTACCAGGTGTAAAGGGAGGTGGTTTTAGTGGGTAAAAATCCCACACACGTAACAGGTACGGGCCTATACGTGTCTTTTGAAGATTTCCACCTACCCTCGTAAAAAAAAAAATCTGGTGCGTGCGCGCAACACACAACTTTCACTTACCAACTTACTTAGATTAGAAATTGACGTGTTTTGCTAAATATCATTTCCCAAAGTCACACATTTTTCTACATTCATATCTTATTTTTGTTAATCGTTAAAGCCGTTTTTGAGTAAATAAAAAAACCCGTGAAAATGATACAAAATTTATTAAGTAAAGTCCCCCCTTCGGTTGATCAATTTTAATGAAATGTTGGCTATCACATATTTGGCATATACATACATCAAATACCCAGTTTGATCAAAATCATTAAAGTCCTTTTCAAGTAAATAAAAAAAAACACGTGAAAATGATACAAAATTTATTAAGTAAAGTCCCCCCTCCGGTTAATCAATTTTGATGAAATTTTTACAGCCATATCTCGGTAATATACATACATCAAATACCCAGTTTGATCAAAACCTTTAAAACCGTTTTTGAGTAAATAAAAAAAAACACGTGAAAATGTTACAAAATTTACTAAGTAAAGTCCCCCCTCCGGTTAATCAATTTTGATGAAATTTTTACAGCTATATCTCGGTAATATACATACATCAAAAACCCAGTTTGATCAAAATCTTTAAAACCGTTTTTGAGTAAATAAAAAAAACACGTGAAAATGTTACAAAATTTACTAAGTAAAGTCCCCCCTCCGGTTAATCAATTTTGATGAAATTTTAACAGTCATATCTCGGGCATATAAATACATCAAATACCCAGTTTGATCAAAATCGTTAAAGCCGATTTAGAGTAAATAAAAAAAAAACACGTAAAAATGTTACAAAATTATTAAGTAAAGTCCCCCCTCCGGTTGATCAATTTTGATGAAATTTTAACAGTTATATCTCGGGCATATTAATACATCAAATACTCAGTCTAATCAAAATCGTTAGAGCCGTTTTTGAGAAAATCGAAAAAACCTAAAAAGTTATTAAGTAAAGTACCCCCTCCCTTTAAGTAATTTTGATGAAATTTATGCTGTCACATCGCGGGCATATACCTACACTAAATACCTAATTTCAGGATCGCACGGTTTATAGTTTTTGAGCTATTCTGTTCACACACACACACACACAGACCATTTCGCGGGACTTGGTCATTTCGACTCAGGGGACCCCAAAACGTGTATTTCCGTTGAAAACCGGAAGTCGAAATTTTTCACGATCGCAATAATTCCACTTACTATATATTTCATATATAGGTAAGTGAAAGTAATATCAATGAGAAGCTTCAAGCGTAGGTAAAAAAATCTGGTGCGTGCGCGCAACACACAACTTTCACTTACCAACTTACTTAGATAAGAAATTAATGCGTTTTGTTAATGCCACTTCTCAAAGTTACACATTTTCCACATTTATTTCTTATTTTTGTTTTCATTTGCTCTATAAACCCCTCAGAACATTTTAATAATGATATCGCTTACCTGATATTAAATAACACTCAATTTTTATTAAACATGACGAATATGAAGAAAATCGTTAAAGCCGTTTTTGAGATAATCTAAAAATTAGAAAAAAAGTTATGAAATAAAGTGTCCCCTTCGGTTGATCAATCTTGATGAAATGTTGGCTATCACATCTTTGGCATATACATACATCAAATACCCAGTTTGATCAAAATCGTGAAAACCGTTTTTGAGTAAATAAAAAATAACACGTGAAAATAATACAAAATTTATTAAGTAAAGTCCCCCCTCCGGTTGATCAATTTTGATGAAATATTGGCTATCACATCTTTGGCATATACATACATCAAATACCCAGTTTGATCAAAATCGTGAAAGCCGTTTTTGAGTAAATAAAAAAAAACAGTTGAAAATGATACAAAATTTATTAAGTAAAGTCCCCCCTCCGGTTGATCGATTTTGATGAAATTTTTACAGTCATATCTCGGGCATATAAATAGATCAAATACTCAGTTTAATCAAAATCGTTAGAGCCGTTTTTGAGAAAATCGAAAAAAACTTAAAAAGTTATTAAATAAAGTACCCCCTCCCTTTGAGTAATTTTGATGAAATTTTTGCTGTCACATCGCGGGGATATACATACACTAAATACCCAATCTCAGGTTCACACGGTTTATAGTTTTTGAGCTAGTCTGTTCACACACACACACACACACACACAGACACACACACACACACACACACAGACCATTTCGCGGGACTTGGTTAATTGGACTCAGGGGACCCCAAAACGTGTATTTCCGTTGAAAACCGGAAGTCGAAATTTTTCACGATCGCAATACTTCCACTTACTATATATTTCATATATAGGTAAGTGAAAGTAAAAAAAAAAAAAAAAAAAAAAAAAAAAAAAACACACACACACACAGACACACACACACACAGACACACACACACACACACACACACACACACACACACACACACACACACACACACACACACACACACACACACAGACCATTTCGCGGGACTTGGTTATTTCGACTCAGGGGACCTCAAAACGTGTATTTCCGTTGAAAACCGGAAGTCGAAATTTTTCACGATCGCAATACTTCCACTTACTATATACTTCATATATAGGTAAGTGAAAGTAAAAATAAATAAAGAAAAAACCAAAAAAAAAAAAAAACAATCTGTTCTAAAAATAATGTATATAGTATTATAAATAAAAACATCATTTTACTCTATCAGGGAATTCGTCTACGGGTGGAAACAGGTTGTGGGCCCATCGCACTTAAACATCGGAAGGGCTCCACCACCCGGTCTCGGCGTGACACCAGAAGATTGAAGCCAGAGGAGACCAGGAGGGCTGGACCCGTGGAGGACGCAGGAGGACCATCCGGACGGATGCTGACCAGGAGCGCTGGACAGGACCGGACGGATGGAGAGGGATGGACGGATGACGCAGGAGGACCATCCGGACGGATGCTGACCAGGAGCGCTGGACAGGACCGGACGGATGGAGAGGGATGGACGGATGGAGAGACCAGGAGGGCTGGACATCCACCCGGCGAAGGAGATAAGGTGCAGCCCCATCCTTAAGGTGCACAATCGTGCACTGGGCTGCACCATAGTAGCAGAAAACCAAAAAACTTTTCCCAAATTAAAAAATCCTTAAAAAATGTACAATAAGATGATTAAAAATAAAGAGTGTTTTATTGGTAGCGATGGGCGTACGTATACCCAATGTATCAACCCACCGCTACCGAACCCCGTATGCCGGAAACGGCCAGGAAGGGGGGGGGGGGGAAAGAGATAGCAAAGAGTTCATATTTTTCGTCGTCTTGAACAGCCCAGGTGCCATCCTCTCTCCGAAGAGGTTCTGACACTCACGATGCTTTAAGAGATTCCTGGTGTGCCTCCATAAACTTCCATCTTCCGTCGCGAGGTTGCTAATGTAGTTATCATAGTTGTTGCGTTTGAATTTTTGAATTTGTCTCGTGAGTTCGTTATTTAGTCTGTTGAAAATTCGTCTGTCTGAAGGAAGTCTGTTAGTCTGCCAGTGTGGCAGTATTTACGTGCTTTTTATAATTATATATAGTATGTACGTGCTCTTCTCTTTTCTCTGATCAGCTCCCTAATGAACACATAGGATAATGAGGCAAGTTTATTACTTTTTGAGTCTTAGGTGCGGTTGAAGACCACGCAGCTTCTTGGTTTCCGTATGCCTCCCAATCTATATTACCAGTTAGCTTCGGTCTTTTTTGTGCCTCTGATGGATTGTCGAAGAGAACCATGTGCACTAAGGAGTGATCAGAGCTTTCCGTTTTTCATGCAAATACAAGTCGAGTTCCGTACTGTGCTGTTTCAGTCCGTTAGAATTCCATAGGAGAATTGACATAAAACCAACCGTCAAGTGATTAAGGTCCATAGTTGGTGCAAAAGGCCTGTGTAACCTGAGATAACTGTTAAACGATATTGAAAAGGGGCTGGATGAGTTTATTTAATTCGTTAATTGCTACTAATAGTACATTAGAGCCATTATCAACCGTAAGAGGCGGCTGGACAATGTCTCTCCTCATACCTGTACAACTTTGTCGGTGATGTTGAGATGCTGCACCAGATGTATTCTGTGTTCTTGAGATCCAGCGATGTTCTCTGTACTTGGTTTGAGTGTTGCCTTAGAGGTGGAAACTCTTCGAGTACCGGTGGTGCCTGAGTTTGTCTGGCTTCTTCAATGTTTTGTTGATTTCTTAATTTGCGTTGAGCTCGGAGATTTTGCAATGTTTGGCAGCCTTTATAGCTAGCTGGGTGCTGACCATTACAATTCGCGCATTTTGCCGGCGTGTCTCTCGTTTTCGTGCATGAAGTGGAGTTATGAAAACCACTACATCGAACACACCGTGGTTGATGGTTACAATATGACTTTGATGTCCATATTTGATAGGAATTGATAATACTGATGCGTATAATTATGGAATATTCTTATATTTAAGTTTTATTATATATTGATAATTTTCTTTTTGTATTTTATTATTATGTTGTACCAATTTGCATAGTATATAATCAAGAACTTTTTCTAATCATGTGTTATTATGCATCTGTTATAAATGTACTGCATGTTTGCTTTATTGTGCTCTGTAATTTCCATGTGAATTAATAAATGTGTTGTGTTCTATTGATTCCTAAATTCTTTTCACCCAACAAAGGTTATGGGCCCAGCATAGACAATTTGGTTTTGTTTCGATAAAGTCGGAATCAATAGAGTTTTTTAGTGCATGGCACGCTAACTAACCCCCTCACCGCTATATTGGAGTGCTTTTTCTCATTGTGGAATAGATTTCAGTTCAAGATGACTCAGAATTCTTCCTTCCCAATTGAGAAGCTCATCGGAAGGGACAACTATAGTGACTGGAGATTCGCTATGAAAGCTTATCTGCAACTGGATGATCTGTGGAGGACGAAAATAAAAAACCGGATGAAGCTAAGGACAGGAAAGCTTTGGCAAGTATTATCCTTTCAGTGTTAACTACTCCCATCTAAAGAACGCCAAGACTGCTCATGAAGCCTGGACATCGCTGGAGCGGGCCTTTGAGGATACTGGCTTAATTAGAAGAGTCGGACTACTTAGAAAACTGGTAACAACCAAGCTCGAAGACTGTAAGTCAGTTGATAATTATTGTGACACTATTATTAGTACGGCTCACAAACTTAGTGATTTAGGTTTAAATGTAGATGATGAATGGATTGGAACATTACTGCTAGCTGGGCTTCCTGATAATTATCGTCCCATGCTCATGGGTTTGGAAAGTTCTGGCATTAAAATAACAGCAGATTCTATTAAAGTTAAACTATTTCAAGATGTAAAGGTGTCATCAGAGGTCAAATCTGATGATACTGTTTTTTCCAAAGCAAAATATTTCTTCTCGAAAGGTTTATTTGGTGATATCCACGAAAAAGATAGGCAGGGACTGCTTAAAACGGGAAATAACATTTACGATATTGATAGCTTCGTAGACCATTTCTTTTAACTCATCTTTAATTGTGTTTACAGGAGTCGCGTGGTGCAGATTTTTTATGATAACTTTTGGGCATTTGTCTTCTGGGAGTTGAAAAGTGTGGAAATCCGCTCCTTCTGACCACAAGCCTGTTTTAAGTACAGTGACCCCTTTTAATGTTGATTTTTTTTTTTTTTTTTTCCACTTTTATTATTTTTTGGTACTTCTAATTGCACCAATCAATAAATTCTTAGTACACCAAGGAACAACACATTTTTTTGAAATTCCTATTTTATTTATTCCACATAAGATCAACGATTTACATATGTTTTCACAGGTATTTTTCAACACTCACTAATTAAAACAGATGATTTTTATAATTTATAAATAATTGACAGTGTTGCCATATGGTTGCACAAATTAAGAAAAAAAAAATATTTACACCATTATTTACTATATTAATATTATACTAGTTATTTTTTAATAACATAATTAATAATATTTTACAAATAGAATGTTATTAAATATAAATAACTTTTAAAAAGTTTATTTAAAAATTTATATACATGGGCAACACTGCATACATGGGCATAAATGGGGGACATAAATAATTTTAAACGATTTACATATGTTTTCACAGGTATTTTTCAACACTCACTAATTAAAACAGATGATTTTTATAATTTATAAATAATTGACAGTGTTGCCATATGGTTGCACAAATTAAGAAAAAAAAAATATTTACACCATTATTTACTATATTATTATACTAGTTATTTTTTAATAACATAATTAATAATATTTTACAAATAGAATGTTATTAAATAAATTGTAAGTAACAGAGTTACGTTACAATTGTCAATAAAGAACTGAAAAGATTAGTCTTTAAACCTAATAGGTCGCCTTGTTTGTCGACCAGATCTAGTGGTATATTCTGGCTGTGCTGCGTTGTCCTTAGCTTGGGTTGTTGTAGGGTCTCCTTGGGACACATCTTGTGGCAAGTTCGTTTTGCCGGGTTCCAACAGTTGTTGTAATTCGACGTCTCGATCTTGTGCATCTGCCAGTTTCTCGTGATCCATGGTCGGTACGCCTATTTCCTGAATTCTCGATAAAGTATCTGCAACCACATTTTCTTCCCCTTTGATGTGCCTAATCTTTTTAGAAAATTGAGAAATATATTGTAATTGTCTTTGTTGACGAGGGGACGCTTTATCATTTTTCTGCTTAAAAGCATAAATTAAAGGTTTGTGGTCGGTAGTTATGGAAAAATCTCGACCCTCCAGCAGATGTTTATATTTTTTAATTGTGAGGTAAATTGCTAGGAGTTCCCTATCATATGCACAATATGATTTCTCTGCGTCAGTCAACTTTTTTGAATAAAATGCGATTGGTTTCCACACCCCATTCTAAAATTGCTGCACTACACCACCAATCGATGTATCCGAAGCATCTGTGGTGACATTTAGAGGTAATTCATTGTTAGGATATGTTAGAAGAGTGGCATTGGCCAGATCCGCCTTACATTTTTCAAACATTTGAATCGCCTCCTCAGTCCAATTGATCTTTGTTTTGTCCTTTTTCTTGGACCCTTTAATATAATCATGGAGTATAGACTGGGTTTTAGCAGTATCCTTAAGGTAACGCCTGTAGAAATTTATTAGCCCCAAAAATCGACGCAAGTCCATTACGGTTTCTGGAAGTTTGAAATCAAGAATCGCTCTGACTTTATCATCCATGGGTCTTGATCCTGAAGCTGAAATGTGGTAACCTAAAAAATCTAGCTCATTGACTCCAAAGGTGGACTTAGACACATTAATACGAAAACCATACTCAGTTAATCTATCAGATACTAATTTTAAGTGTTTTAAGTGCTCCTCGAGAGATGATGATGCTACCAATATATCATCAAGAAACACAAATATGAACGATAAGCCTGAGAGGACAGTATTAATTAGGCGTTGGAAAGTCGGTGGTGCGTTCCGCAGGCCAAAACTCATTACATTGAATTCAAATAAACCAAAAGGTGTTATAATTGCAGTCTTTTTCTTGTCTTCTTCGGCTATCGGAACTTGTTAGTAAGCCTTATACAGATCAATTTTAGAAAAAATAGTTTTACCTGGCAATATATGGTGGAAATCTTCTATTCTGGGTACTGGGTAACGATCGGGTACAGTTTGAGCATTTAATCTTCGGTAATCTCCACATGCTCTTACGGTTCCGTCCTTTTTGGAGACCAGATGAAGTGGACTTGACCACGGCGAACTCGATGGGCGAATTATACCGTTGTCCAGCATAAACTGAAATTCCTGCTTAGCAATCTTCAGCTTTTGAGGATCCAGTTGTCGAGCTTTGCAATAAACAGGTGGCCCTTCAGTTACAATGTGATGTTTAACATCGTGTTTTATTTCGCTGGGTGTTATAGAAGGTACCATAATATTTGGATACAAAGAAAGTAAGTCCATAAAAGGATTTTTCCTGTTGACAAGACTGATCATTTCTTCCTCTGAAACCATACCAACTTCCCCATAAGTACATAATTTGGTAACATTATCAATTAACCTATGTCTATTTAAATCTACCATTAAATCAAACTTTTTGAGAAAATCTGCACCCAATATACCTTTCCCAACTTTAGCAATAATAAAAGGCCATTGAAACACTCTTCTAAGACCTAAATTTACTGTTAAAATTTGTATTCCATAAGTGGGTATCTCCGTATTATTGGCTGCATATAGTTTAACATCACAATTTTCATATCTTTGCATGTGTTTGCTGTGGTAAGGAACTATTGAAACGTCCGCCCCACTATCTACAAGGAATCGCAACCCCGTTTTTTTGTCTGTTACAAATAGGAGAGATCTTCGGCTTCCAGGGGTACCAGCAGCAGAGGTTGCCACTAATTCTGCTGCTGGCTGGAGTTTTCCGCCTTCCACTGGCAAGGTGGCTTGCATTTTTCTGGGTAGCACTTATTTCCAAACCGAAAATGGTAAAAACAGTACTTACCCTTGCTCTCAAAGCGTTTCCTGCTTCTATTCGAACTATTGCTTCTGCTTCGACCTCGGCTTCGGAGTCTAACACGAAGTGACTGTACTTCCTTTTCCAATTCTTCTATCCGCTTTTCCATGTCGTTTTGCGGTTTAACGGAATAAACAGAATGAGAAGAGTTCATTTCAACGATTTTGTCAGCCATTTCGGCAAGCTTGTCTAGCTTTTCTTCACTAATTAATAATATATTCTTGAAATAATCAGGCATTTTATCAATAAATAATGTACGAAGTACTTTTTCCGTGACGTCATCCCCAGCACATGATTTCATTCGGCGCAGAAATTGGCTAGGTTTTTGGTCGCCTAACTCAAAAGCGGTCACCAGGCGTTTAATACGTTTGTTTTCACTTTCACGGAAAATGTCCAGAAGCCTCTTTTTAGCGGTAGTATATTTATTTTCTTCCTCTTCGGAGATAATGATGTCCCAAATGTTCTCAATGTACTTTGGTTCCAATTGGGACACTAAATAATTAAATTTCGTTTCTTCCCTAACTATACCGTTGATACTAAACTGGGCTTCAACTTGGTAAAACCATATCTCTGGCTTTTCAGTCCAAAAGGGTGGAATTTTTATGTTGACCCTATCAACAAAACTTTGACAGTGTTGCCATATGGTTGCACAAATTAAGAAAAAAAAATATTTACACCATTATTTACTATATTAATATTATACTAGTTATTTTTTAATAACATAATTAATAATATTTTACAAATAGAATGTTATTAAATATAAATAACTTTTAAAAAGTTTATATAAAAATTTATATACATGGGCAACACTGCTACATCGACATACATGGGCAACACTGCTACAATTTAATCCGCACCTGTTAAATACAAACATTAACAATCAGCAGATGTCCTGGCATATAAAATAAAACAAAACAAAATGGCTTGATAGGCATGAGGAAAAGCAGTACCCAGCGGCACCCCTTCCGCGGGTTTTTATTTACTTACGTGCTTGATTCCTTACGTAAGTAGGTCTCTCATCCAGACCCTTTTCAATCCTCTTCTGGTGAATGTTGATTTTATTTTGAAAGTTTTTGGGCCTTATCCTTTCTAAAAATAAAATTAGGGCTTGGAAGTTTTCTACTCTATGTTGATATATTGTTATATGTCGATAGATCGATATTAGTCAGAGTGAGATCATGTGGTATTATGTATAAAAAAGTCAGCAATAAAAAGGTTTTCTTACATAGTTGAAATGCGTTCTTTTTATAACACTAATTAAACAACATGGTGTCAGGTGAAAATAAAATTGAGATGGACTTAACGTTGAATTCAACGTCTTCAACCATGTCTCACTCAAGTATCAGTGGTTTAAGTGGAATTACGCAGCTAAGAATTGATGATGATAATAATACTGTAGCATGGAAACGTTGGTATCAAAAGTTTGATTTTTTTATTACAGCAGGAGATCTGGAAGGAGCTACGGATAAAAGAAAGATTGCTTTGCTACTACATGCTATAGGGGATAAAGGTATAGAAATGAAATGAAAATATAGAAATAGAAGTATATAATTCGTTTAATTTATCAGAAAAAGACAAAACATTTACTAATGTTGTGAAATTATTTCAAGATCATTTTATTCCAAAAAAGAATGTCACGGTAGAACGATACAAATTTTTTACTAGAGCACAATTTCCGAATGAATCTCTTAATAATTTTTTAACAGATTTGAACAATAAAAGTCTAACCTGTGACTTCGGGACTATGAGGGAAGAATTAGTAAAAGATATTTTGATTGTTGGTATTAATGATCCGTCTCTTAAGGAGCGATTGCTTCGAGAAGAAGATTTAACGCTACAAAAGGCCATTACGATTTGCAAAGCTGCTGAGTTATCACAGAAGCGGATGCGTGAATTAAGCAATGTTGATAAGGATTCGACTGTGTTTCAAGTGGTGAGAAAACAAGACGAGGTTAAGAAAAAAGAGACACAGCAATTTCGATCACAACTGCAGCCAAGATCAAATAAAAAATGTTATAGGTGTGGCAATTACTGGGATTCTTTACATAATTGTTCAGCCATCGGCCAAACTTGTAAAAAATGTGGTCTTAAAAATCATTTTGCTCGTGTGTGTCGCAATACATCAAATCAGAAGCAGATTCATGATGTACAGGTAGGAGAAGGTGACTGTTGTTTCATCGGAAGCTTAGAAAGCAGTTTTGCACCAAAGGATTGGTTTGAGACTATCGAAATTAATGGAAAAAGGATACTCGCAAAATTGGACTCCGGGGCTCAGGTAAACTGTTTATCACTAAATACGTTTAAAGAATTAAATTTGAGTCAGAATGATATTCCTAATTCCAAGATTAAACTGACCACTTTGGATAGCAAGGTTGTAGATACAATTGGTACGTGTAAGATCAAATGTTTTCTTACTAATGGGAAGTCGGCTATTATCGATTTTGTTATTATAAAAGTTCCATGCATTACAATACTAGGGCTTCAGTCTTGCGTTGAATTAGATTTGATTAGAAGAAATATCGTAAATATTGATTTTATTAAAGGTTATAACTACGATAACCTTATTGAGCAATATAAACATTTATTTCAAGGAATAGGGTGCTTCAGTCAGAAGTACACTATTTGTTTGAAGAAAGATGCACGACCAAGAGTTGAACCTCCACGACGTATTCCGTTAGCGCTAGAAAAACCATTCAAACAGGAATTGGATAAGATGTGTAGTTTGAACATTATTGAAAAAATCGATACTCCAGTAGAATGGTCTAATTCTATTGTTATCGTAAAGAAAAAGAATAACCAACTACGCATATGTCTAGATCCAAGATATTTAAATCAGTGTATAATAAGGCAACAGAAGCTGTTGCCAACTGTTGATGACATTATTGAAAAATTAGCAAGCGCCAGATACTTTACTACTTTTGACTGCAATAGTGGGTTTTGGCCAGTTCTCGATTATGCAAGTTTTCAACACCTTTCGGTAAGTACAAGTTTAAAAGATTACCTTTTGGCTTATGTGTTGCAACAGAAGCTTTTCAGGAACGCATGGAAAAGGCATTTAAGGATGTAGAAGGAGTAGCGATATATGTGGATGATCTCGTAATTTACGCTGACTCCATTGAAGAACATGATAGAAGATTAAAAAAGGTATTGGATGTTGCTAATTCACATAACATACGATTTAATTTAGAGAAGTCAAAATTTGGAAAAGAAGAGATAAAATTTTTAGGAATGATAGTTAATAAAAACGGGATTTCACCGGATCCTTCAAAAGTTGCGGCCATTACTGAAATAAAGTCATTAAAAGATAGAAAAGATTTAGAGAGATTTCTTGGATTGACAAATTATTTATCAAAATTCATTACAAACTATTCAGACATTACCGCGCCATTGCGTGAATTGGTTAAGAAAGACAACGAGTTCTGCTGGGAAATTTTACATGAAAACGCATTTAACAAATTAAAAGAGTGTCTGGTAAAAGCTCCTGTGTTGCAAATATTCAACCCCAACAAGGAGATAACGATTTCGGTGGACGCCAGCTCAGAAGGTGTTGGAGCTTGCCTATTGCAAGGAAAACCAGTCAGTTATGCTTCAAAGGCATTAACGGATTATCAAAAACGGTATGCAAAGGTTGAAAGAGAAATGTTTGCGATAGTATTTGGATGCAAACGTTTCCACAAATATATTTTAGGACGTCGCATATTAATTGAAACGGATCATTCAGCATTGGAGGCATTGTTTAAAAAACCTTTGAATTTAGCACCTTTACGCATACAAAGAATGATGTTGAAAGTACAAGGTTATGACATTGTAGTTAAATATGTCCCAGGTAGATACATGTTTGTTTCAGATTTCCTTAGCCGATCTTTCATTTCTTCAACCGAGAAAGATGAGGTTGATGACCAAGAGATTCACAACGAAATAGTCTGCCACGTGAATGCTACAGTACACCACCTACCGATATCTGACAATAGGAAAGCTCTGTTTAAACTGAAAACTTCTGAAGACGAGGTACTCTTAATTCTCCAGCAATATATTCAACATGGATGCCCCTCAAACAAGACAAATGTAAGTGAACTAGTTGTACCATTTTGGAACATAAGAGATGAATTATCAGTAATTGATGGCATTGTTTTTAAAAACGATAAAATCGTAGTTCCTCATAGTTTGCAAAGAATGATACTTCAGTCCATTCATGAAGGCCATTTTGGCTATCAGACTTGCATAAATCGAGCTAAACCCTTGGTATATTGGCCTAACATGAGATCAGAAATAAAAAATCTTTGTCAAAATTGTCAAACATGTGCTACTTATAGGGCAAGTAATTCTAAACAACCGATAGTGTTTCATGACATCCCTATGTTTCCGTGGTTAAAATTAGGTGCTGATATATTTGAATTCAATAAAAACAATTATGTTATACTTACAGATTATTACAGCAAATATATAGAACTTGCGAGGTTGGAAGATTTACGCTTGTTATATACCAAAGGCATTGGTTAGATTTTTATATGTTCACATGTGTTAATATTAAATTGCATGTATTATAAAAAAGAATAAAGTGTTCACAAGCATGATTAACTAATTTACTTATTCAAGATATAACAGTGGCGACGAGGATCTACTTATTTACGAAGAATAACTAAGAAGAAATGTCTACAGAAGGTAAAATGGAAGCGCGGGGCCAACCGCTACCGCCAGCCCTTATTTTCGATATTGCTATGGACTTCCGAATTTTCAAAACTAAATTAGAGAGCCATTTTTTGCTCTCAGGAATAAAAGACGTAAACATTAAAAAAGCTACTTTAATGGTGGCTCTAAGTGAAAACACTTTTAAGTTGTTGGAAAGTTTATGCGTGCCAGCAACCATCGAAGATAATGAATATGACACTTTGATAAAATTATTAGAGCAACATTTTACCCCTGCATCAGCCTATTTTGCCGCAAGAAGAAGGTTTTATGGAGCAGCTAAGCTTTCCGAAGAGTCGGCCAGAGACTGGGCTGCCCGTTTGAGGTCTTTGGCAGCTGAATGTAAATTCGGAGTGGAGGTAAATGTGGTTCTTCGAGACATCTTTGTTGTAGGTTATGGTAGAGGAGTTATTCAAGATAGACTGATGGAAGAAGATGCTTCCAACACTGAGTTAACACTGGACAAGCTGGTAGAGCTAGCTGTTGGAAGGGAGCAAGCGTTATGTACAAGAGGAGAACCCCTGCCCATCAAACAGGAGCCAGAAGAACTACTCTTCAACCGTCAGAAAACCAGAAGGCAGCCCAGGACGGAGGGAACATGTCACCACTGCGGAAAGCGTAATCACAAATCGGAATTTTGTAGGTATAAGAATCTCACTTGTCACCAGTGTGGTGTAGCAGGCCATATTGCTACAGTTTGTCCCAAGGCTTTGAAAAATAGTAGTAAATTTTTAGAGGAAAACAAGGCTGACAAGTGTGATTCCAAAGACCCATTTTTCCATTTAAAGGACTCATTAACTAGAAATGTCAGTCCCTATTTATTGAAGTTGAATGTAAGAAATTACGTAGTTGATTTTGAAATTGATACAGGGTCACGGAATAATATTATCTCTTTAAATTTTTACAAAACTTATTTTTATGATTGTAAAATTAATTATTGTAAACGAGTGCTAACCGATTATATAGGAAATATAATTAGGCCTGTTGGTGAAATCGTAGGAAAGGTTATGTTTAGGAATAAGGTTATTGATATTCCCTTTTTAGTAGTTAAAAATGGTGGACCACCTTTGATAGGTCGCTCTGGTTTTAAATTGCTTGGTCTTAGTATAGAAGGACTCAATTTTGTAAACCAAACCCAAGTAGAAAACTTAGATGATTTATTGAACAGGTACTCTGTTGTTTTTAGTTCTGAGTTAGGGACATACAACAAAGGAAAAATATCACTACGGGTTAGGGAAGACGCTAAACCAGTATTTTGTAAAGCTAGGTCCCTACCCATAGCTCTTAAGGATAAAGTGGAGTTAGAAATTGATCGTTTGGTGTCTATGGGTGTTCTAAAACCCCTTGATTACAGTCCGTGGGCGACTCCAATAGTGCCAGTCCTAAAGCCTGATGGGTCAGTCCGGATATGCGGAGATTATAAAATCACAATTAATCCGGTATTAGAGGGTACATCTTACCCATTACCCCGAATTGACCATCTCTATGCCAAATTTGGGAAGGCTAGGTATTTTTCAAAGCTGGATCTAAAAGATGCTTACCAGCAGCTCCTTTTAGACGATAAATCGCAGCAATTGGTAACGATAAATACGACAAAAGGTTTATTTGCCTATACTCGCCTATGTTTTGGGGTAATGTCAGCTCCAGCAGAATTCCAAAAAGTTATGGAAAATGCATTAGCTGGGATCAGTGGGGTTGGATGCTAGTTATGATTAGACTGAATGTTACACTAAAAAAATGTGGGGCTAGAGCAAAGTGACAACAGAACTTCAAGAAATCCAGAAATCAACTAACTTTATTTTGCTTTCCACCTGGTACATATAAAAACAGCAACATATGTTTATTAATAATAATTAACTTATCCTAAAACAAATTTGATTTTTATTAAATACGTCTTATATACAGTTAACTCCCTCCCTCCAGTTCCTTCGTAAGGAGGAACTTTTAAGATAACAAAAATAAACATTACTTTAAATTAAACAAAATAACAAAAATGCTTACACTAGTAACAATAACTTTGACTTAAACTTCTATAAGTAACTACGAACAATTTTTTTATAGCTTTAATAAAGAATAAATAAGATTATGTTCTAAATTTTTAAACTAACAATTAACAACATTTAATAACCTTAGAAACTAAAGTAAATTACAGTTCTTCTTGTCGGGATTTCCTCTGCTGAGCGCAGCCGCCAGGCTTGGGTTCTGACCTACTGTGAGGTACCCGAAGTTCTTCGAGATGAACCGTACGCGACCTAAACGGGTGGTTAACATCCTTAATGGTAAACAAATTATTTTCCCGTATAGCTGTGACTTTGTAAGGGCCCTCGTAGCGCGCGGCTGTTTTATTTCTCGCGGTCCTCAAACGCCTATATACGATTGCCCCAAGCGCTAATGGCTCTTTCTTATTAACAACAGGCCGGTTATTAGCCTTATCTACCCTGGTTTGTTTCTCCCGGATTAATTTTTCTCGGATCTTTCCCCATGTTTCATGTCGCTCCATTCTCGCCTTTGACAGTATTTCCCTTAAATCGCTATTATTAGCTGTGATAAGATCTCCTCGATCGCGCCGCCTTTGACCAAAAACAATTTCTACAGGGGATAACCCTGTCGCAGCGTGTATTGTATTATTGTATGCTATCACCGCGCAAGGCATAGCGTCATATGGGTCGAGGTTCCGTCCCAATTTTAATAACCGTAGGTGCTCCCCTAACGTATTGTGTAGCCTTTCCACGGCGCCCCTGCCCTTGATATGATGGGGGGTATTTAACCTCCATACTATGCCTAATTTCCTGCTTTCGTTCCGAATTAAAGTGTTATCGAACTCTCTTCCGCTGTCTGATACTACTTCGTCAGGTACGCCATATGTCGCACACCACTGCAAGATTCCCTCCCATACCACCTTAGGCGTTTTCGCTTCGATTGGATAGGCCATCGAAATCTTGCTGAACGTATCTATCGCAGTCAGCCATGATTGACCCTCGCACGAGTAAATGTCAATTTGGACGGACCGCAAGGGTTCCATCGCGGTGGGTGTCGTTATTTGCACGGCTACCGGGGGTTGGCGATCATACTTTGCTCGCTGGCATACCTCGCACCGTGATATAAAATCGCGTACCATACTTACCATATTTTTCCAAAAATATAATAATTTCAAAGCTCGTAGTGTCTCCTCTACTCCCCTGTGATTAGTTTTCCCGGTGTGATGATCTGTAAGCAGTCTCTTTTGCACCGTTGGGTCCGTGATCGTTTCTACTTCCCGTAAGCACCGGATTAAAGTATACCCTACTCCTATCCTCTCCTGTCTCCATAATCTTTTAATTTTATTCGCTATAACACGATTGCCGACATAAACGTAACAGTTTCGGCCTGCGTTGTTGAATTCTGCAAATATTCTTTCCAGCTCATTCTCGTCAACCGATGCTGGCGTTCGAATTAATATGGTTGATAGCCCCTCGTACACGCTTGTTCTAGTTTCCGTTCCCGCGTCCAGTTTTGATTTTATTATGATTTGGTGCTTTTTATCGTTTATTATTTCATTAATTTCGGGTAGCTCATGGGGTCTTTCCGTCGGTGTTGTGCTTTCCTCTTGATCGCTCAGGGTTAACGGAGATTCCTGTCCGCACTCGGGGCAGGAAAATAGCTCTGTGGGTGTATTTTCCTCCTCGATTGCGTTTACAACCAAATCTCTGGATAACCAATCGGCGACGGCGTTTTCTACTCCCTTCTTATGTACAGTATGAAAATTGTACGCCGCGAGCCTTTCCTTCCATCGCGATATTCGGGCTGAAGTCTCTTTAAGCGTACTCAGATATACGAGCGGTTTGTGATCTGTTAACAATTCGAACTTCCTACCGTATATGTAGGGGCGAAAGTGTTCTACGGCCCATACAACCGCTAAAAGTTCCCGTTCGATCGCACTATACCGTCTTTCGGCATCGTTTAACTTCCGACTCGCGTATGCTATCGGTTTTTCGCCTTCCTCGAAATTCTGAGATAATACGGCCCCGACGGCGACCTCGCTTGCATCTGTAGTGACCCTAAACATACGGTTGAAGTCAGGAAAGGCAAGTAGCGGTCGAGTGGTTAAAATGTCGCGGCATTTCCGAATACTCGTTATCTGCTCCGGCCCGAGTTGAAACCGTTTTCCTTTTTTCAATATTTCGGTTAATGGGTGAGTCAATTCCGCAATACCTGGAATAAACCTCCTATAATAATTAATCATGCCTAGAAACCGTCTGACGCCGCGGACATTCTTGGGCAAAGGGGCTTCCTGTATAGCTTTCACTCGCTCCTGATCTGGTTGGAATCCATTCTGGGAAACAACGTGACCCAAGAACCTTATTTCCCTTAGGCCGAATTTAGATTTTTCACGGGATAATTTCAATCCGAACTCGCGTATTCTGCTGAATACTTTCCTCAAATGATCAACGTGTTCGTCCTCGGTCTTACTAAAGACAATGAGATCGTCCATGTACACTTGCGAGAAGTCTTCGCCTAATCCTCGTTGTAGCTCGTCCATGAGACGTTGGAAGGTTAAAGGGGCCCCCTTCAACCCGAAGGGCATCCTAACGAATTCAAAGTGTCCACGTTCCCACGAAAACGCAGTTTTACCAATATCTTCTTCGGCCATCCTAACCTGGTGATATCCGCTTTTGAGATCCAATGTACTAAAAACCGTTGCACCCGACAGGCGATCAAGTATGTCCTCTACCCGAGGAAGAGGGTACCGCTCATCCTTAGTAGCCTCGTTTAATTTCCGATAATCGACTACAACGCGATACTGTTTCTCTTTTCCGCTATTCTCACCTTGTTTTTTTTCAACTACCCATAGCGGACTATTAAACGGGGAGTTACTATGCCGGATTATACCCTGTTTCAGTAGTTCACCCAACTGTTGTCTGATTATGTTCCTCATGGCTTGTGGATATCGTCTATCTTTAACATATACCGGTGTATCTGTTTTCAAATTGATTTTATGAACAGTTCTTCCAGTAGTTGGCATAAATTCTCCGTCCCGATAAAATAAATCCTTATTAAGTTCTAATATCCGCGACAACGCTTCCTTTCTACATTCTACTGCTCCAATTTCGATGTCCGCGTTATTTTCCTTCGTTACGATTTCGTATCTCCGCTTACCGATCATAAGGCGCCAATTGTTCCCGGTAACCCTCATGCTTAGACCTGCCCGCTGTAGAATGTCGCAACCAATAATAAAGTCATATCCCGGCATCAATTCTTTAATTATATGGATTTTAATCGGATACGCATCGCACCCCGTTAATTCGGTTAGATTCAAGATCACCTCTCCCAAGGTCTGGCATCTACCGCTAACTGTAGAGACTACACATTTGCATCGTTTACGCCTTAACCATACACCAAATTTCTCCGCTGCTCTCTTACTAATTAACGAGTTAGTACTTCCCGTATCGACTAAAAATTTTATTTTTGACTCAACTAACCTCGCCACGGGCAACCTAGTCAATCGCCCCGTCCTCACACTATTGTTAATTATTAATTCGCCCCGTTGGTTGCCCCCCCAGTTACCGCATCCTCAATCCGCGCGAGGACGCCCCGCCACTACTTCCCCTGACGTCCCGGAATATCCTCCCCTCCAGGTATTCCCACCACTTACCTCGTCTCTCCTCGTAGCCGGGCTGCTGCGCTCCGATTGGGTACTTTCCTCTCCCGAAGATTCATCTCCAGAGTAATGGCCACCGCTCCTCTTGCCAGCTCGCCTGCTGATCCAGTCCTGATTGTTTACCTCAATCGGCTGTTGTTTCTGCTCCCTCCTATTTGATCCTGGGTTACGTCGCGGGCATTCCCTCGCTATGTGCCCTCTCCTACCACATTCGAAGCATCTTATGAGGTTGCATTGCGCCGCTATATGACCGGGTCGGTTACATTCGTAGCAGCGTCGCTCCGATTTTCGCCTCCTTACGTCAGGAACCCGGCTTGGCCGTTTTTCGAAACCTCGATTGTTCGTAGACAGCCGCCTCCTAGGTGTACTTCGTACCTCCGTCCACTCTGTTTCTGGTTTTTCGAAGCGAGCCTCATTTCGTTCTTTAGCGTCTATGAGATCATGTGCGCACTCTATAAAGTCTCGATCCTTCGGTAGTGAGCCCGGTCGATCCATGTAATGATTTAATTGTACTTTCATCACACTTTTAAGGAAATCCAGTTTCTGGGCCCCCTCCGCTTGTCCACAAGCCTCCACCATTTTCTCCGTTAACCGGTTGTATAGGACAAGAAGTTTCTCGGCGAATTCGCCTTCCGATTGTCCTTGCGCTCGCCTCTCCTTAAGTAAATAGAATACATCTTCTTCTGGTGTCCATCTTCCACCGCCATAAAGTTTCTTTAATCGTACCTTTAGCGTTTCCCAAGAGTGCGTTAGGTCGCCCTGGATTGCGTTTAAGACTCGCCTTGAGATACGACCAATGAGAGAGGCCTCGAGAAGTCGGACGTCAGATTCCAATAGCATTCCAGATTCCTTCCGCGATACTATTAGTTCCTTAATCTGGTCGCCTCCCTTAATGAAGTGTTCAAGATCCCCTATTATTCCAGTAAAAGGTTCTAGTTGGCTGATCACTTCATGAATGAAGGTGGAATTCTGTGTTCTAATCTTCAATAGTTCGATGTGCGTCATTGTCGTAGTCTCGGTCAATTGCGACTCTAACTTCGCTAAATGTTCCTCTTCCCCCATATTTTCACAGTATTAACACTAGATTCGTAGTTAAAGCGTGATACGCCGACACTTTAACCAAAGCGTTCTAAAAATATTAACTGATTTACTCACGTGAATTTATCTTAGAGCGTACTCGGGTTTCGGCACCAGTTATGATTAGACTGAATGTTACACTAAAAAAATGTGGGGCTAGAGCAAAGTGACAACAGAACTTCAAGAAATCCAGAAATCAACTAACTTTATTTTGCTTTCCACCTGGTACATATAAAAACAGCAACATATGTTTATTAATAATAATTAACTTATCCTAAAACAAATTTGATTTTTATTAAATACGTCTTATATACAGTTAACTTGCTTACTGGATGATATTGTGGTTGCCACGGAGACATGGGAAGATCACCTGCGTATTTTAGAAAAAGTCTTAAATATTTTAAAAGAGCATGGGTTAAAATTGAAGGCTAATAAATGTAAATTTGGAACTCGTTCAATAGAATACCTCGGGCATATATTGGATGAATCAGGTATTCGTCCCACAGACAAACATGTTAGGGATATATTAAATTCACCCCCTCCTCAAAATTTTACCATGCTAAAATCTTTTTTGGGAATGATATCATTTTACATTAAATTTATTCCTATGGCAGCGGATCTTCTTAGTCCTTTATATGACCTATTAAAAAAAGAGTCAGTATGGAAATGGTCACAACAATGTGATGAGGCTTTTAGTAAAGTTAAAAGGATAATTTCAGGTAAACCAGTTCTCGCACATTATGACAATTCTTTACCAATTAAGCTATGGGTGGATGCCTCCCAAGTGGCTATTTCGGGAATTCTTGGCCATGTCTATCCAGATGGTTCAGAGCGCCCCATTGCTTTTTTTTCAAAGAAGCTGAATTCTTCCGAGGCTAATTATTCCCAGATCGAAAGAGAAGCCAAAGCCATATATGAAGGGATAAATCATTTTAAGGATTTTTTATTTGGTAATAAATTCACCTTAGTTACAGACTCTAAACCATTGAGGTACATTTTTGAGAGCAGAAAGGGTATTCCGGTCTATGCAGCTAACCGCCTGCAACGCTGGGCTTATCTGTTATCTATGTTTAATTTTAACATCCAATGTGTTAGTTCGGAAGATAACATAGCCGATTTCCTCTCTCGGATTGAGATTCCTAGTAAAGACACGATAGATCATTATTCCAGGGTAAATTATCTACAATATATTCACGAAGGTTTTCCCCAAAGAATTAATTGGAAAAATATCCGACAAGAGTCCATGAGAGATCCCTTACTGGTAAAGGTTATGAATATGTTAAAATCAGGGTTATGGCCTACGAAGATGTCTAAATTTGATGATTTATATCCCTTTTATAGCCGTCGATATGAATTAACAGTTGAATCCAACTGCCTTATGTGGGGCTATAGAGTTATTATTCCAGAGTCTATGAGGAAAAGGGTTCTGGAGATTCTTCATAGTACTCACCTAGGTATAACAAAGATGAAAAGTCTAGCCCGCTCATATTTTTGGTGGCCAAATATGGATTCCAAAATAGAATTGATAACCCAAAATTGTAATTTTTGCATGGAAGTCCGAAGTGAACCTGCAAAATCTAAATTAAATGTTTGGCCATGGCCTCAATCTCCATGGACACGGTTACACATTGATTTTTTAGGCCCAGTCCGAGGTAACTTTTTTTTCATTGTTAATGATGCACATTCGAAATGGATAGAATGTTTCCGTACTTCAACTACGTCAACAGAGGTAGTAATTGAAAAACTTAGGGAATGTTTTGCAAGATTTGGAGTTCCAAGGTCAATTACTTCAGATGGAGCCACTGCTTTCACTAGCAAAAATTTTACTGATTTTTTATTGTTTTATGGCATCAATCATCTTGTAGGGGCTCCATATCACCCACAAACGAATGGCAGTGCTGAGTCGGCTGTTAAAATTATTAAAAACTGCATTAAAAAACATGATACTGGCTGTAGCAAATCATTGGTTAGAGCTATAAATGACTATCTTTTCTTATATAGGGCTAGTATCCATTCTACCACATTAGAAACTCCGGCTAAGCTGCTGTTAGGTCGTGACATTCGAACTGTTTTTGATCAATTAAGGCCGAATAGAGCCGATCTAGTAGAGAACAATCAACAGCGTCAAGTAAAAAATTTCCCAGGAAACCGTGGCGTCTCCTTTTCAAGAGGGGATCCAGTGATCGTCAGAGATTATCGGGGTAAAACTAAATGGGCAAAAGGGCTAATACAGGAAAAATTAGGGCGTCAAACTTATAAAATTTTGACGAATGAGAATTTAAGCTGGAAGAGACATGCAAATCAAATGTTGCCCCTACGCAACTGCGAAGAAGAGGTTAAGAAGGATAATGTAATTGAGGAAATGGGTGATTTAAGTCTTTTAGGTGAAGATAAGTCTCTAGGGCAAAATGATAACCCAAATCTTGATAGCCACACAGAAGAAACCCCAGATAAGGACATAACTGCCACCCCCTTTACCTCCAATACACCAGAAAAACTGGAAGAGACCCCTAGCCGTCCAAAAAGGGTAATTAGACCCCCATGTAAATATTCCCCTTCTAATATATAGACAGTATCGTTAACGATTAGGGTATTTAGTGGTTCACCTTTACTTTTTTGCAACCATATATTTGCATTTTTTTATTAATGTTGTATCTATATAATATGTATATAATTTGTGTTATTCATTAATATTTCCCCTTGTAAATCTATGCTTAAGTTATGCGGAGGAGAATGTTATATACCAAAGGCATTGGTTAGATTTTTATATGTTCACATGTGTTAATATTAAATTGCATGTATTATAAAAAAGAATAAAGTGTTCACAAGCATGATTAACTAATTTACTTATTCAAGATATAACATTACGGTGATAAAACACATGAAATCAATCATAGCTCGACATGGAATTCCTCTGCAAATTGTTACTGATAATGGCCCTCAGTTTAGTAGTACTGAATTTAAGAACTTTGTTAGTGAATACGGTTTTAATCATATCACATCATCTCCAAATTATCCCCAGTCTAATGGACAGGTGGAGTCTAGTGTAAAAATTATAAAACAAATTTTAAAAAGATGTGTTCACAGCAATTCCGATCCATATTTGGCACTTCTGAACTATAGGAACACGCCTAAAAATGGTTCGCCGTCACCAGCTAACTTATTGTTTAATCGTAATCTTAACACTACTTTACCTGCTTCGAGAGAATATTTAAAGCCTAAATTGTACTGTAGGAACAAAGAATTTGATGTAAATAGACAAGAAATTATAAAAAAGTACTACAATCAGCACACAAAAACCTTAAAGGATTTACGTCCAGGCCAGAACATATTATTTAAGAAACAAACAGACGATAAGAGCTGGTTTCAAGGAAAGGTACTGCAGAGGTTAGATCCTCCTCGATCGTATGAAATCATAGATGAAGATGGAAAGAAGTTGAGAAGAAATAGGCAACACATCATAGAAGGTAGTGGCGAACAGGAATGTTCGTCTTATGCATATGTGGACGAGGAACTGGATGAATCTAAAGACGAAGTGACAAATGAAGGGCAAGATGATGGGAGCTATCAAACAAGATCAGGAAGAGTTGTAAAGAAACCAGAAAAACTAAACTTGTAATGGTTAAAATTTCATTTATCAATGTAAAGGTTATATAATTTCATTTATCAATGTTTATATATTATTATATGATTATATATGATTTAAAAAAAAAAAAAAAAAAAATTAAATGTTTAGGTTAAGGAGAGGAATGTTGATATATTGTTATATGTCGATAGATCGATATTAGTCAGAGTGAGATCATGTGGTATTATGTATAAAAAAGTCAGCAATAAAAAGGTTTTCTTACATAGTTGAAATGCGTTCTTTTTATAACACTAATTAAACAACACTCTATTGATGAAAATGGGTGGAACTTTATCGTTTTGGGAGGTTATTCTTGTATTTGATGTATTATCCGGCGGTGGTGCTTGTACTTGTCTCAAAACATCAAACCTGTTAGATGTTTCGATTTCTTCTGAGTGGTGTATGTGTTTTCTTGGGTCGTTGTTCGCAAGCATTGGTCTTTTACGACCAATAACTTGCTCCCAGGAACCACTGAAATAACCACTTAACCAATAATGTTAACCACTACACCACAGAGCTCTCTTCCAAGCGGAGCCAATCCTTCCTCTTCACTGATACCTCTCCCCCGAACTCGCAATTTTTGCGAGTAGTAACGGGAGGTGGAAAATTTTTGGTATCTCTTGACGAATGTCAATTTTAAATTATTTTATAGGAATCATATGTTTGCTAACCACGTGGAAAGTTAACCTATTTTGTTGTCAATAATGATCATTTATTATTACTGGTATCGGAGTCAATCTCACTTACCACATGTTCAGATGGCTCTCCCATCTCTGGCATTGAAGCCCTCCTTATTTCCTTTTTCTGTCGAAGCACTATCACTTAAGATTATTAAATAAACACTGTTATGCACATAAATAATAATTTACAAAATCAAAATCAATAATTTTTTCAAAACAAGAAAAAAGGTTATAATTTAAAGGAATTTTTAAGAAAATTTCTGAAATTATCGAAACAAAATTTCCAACTGTAAAAATTAAAAGATAAGTAATAGATGTAGTGAAAAACGAGCAACAAGAATTAATTGACAATTTCCATTTAGGCAAATCTTTTCACAGAGGTATTGTTGAAACGCATGAAAAAATTAAGGCACCGATCTGTGCAAAGTAGACTTACTTGATGATGGATATATAAGTTTCTCTCCCTCTCTTTCCTCCTTTTTTTATTCTCTTTTAGCGATCCGGTTGTCTTGGGAACGTTGAGAGCAAGAAATGCACTTATTACAAGATATGTGGTACAAAATGTCTCCATAACTTCAAAAAAAGTTCTGCTGGAAACTCGCAAAGATATTTAGTAACCAGCTGTCTGTTTGAGGCCGATGTTCCTGGCATTTCACCAAAAAAAGAATACAGTAAGTGACCGAACGAAATGAATGATTGGACACCTCAACGAACGAGCTGAAAGAAAAGACAACGATGCTTCTCTATCAAGTGTCAGTCACTGCTTAACACGTTCAGGCCGGCGTGGGCCACCGGTGGCCCGCACTAGACTAGTGCATCGGACACTTTAGTCAATCACTAAACTTTCCACGACGATGTATAACGAGGTAGGACTGTATTGTTTATTTTATTAATGTTGGATTATCAATATTGCATAATGCCCAGGAATAACTCCCGTCCGATAGACAAAAAATAATTAAGGTTAGCCGCCAGGAGCCTGAATTACAAGCCCAGCCGTGCGAGGAGCATGAATTACAGTCCCGGCGTAGACGTGTTAAGGTCATGTGTGACCAGACCTTTAAAAGTATTCTCTGTAAATTACAATAACCATTGTACCCACTGCAATTCACGGTCCTACAGTCTGTGGTTCACAGTTCCTGTCAACCACCTCCAAATTATGAAAACATGCCTAAAATGAAAAATTTTATATAAACGAGCATCCGTTGATGATGCTCCAAACACGCCGAACTTAGTGGACCAATGCTGGTGTTGGTCAAGAACGTTTGCCCACTGAAATGATAAAAGAGTAGTAAACCTGAATCTAGGTTTTATTCAACAAAATTTTACATAAGAAATGATAACACTGCATTTTCAAAAACAAAATGTGAGGTTACAATTAAACAAACATGTGATTATAATATTCAGTAAACATAGAGGTAGAACATATCATTCAACCCCGCCCAAATAATAGTCCCGTAGATAGGCTGGAGGTTGACGGTTCTTGGAGCTGCGCCTAAGTGCTGGAGGTGAAGGCTGCGGCTGTTGAACACCTGGGCTTCGTTCTTGAGGCTGTGGGTGTTGGGCAACTGGGCTCCCTTCTTCCACTTGCTGTGTGCCGGCCGTTGGTGATGACAGCCGAGCTTCAGCTCTCTGAGGCTGATCCGAGGGAGGTTCCATGTACTCAGCTTCGTCTTGAACCTGTTCACCTTCTTGATAGAGAGCTCCATTTTGGAGGTAGGAGATGGCACTTGGAGCTAGGTGCCTTGTTGACACGGTTGTTTCTCTCGTCGCCTGACGTGGGCGTACTCCGGGTTCGCTTCTAGAAGGGTCACCTCGTCCACTAGAGGTTCATATTTGGACTGCCTGACATTCCGTCGAAGCAATACAGGGCCCGGGGTCAGAAGCCAGGATGGTTCCACCAGGTGAAACAGCCATAGCTAGACTTCCTAGGGTGTTTGAACATGCGTTCATGGGGAGTCTCATTAGTGGAGGTGCACAGAAGTGAGCGGATAGCATGCAGAGCATGGTCTATAACGTCCTCCCACTGATGCATCCTGTTGTCTCGTTCGGATGGCAAGTTCGATGGTCTTCCAAATCGTTCCCAGGTACCCCTCCGCTTGCCCATTCCCTTGAGGATTATATGGAGTGGTTCGGCTCGTAGCTATCCCATTACTGGTCAAGAATAACTTCAATTCACTTGACATAAACGATGACCCTCTGTCTGTGTGGATGTATGAGGGAAGTCCAAATAGCGAAAACAATATTTTTAATTTGCTGATAACTGTTGCACTAGTGAGATCCGAACAAGGGTATGCAAAAGGATATCTGGAATACTCATCCACTATGACAAGGAGGTAACGATTCTTTGTATTGGATGGTAGCGGGCCCTTGAAATCAATGTTGATCCTTTCGAGTGGCCTCTTTGCTTTTATGAGGTTCCCCTTTTGCTTCAGAAATTTCGGTTTTAATTCGGAGCAGATCTTACAAGCCGACATCACCTTTTTTATATCATCTAGTGAGTATGGCAGGTTCTTCATCTTAACCCAGTGGTTCATACGGGTCGTTCCGGGTTGGCATAACACCTCGTGGAGTTCCTTTAGTTTGTCCAAACTACAACTTACAGACGAACATATCCTCGATAACGCATCAGCTGCTTCATTCTGTCGCCCAGATCGATATATGATTTCGTAATTGAAGCAAAACAGTTCTAATCGCCATCGCAAAATCTTGTCATTCTTCACTTTCCCAAGTTGCTTCCCATCGAACATGAAGGAAACAGACTTCTGATCTGTTACCAGCCTGAAGTGTCTTCCTAGGAGGTAGTGCCTCCACTTTCGAACCGCATCCATAATTGCATAGGCCTCCTTTTCTACCGAAGAGTTTCGCCGTTCTGATAGGTTGAGGGTTCGGGAAAAGAATGCAACGGGTCTGCCATTCTGCGATAAGGTTGCTCCTATTGCATGTTCCGATGCGTCAGTCTCCGCTATGAATGTGGCTTCCTCATCAATGGCTCCTACCAGAGCGTTTTCTACATCTGACTTAAGATTTTGAAAAGTTTGAGCTGCAAGATCGTTCAAAGGGAAGGAGCTTGACGTCAAATCTCTAATTTTCTTAGAGAACTGCGGAATGAAATTGGAAAAGTGCGCAAACATCCCCATAGCTCTCTTGAGGGATGTTGGGTTATTCGGTAGAGGTAGCTCCCGCAGCATTCGCAAGCGATCCGGATCTGGGCGTATCGTTTTATTGCTGATGACATAGCCAAGAAGTTTTATAGTCCGAACAGAAAATTCGCTCTACTCCTCGTTCAGTGTCAGTCCATACTTTTCAACAGCCTTCAGGAATTTTGAAAGGTTAGTGTCATGCTCCGCTTGGTTTTTCCCACACACGTTGATGTCGTCTAAATATGCATATACGCCTGTAAGCTCTTCTCTAGATATGATGTGGATCGTTCTCCGGGAGCATGCTACGCCGTTTCGAAGCCCAAAAGGTATTCTTCTAAATTGCCATAGCTTACCAGCAGCCTCAAAGGCCGTAAATGGCTTGTCTTCGTCGGTTATGGGTATCTGATGATATGCGCTTTTGAGATCAACAGAACTAAATACCTCAAAAGCTGCAACGGCGTTACGATATCATCAATCCGTGGTAATGGATATGCATCAAGTTCTGTGTATCTGTTGATCGTTTGGGAGTAGTAGATCACCATCCTGCGTTTGTGATTTTCTGTCTGTCTCACAAGAACTTGAGCTCACCAGGAGGAGAAACTTTCTTCGATTATTCCTTCCTTCAACAGCTTCTGGATCTCGAGTTCGATGAACTTGGCATCAGAGAGTGTGTTTCGTCGAGATTTTATCGCTATGGGTCGTACATCCGATGGAACATTCCTAAACAGTCTTACTGGATCAACTTTGGCCATGGCAAGTCCACAAATGTTCAGCGGGTCCCGGGTACCTCCAAACTTGATCTCGATTGACGAATGGCGACTCAGGATATCATGGTCTAGTATAGCGTCGGAGCATAAATCCGGCAGAATGTTGAGCGTCACCCTCGGGTAGAAGTGGTCTTCAATCTTCAGGTCGACCTGACAGGTCCCAGTCACCAAGGAGTTCAGGGAAGTCGATGCCATAGTGACAGTCAGATTTGTCGGGGAAATGGGTATTTTCAGTCATTCAGTCATCTTAGCCTTCCTCTCCGAGATGAAACTAAGCGAGCTCCCAGTATCTATTAGTGCCCTAGCCTTCTGGTCATTCAGCTTGACAGGCACGATTGCCTTAGTGAGGCAATCGACAGACTAAAGATTGCTCCGAAATGGAGGCGGTGAGGACAGTTTGACACTTACAGGTCCTAATTGACTTAGTCGACTTCTTACTCGATGTGTTACCGCTCATACAAACTTTAGCAAAATTTCCGGTCTTATCACACTGCCTGCAGACAGCATCACGTGCTGGACAGGTGCTTCTAGGATGATAGGCACCTCCACAGAAATAGCATTTCTTCTTCTTTCGCACAGCGGCTGCCACGGCTCCTTCGCCCTCAATGGACGATGAAGATGATGTCGGTGAGGTCGACCGTCCAGGGCTTCTGACTGCATGGAGTGGGGCGACAGAGTACTCCCTAAACTGGGCAGATTGTTCTATAGCGGATTCGAGGGCTTTAGCCTGGCTAGTCGCCTCATCCAGGCTTAGATTTTGTCTCTCCAACAGTCTCTGACGTATGCTGGGCTCTCTGAGTCCGGAAATAAAAGCGTCCCGCATACAATAATTTCGATTTGTTTCAGCAGTCATGGCTTTAAAATTACAATCCTTGCCGAGCTTTTTCAATGCCTCAAGTATATATTTTCACTTGACTGTTGCCGTCTAGTGGCTAATTTATGTCGTGCAAAGACCTCATTATGCTCTTTTGAAAATGTATTTTTGAGTACAGTAATTGCATCATTAAACGTACCGCATTCGCTTATGAGTTCGTAAATAGGCGGCGAGACATGATTGACCAAGATACGTAATTTTTCAATGTCACTTACTTTATAAGACACAAGAAAGTTTTGAAAAGTCTTGAACCAATGATTCCACTCTTGAGAAGCAGTTGGGGAATCAGCTTCTATCGCAAGGCGATCGGGCCGTAGTAGTCTTTCCATAATTTTGTTGAATAAATTGAAATTATAAAAGAGTAGTAAACCTGAATCTAGGTTTTACTCAACAAAATTTTACATAAGAAATGATAACACTGCATTTTCAAAAACAAAATGTGAGGTTACAATTAAACAAACATGTGATTATAATATTAAGTAAGCATAGAGGTAGAACATATCACCCACCACCCCTTCCTGCCGAATATCCGCCGCGAGCATTTGGTTCGTTTGCGGTAATGTGGACGCGTCCTAACGGGTTGGTTGACCCGGTGTAGGGCATTTTTGACTGGTTACTATCTATCCTTCGTAAATGAATCAAATTTGATACACGGCCGTGCTGCGGTGCGGTTACGTGTGACCAGACCTTTACATGGAACTCAAAACCCTTCATGGGTTGTAGTAGTACAGATTTTTTTATTAATTATTATTAAAGCAGTTAGTACCACTTGTACTAACCGTAACTAAAAACTACCCATTATAAAATAATATTGAAGTATCCCCTGCATAAAAAAATATTGAAATTTGCACCTTACTTGAACAGAACTATTAATATTATTGTAACCAACGGTATGCATAACTATAAATCAAAATATTTTGAGTTCAAAACATCTTCTTGCCGACGTGCTTCTATATGTCGAAAAGGTCTTTAAACTTTTTAAACAAGTATCATTTTAAAAGTATTTGATATTTATTGATATTATTTACTTATTACGAAAAAGTTTGCTCAGTAAAAGTTTTCAAATAACTTATGATAAAAGTGTTTCTCCAAAAAGTTTAAGGTTCACCTAAACCTTTTGAGTAATTAAAATTAAAGTGCGATTTAACAATAAGTTTTTCGCCCTGGGTTGTGATCATAAAAGTTTTTATCAAAGGATAACAGATTGTTTACTTATACTTCTGTTTATTTTGATGAATAATCCTATGATAGGGTTAGTTAAAGGTATATTTATTTCTAGCCTATTATTTCATTTTTCTCGAATCAAAACATGTCTATTGTTTATTCATTATCTCATCTCACCGGACCGTTTCATTTTAGTTTTAGTTATTACTTGGGAATAAGCGGTTCACAAATTACGAAGGTGTGCAAAAAAGACCGAGTGATTCGGAGTTTTTCAAATACATCTCAACACCTGTTGTGAAAGAATAATTAAAGGTAATGTTTTAACGAATTTGAAAAACAATTTATTTAGGTTCCATAAAAGTGTTTTTGACGAATTATATGACAGTAATAGTGACTAGAAGTGTAGCAAGAAAAAGTATTACTGTTAGTAAAAACAAGCAAAGAAATGTTATTAGGTACATAGCTTTGTAAAATGGGGGGTACTTTGCAATTTTTTCTTGATGATTATAGGTGTAAATTAAAATGTTTTTAAATTGGTTTACTTATTAAATTAAATGATTGAATGTGTGTGAATGATTAAATGTTGAATAATAATCTAAATATTTTTATATTGCGTAACGATATTATACATTATATATCTATAGGTGCCTTTACACACTACGAACTTCACCCTCGAACAGGTTCTCCCTCGAACTTTGCCGTACCGGCGTTAAACGAACAGCCATTTATACTTACGTATTGGTTCGCTTAACGTCACGTTAAGCAATATGGCTGACGAACCCAACGCTTATGATGAAAAAATCTCCATTATCAATGTATTTTATATTATCTGAAAAATAAAAAATAGGAGACGAATTAGAACGGTGCACATTATCACAAACAACTCCTGTCACTTGGGAAAACAATTTATTTAGGTTCCATAAAAGTGTTTTTGACGAATTATATGACAGTAATAGTGACTAGAAGTGTAGCAAGAAAAAGTATTACTGTTAGTAAAAACAAGCAAAGAAATGTTATTAGGTACATAGCTTTGTAAAATGGGGGGTACTTTGCAATTTTTTCTTGATGATTATAGGTGTAAATTAAAATGTTTTTAAATTGGTTTACTTATTAAATTAAATGATTGAATGTGTGTGAATGATTAAATGTTGAATAATATTCTAAATATTTTTATATTGCGTAACGATATTATACATTATATATCTATAGGTGCCTTTACACACTACGAACTTCACCCTCGAACAGGTTCTCCCTCGAACTTTGCCGTACCGGCGTTAAACGAACAGCCATTTATACTTACGTATTGGTTCGCTTAACGTCACGTTAAGCAATATGGCTGACGAACCCAACGCTTATGATGAAAAAATCTCCATTATCAATGTATTTTATATTATCTGAAAAATAAAAAATAGGAGACGAATTAGAACGGTGCACATTATCACAAACAACTCCTGTCACTTGGGAAAAACCCAAATCAAACGTAACACTAGCACTACCCCCGAAAACGCCTAGCACCCTAGCACAGGTGAAAAGTTGAAGTACTTAGAACACCCGAACAGTCGACGTGAAGGCTGTTCGCGGGTGGTCTTCGAAGGTAAAGTTCGTAGAGTGTAAAGGCACCTTATAGGTTCGTTCCAAGCTTATTTTTCTAGCTGTTTTCTGGTAATTCGCTGATAGGTTAGTGCGCATGTAAGAGAAAAATACGCAAGTGGTTATCTTACAGAATTCTGGCAGGGTGGGAACAGCTTACTAGTAATAAGCTAACTGTAAGTAGTGATGGGAAGAAAAACGTCAAACTGTTTGAAAAAACTGTTTTTTTATAAAAAACGGAAAAAACTGTTTTCCTGAACCAGCCCAAACAGTTGGAAATTAGAACTTCCTTCTCTTCCCGTTCTCATTTACAACTACTCAAACGTTTGGAACTCGTTACAGAACGACTGAAATTGAAAAGAACAGTTGTTTTCTTCACCACTAGCGCTCCGTTATTTGATTTTTCGTTAGATTTTCTGTGGATTCTATTTTCGAATTTCTATTTATTTCATTTAAAATTTAAAGTGACACTTTTACTTTTTTTTTTTTTTTTTTATGTCAGTTTATTCAAGTGCTAATTAAAACATATCTCCAAACTGCTGTGTATGGATGAGAATACATTACAATAACAGGAAATAATTATATATAGTTCATTACAATGAAAAAAAAAAATTAAAAAATTCTAAATATTAAAGTTTATTTTTCGTAATATTTCAAGAATTCATAATATTTTAACATTTTTCTGGATAAAGACCTGTCAGAATTATTTTAAGTTTGTGATTTTTTTTTTTAATATTGTTGCTTCAACAATTAGTAACGTTTTCTGAATAAAACACAGTTTTTTATTCTCAAATTATAATTTTTTTTTTAACTTTGAATTAATACTATTATTACATTCCCAATAAAACAACAAAACACAAAACAAACACGTGATAGAAACATTAGTCTGGAGGTTTTCTGTTTTCCCCAACCTGTTTCTTTTTAAACCGTTTTTTCCAACCGTTGTTTTTTTTCAACGAACATATCGTTGGCGTTTTGTAAAAACAACCGAAACGCCCATCTCTAACTGTAAGCGACAAGGTGGGAACGCTAAAATCGTACTGCGCATGTTTCTAGCAGTTATCTTATGGTTACCTGGCTAGGCGGGAACTAGTGGTGTGTTGTTTAGTAGCTATCTGTTTATTTGAAACAGTTAATTTAATTAAACAGAAACAGTTAACTGTTTCGGAAAAAAATAAACAGATACAACAGTGTAGTGAGAAAAAAAAAAGGTAAATAATAATAAAAATTAAACACAAACAATTAGCTTGCAATAGCACGGGCGTGACCTGTTTAATAAACAGTTTCGAGAAGCAGGCAGAATTAGCAGGTTAACAGCCTGTTGACCGAAACAGTTTATGAATCTGTTTCTTTTTCAAGGCCACTGTTTCACGTATCTGTTTCGGTTAACAGGCTGTTGCGAGAATCAACAGGTTAACAGCCTGTTGACCGAAACAGTTTATGAATCTGTTTCTTTTTCAAGGCCACTATTTCACGTATCAGTTTCGGTTAACAGGCTGTTTAATGAAACAGCCTGCTAACCTGCTAATTCTCCCTGCTTCTCGAAATTGTTTCAGTGAAACTGTTTATTAAACAGCTTGCGCCCGTGCTGTATCTGTTTTATTCATTCGCAAATCTACTACTCTGAGTTATGTGGCTCTTAATTTTTACTTTCACTTACCTATATATGAAATATATAGTAAGTGGAAGTATTGCGATCGTGAAAAAATTCGACTTCCGGTTTTCAACGGAAATACACGTTTTTTTAATTATTAAATTATTTTTCTCCAGATTATTTATTCAATTAAACCATAATTTTATAAACAAAAAATCAATTAATGCCTATTACAAGTTTTGATTTATAATTTATTTTTAGTGCTGTTTAATTATTTTACATAAAGCTTTATTTTATATTAAATGTTTTGTGAGAAATTGTCATTCGAACTTGTTAGATATTTCAATAATTAAAACATAATTCAAAAGAATGTTGGGTTGGGGCCCGGTGTGGCTGTGCGGTAAAGCGCCGTACTCCAATGCCGGAGCTGCGGGTTCGAGTCCCGCCCTGGGTGGTGCTTTTCTTTCGTAGGAGAAGTATCACCCAGTGCCATGGGTGTTAGTATGGGCAGTATAGGGCTTCAGTGGAAGCCTTGAAGTCCCAAAAAAAAAAAAAAAAAAAAAAAAAAAAAAAAAAAAAAAAAAAGAATGCTGGAATGCGAAGTGGGACTATTTTTGTTTCTTTTTTCCCATATAGTATTATTTTAAACAGTTGTATCTGTTTTTTTAAAACTGTTTATTGAAAGTAGCAGAAACAGTTGCAACTGTTTTTCAAGATTAACAGCTTTGCCCATCACTAGTGGGAAGGTATAATTTCAATTGATGGAGGTTACCCGGTATTAGGTTATTGACCTGAGTGTTGAGTTTATTTTGATAGTTGGTTTTTAAATTAACATAATTTGTTTTTGTTTACGTTTTTTATTTCTGTTAAAATACTAATTATTTTGATTATGCGCCTTCTTAGGTCAAGATTTCTCTTACTATCTAGATTATTCTTTTTTTGAAGGACTTGCAATATAGTTCATCAGAACTAAGGATGGCTGCTATTAGACATACTCTTCAAAGAGAGGTCTTTGAGGCAGATTATGAAAGATTGTTAGCTTTCGTGCAAGTTACCAAAACTTTAAAAAAGAAGAAACCTAGCTTTCTTTGTATTGTTGTTTCCAAGGAATCTCCAATAACAGTTAAAATTTATCAGGTGGGTGAAATCAATGGTTATTTATCAATTTAACTAATGTTGTTGATATAAAATTTATTTATATTTATTTGGAGTAAATAACAGTCCCTTCTTATTGCCAATAACAAGAAATGTCTAAGACTAAGATATGAAAGGATTTAATAATCAAATAAACTTTAATGAATACAATTCACTTTAATCACTCTCCTTGACTATTGATTAAAATAAAGAAATATTGGTACTTATGTACTATACGGGCCCCCAAGATTTTATATTAAATTACATTTATTATGAATAAAAATACTAACAACATTTAACATATGTTTATTTACAATTATTTTGTTCTAACCAAAAATCTCTGATATCTGTTAAAATTGCCTCAAAGGGATCCTCTTCTTTTAATTGAGTTCTCCACATAAATTCGGCAAGGTATGAAGAAAGGAAGTCTCTATTTGTTCCTCTTCATTTTTTGTTTTCCCATTTTGCTGATCCCCATAATCTCTCAATTCTTTGAGTATTCATCAAAGTTTCTGACCAAGAATAAATAAAATGCATGGATATTTCTAAAGGAATTTTAGAATCTTGTAGCCACATCCCACATCTTACTCCGTTTTTCTGTTTACAATTTTTGACGTTACACCTCCATCTAATGGAATCGGAATAATATAGTTTCATTGGCTGAAAATTATTGCATACCTTTTCTTTAGGAATAATCTTCTTTGTTTGAAGAAAATTAACTGCACTTTCCTCATTATTAATTGTCCTGAATAACCACTTTAAATTGTACATTGTGAAAATTAACTAAGAAATAATGATATTATATTTCGAAATCATATGTTTAATAAAATAAATACACATGGAATAAATGTAATTTAATATAAAATCTTGGGGGCCCGTATAGTACATAAGTACCGAAATATTAACTGACACTACCAGAAAAGAATTCAATATGGCCATAATTTTTTGTTTACTAAACAATTATTTCTATAAACATTTCAAACAAATCCTCAGAAAGGGTGGAGTCCCAAGAAAAATCGGGGCCAACTTCAATCTTAGAGCTCCACTGTATGAAGTGCTGATAAAGATATTACTATGCTATTGAAAAAAAAAAATTGTTATTGAGGAAGAAAGTTTTGTGTTCCCTTTCCAGTGCCACTTAAGTATGCCATTTTCAGAGCGTATCTTTGTAGTCAAAGAAAGGATGATGGTAAGTGAAAGTTGTGAGAATCATGCACCACACCAATTTTTATTTTATTTTTTCAATTGCTCTCTCTCTCTCTCTCTCTTTCTGCCGGAGGGGGGGGGGGGGGGTTGAAATGTGGGAATTATACAGGAAATACAGAAGCCAGTGTTGTAGTATGGACACACTGCAGATAGTATGGAAAGCTATCTCGCTCTTATCTCCATACAGGAGAGACAGAATCTGCACTAAGTTGAGTCTACTATCTTGAGTTTAAACATATGACTCTGACACTCTGAGTTAACAGTGACCTGTTTATATTGCTATCACTTTTTTAAGTGCATGCCTTTCAAGATTTAGTAATGTGTTACATCTTTTGGCTGAGTAACCGTCTTACTAAGAAAAGCTTGGAGTGAATTGTGGAACCTTGTTCAGCTCCTTATAATCCAGTATTGTTTCTTCCTTGCGCCATGAATTTCCCCAATTCTTCTTTTGGCACAGCTAATGCTATTTCAATTACTAGTTCAGGGGTTATGACTATGATCGTCCTAGCTAGTTTATCTGCTCTTTTGTTTCCTGGTATGCCAGAATATTCTGGCATCCCTTACTTCATTATTTTTCGCCAGTTTGGTGAGCTATTGAAGGTCTTAACGACCTTAGATTAGGTTATGTTCTGAAATTGGTCCAATTGCTGCTTGACTGTAGGAAAATATTTATCCTATTATCTATTAAACTTTCAATCATCAGCTCCAGACCGCATGTAGACTCATCACTGGTGGTTGTGGAATATTATAGGTAGGTGGGGGAGGAGAGTGCCTCGGGGATACCAGTGACGCCATGGCCTGATGGCTCGGTCGATCCTAGACCCTCCATAGGTGATAAAGGAGAGTTATCTCCATAGACTGCTTAAAGGGAAAGAATGAATGAATGAATGTTTTTAGCCTCTATTTTAAAGAGTAAAAATAAACAAATAATGGCTCACAATGAATAATATATACAAATATACAAAGTTCACTAATTTTGCAATAAAATAAGAAATAATAAAAAATAAAATAAAATAAAGTTCTTCTAGTTGAAAAAAAAAGATAAATAATTAAATAATAACGTTTTTACTCTTACAGGCCTTCCCTTTAAGGGAGTATGGTCTAACTTCCCGGAGTGACCAGCTCCACTGGGAAGTGAAGTTCATTGTTAATTCCTTCCACTTTACTCTATCTTGGGCTATTCTTGTCCAGTTCGGGCCTACGGAGTTTTTGAAAACATCTCTCCATCTTGTTGGCTGCCTTCCTCTGCATCTTTTCCAGTTATAAGGTGTCCAGTCAGTGAGTCTACGTGACCACCTCACATCTGTTAAACGCATTAGGTGACCTGCCCATTTCCATTTTTGCATCTGTATAAATATGGTGGCTTCTTTGAAGTTCGTTTGTTTTCTTATTTTGGTGCACCTCACTCTATCATTTTTCCTAATTTTGAGCACACTTGTTTCTATTGTGCGTTGCCAAACGTTCACTTTATTAGCTTGAGCCTTGGTAAGAGACCATGTTTGGGATCCGTATGCAACTACTGGTAACACACAGCTGTCGAAGATTAGCTTTTTAAGGTGCATTTTGTACTTGCCTTTCATTATATATTTGAGGCTCAAGTATTTTTTCCAACCTAGTGAAAGTCTTCTCTGGATTTCCTTATTCATACTATCTCTAAAGGATATAACCTGGCCTAGGTATACGTAGTCGTCGACATAGCTTAGATTGTGATTGTTGATCGTTATTATTTCTTGCCTTGAATTGGTCATAACTTTTGTCTTTGAGTAATTTGGTTCTAGACCTACAGCCTACATATAAACAGATCAGGTGATAAAATATCCCCCTGTCTCACACCTCTTCTAACTGGAAACGGAGGTCCGCTTCTTTCTGTTACAATGTATGACTGGTTGTTCCTGTATAGCTCTTTTATTATATGAATGTAGTGATCTTCCACACCTATCTCTTCCAGGGCCTCCATCATGCTGCTGCGCCTTATAGTGTCAAAAGCCTTCCTGAAGTCTATAAAGCATAAGTAAACTAGGATATTATATTCTCTAGCTTTTTCTACAAGTTGTCTAATGGAATGCAGGTGGTCTGTTACGGAAAAACCTTTGCGGAAACCTTCTTGGTCTTCTGTTAATGAGCGTGATATTGTTTGTGCGATTCTTTTTCTCAGAAATCCTGTAAAGATTTTCGATATAGATGGACATAGTGATATGGGTCTGTAGTTATCTATACCGGGCGTAGGAGTGATGAACCGTCCCCGTGTATTTCATCGAGAATCGTGGTGTGGTTTTCCAGGATGTCAGTAACCGCCCGGAGGTTTGGTTTAAGGACGGTATGCTTCGGGGAAAGAAATATAGGTCCTCGGGGCCTGCTGACTCTGAGCTACCATAATCCTTGGACCTAGACCAGTTTGTCACTGTCCTTGAACCCGAGAGAGCTGACGCCATTGGTGGGAAGGACACTACCAAACTGGCCCCAATGGGATTGGTTATGGAGCTATGGGCAGTCTGCCGCTGCACCATGGTGACCATGGCTTGCAGCAACGTGAGGTTTGGGCTACCCCCTCCAGGCTGTCTGTGCTCCCGCAAGCAACACAAATTTCTGTAAGAAGACCACACTGCGCGGCCAAAGGTCTCATTGGGCCTAATGCGCCAACCGAAAAAAAAAAAAAAAAAAAAAGTTATCTATTAGATGTCTATCTCCTTTTTTATGAAGTACGGGAAGTCGAACCCGGGTTTCCCGCGTGACATGCGCGGATGCTAACCACTACACCACTGAGCTCGGCTCCAAGTAGAGCCAATCCTTCCTCTTCACTGATACCTACTACTTGATCACGCAAATTTTGCGAGTAACGGGAGGTGGAAAAAGTTTGTCCAATTTATGGTATTTATTGACGTACGTCAATTTTAAATTATTTTATATTAATCTAATCTTAATCTGTGGGTGACCACCTATTTTAAATTATTTTTAAATAATTTATTTTTTGAAGAGAAAAGATTTGGCTCCGCCGGGAGTCAAACCCGGGTCTCCTGCGTGACATACGCGGATGCTAACCACTACACCACAGAGCTCGGCTCTAAGTAGAGCCAATCCTTCCTCTTCACTGATACCTACCTAGGTGGTCACCCACAGATTAAGATTAGATTAATATAAAATAATTTAAAATTGACGTACGTCAATAAACACCATAAATTGGACAAACTTTGTCCACCTCCCGTTACTCACAAAATTTGTGTGATCGGGTAGTAGGTATCAGTGAAGAGGAAGGATTGGCTCTACTTGGAGCCAAGCTCTGTGGTGTAGCGCATGTCACGCGGGAGACCCGGGTTGGACTTGCAGATTTTAAAGCCTCAATCAGGTTATTATATGTGAGTTGTATTAGGTCAGTTGGTGTGGTACAGTTGAAGTCTGAATCTTGTTCCAGTTGGCTGATTTTAAGTTCTAGGATTCCTTGGAAGGCCTCTTGATTGTCATTATTCATTGGGGTGGTACTTTTAGGTTTGCCATAAAACGGCCTTTGTTTTATGAATTTATTTATAAACAGTTCCATTCTTATTAGTCTATGGTCTGAGATAAAATCGAATTTATTTATAATTCTTAAGTTTTTTACAATCTTCATGTTACTACTGAGAATATAATCTATTTCAAACCTCCATATTGACAATTTTCAGAAGAAGTATGCAAAAGTATTCCACTGTCCCTTTCTATAATTGTAATATTTTTTCCCCTTGTTTCTGAAATTCCTATTATGTACCAATTGATCTTATTTAAGGCACTTTCTAATTCAATTAATCTGTCTTCACTTAACAGAGTCCTCGCATTTATCGTTCCTATAAAGAGTGAGTTGTCTCTCCTTTTTGTGGGTTATGGTTTCAGCCCGCTATTCACACCATCTTTACTTCCATCCCTTGAAGAGTGGGGGGGGGGGGAGTCATTTGCGTTTTGGTTCATTTTGGGGTAATATCTATCTAAGCTGTTGCTTCTTTGTTTTTTTGGTTTATTTTTATGTGACCCTTTGCCTGTTTTTTCAAGATGTTTCAGGTTTATTCAGCATAACTTCTGGTGAGCTTTCTTCGCTTTGTTGTCTCTTGTTGATATATTCTAACGTTTCCAGTTCTTCCAGCGTATGAAGTTTTCAATCAATAAGGAGCTTGTCATATTTCATTAACACTCTTGAACCTCTACTTTTATATTGCAAAAAGTGTTTGAACAAACTCCGCCTAGTCTCTCTTACATCTTTAGACAGATCTTCTTTTATTTTGATAGTTTTATATTCCGAAATATCTGATAGTTTGCGTTTGTTTTTAAGTATATCATTTCTTAATATGCTTGAGATTAGAGTTATTCTAATTGGGCTTTCTTCAGATTGACTGTTGATTATTTGAATTCTTTCAATATCATATTTTCTTATATTTAGTTCCATGGAGTAACATAATTTAATAAAAAAGTCTGCTATGTCCGGGTTATTTTTCCTTTTAATGCCAAAAATAACATTTTTTGTTCTATTATTATATTCGTTCAACCTCTTTTGTTTGTTTATTTCTTCTTTAATTGATACAATTTTGGTTTTAATGGTTTCCACATCGCCATCAATTTTATGTTCTAGAGTATCTAGTTTGGAATCAAGATTACCCATTTTGGCTTCTATTGTATCAAGTTTATTAACTTTTTCTAAAATTGCAGAGAGCTTAGCATCTAAATCTTGTGTTGACATAGTGAATATATTTGTCACTAAAGGTGAATAGGTAATGTGAATAATAGACTGTTGAATCTGTGAATACTAGCTATATAAAAATATCTATTAACCCTCCGGCAGGAGCAATCTGAACATTCGTCAAAATATTAAGATTACTAATTGAATCAGTGAGCTGAGGGTTCCAGGTATTTGTAGACCGACATATTCTGGAAAGATAAGATGGTCGTGCCCGCCGGTTTTCCTCAATAGTTATATTGTCTTATTTGCATTAGGTCTGTAAGTGCGGTCCAAACACCGCTGCGCGCCCTTTCGTGTTACAGATTCAGACAATCTCTGCTGAATTATTTTATCATTTTCTGCGCTTTCTTTAAAAATTAAAATGCAAGTATTTTGGTTTTTACGTTTTATATATTGTTTGAAATATTTCTACACATAAAATTATTTTTCGTCTTGTTTTACTGAATTAGTATTCGTGAAACATAAACCGTTACATCTATGCCAACGCTTATTGTTACAATACGAGCACTTATGAACGAACGATTAACGTAACGTTGGAAAAAATAAAATATGTGATGTGAAATGAATGTGAAATGCTTTAAAAATAAAACATATTAATGCTGTTTATTTTTACCGCACCCCAAACCATTTCCTCTTCATTATAACAACGGTCAACCATATTCTATCATTATTCCTATGTTCATATAAGCAAACATTTATTATAATAAGCAATTTCGTGGCATTGGTTTGACAAGGTTCTAACTGACATTTTTGGCAGAATTGAGCTTATTCTTTTATTTTACATATAATATAGTTTATTATATTCTGTATTAATTTTACGGTAGTACTACTGTAAAAAACCAAATTACTAAAGTGACAAGGTTCTAACTGCAAGAAAAACATTTTTGAGCATCACTTTGACAAGGTTCTATCTGCAACACACCTGTTATCATTGTTATTTTAATGTAAACAGTTCTTATTTTGATCTCTTGTTTGGGGGACTTTGGTGTGTTCTACACATGTGAGGTGCACATTTAAGTTTTGGAAAAATGATTGAACTCTATAAAGAACGGTGTTCTGAAGAAGGAGTCCATCCAGTAAAAGACTCTCAATACAGAAAAATTTTATACAATGAATTTAACTTGGGATTTCACATACCAAAAACGGACACATGCAATTTTTGTGAAATGTATAAAACAGCCAAACAAACAGAAACTCTGACTGAAAAAATGAAAGCTGACTAGGAATGGCATATTAGTCTGAAAAATATAGTAAGGGAATCCCGAAAGAAAGAAAAAGAGGAAAATACTTACCAGTATTGTTGTTTGACCTAGAGAATGTTATATTGACTCCACATGCAGAAATCAGCTCACTATTCTATTTAAGAAAGTTGACCTGTTTCAACTTAACAGCATATTGCAGAGTGACTAAAAGAGTATATTCCGCTCTTTGGAATGAACGTTAGGAGGTAGATCCGGAAATGACATTGCAAGTGCCCTGTGGAGAATTTTAGAAGTTGTCGCTGAAGAAAATGACATAAGTGAGCTCATTACTTGGTCAGACTCGTGTGTTCCCCAGAATAGGAACTCAATAATGTCAAACGCTATCCTAGACTTTTTGAGGGACCACCCTGAAATAAAATCAGTGACAATGAAATACTCATTGCCAGGACATTCATGTGTGCAAGAGGTTGATGGTGTTCATTCACAAATTGAAAAGGCAATGAACAAAATCAAATTTTATTCACCGTTAGGTCTAATAAGACTGTTGAAAGGCATAAATGGTCAACATACATATAAAATCATTCAAATGAGAGCCTCTGAATTTAAAAACTTCTCTGAAACAAAGAAACTACTGAACTACAAAGCAGTGCCTTATACGAAAGTATCTATAATTCAATATACACAAGCATTTGGGGAGATTTTATACAAACGAGTCATGTTAGAACCCTACAACGCTGCAAAAATTAAATTCATGGAAACTCCAAAACAGCGCAATAAGTCGAAGTCTAAGAAGCAGCAAACTGAGCCTTCACGTCTCTCTGTTTTTGAAGTACGTCCAAAAATTTTTGGATGTACCACCACAATACCGGACCTTAAGAAAAAAGACATTAAAAGTGCTTATCCTTACATGCCCCTTCAGGATCGAGAGTTCTACAATGCCATCTTGAACTAGAAAGCCGAAATTCTCAGACTTTTTGTACAAAGACAATAATTTTCTAAAAAAATATTATCAAACTCATGTAAAACTTGGAAGTTGATTGATAAGTTACCTGACGTGAGCTTGGGGACGTGGTAGGGGGCTGCCTGATTAAGCCAGCAGTCTTGATTAACCGAGCAAGTCCCGATATTTGACTTAAAATTCCACAATCACTGTGGGACAGCCGATGGTCCGATTTCCACCAAACTTTGCAAATCAAGGCAATATCACTCAAACTTTCACCTTATAAAATATCTTTATCATAACCGTAATATTTCTTAACTTATAATCGACAAACGTGTTTAAAGGTAAAGAAGGTTGGATAAATAATAAGTAAAATGGAATTGTGTCTACAAAATGTGTAGAAGTAAGAGAAACGGAATTTTATGCTATAAAATTAATGCCTAAAGGTAGCGCCACCTCGTCCAGTAGGCTTAGAGGGGGGAGCTCGTGGGTATAAATACAGAGACCGACTCCTCAAGGCATCTTCTCCCAGCTCTCTGAGCGACATCTGATAGCATTCTTTTTCTTTTGCTGACTTCTCCTACTCCTCTTCCACCTTGTACCTTAAAAAAATAAAAATGAATATTTAAGTATATTATATATTTTTTTTTTTAATATTTGGTATGCTCCTATGGTAGAACAATTCTATCAGCATTTTTGACTGATGAGTTGAAACAATCAAGTTGCCAAGCATTTTGTGCTTCCATCGGGCATTGTCTCATCAGTTGCTCAAGGTGTGTGCAGTATGTTTTCCAGTTTGTATTTCTGGTAATTCTATAATCCACATTTGCATATTTCCTCACATGCATATAGCTCATTGCAGATATGCCAGTGGTCTCATTTAATAATCACTCCTAGTGCTAACATCCATTTGCCGTCTTTTCTTTATTTGTTTAAAAAAAAAAAATCTCAAATAGCTGTTTTGAATCAATTACTTGTGCTTCAGTCTCTTATTTTAAAATAAAACAAAATTATTTTTATGGCTATAAAATAATATTTCAACAATAAAAAAAAACTAATACAAAACTTTTAAAACAAGATAAATTTTAATTTTATACAAAAATAGACTACGCTATCTTCGAGGATTAATGTCTTATTTGAATTAAATATTGCCAAAAAAAATTATTTTTTTAGTTAATTTTTTTCCTCCCAATTATTATTACTACTACTACTGCTATGCAGTGGTGGAGATTTATCTGCAGCAGGTTCATATTCTATGCTTTCAGGTGGTACACTAGGTGGCAGCAGTGGCCGAGTTCCTCTTGCTGACCCAACTTTTGCCTGGTCTTTTGGTTTTTTCCTCATCGCCTCCCGCCGTTCCCTTCTGTCTGTGATATTGCCCTTAAGTGCCCCTCCATTGGTCAGGACTTTTTTGTTGCCTGGCCTGATTAAGCCCTTGCATGCTGAGCAGCCTCTACTAGGGAATTTACTCTAACAGCTGTATTCACAGTCCGGGATTGCACCTTTTCACTTCACCAAGGCCTCTGACTAGTTTCCACTCGGAAGTGTTGGGCTAGTAATAGTCTTTGTCTTAGATTCAGTTGGGGAACCCTATGAAGCTGCAGCTACTCAAGCTGCATGTTTCTTCTGCACTTCTGGTTTATTAGTCTGTACCTGAAGTCCTTGAACTCAGTTGGTAAGTGCCTATGATAAATGTTCTACAGAGGACTCATCTAATGTATCGGATCATAAGTCTGATATATTGTATGGCTCTGATAGGGACTAGTCCATACCAGATAATCAATTTTTATCCATAAAAAAGTTTTGGTTGAGACCTGGGTTCATTTTTTCTTGCCCATTCCATGTATGGCTATCCTCTGGGGTTTACCCCTATCCATGCCGAAGTTGAGAATCCTGGAGTTCCGTCCAGGAGCAAGAATATATATTTTCTGCACAGGGAAATTCTCAACCTGCTTTTAGCATTCTCAGGTCCTACTACTGCGCCTCGGATCTCCTATGCTCTGCAATGTAGGCACCAATATATATGCTTGCCAAGCCTGTTGTTCCTTGGACACATGTAGGATGGAAGCCACATCCTTCCCATCCATGCCACTTTCCAGGCTTAAGTTTTCTAATTAATTCGTTTTGTGTTGGTTGCTGTGGAACATAGTGCAGTTTAGCTCCAAACTAGTGTGGCTTATAGAGTGGATCACAATCCACATTTATATTTACAAATCCGAAGGAGTATTGTCAAGGTGACTCAGAATCTTGACCACCTTGGCAACCCCTGTTGTTTGCGAGTTAAAAACCCCTGGAGTGCAACATGTGCAACATGAGGTGACTGTAGGTGATTATGGGGACATTAGAGAGCACCTATAGTGAATAAGGCACTTTCATTGTTATCCATTTCATTGTTTTTCATTTAGTGCTATCACATGAAGTGAGAAAGACTTCTGCACTTGTCTAACATTTCAGCTCTATGATCACCACTCCTATATACCCTCCTTAAGGTTCTTTAGCTGATAAAGATACTTTTACATACTCTGATGATAATTATTAATCTATAATTAATAAAAATATTTAATATTTATAATTAGGTCAAGAAAACTGAAAAAAATAATTTTAAGAAAAAGCGTAATTGGCCTATTACCATGATCCAGTTGGTTGATGGAAAGAGCACCTCATTTGTAAGTTTTGTATTTCAAATGATAGTATTTCTATTGCAAATCAACAAATCATTTAACATTATTAGTTATAAACTATGTTAAATCACTTTTCAGGAGAACACAGAGTTTGATCTCCATTTTGATAAAGTTTATAAATGGTCTGCTATTAATACTCAAGAAAGACAAAGTTTTATTATAGTTTTGTGGAAGGTATGTTATAATGAAATTTAATTTGTTTCCTATTGTATAATTCTTATTTGTAAAAAGCAGTAAAATGTCAAGCATATATGTTTTATTTTAAAACTTGAATGAATGAATGAATGAATGAATAATATTTATTTACACATTAATATAAAATACAATTAAAAATTGAAAAATATTAATGACAATGGCAATAGCCGTCTGTCACAGTTAGCTGCCTTTGTTTTACAGAGTAATATTTTACAGACATAAGATGTAATATTTTATAATTTTACAATTTAGGGGATTCATATTTTTCAGAAATCAGGGAGTAAAGGAAAAAAATACATACATTAAATAAAATAAAAAATAAAAATAAATAACAAGAAAATGAAAACTGTTTATACATCAGACAACCAGTTGTACCTTGATCTCCAAGCATGGCGAGCATAGCGTAATAAAGGGCGGGGGTTTTGTTGACCAGTTAGGTACAAAATAATTTCTCCCCTTGGGAGGGAAGGCTTCCCAAAATAAATAAGCCTGAATTTGGATAATATGCTACATCCCCCTAGAAAGTGATAAGTTTCTTCTCGGCAGTTGGAATTACTGAGTGAGCAAGTTTCAGAATCTCGATTTTTTTCAAACCATGGCCTGAAGTTCAAATATAAAAGTTCGCCCCTAAGCTTAAACAACCATCTTGCCTCCGAATAACTCAAATTATCAACAAAGTTTGCTGTTACAAATTCCCTGTAATCATTTACCAACACTCTGTATAGCTGAAACCGATCTGAAGAAATCGCTCGATTACATGCTTTATCTTGGTAGTGAGCTACTCTTTTTGAAATCAGCTCGGCTAGCTGGTCCCACCATGCAGGCAATTCATTCAAACGCCCATTAAAATCACAAGAACGTGATTGAGCTAAAGCGATCCAGTGTTTAAACCAGTACGTCCTTTTATCTATAACTCAGAGTGCCAGTTTCTTTGTAAGCCTATAGTTTGGTAAAGAGAGAACTTTGAGACAATATTTATGTGAAGAGACAGTGTGAATATTTCGAGGGGTGTTAATCGAGTCTCTTGGGCTAAAACATAATTAGGTGTTGCAGTTGGGAGTGAAAATAATTTTTTTATGAAAAAACGTTGAAATTTTTCCAGAATATCATATTGTTGGAAGCCCCACACCTGAGCCGCATAACAGACTATTGAACGCGATACACTATTAAAAACTGTGAGTTTTGCAGAAATTGGTATGCGATTGGTAACCATTAACTCAGACCATACTCTGTTTAAAACATTTTTAGCCATTGAAATTCTCTCTTGTAAATGAGGTATAAAGGACAACCGGGGAGTCAAAATAACCCCTAAGTACCTGTAGTTGTTAACAACTTCAAGCCTCTGACCCATATAAAACCACTTTTCAGATGAATTCAGTCTGCCACCCTTTCTAAAGACCATTACCTTAGACTTGGACAAATTTACTTTTAGATTCCATTCAAGACAATATTTTTCAAGAATATTGATGTTACGTTGGAGAGAAATCGGGTTATCTGCTATGAGCACGATGTCATCAGCATAGAGTAATATTTTAATTTTGACATCAACAAGCACACCACCCTCTAGCTGAAATGGGAGATCATCTACAAATAATGAAAAGAGGTTGGGACTCAAAATGCATCCCTGCCTCACTCCTGAACCTATTCCAAAATATTCAGAGCAACCTTCGCGACCACTAATACAAGAGGCTGCAAAGCTATACGATTTTTTTTATGATATTAATAAATTTAGATGAAACCCCTAAGTTAAATAATTTAAGAAATAGGCGGGGATGGTCTATGGAGTCAAAGGCCGATTTTAGGTCTACAAAAAAGCAGTACATTTTTCTACCTCTCTCAGAAAAAGTGAGATTTATTAGATTTAGTAAGATGAAAAGATTATCTAGCACTGAATACCCACGCCTGAAGCCAGCCTGAAATTCGCTCAGCAAATCCTTTTCAGTAACAAAATCAGATCTCCCTTACTCCCAGGTATTCCTTCCACCTTTTCGATGACCTTTTTAATGTTAGTCACGTTTTCTGTCGGTGGAAAATTTTGGGACTCAAGTTGGGTAAAGGCTTGTGCGAGAAATACGCAATTGTTAGATTTGAAGGCAAGGTCGTTCTTTAAATTAGGTTTTTTGAATAAAGACTTGGCTGTATTATCGCTACTGCTTTGTCTTCGACATGCGAAAGAACATTCTTGATTTTATCGTAGTTCTCGTCACTTCTCGCCAGTAACTGTTTAGAAGCATTCTCTGTAAATTAGAATAACCTTTGTACCCACTGTGATTCACAGCCCTGCAGTATGTGGTTCACAGTTCCTGTCAGCCACCTCCAAATTATGAAAATATGCCCAAAATGAAAAATATGTGGAAATATTTATTTATTTTGATCAAACATGTATAAATATACAATAACATCCAAATATGTGAAACAAAAGTAGGCTCAAACGGCTTAAAAAGTGTCAGTATGAACACTTCTAGTTGAAAAACGTCTGTAAATTGCCTAGAAAAAAATATATAAATTCGATCCCTATTTATAACTAAAGGTGTTCTATTCATATGTAAGAGTTCTTACTTCTTCTTCTTTACTTCTTCTTCTTCTTCGTTCTTATATGTAAGAGTTGTCAAGGTGTTTTGGAACATGCACATTCATTGGAAATCATTTGTTTCCATGATAACTAAATGAAGTTTTTTATAACTAAATAGAGAATTTTAGATGCAGTATTATGCATGCATTCCCATATTATACAAATAAAAATGTTATTTGACAATAAAATTTTATTGTACTTTAGAGAATAAATACGTATGTGATGCTGAAATTATTAATAGCAGTTTGCGGTATGAAAAACATATGGTACAAGATAATCTTTAATAATTATATTTTATTTCCATGATAGATTTCTGAATGAAATATAAAGTGGTTTTAGAGATCAATAAATAATCCTGTAATATAACGATTATATATCAGTTAATAATCCGGAAGGGCATAAGAGAAAAACATTCAAAAATTAGGTTTTCGATTCCCCTATAAGATATATTTACAAAAAATATTTACAACTCACAATATAAACAATAAAGTAGTAAAAAAACTCTACTGTTGATGAAATCAGGATTTTTTTAGGCTACTAAAAAAAAAAAAAAATAATAATGAATCGAAAAGTACTGAGGACTTTCAAGTTTTCCAATTCAGATTGTAATTCTCTATAACTTTTGGAGACAAACAAAAATAAGTAAATAAATGTGGAAAAATTAGTGAAATGCTGAATTGTTAAAGTGAAAGTTGTGTATTGCGTGCATCACACAAGATTTTTTATTTTAATACATTTTTTAATGACTTGGAGGGTATCCTCTGTCTGCTTAACAGCGGACTAGCCACCATTTAACATAACCTCAATCTTTTTTTTCTGGTCCCTCTGAAGAAGAAAATACAATGAATTATTAATTGTTATGTTAATATACCATGGGTTCCACAATTGTCACATGACTATAAATCTGTAATAGAGGATGCGATATAAAATATCTTAAATCTTACTAAACTTTTGTTTATATAATAAGAAGTTAAATATTTATATTTATATGGATATAAAGAAGAAAGCCTAAGCCTGCATAGGTGGACCGACCCTCACTTCTAATAATACAACTGTATATTTAATTTAAAATTAAATTTCACGTCTTTATCCAATCATTTTGTGTATTAATTTACTTTTTTCATAAAATGCAAAATAAATTTATAAAATAATACACTAACACTTTTTTATATAATAGAAAAAGAAAGTTATAATTTTTTTTTTTTTTTTTACGGAAAATGAGTCTTAATAATTAATTTTGCTACCCTCCAATCCACTGAAAACTGCTATTTGGATATTTATACAGTTAACTTACTGCTTCCGATTTATTTTAATATTTTGACAAACCGATACGTATGTGTCGTTATAGACTGGCGATATTATCCCAAAAGTCACTATTTCTCCACAATATGTTACTATTTTATTTAAACTTGTTAGAATGATTACTTAGGAGTGCAGAAATAAGAAATTCATTAATGTGATTGTACTTCAAATAATATGATTAATTTATATAAAGTTGATTATTTACATATAGCTGATCTAGATTTAATAAGTATTTACTTAACATTCGGTAATGTTGTTTGCTTATGTGGTACCAAATTAGAAATGGACCTGCATCAAAACGATGTATTATTTTTTTTTTCAAGCATGTATTGATTATTACAACCTAGTGATGTAAAACTATTGATAGTACTATCAATGCTATCGATAGTTTTAAACTATCGAGACTATGGATAGCTTTTAACTATCGAGAGTACTATCGAAAACATTATTTTTGAAGGATGAAGTGGTAGCCTCTGCCTTTAGCAGCAAAAAATGCTTATCTACTCTATAAGAGACACAACCTGCATCCAATGCTTTTAACTTAATGCTTTCTACGTGGAAGGAATTGGAAAGCTGCCTATCTGCTGGGATAAAAAGTGTTTCCAAATCAGGAGATTATGTAGAAAAATAAACTTTTTTGTGTTTAAAATAAAAATAAATTACAAAAAAACAGTCTCGTTTATATTTGATTCACCCTTGTAATATGTCAACTGGATCAGCCAAGATATTAGCAGCATCCTTAATTCCTGATGAAACAGGTCCCAACCATTTACGGAATCTGTTGATGCCTTAGCCCATGGTTCTGACCTATTTTTTATATTGTTATTTTCAATTGCTATTATTTTGTTTTTGAGATACTCTGAATTTTTGCATTTGAGCAATTTAGTTGTTTAGTTCCACAAGGCTCAAAAGTAAGCAACAATTGTTTCTTTATTATTATTTAACACATCTAATTTAGCGGTTTACCTTTTTTCGCACTTGTTAAAACAATCTTCATCAAACCATAGTTTGTTCCTTTCATTTTCCCTTTTCCCAACACACAATTTCTCTTGTCCCTGATACATTCACAGAACTTGTCAATGTCTTCAGTATTGTCAGAAAGTTTTGAAGTCTCTCAACACCTATTCTTGACTTCTTACTGGAATTTTTATTGGAATTTTTATTTTCTTTAATTAAAATTATCATGATAGAAACCATTTTATTCTTATTTTCTACTTTATGTGTTTGACGGATTTTCGTAATTACTAGTTCATCAGACCCATGTTAAGATCTAATATTAATGCTGATTTGCCACCTGTGTTGAACCAAAACATGGTCAATTTGATTTCGGGATTGCAAATGCGATTATGTTCAAGTATATTCTTTCAAGTATATATCTTTTAGTTTAAATGTAGTACTTTTGATTATTATGTTTTTTTCGAGGTAGTGAAATTGATTGGTCCCGTTATCATTAGTATATTCATGTAAACTTTCTTTACCATTCATAGGATTATATACGTTTTCCCTCCCTATCTTTGTATTCGTGTTTACCAGAATAATTTTCATGCAGTTTCCCAGTAGTTTATCACAAACCGATTCTAGTTTTTCATAAAATTTGCATTTAAATTCATTGTCTCTATCTTCAGTGGGAGAGTGTATGTTGATCAACAAGAGTTTAAACCACCACCCATGAAATATAACCACCTATATTCTATCTCCAAAAAATTGAATGTTCCTCTGTGCAGATAGTATCCTATTTCTAATCAGAAACCTGGTGTCTAAACAATAGTTTTAGCTCCCTCTGGACCAAATAGCGTACTTACCTTCCTTTGAGGTACCCTCCTCTAGCCAGCGGACTTCTTGCAGCACCGTAGTATCTAAACAATACCCCATAACCTCACTTGTTACCTACTACACCCACCTTATGTATTTAAACACCTCACGTTCCATGTCCCTATACTTAAATCCATATTATTCAACTTGCATTAATTAAGCAGTCCCCATCCCGGAGACCAGAACGGAGTACTAGTTTACCTCAGGATAAAGAGTGTTTTCCTTTAGGGAGATCTATGACTATTTTTGGTGATTCAGTGAACCAAAGATACGTGATTAGGGTGTTCAATCCTATGTCACACTCTCTAGCAAGCCTGGGTCTGGGGGTCTGTCCTCATTGTTGTTCAGCGAGTCCAACGGACTTAGCTGGGAGGAACTGCCTCAGAATTTCCACAGACCATACCCAAATCCGCCCTCATTGAACGTTTCCCTTAAAGGTTAATGAGATCCGTTTGAGGTTGGCAAAACAATATATATTTAATAATTATTTACTTATTTATTATATGATAAATGATTTTGAAATTTTTAACCACATAGCAATGCTGTCATTATCTAAAAGAGAAGCCTGAATTCAAGAACTTTCCTCCAGAATGGGTGGCTGGTGATCTAGGAATGCCTGTAGAAAATCAGACTAATATAAATGGTCAGTATTTATTAATTAATCAAATTATATTTAATCTTAGTAATCATAGAATCAATTTTATATTTAAAATTTTAAGAACAAGTTGATCCTGGCGAAGTGGAAGATTATCAAGCTCTCACTGAGAAAGAAGAACAAGATTTGATCCAGTTAATGGAAGAGTGTGGTTTCACTGTCAGCAATGCTGAAGCTTTTATGGAAACTTTAGCCAAAGATCTTTCAATTTTGGATGGTGTAAGTATATTTTTCTTATTTTATTAATTTATAGGGTCTTTTGATGACATTAATTACAGTGAAAGTTTCACTTTATTAAGTAATAACAAAAAAATGGTGTTATGTACGCTTCGGGCAACTTCACTTACGCCCTATTTAGGTAAAAAGCTAAGTTCCATTTCAGCAATATCACATGAAACACCTATTTTTCTCAATTAAAACCATATTTTGTTTGTTATTCTCTATAGAATTGTGACTGAATAGCTCCAAAGTAATATTGAAAAACTTGACAGTCATCAATAATTTTTCTTCTTATTTAGTTTGTGTGTGTGTGTGCGTTTGTGTGCGCATGCGTGCGTGCTCGGATGTGTGCGTGGGTATGTTGTGTGGGTTTGTGTAGCAAAATACTAAGAACTTTCAAGTTTCATAATAATTATAATACTCTATACCTTATGGAGACAAACAAAAATAAGTATATAAATGTGAAAAAAGGCATTTTCTGTGAAGATGCTAAATGGGGTCTACATATTTAACAAAACACTTAGATTCTCTAATTAGGTTAGCAATTGAAAGTTGTGTGTTGTGTGCATCGCATCAGATTTTTTAATAGTTATATCATGAACAGAAAGTATTGTTGCTTAGTCAAAGACAATAGTTGCATTAGTGAAACAAAATTAAATTATAACTTAAATTATTTGAAAATTATGTTGTTATTTGATTATACGCTTCCACTAATTATGCAAGCCATGGATAAAAAAAAATCTGGTGCGTGCGCGCAACACACAACTTTCACTTACCAACTTACTTAGATTAGAAATTGACGTGTTTTGCTAAATATCATTTCCCAAATTCACACATTTTTCTACATTCATATCTTATTTTTGTTAATCGTTAAAGCCGTTTTTGAGTAAATAAAAAAACCCGTGAAAATGATACAAAATTTATTAAGTAAAGTCCCCCCTCCGGTTAATCAATTTTGATGAAATTTTAACAATCATATCTCGGGAATATAAATACATCAAATAACCAGTTTGATCAAAATCTTTATAGCCGTTTTTGAGTAAATAAAAAAAACACGTGAAAATGATACAAAATTTATTAAGTAAAGTCCCCCCTCCGGTTAATCAATTTTGATGAAATTTTAACAGTCATATCTCGGGCATATACATACATCAAATACCCAGTTTGATCAAAATCTTTAAAGCCGATTTAGAGTAAATGAAAGAAACACGTGAAAATGATACAAAATTTATTAAGTAAAGTCCCCCCTCCGGTTAATCAATTTTGATGAAATTTTAACAGTCATATCTCGGGCATGTACATACATCAAATACCCAGTTTGATCAAAATCGTTAAAGCCGATTTAGAGTAAATAAAAAAAACACGTGGAAATGTTACAAAATTTATTAAGTAAAGTCCCCCCTCCGGTTGATCAATTTTGATGAAATTTTTACGGTCATATCTCGGGCATATTAGTACATCAAATACTCAGTTTAATCAAAATCGTTAGAGCCGTTTTTGAGAAAATCGAAAAAAATCTAAAAAGTTATTAAGTAAAGTACCCCCTCCCTTTAAGTAATTTTGATGAAATTTATGCTGTCACATCGCGGGCATATACCTACACTAAATACCCAATTTCAGGATCGCACGGTTTATAGTTTTTGAGCTAGTCTGTTCACACACAGACACACAGACACACACACACACACACACACACACACACACACACACACACACACACACACACACACACACACACACACACACACACACACACACACACACACACACACACACAGACCATTTCGCGGGACTTGGTCATTTCGACTCAGGGGACCCCAAAACGTGTATTTCCGTTGAAAACCGGAAGTCGAAATTTTTCACGATCGCAATACTTCCACTTACTATATATTTCATATATAGGTAAGTGAAAGTAAAAAATCTTTGATAAATCGTATACCATATTACCAGAGATATTCTTAAGGAAAATATGTTTTTTGTCATGGTGATCTGAACAGCAGAGTTAGGGAAAAAAACAAACAAAAATTTCCACATTTTGGAAGGTTTGAGTTGAGGTACTAAGGGAAAATAGTACTCAATTCATCAATCTCTGCAAAGAATAGGACATTAAGATTTTAAATGGTTTTTTCCCGCATGAAGAAAAGAAGTACATAAATTGACATGAGAGCAACCTATTACGTCATCAAGAGGAGGAATTGTAATGAGCGATGTTAGGGTGATGACAGGTGCAGAAGGTGTTGGGCCTGGATAGCCGAGCATGTTAGAGCTCGACCTGCTTTAGCATTCTCGAGCTAAACAGCGGAGGTTTGAATCACCCGTGGGTGGTTTGACTTTTATTTCTTGGCCAATCCGCAGAATAAATCCCTTTCACTCCATGGTTAGATTATTTTTAGATTAGATTTTTTATTTCCAGCTGAATAAACTCTCAAAAACCATGAAGTAGAGCTGTTCAGTAAGCCCAGGCTAAGGGAGACCAGGGTGAATGAGTCTTTAAATTCCTCCATACGATACTAAAAGCAAAGAACTAAATGAAACAAATTTGTCAAAAATCTCTCTAATGGTGATTTAGTTATCCTCCTTGAAGTCCATTGTCTCACTAGACATTGGCCAGTAGGGCGCGTTGTTGACACCTTTCCCAGCAGAGATAGTGTCACCTGAACGGTCTCTGCTCTAACCCTTCATGCGTGCGAAATCATTTTTTATTTCCAGCTGAATAAACTCTCAAAAACCATGGAGTAGAGCTGTTCAGTAAGCCCAGGCTAAGGGAGACCAGGGTGAATGAGCTGCACAGCAAAACAAAGCGTGAGTAATTTGCTTCATTCAACAATGAGGAATTTATTTCATCAAAGTCATTCTACCGAGTTTCAGCCAAATTAATTTCATCCTTTTATACTATCAGCCTTTTACCCATCTCATCTGCATTCAAATCTTCATATTATTCCACATTTTCAAAATTTAACTAACCATTAACAGTAGTGTACATATTTCAGGCCCATACCCCTACCAAATTGTTCCTTATGCATTTATTTTATAAATGCATTTATTTTATAAAGCAAATCGCTGTAAAAAACAACCAAGCTATAAAAAAACTCGACTGTTGATGAAATTAGGCCCCTTAAAAAAAGAAATAATGAATCGAAAAGTACTGAGAACTTTCAAGTTTTGCGTTACAGATACATTATAATTTATGGAGATATACAAATATAAACATATAAATATGGAATAGTGTGGCGTTTACATATATTCGAAGCATGTCGATTTCTAATCTAAATAAGTTGGTAAGTGAAAGTTGTGTGTTGCGCGCATCGTACCAGATTTCTTTAAGTCTCTAATTTGTCATTGTTCCAGGAAAACATTCAAAGTGTACTAGCTTCTGAGCAAAGAGTTTCATCATTGATGGTTCATTTAGATGTAGCAATTTCAGAAGTTGAAAGAGTTGAAAATCAGCTTAATGCTTATGATGAAATTATTTGCCATGTACGTAATACTATGGAAAAGATGGAAGAAAAAAATCGATTGATAGAAGTTGCTAACAAAAATAATCAGAAACTTTTAACAGAATTAGAAAAAGTTATTGTAAGTGTTTCTTTTTTTTATTTTTATTTTTATTTTTTTTATTTATTTATTTATTTTTTTTTTTAGCAAATAGTATTTGCAATTATAAGTATTAGCTCTTTTCAATTTTTTTTTTTTTTTTCAGTTAGAGCTGGAATTGGATAGTAAACATCAAGTTGCACTGGTTGATGCAGATCTCACCACTGCTCAGGGTTTAAAAGAAGCAATCAGTGCTGGAAAAGCTTTGCAGGCTGTTATGAATGCTGAAATCCATCCAGCCCTAATTCAACTTTCAGCAGTTCAAGAGCAGAAAAAAAGATTTGATAAATGGAAAAGCAAATTTTCCCAGATTATATCTCGACATCTAAATAATCTGTTTATTCATTTGGTATGTTTGAAATTAATTTGATCCTATTTTTTAAAATTTAACTGATTATAATCTTTTATAAATTATGTATAAAATAGCTTAGATTAGATTTATGTATAGATAGCTTATATAAGTAGTCTCGATTTTTTTTAATTACCTTTATTCTGCCATATTGTGTTAAATTTGACTTTGTTCCAACATGTGGGTAAGTGTGATACCAACATACAATAAATTTTATTTGTTGAGCATACAATTAAAAAAAAAAAAATACAAATTTTAAAAGTATTGTTGCTGAGTCAAAGACAATAGTTGCATTAGTGAAACAAAATTAAATTAGAACTTAAATTATTTGAAAATTATGTTGTTATTTGATTATAGGCTTCCACTAATTATGCAAGCCAAAGATAAAAAAAAATCTTTGATAAATCGCATACCATATTACCAGAGATATTCTTAAGGAAAATATGTTTTTTGTCATGGTGATCTGAACAGCAGAGTTAGGGAAAAAAACAAACAAAAATTTCCACATTTTGGAAGGTTTGAGTTGAGGTACTAAGGGAAAATAGTACTCAATTCATCAATCTCTGCAAAGAATAGGACATTAAGATTTTAAATGGTTTTTTCCCGCATGAAGAAAAGAAGTACATAAATTGACATGGGAGCAACCTATTATGTCATCAGGAGGAGGAATTGTAATGAGCGATATTAGGGTGATGACAGGTGCAGAAAGCGTTGGGCCTGGATAGCCGAGCATGTTAGAGCTCGACCTGCTTTAGCATTCTCGAGCTAAACAGCGGAGGTTTGAATCACCCGTGGGCGGTTTGACTTTTATTTCTTGGCCAATCCGCAGAATTAATCCCTTTCCCTCCATGGTTAGATTAGGTTGGTTAGACTTCTAGAGTAATGCTCTTAGTACACACATGGCCAGGATGGGGTACCAAAAAAAAAAGTGTAGAAAGTGAGTGAGTGGGCCGGATGGCCGAGGCATATAATGCGTTGTCCCTGACAACAAATGAAATAACCCGAAGTATGTGTGTTCGGGTATACTGAAGCATATATCTTTACCTTAATGTCTTTAAATTCCTCCACACGATACTAAACGCAAAGAACTAAATGAAACAAATTTGTCAAAAATCTCTCAAGTGGAGATTTAGTTATCCTCCTTGAAGTCCATTGTCTCACTAGACATTGGCCAGTAGGGCGCGTTGTTGACACCTTTCCCAGCAGAGTTAGTGTCACCTGAACGGTCTCTGTCCTAACCCTTCATGCATGCGAAATCATTTTTTATTTCCAGCTGAATAAACTCTCAAAAACCATGGAGTAGAGCTGTTCAGTAAGCCCAGGCTAAGGGAGACCAGGGTGAATGAGCTGCACAGCAAAACAAAGCGTGAGTAATTTGCTTCATTCAACAATGAGGAATTTATTTCATCAAAGTCATTCTACCGAGTTTCAGCCAAATTAATTTCATCCTTTTATACTATCAGCCTTTTACCCATCTCATCTGCATTCAAATCTTCATATTATTCCACATTTTCAAAATTTAACTAACCATTAACAGTAGTGTACATATTTCAGGCCCATACCCCTACCAAATTGTTCCTTATGCATTTATTTTATTAATAATATTTTTATTTTATTTTAATTCACAATTATCATTTACCTATTTATTTTTTTATTTTTTTATTTTTTTTATTTTTGGTTCCTCCCCTTCCTCGCCTTGTAGGCTATAGTTGGTTTCCCGGGCCAGGGGAGAGGGTGGGGGATTGATGCCGAGATTAATTAAATTTTCCCCTGGCTCCGGGTTTTGAACTAGTTGTCTTCGTGTTTCCAAACAGACGCGTTTGCCCACTCGGCCATCCCGCCACCCGTTCAATATGGTTCCTGACCATTAAGTTGATGGTATAAAACCAAGCAATGTGAGTTCAAATCTCACATCAGGTATCTGTTCACAACTCAGCAATTATCCCCTGGTCTCACCCCTGGCCCGGCAAAAACCTATATAGTCATAAAGAAGAGGAAAAAAAAAGGAAATATAAAAAGGTGAAGAAAGCAGTGTGGCCCCTGCTGAGATATTAGTACAACAATAAAATATGTTTAATGAAACAGAAGAATCCATAACACAAAACATGAAAATTATTATTTTTAGTAAAATTTATTTCTCAGTCCTCAAGCAGCTACTAAGGTTCAGAGACTCATGTCCTCAAAGTACCCATCGTCTTTTAGTATCCTCCCTTATCCTACCACATTTTGATTACAGATGCCTGGTATATGGGGGTCTGTCTGGTGAACTTGAGATAAGACTTAAAAGATTGATGAATCGTTTCATAAGATTTATCCTTGGTCTCCCGAAACATTCTCACATCTCTCAATGTTATTCCCAGCAAAGTTTCCTTTTTCCTAATTTTCGAAGACAGTACCTGCTCGGCTCCTTCCTCTTCCAAACTCTAAGAGCAAAAAAACCCACATACGTTCTTGACCTCCTTACCCCACGTTCGTCCATCCATTAACTAAATACATGATCACAACCTACAGACTTGTATATCCCCACTGTTTTGGAATTCCTTACCCGGCTCCATTCGTCAAGGTTCCTCCCTACCCTTGTTCAAACACCTCCTGTTTCTCCACCTCCTGGAACATCAATCTTCCGTGCAGATGTAAAAATTATTTTCTTTGATTTAGTTTTGAAGGTTTGTAAAAATACTTCAGTTATATCATTTATTTATTTTAACGACGATACTGAAGTTACGATCTATTTTCATTTATTGATAAAGTGTGTATTTTTAGTTTTAATTTCCACAAATTGTCAATAATGTTATTCTTAGGGGACTAAATGTCCCAGAATAAAGTGAAATGTTTCATTCAAAAATTTTCATTACATTAATTTCCAGCTATATGGAAATTATTTCTACTTACTTAACACTTTAGCTGCCCTGTCACCTGTAATTGAATGAAGGTTCTCTTTTAAGAGAATCAAATGTTGAAATTGTGTTAAAACGAGAGTGTGACTCTCTGGTATTCTTTGCCAGAGAAGGCATTCTAGTGCGGGCCTCTGGTACACACGGTCCGAGGAGGCATTCTAGTGCAGGCCACTGGTGGTACACAGGGTCCGAGGAGGCATTCTAGTGCGGGCCACTGGTGGTACACACGGTCCGAGGAGGCATTCTAGTGAGGGTCACTGGTGGTACATGCTACCCGATGAAGCAGTCTAGTGCAGGCCACCATTGGTACGCGCCAGCGTGAAGGTGTTAAGAAAGTTAGACTCAAATACAAGCAGCAAGAAAACCCTGTCAATCCAGTATCAGTGAAAAATTTGATTTTATATTCAAATTTAAATATGAATTTTAATTATTTTCTTATTTATTATTTTTATTAATGAAAAAAAAAAAATTCTCAGTTATTATTCTTCCAATGATTGGAAATTTATTTAGTTCTTTTAACCAATTGTTGTAATGGGGTCCCTATGGTTCAAACATTTTTTTTAGCCCTTGCATTTTTAAATTGATTTGAAAAAAAGCTTTGGATTATAATTAGACAGTGTGACAATGAACTCTTCTTTTAAAAGTATAATTAAATGGGAAAAGATAATTTTACATCATATAATATCAGTTTTATACAAACTTTTCATATATTTTTTTTAATGAGTAAATTTTAATTCTAGTTAATATTATTAGTATTGATTTTTTTAATTCTGAATTTATAGGGCAATGATCCTGGGGAGCAAAGTGGCACACTTGGACGTGAATTAAATTTACCAAAACATTCTTCTTTACATAAGGAGTTAAACAATTACACCGAACTGATGCATTGGATAAAGGTAATTAATATAATTTGAAATTTGGATTAAAACTTATATTTTATTTATTTAATCAGATGTATTTTTCCAATGTTGGACTGACTATTTTATTTTGAGGTACATTAGGTAGGCATCAGAAGATGCAAGTTCTTGTTCCTGCCTATGCTCTAAAATCTCGTTCTCTAACTTGCTTTAAACTTGTATTGTGTCCTGCTTTAATTTTTCTCCAATGTTGCTTTGACTTTGATTATGCCGCGTATAAAAAGAATACATATCTATATGGGATTCTTCCTATCTTGGAACATAGCCTTTCTTTTTTTCTTTGAGTGAATTTTTGCTTTCAACTAAAAGATTTTTTTTTTTTTCAATATATATAATTGGGATTTCCAAAAATGGGATATTCCCAGATCATAATATTTAAAGTGAAAAGGATTAAGTGAAAAGGAAAATGATTGTGGACTGTATTTTTGCTTGGTTCTGAAATTTAATGTCTTAGCTTGTTAGCATTATGTTTATTTGAACGTACCTTACATATACATTAATTGAAAAATAACTGCAGGGCTGATGTGTGTTGTCAGCTTCCTGGTTGGTGTGCTGGTAAATATATTTCCCTGAATCATTCTTCTTGGGGTGGCCAACCCCTCTTCACTCTTCCCCATCTTCGCGGGCATTCCGCCTTTTGAATTAGCTCATGGTGATCGTAAAGAAAAGAAATAAACTACGTTGATGGCTTTTAGACTGTTAGACTCCCACCTCACAGCATGCCTTCTTGCTCATCATAGGGAAATCAAATGGGTGGTGAAAAGGCGCCAGCTGGAGATAATTTAAATTCAAATGAAAATGAAACATTTACATAATAAATTTTATTTTTAATTTTAAATTACATAAACTGATATATTTCTTCCCCTACCTTCTGGAATAAACAGATCATCAAAGTCTATATTGGATCAAAAAATTTAAAATATTGTAACACCAATCTGGGTCTAAATAATTTTACTAACAAAATTATAATACAAAAATAGCAAACTAACAATTAGAATTCCAATTATTAATAACTTTACAAACAGTAAATATAAGTGACAGAACAGTGATTCAAAATTAACCTTTTGCTTCGATGTCCAAGGCCATACTAACCCCTAGTCAATCGCTTCTTATATTTAGTCTGGAATGGAACATCCCAGAAAGGCCTAGATAATTGCAAAACATTTGGTCTCCTACCTATACATATGAATGTTAAGGTTCTAGAAATTCAATTCCCTTTTTATGAAACAGAAATAATCATACATCACGGTACTTTTGACGGTGCAAACCTGGGTTTATGGCCAAAAATTTCTCCAACAATCTTCTTAGGTATTTCCCTTGGCGAGTGTCGGTAGTATTTTCGGTCTTCGGTTTTACTTATTTTGAATTTTTAACAACAGGTTTATGGCCCCCATAACTTCTAAGGCGTTATTTCCAGGACCTTGTCGCCTTCAGGTAAAACTGACCTCCGGGTTTGAACATATAGAGTACTTAACATTATTATATTAAATTATTAATTCAATTTAATTGCCTGGTAGCACGCACAATCATAGCAGAATCTAAAATTAATAATTCAGTGTGTTACTTATGATATACACAATATTAGGGAGATGTGCAACAAATGTTTTTTCTTGATTTAGTACTAGACAGGCTCATGCTTCAGAAACTGACACCCATGTCAATTACTAGTTAGTTGGTCTGAATTAAATAAAAATGGTACAGAAAAGCATATTAAATATGCTATAATAACTCATTGGAAGCACATACGGAACGAAAAATAAATATAATGAATGAAATGCATCAGTATTAGACAGGATTGTCTATTACTGGTTACATAACTCAAGAAGTGTTTCAATAATAGACACCCCTGCCATGTGGCGTACAGGTTAACTTCAAGATGCCAGGTCATTTAAAAACAAATTCACGATAGTTTAAAACTAAGAAATTATGACCAGCTGTTTAAATAATTTACTTTTAAAAAAAATATCAATAAAATTTTGGAATTACCTCCTTAAGAAAAGTGTATCATCATCATCATCTGTAGTCCTGGGGCAACCATCCAGAGTGTTCTAGCAACAAATTTAACTGGATTTGGGGCTTCTAGGCAGAGTAAAAAGCTTATTATTTGAATTTGAATCTCCAAGTGTCGATTACTAGTTCAGTGTCTATTACTGGTACATTTACCTTAGTATTTTTTAACGTTTATAATATCTTCGATTATTTTTTCCATAAATATGATCCAACTTGTATACAATGTCAATGAAAATAATATATGGAACAAAAAATACAGAAAAAGAAGAAAAAACAAACAAACAAAAAAACAAAAACAAAATCCCAAGTCAAAATTCCCTGTTTTACGTTTTTGTAAGTGACAGTCATATAGAATAAGTTTGAAAGTTTGTCTTTCACAATCACAAGAGTTTGTAGTTGGTGGCAGCGGTTCAAATAATGTTTGGAGTGTCCGTGTTCTGTCAGTAATTGGGTTAGTTTTTAATGTGTGCTTTTTGGTTTTTCATGGTTATGTTGTGTGATATGTGGGATATATTTATGCGAAAATTGTCCTTTAGTAGATTTTGGCCCGTCTTATTATTGTATTTACATAATAAACAACTATATAATATAGATTTATAAAAGTATTTGTTTTCAGGCAATGGATAGAAAAGCGTATTATGCATTGACCAAAGTATATACATCAGCATTGAGTAAACTATATGATCGAGACATTAAATATTTTTTAGAAGAAGCTAAACGGACCATATCTGTTCAAACAGGTAGGTAATATTTTTGTTAAAGTATTAGAATTTACAAATGGTGTTTAGTTGTTTGATTTACTATGCAGTAGCTCTTTTCTTAAATATATGATATTTAGAAATAAAAATCAAGAAATTGTATATTAAAATAGTTTATCGGTTTTTATATTGATCATTCTGTTTTTGTAATACATTCTACATTTATGAAAAAGATTTGTTAAGTAAAAATATTTTGATGTAGTAGCTAATATGTATTTATTCAAGGCCTTATGGGTGGATCTAGAGAAGATGTTAGTAATAAAAGCAAAAGCCAAAGCAGTACAAGTGCATTGTTAGGGATAGAAAGGGAACAATGGTCTGAATCTGACCCAGGTGAACGAGCCAGGTTCAATCAAATTTTTGAGAAAGTATTATCTCAGTTGGAACCAGTATGTTTATCGGAACAACAATTCTGCATTAACTTTTTCCAGCTTGATATACTCAGCCCTACCACTAGAGTAATGTATTATCTTGAAATCCAATTATCATTGTTTATATCTAATTATTACCTAATATCTAATTATTATTATTGTTTATAAAAAGGATATTTAACCTATAAACTTGAACATGCTAATTGAAAATTGTGTTTAGAATACCCAGACTACTTTAGACACAGTTTCAAGGGACATAAAGTCAGAAGAATCACCAATACCTTTACCTAATCATCGTGTCGAAAGGCAGATGAATGAAGAAGTTAGAAAAATGATGGCTGACATTTTTGGATGTATTGAACAGGAATTAATGACATTCATATCTTATTATGAAAAAATTGACAGCATGTAGGTCAATTACTTGTTACCATATATGCATGCATGCACGCACCTACACACATGCACGCACGCGCGCGCGTGCACACACACACACACACACACACACACACACACACACACACACACAAACGCACAAGCACACACACACACACACACACACACACACACACACACACACACACGCACACGCACACGCACACGCACACAAGGGAGGGCGGGCACAATGAAACACAAAAGTTTCATTTACCCATAGCACCCCACCTGAGACTTTGTTTTCAATTGTTTATTTTTTCCATGCTACCTTAGGATCTAATTTTTGTACAAAAGGTGTTAAACATTATTTTATGCATCACGTGTGACCTTGAGCAGCTATTTTCCAAAAAAATAATTTTATTTTCATTGTGCCCCTTGCCTGGATACAAACAGCGCAAGTTGAAGCATGAATCAGTTGAAAAAACAACACCACAATTAAGGGGAAAACTTAATCAATCAGCTTCCAGTCAGTTTTTCGTTCTGCTTTAGGATAGTCTTCAGGAGAGAGAAAAGTTTGACTTTTTTTTTTTTTTGGTTGTCAGAGAGGAAAGTTGCCATAAATTAATAGAGTTTTTTGATGTTCTCTCGATTTCACACCATTCTGTAAGAAAAAAAAAAAAAACCAACTGATTATTGCACAGTGAAAAACACATGGGGCACGGTAAAGCACTCGTGGTGCTCCATGAAATATTTTATCGCCCCTGTTACAAGGAACCCTATTTGAAGAACCTATTATAAGAACCCTATTTAGCCATTTTGATGTCTTTCACTTCCTACGATGAACGTGAAGAAGTAGGAAAGCCAAAGACACGCAAAATCTTAAGAGATACATGCATAATGAAATGTTGTAAGAGTAGATTGAATAAAATAATTACTCTTACCTAGAGACGAAAATCCTTTCGACGAAAAATTTTAGTTTTGCCTCCCAAAACCGCACTTCAGCAGGTGGGGTCTGTCATTCAAAAAGTCGAAAGGGGACAATAAGCTGACTTTGTTTGGAGTTACCCTTACCGCTCGCTGTCTGAATTTGGTTGCACTGGACCTTTTGGTTCGCCCAGTGCAACGACTGTTTCATTGTGCTCCACCCATCCCTTATATATATCAAATATTTCTACTTTGTCTGTATAAGTTATGTATGTAAAACTTATGATTGCACAGGCGAAGAAAATTAAAAAAAATGAAATGACACACTCGCTAGAAAGACTGTTTTATTCAATAATGTAATTCTTCATTTATAACATTATACATTATTAAAATATGAGTAGAGGACTAAATACAATATTAATTTCAGGTGTTGGATTAATACGACATATATATATATATATATATATATATATATATATACATATATATATATATATATATATATATATATATATATATATACATATATATATATATATATATATATATATATATATATATATATATATATATATATATATATATATACATATATATATATATATATATACATAAGATAAGGATAGAGAAGGCACAGTATTAGCCTTAATACCAAACATTGCTTATAAACATTAGCAGAATGTATAAATAGGGAATTATAGAAAGAATAAATCAGTCTTGTTTCTAACTTCATGCGTGTCTTATTGTCTACCTTTTTCCTTTTTTTTATAAGTTTCTTCTCGGTAACTGTTAAGTGGTGCCGAAACCCGGGAAAGTGAGAGTGCGGAGGCCGTTTTTTTCCGGTCAGACGTAAATTGTGTTTGAAGTGATAAAGATGGCAGAAGGAGTGTTGAGACCGCCAGTCTTAGATATCCCTCCACCACCACGTGATTCCTTAGCGGCGGCACATGCCAATACCCTAAAATGGATGGAGCTTAGAGTAGCCACGTGTCAAGATTTGAGAAAAGCGATCTCGGATCTCGAGCGCTTTGCAGGAGAAACCGGAGAGCTAAACCACTTTCTGAAGGGCGGAGATCGCCTAATGGAAAGAATAGATTCCAAAGTGGCGGAAAATCTGGTCAATGCTGGAGATGCGGAGGCACTGAAGGCAGCCCTGGTATGTAGAGTGAAGAGGAGTATTCTGAATCACATTCAGGCTGATGAAGAGACGCCCTGGGTGGTGGTGAAGGAGAGGTTGAAGAAGGCGTATGGGGGCGGAAGGTGGACCCCCGAAGAAGACATTTTCCAAATGTTTCGGGAGGTGAAATCGCCACGGCAGACAAGCGGACAGTATGCTGGGGTACTTTTGGTTAAATACAACCAGATTACCGAGAAGATGCGGGAGACGATGAGTGCAGCAGAGGTCGAGGGTCGGATGGCGTTCCTGTCCACCATTCTTAAGGTACAGTTGGCCAAAGAGACAGGAAAAAGAGAGGGTCTACCGAGAGAACGATCATTTGTAGAATGTGCGCAAGAAATGGTCGACTACAGCGCAAGAGAAGAAGAGAATCGTATGGAGACGGAAGAGACCGGCTGGAGCAGAGTAACCTACAGACGCCCTAGAAACACGACCTGGACAAGGAGAGAATCACTCTATAATAGCCGGGAGAAACCGTCGACTTCCGAAAGAAGGACGATGCAAACCAAACAGAGATCCAGGAGGGAAGACCGAAAATGTCATGGCTGCGGGAAGAGCGGACACTTGGTTGCACAGTGTCCCCGCACCAAGTGCTTCGAGTGCGGCATGGAGGGACATATTGCGAGGCAGTGCCCCTACATGTACTCCAGGAGAGAGCAAAATCGAGGTGAACCGATGGAAATAAATGCCCAGAGGGTGCGTAGAAGGAGCGATTCAGCAAGGAGGAGCACAGCATCCAGAGAGTCAACAGAAGAGTCCGCAACCTCGGAAACGGAAGGAGAATTGGAAGAACCGGAAGGACAAAGGGGCGAGACTAGCAGAGGCGGACGAGGAAATGGTCGAAGCAGACGATGGCGAGCGGAAGAAAGAATTTGAGGAGAGTGCTGGCAGAGGGGCGACCACACGCTAGTAAATCACAATATAAGGAGTAAGTGTGGATGGTTGCCTATAATTGAGGTGAAAGGCGGCGTGCGGTGTTTGGTGGACACTGGGAGCTCCAGCACCATCTTGACCAGAGGAGCCCTGGAGAAGCTGAGTGGAGGAGAGGCGTCTCACAGAATCAAGGTATGTAACTGTAAACTAATCACTCTGGGTGGCCCCTGTAGAGTAGAGGGGGAGGCAGAAATCGATCTAACAAGGTGGGGAAGTAAGGGGAGCCAGTTGGAGGTACATGTCGTTAGAAATATGCCCCGGGAATACCAGGTCATCGTAGGTTGCGACCTTTTGGAGAGGGTGGGGGCGCGTATCGGAAATAGAAAAGGGGAGTGGGATATTAGGATCGGGAAGATAGAGTACAAGTGTGAAACCGTTTTGAGGGACGATACGGCACGAATAGGGGTGATCAGACGGACCGAGGATTGGAGGCAAAGAGTGTTGAATGAGTTCGCGGACGTATTTTTTAAGGAGGGGGATGTATTGGGAGCAACGGGGAGAACTGTACATGAAATACCCCTCAAACAAGAGAAGGTAACGTACGTGAAAGAAAGGAGATACCCTCACGCGCTCCGCCAACACATTCGGGAAGAAATCGAGGATTTGAAAAAACAAGGCATTATCGTGGATAGCACGTCGCCGTACAACAGCCCCCTATGGGCAGTAAGGAAGAAAAGCGTGCCGGGAGATAACAAGGAGAGGTACCGGGTCGTTATCGATTACAGGAAGCTAAATGACAACACTGTGGACGAAAAATACCCGATCCCCAAATTTGAAGATATCCTGGATAGGCTGAGCGGGGCAAGAATATTCAGCACGCTAGATTTAAAAGCGGGGTACCACCAAATCAAAATGCATCCGAGAGACCGTTGCAAGACAGCATTCTCTTTTGAGCGGGGGCACTATGAATTTACGAGGATGCCGTTCGGTCTGAAAAATGCTCCAATAACCTTTCAGCGGCTAATGGATGAATTGTTGAGGGGGATCGACGAATCCATGTGCCAGATCTACATGGACGATCTGTTGGTGTTCAGTAAGAACGAAGAAGAGCACGTGGAACATTTAAAAAGTGTGTTCAGGAGAGTGCGACAATTTGGTTTAAAATTATCCCAGGAAAAATCTTTAATAGGCCAGGAGCAGATAAATTTTCTAGGGCATACTATCTCGGGAGAAGGTGTCAAACCAGAAGCGGGTAAAGTAGAGGCTATCAGGAAAATGGCAATCCCTAGAGATGTGAAAGGTATCCGTAGACTGTTAGGAACTCTCAATTACTATAGACGCTTTGTGCCCGAAATGGCGGAGTATCTTGTTCCTCTCAATAATCTTTTAAAGAAAGGAAGGAAAGTAATAGTGACCCCACTGATGGAGGACAACATCCGAAAGTGCATGCAGCGTCTGCAAGAGGAACCCATACTTGCATTCCCAGATTTCACAAAGATGTTCACCATCACAACAGATGCGAGCGAGTACGCGATCGGGGCGGTGTTGGCTCAGGAGGGAGAAGGGGGGGAGCGCCCTGTGGCTTACGCTAGTAGGCGTCTAACGGAAGCAGAGTCCAGGTATAGCGCCTTAGAAAGGGAATTGTTAGGAATAGTGTGGGCTGTCGAGCACTTTAGGCCTTACGTATTCGGGAGAAAGTTCCAAGTACACACAGACCATAGGCCACTGCAATGGGTGGGCAAACTAAAAGAGTCCTCGGCGCGAGTTACGCGATGGAAAGAATTCCTGTCACAATACAACATGGAAATCATGTACAAGCCAGGGAGAGAGAACGTCGTTGCAGATTGGCTGTCTAGAGCCATCACGGTGAACGCCATCGAGGAAGAGAGGGGAGAATCTTCTAGAGATGTGCGACAATTCCTGAGAGAGTGGACGCCCGAAGGAGAGGGAGAACATGACGAGGAAGAAACAGAAACAGATGATTCACAAGCAGAGGAGTATCAGGCTAGTGGCCGTACAGCAGATATGGAGGAATTGGAGGAGATCGTCAATGATAAAAGCCGCCAAATCATTTGGAAAACGAGGACCTCGGGGTTAATGAAAGTGCAGTATAGCAGATACGGGAGATGCGAGATAACGACAATCTGGTCAGAGCCGGGAGCGAGAGATGATCAGATTTGTAGAGCGCTAAAGGACGCATCGAAAAAGGGAAAGGTCTATCACCTCTACGTAGGGAACTCAACAATCTGGGAGAAAATAAAGAGAGTGTGGCGGTCCGAACGAATCGGGGTGGATAGACTATTCATCCGCTGCAAGCTGATGGTAGAAACCCTCAGGGATGAAGAGCGACAGAAAGAGGTGACAGTAGCATACCACCAAGGTAAAACAAATCACCGTGGGGTACACGAGACGCTGCAGGCCTTGCGTAGAAGATACTTCTGGTGGGGTATGAAACGGACGATCAGTGAAATTATCGGGTCCTGTGAGGTTTGCTTGGCAACGAAATACGATAGGCACCCCCCGGTTGGTACACAAGAGGAGACGCCGACTGCAGATACGCCGCTCAGTGATCTTCAAATTGACACCTTCACTTGGAGGGGATATAAATGGGTCACCATGATAGACCTCTTCAGTAAGATAGCGATGGCGTACCAAATTCAGGAAAAGTCATCGGAGGCGGTATTAGGAGCTCTTCATGTGTGGTTCCAGTTCTACGGTGTGCCCGACCGAATTTCTTCAGATGGAGGAAGGGAATTCGACAATTCACAGATAAGGGAAGAAATGAAGAAACTCGAAGTAGTGTGGCACCTCAACACACCGGGTCATCCCAAGAGCAGGGGGAGCATCGAACGATTGCACAGCACTCTTAGCGATCACTTGAGGGTGTACCAAGTGGAAAAGGGGTTGGAACCAGACATCGCAATGCAGAAGGCCGTGGTGGCCTATAACCACTCAATTCATACTGTCACGGGATTTTCTCCATTCGAAGTGCTTTTCGGGCTACGCGGGAGACGACGGGATTACGCAGCCACGGTAGCGGAAGAGGAAGCGGTGGAGAGGATGTTCAGCAATAGGATTGAGCTGGGTAGGAGATGGGAGAAAGTTCGGGGGAAAATTCAGAAGGAAAAGAGTACGAGGGTTGCGCGGGAGAATGTAAAGTTAAAAGATGTAACGGGAGGGATAAAAATTGGGACAATCGTTTACCGCAAGATAGGTACCAACAGGGGAAAAGAATTACGGAGATACGAGGGCCCATTCAGAGTGATAGTGATTAGGGAACACAATGTAGTAACGATTGAAAGTGTTAAAGAACCAAAAAAGCGAAGGACGGTCCACATTGAGCAACTGAAGTTCCCAACCGCTCAGTGAATACAGTGTTTGTGCTAAGAAATATTTTTTTTTGGTTGTTATTTTAATAAGTTTGAGAAAGTGATTATGTGCCATAAGTGAAACCATTTCAGTTGTTATGCTAGTTATTTCTGTAAATAGGAGAATTTTCTTTCGTTTTAAGTATTTTGTTTGTTCTGTTTATATTTTATTTTTGTTTGTTCTGTTTATATTTTCTTATTTTATCCTTTATTTTGTGAAGTTTACGACAGGGTGGCGTAAACTGGCGGGGGGGAGATAAGGATAGAGAAGGCACAGTATTAGCCTTAATACCAAACATTGCTTATAAACATTAGCAGAATGTATAAATAGGGAATTATAGAAAGAATAAATCAGTCTTGTTTCTAACTTCATGCGTGTCTTATTGTCTACCTTTTTCCTTTTTTTTATAAGTTTCTTCTCGGTAACTGTTAAGTCATATATATGTATATATATATATATATATACATATACATATATATATGTATATGTATATGTATATATCTTATTTGATCCAACACCTGAAAATAATATATATATATATATAGGGTCAATCTATTTGAAATGGACCAGAAAAAAATAATTTGGTTGCTCGATAATTTTAGAAAAAGATTATAATTTTACGGCCAATTACCTAAGGAATCAGTAGTTTAAAACAATTTTTTAAAAAAAATTTAGGGTCAACCGTTTCAAAATGGCAGCCATTTTTCTTTCATCTTTCAGGCGGATTTTTTAGTTTTCAAGCTCTCTAATAAATTCGCCTTAACGAACAACAACAAGCCCCTTAACAAAAGCAGCGATGAGAGCTTATTGAAAAAATCTACTAAGAGAAAAAAATTTTGCTCATTATCCAAGTTTGAGATGCATATTTCAAGATGGGTCGGATGAGTGTTTTGTAGATCCTGAGCTTATTGTGTGACTGAGCAGTCTAACACCAAAGAACTTAGATAGACTGAAATAATCTCGGTTATTCTGTACTTTACTTCTTCTCCCTCATCCAAGGTCTCATTGATCGCTGATCCCAAGTTCTTAAAGCTTTAACCCTCTCAAATCTGTAGTTCCCAACTATATAATGACTCTGCAGATGAGCTGGGTTCTTGCTTTGGAACCCTCAGCTCTGGCATGGGAGTACGGCGCTTTACCGCACTGCCACACCGGGCCCCGAGCTGGGTTCTTCTTCCTCAATATAAGTGTCGTGGTCTTATCCTCGTTGATTCTTCTCCCTTCCATCTCAAGCACTGTTAATACATCCTTGATGCTTTGTCGACTCCTCCCTGCTATGACAACATCCTCCGCAACGCCCTCATTTGTGTCATCTAGCTAAAAATTGTCCCTTGGTATATTTTAGCCTTGCTCTTTTTATAACTACATTTAGGACGATATTGAACTGTATTGGGGTCAGTTAATCCCCCTGTCTGAGTCCCGAGCTCACTGGGAACGAGTCTCCGCAATTTCCACTAATCTTGACCTTGCCAACTCTGTCACCTTCATCGTACCTATCGTAAGTCAGATCAGCTTAGCCGGGATTTCCATTTCTCTCATAGCCTGGTACTCATAGCATGTGGGATGAGCAGGCACATGCTGCTGTTATAATCCCTCATTTTTTCCATAATCTGCCTAAGCGAGAATATCTGGTCAATGGTTGAACGATTGTTCCTAAATCTACCTTGGTATTCTCCAATATGTAGTTCCACTTATGGAATTAGCCAGTTATATAACGCAATTGGGAACACCTTATACCATGTGTTTCATAAGCTGATTTCCCTATAATTGTTGCACTGGGTTGAATCACCTTTCTTTTTAAAAATTGGCACAATGATACACTCACTCCATCTTGAGGCATTTTTTCTGAAGACCAAATTTGTTCAATAATTCCTGTTATTTCTTCGCCAATTATTAGACCTCCTCTAATATATATATATATATATATATTAGTGTTTTATATATATATATATATATATATATATATATATATATAGAGTCATTCCATATCATTTGGTCCAAAGTGGTTGCTTGAACATTTTAGAAAAAAATTATAATTTTACCACCAAATACATATGGAATCGGTAGTTCAAATCAATTTTTTAAAAAAATTTAGGATCAACCGTTTCAAAATGGAAGCCATTTTTGTTTCACCTTTCAGGCCGATTTTTGAGTTTTTTAGCTCTCACAGAAAACTCATTTTCTCTAGACTGGTAAGTCATAGACTAATAATTCAAACACAATTGTTTTCCTTAAAGTCTGTTCTATATTTCGTGTTCTCTTTATTATTTGAATATTTTTAAATCCAATACTTGAAAAGTGCTATTGAAAACAATTTTTGGCATGATAATTGATATATAATATACATATATATATATATATATATATATATATATATAAATATATTCTGTTATTCAGTAAAGTTATTAAATTAAAATATTAAATACCATGTTCAATACAACACAATATTTTCAGAGGCGGCATAAATTATAAAAATTTTAACACTAGAAATTTTGAAAATCTAAATGGATCTTCTCTTCCCATCTGTCAATTTCAATGTCGATAGTTTTCTAATAAAATCGTAATCAGTAACATATCATTTGGAAATTTTCTATTTTGCACTGACTCCGAAAAGATTCTGTTGTATTGAACATGGTATTTAATATTATAATTTAATAATGTAAAACTTTTTTGTATATAATATTGGATCAGCTAATATATGTCAAACTTTTTTGTATATAATACTAGCATTTCCCGTCGCGGCTTCGCCCGCGAGCCTTTAAAATCAATTCTGTGACCATTATCTTGGTATTGATCTAATATAATATGTTAACTGATGTTAAGGAGATTTAGTAGAATCTGAACTTCCGGTAGGTGGAATGTTGGAGGGGGAAGCTGCCGGCTGGGTAGAAGAGAGGGAGAGGCGCAATGGAGAGAGTTCACTAAACCCGCTGAAACAAAAAATGATTTACTCGTCGGGAACGCTTCATTTTTCGGCTGTAAAACATGGTTTTCGACGCCCAATAGGGCCTTTCGAGTTAAACTCGTCGTATCAAATTCTTTATAATGAGTACTAATTAGATATATTTCCTCGAAGTTCGAAAATAGATGTCCGTTAGAGTTAAACGACAATTTCGCCATTTAAACCCCTTAGGGGTTACATTTTTGATATTCCTTTCTTAGTGGTTACCTAGATCGCTTTTAAAATCTAAATTCCGAACTTCAGGTTTCTATCATAAGTAGTTTTTGCTCTGCGTTGATTCTGTTAGTCAGGACAAAGCCTCTTATATATATGGAGAAGAGATCGAAATAAACACGCACTATCCCCAATAATGGGAATCACAATGTGCATAATTTGATTACCACTAATATTTAAATAATCAGTAGCCATATTTTATGTGAATGTCTATTTTAATATTATTGTAACGTTAAGGGTCTGGCCACACATGTCCGCACCGGATCCGCACCGTAGCAATAATATAGGTTATGTTCAGAATATTTTTAATTTAACTTACATATTACCTTTAGTTATGCCTAAAGTGGCCTGTGTCTGGCATGTATTGCCTGAACTTTAGGCATAACTAAAGGTAATATGTAAGTTAAATTAAAAATATTCTGAACATAACCTATATTATTGCTACGGTGCGGACATGTGTGGCCAGACCTTAAATCGATATTCAAATAAAAAACATATGGTTTAAAATCTCAACAATAGATATCCGTTAAAGTTAAACGACAATTTCGCCATTTAAGCCCCTTAGGAGTTACATTTTCGAAATTCCTTTCTTAGTGGTTACCTACATCGCGTTTAACATCTAAATTCCGAACTTCAAGTTTCTATCATTAGTAGTTTTTGCTCTGCGTTGATTCTGTCAGTCAGGACAAAGCCTCTTATATATATAGAGATTGGATCAGCTAATATATATATATATACAGTACAATCTCGATAGTCCGGCGGCTCGTTCATCCGGCACGTCCAGTAATCCGGCACTACGTGGGAACACGTGCGCCGGACGAAAACAAACAGACCGTATCATGTGATTCCCCGTTTCCCCCTCCTCAATCTACTCACTCATTCCGTAATCGTTCAGACGTAATTCTTGTTCCGATAATGTTCCATTGTTTAGTAGTTCTTGTTCCGTTATTGTTTTATTGTTTATTACTTCTATATCCGTTATTGTTAGTTTAGTTTAGTTTTGTCTACAAAACGAAAACACGTAACGTTAAGTTTGCTTCAAAAGCAAGATATCATAAATGATCTCGGTAAAGGCGAAACCACTGCAAGCCTCCCACGGAAATACGGCGTTGGACGTTCCACGGTATACGACATCAAAGTCAACCGTGAAAAAGTCCTCCAGTTTATCAGGACCGCCGAGGGGAACTTAAAGGAAAGAAAGAAAATTAAAACAGGTGAGTGTCCTGAAATGGAAAATGCTTTATGTACGTGGTTCATGCAAGAGCGTGCCCGGCATACGCCATTCGGCTGTGGAACCTTTTCAAAAGAAATTGCAATTAAAAATTCAAGAATTAGGTCTCATACCAGAACAAGTTTTTAACGCGGACGAGAGTGGTTTATTCTGGAGGATGCTGCCACATAAGACATTCGTGCACTCCTCCGAAGAAAGAGCTCCCGGTAGAAAAATGTCAAAGGACAGATTGACATTCATGCCTTGTGCAAATTCCACAGGCTCACACAAGCTTCGCTTATTAGTGGTGGGAAAATCGAAACATCCGAGGGCCTTTAAGAATGTAACAGACTTACCTGTGACTTACAAATATCAAGGAAAAGGATGGGTTACCCGAGATTTGTTCTCCGAATGTTTTTTTTAAATTTTATTATTGGTCTTCCCCTTCCTCACCTAGTAGGCTATACGGGGTTTCCCGGGCCAGGGGAGAGGGTGGGGGATTGATGCCGAGTATTATTAAATTTTCCCTGGCTCCGGGTTTTGAACTTGCTATATTTCGGTTCTCAATCATACGTTGCCATGGGCAACGCGTATATTTTAACGCGTTTGCCCACTCGGCCATCCCGCCACCCCTCCGAATGGTTTAAGAATGATTTTATTCCAGCTGTAAAGAGTTTTTCAAAATTAAAATTAACTTACCTGCTAAGGCTCTATTGCTGCTTGATAATGCTCCAGGACACCCAAAAGAAGAGGAACTTCAATCACATGACCATCAAATTCAAGTCCTCTACATGCCCCCAAACACGACACCTCTTTTGCAGCCAATGGATCAAAATGTAATCCCGCAAATAAAACTGAATTACAAAAAATCCCTACTTTCGGACATAATAAAACAACCGGATGGGATCATTCAGGTTTTGAAAAAAACAAACATTAAAGACGTAGTTTTTAATTTAGCGCACAGCTGGAATAAAGTGAAAAGCGACACCATCCAGTGTTCATGAAAAAATATCTGGCCAACACACCCCGGTTGTAACTCTAAAAAAATGATTGACGATTCTGAGCTCAACTCTACAATTGTCCCCAGAATTTTTACAACAGTTTTCAAACAAATGTGAACTGAGTGTAACCCTTTCAAACGAGGACATCAATGATTGGCTACAAGGCACGAACGAGGAAAATTTGCAATTGCTATCTGACGACGAAATCATCAGCCAAATTCGGTCCACGGATGAAGAGGAAGATGGCGATGACAGTGATGTTTCATCTCACCGTACAGTTACCAGCAACGACGCATTCAATGCATTCAATCTCTGTACCAAATGGGCAGAAGAAAACGCCATCGCAAGTGATGATGTTTTAGTTCTCAAAAGATTGCAATAATGCGTTTTTGATAAAATGTTTAAGGCAAAAAAACAAAAAAAGATTAATGATTATTTGTCATAAAACATAAGTATGTATTTTTCTGTCATTTTTATTTACTATGAACCTATTTTTCATTTGTACATTGTATTTTGTTTTGTATTAAATATTGTTAAATAATAAATTGTAATAAAAATATTATATTATAATAGTACCTTTTTTTTATTTTACTTTCGATAATCCGGAAATTATCGATAATCCGGCGGTTGTCTGGTCCCATATGTGTCGGATTATCGAGACTGTACTGTATATATATATATATATATATATATATAGAGAGAGAGAGAGAGAGAGAGAGTATAATATATATAGGCAGTAAAATATATTTTAAAAAAATATGTGTGTGTGTGTGTGTATAGATACTATATATAAACTATATGTATTATAGTTTAGGATTGAAGCTAAAATGTGAAGGTGCTGTAATATTTTCAGTTATTGATTTTTTTTTTTTTTTTGTTCTCGTTACAGATATTGTTTATATATTTTAGTGCGTCTTACTCAACATGTCATGTCAGCCCAAGATGCTGGTTCTTTTTTAAGTAAAAGTTTTGGCTCAGTATTAGTACAAGTAAAAAGAAATTATGATAAATTTATGCAAGCACAATTACAATCAATCTTGGATTGTAAAGGCAGCAGAAAATCAAAATGTGGCATCATTCCATTTGTTTCCAATTTTGAGGTATACTTTTATTTATGTATAGAAAACACTTATTAAATTATATAACTTGCCTTAAGTCATCGTTTATATTTTTTTAGGTTTTTGCTAAAACGACTGAACATATATTTAAAGATACGGCTAGACGAGCCGATTTAGATAAATGGTATGTTCGTTTAATAGGAGCAATGTTTGAATCAATACCTATAATTGCATCAGAACACCTTAAGACACCCGCTGAAGTTGTCAAAATGGGTATGTTTGAATGTATGAGTGGTATATAATGATATGAGAAATGTATTTGATGTGCTTTGTTTGTTTTTTAAAGAAAATTTTCATCATCTTTATGCTCTACTTTCACAACTTAAAATATCTGTGCTCGATAACCAAAGGAAGGAGGCCAAAATGAAATATAATGAAGCTCTACGAGCATATGTAACTCGCTACTTTGGAAGACCTTTAGAAAAATTAAATGTAATTTTTTTTTTTTAATTTAGATCATAGTCATTCAAAACATTTATCAATCTTGTATCATATTCATAAAATAAGACATAAAACTCACTTGCCTTAATGATTTCTGCTCTATTGGATGGGAGTTATTCAAGGCCATTATGCAGTATTGACAATCCAACATTAATAAAATAAACAATACAATCCTACCCCATTGTCGTGGAAAGTTTTGTGATTGACTAAAGTTTCCAATGTGGCAGTCTAATGTAAGCCACCGGTGGTACACGCCAGCATGAACGTTTTAAAGAGCAAATACAAACAAAAATAAGTAAATGAATGTGGGACAATGTGTGACTTTGAGAAATTTAACTAAGCACTCCAATTTCTAATCAAAGTAATTTTGTAAGTGAAAGTTGAGTGTTACGTGCATTACACCAGATTTTTTTGTGATAAGTTTGGTACATTTGTAAAGCTGACAAATTTTTAATTTTAACGTATTCATTAATCTTGTTTTGAGTATTATTATTGTTATTAGGTTGTACAACATTTTCATTTCATTATACATATACACATACACTATTAACTTAGCAGTTAATATTTATTTTAATATACTTAATTATTTTATAAACATAAGTTTCTCAGTGATGTTCAGTTCCTATTTCACATTCTTTCAATTAACATATTGTTGAGGTATGAAATTAAAGTAATTTTGCAGATACGGAAAGTAGAAGCACCCGATATATCACATTGCCGAGCAGCAAAGGGTTAGTATAAAGAAACTTTGCAGTTGCTAAAATCACACGTCAGTGCTGGAAGCAATTGATGTTTTAAAAAATTAAACTAAATTTTATCATTGAAATATTAATTTTTTTCTCATATCACAATACAATATAAGAATATATTTAATATTTGTTATTAATTAATTTTTACTTTCACTTACCTACCTATATATGAAATATATAGTAAGGGGAAGTATTGTGATCGTGAAAAATTTCGACTTCCAGTTTTCAACAGAAATACACGTTTTGGGGTCCCCTGAGTCAAAATGACCAAGTCCTGCGAAATGGTCTGTGTGTGTGTGTGAACAGACTAGCCCAAAAACTATAAACCGTGCGCACCTGAAATTGGGTATTTAGTGTATGTATATGCCCACCATGTGACAGCAAAAATTTCATCAAAATTGGTCAAAGGGAGGGGGTACTTTATTTAATAACTTTTTACGTTGTTTTCGATTTTCTCAAAAAGGGCTCTTTTACTCAAAAACGGCTTTAACGATTTTCAAACTGGGTATTTGATGTATGTATATGCCAAAGATGTGATAGCCAACATTTCATCAAAATTGATCAACCGGAGGGGGCACTTTACTTAATAAATTTTGTATCATATTCACGTATTTTTTTTATTTACTCAAAAACGGCTTTAATTATTTTGATCAAACTCGGCATTTGATGTATGTATATGCCAAAGATGTGATTGCCAACATTTCATCAAAATTTATCAAAAGGAGGGGGCACTTTATTTCATAACTTTTTTTCCGATTTTTACCTTTTTTTTTCGATTATCTCAAAAACGGCTTTAACGATTTCCATCAAACTCGTCATGTTTAATGAAAATTAGGTGTTCTTTAATATCAGGTAAGCTTTATCATCATTAAAATGTTCTGAGGGGGCTTAAATGGGGTAGGGGCCTTTTTTGTTTGTTTGTTTTTTTGTTTCCTGTAAAGTACCTTAGTTTTTTTTTATATGGAGATTTAACTGTCTCTCGTTACGCCTAAAAATAACAAATGGCTAAATATGAAATATGATAAAAATCAAGTAAACATATAGAGGAGAAAAAAAGAAAAATATTCAGCCCACGCATGTGTAGTACGCCTTTAATGACAGACCATTGTTCATCATTAAAGCCGTTCTGTTCATTCAATGGAAATTATTTGTTTCATGGTAACTAAATGAAACATCAACATGTAAATAGAGAATGATAAAATCAGACGACTTGGAGTACTATGCTTGCACTGCCGAATTATCACAAGAAAAACTTTTATTCAATAATAAAATAAATTAGTGGTTTTTATAGAGCAAATAAAAACAAAAATAAGAAATGAATGTGGAAATATGTGTAACTTTGAGAAATGGCAATTAACAAAAGGCATTAATTTCTAATCTAAGTAAGTTGGTAAGTGAAAGTTGTGTGTTGCGCGCACACACCAGATTTCTATTAAGACTTCTCAGGAAGGGGTTGATTTTTAAAAAAAATTTATCTGATCATTTAAAAAAACCTTATTCTTTGATAATATGGTTGCTTTTGTTTTATTGTATCGTTGCAAGTTGATCCTTTTTCTAACCTTGATAATTATATGTTGGTTTGTTTGTCTGGCATTGTGAATTATTATTTCCGTTTTATAAAAATTATTTATTCCCACATAAGTTTAACAATAATACAGAATACTTTGACAAAACTTAAAAATTACTGCTTTTCCACTTACAAGTATGTTTTTTTCACAAATATACTTTTTCTACTTTTGTAAAATCATAATAAACATGATTAGTTTTGCAAAAATTTTGGTTTTGAGTTGTGCCTGTCTTTACAATTGAGATTTGGGCAAAATGTGGCTCTAACTACTTCTACTTGGGTTTAAATGTTATTACAACTTACATTTGTAATTAATAGTTAACAGCTGGCAATTTTTACTTTCACTTACGTATATATGAAATATATAGTAAGTGGAAGTATTGCGATCGTGAAAAATTTCGACTTCCGGTTTTCATCGGAAATACACGTTTTGGGGTCCCCTGAGTCCAAATGACCAAGTCCCGCGAAATGGTGTAAAAATTGGTGAAAAAATTTCATCAAAATTGATTAACTGGAGGATTTTACTTAATAAATTTCGTATCATTTTCACGTGTTTTTTTTTTATTTACTCAAAAACGGCTTTAACGATTTTGATCAAACTGGGTATTTGATATATGTATATGCCAAAGATGTGATAGCCAAATTTCATCAAAATTGATCAACCGGAGGGGGGACTTTACTCAATAAATTTTGTATCATTTTCACGTGTTTTTTTAATTACTCAAAAACGGCTTTAACGATTTTTATCAAACTGGTTATTTGACGTATGTATATGCCAAAAATGAGATAGCCCGCATTTCATCAAAATTGGTCAAACGGAGGGGGCACTTTATTTCTTAACCTTTTTTTACAATTTTTACCTTTTTTTCGATTTTCTCAAAAACGGCTTTAACGATTTTCATCAAATTCGTCATGTTTAATGATAATTAGGTGTTCTTTAATATCAGGTAAGCTTTATTATTATTAAAATGTTCTGAGGGGGCATGAATGGGGTCGGGGCCTTTTTTGTTTGTTTGATTTTTTTTGTTTCCTATAAAGTACTTTTGTTCTTGTTTACATGGAGAAATTAACTGTCTCTCATTACGCCTAAAAATAGGAAATGACTAAATATGAGATATGATAAAAATAAAGTAAACATTTTGAGGAGAAAAAAAGAAAAATATCTTATTCAGTAAACTCAAAAAACTCGTTGAGCCCACGCATGCGGAGTACGCCTTAAATGACAGACCATTGTTCATAATTAAAGCCGTTCTGTTCATTTGAGAAGTGGCAATTAACAAAACGCATTAATTTCTAATCTAAGTAAGTTGGTAAGTGAAAGTTGTGTGTTGCGAGCACGCACCAGATTTTTTTAATAATTTTCAATTATTTGAATATTTTCGTCACTAGTAGTTTGTAGTTATAATAAACTATTAATTTGAGTTTAAAAATTTTAGAAGTACTAAAACAGTAACGAACTAAAATTACCTCAAAACGGTTATTAGTCTACAACTAATACTTCCCTTAAAAATATATATAATGATAATTAAAGAAATAACAAATTTTCTAAACCCTCACAGAAAAGTATTACTAATTATTTTCAGACTGTTCCCCATGGCTCTAATAATAAAAATGTTGTTCAACCCAATAACAATATTAATACCCAAAACAAGATTAATGAATATGTTAAAATTAAAAATTTGTCAGCTTTACATATGTACCAAACTTATCACCAAAAAAAATCTGGTGCGATGTGCGCAACACAACTTTCACTTATGAACTTACTTGAATTAGAAATCGACGTGTTTCGATAATATGGAAACGCCATTCCTCAACTTCACACATTTTTCCACATTTATATACTTATATTTGTATATCTCCATAAGTTATGGAATAGCTGTAGGGTAACTGTACCAAAAGTTGACAGTGCTCCAATAGTTAACATTTCGTACAAAAAGTGTGAATAATAAGATTCATGGTAGATTGTTTTGGTTCAAAATATGGCGCTAATTTCCCGAGTTATACTAGTTAGCTGTGCTGCCATCTGCATTAGTGTGATGAAAACTGAAACTTATTTGCGAGAGTATTTAATTACTACTACTACTACTCCGTGGCGCTACAGACCGATGTGGTCCTTGGCCTCCTCAATGAGCCTTCGCCAGGTGGCTCTATCTTGTGCGGTCGCTCGCCAGTTGCGGGTGTACAATAGTTCACGGGCGTCCCGGATGACGGCATCTTCCCACCTTAGGCGTGGTCTACCAATCCCTCTTGTCCTGTAGAGCTTCCCCTCGAGCAGCTTTCTTGGGATTTCCTCTTCTGACATTCTGGCTATGTGGCCGGCCCAACGCAGCCTCCCAAGCTTGATGCACCTCATCACATCCGCCTCCCCATACAGGTCATATATCTCCCTGTTCGTCCTCCTTCTCCATATTTCACCGACTTTAACTGGTCCAAAGATCCGACGAAGGATCTTTCTTTCAAAGATTAATATATCTTTTTCCTCAGTGCTTGACAGGGTCCATGTTTCTGAACCGTATGTGAGTACAGGCCTAATGAGGGTCTTATAGAGGAGACATTTAGTATGCCGAGAGATTGCACTGCTTCTAAGGTGTTTACTAAGGCCAAAAAAACACCTGTTTGCCATTATTATTCGCTGTTTAACTTCCAGAGATATTCTGTTTTCACAGCTTACTACAGCTCCCAGATATGTAAAATGGTCCACATTAAGAAAGGTAAACTGAAAAGGGCCCATAGCCACAGGCACTCGAACTGCGTTCTCTGCTCCAGGTCCTGCACGCATATACATGGTTTTTTCCTGGTTCACGCTCATTCCCATAGTATCTGCAGCTTCAGCCAACTTTAAAAATGCATTTTTTAGAGATTCAAAGGAGCGTGCTACCAGGTCTATGTCGTCAGCAAACCCTAGTATTTGCGTCAGCCTGTTGAAGATAGTGTCGGTAGTCTGGATTCCCGAGTTACGTATCACCTTCTCCAGGGCCAGGTTAAACAATAGGCAGGCAAGACCATCACCCTGCCTAATTCCTCGCGTGGAATCAAATTCAGGCGACAAGTCTGACTGTACTCGAACTGTGCACCTAGCATCATCCATAGTCATCTTAATCAGGCGGACAAGTTTCCGAGGAACTCCAAGGTCACACAGGGCTGCATACAGTTGAGGTCTCTTGATGCTATCGTATGCACTCCTGAAGTCTATAAACAGGTGGTGGGTGGTCATCCTGTACTCTTGAGACTTTTCTAATATCATCCGGAGGCTAAACATCTGATCAACTGTGGACCTTCCACCTCTGAACCCCGCCTGATATTTACCAATCACTCTCTCAGCTATCGGGAGAAGTTTGCGGTAGATGATGTTCGAAAAGATCTTATAAGCACACTGAAGGAGTGAGATACCACGGTAATTGGAGCAATCCAGGATATTACCCTTCTTGTGAAGTGGATAAATTATGCCTTTCTTCCACTGATCTGGCATTTTCTCTTCAACCCAGATGGTGAGGATAATGTCGTAGAGGGCTCTCTGGAACTCCTCACCACCATGCTTAAGAAGCTCTGAAGGAATCCCATCCTCTCCTGGGGCTTTGTTATTGTTTAGCCTGTTAATGGCTTCAAGAACATCTTCACATGTCGGGGGGTCTGGGGGGTCCAGATCATGCTCAGCACATGGGATCACAAAGTCATCAGGGGATCCTGCACCCTCGTTTAGCAGCGCATCAAAGTGACGGGACCATCGAGCCAGGATCTCTTCCTTCTCAGTGATCAAGGAGCCGTCTTCTTTTCGACATGATCGGACCCTTGGTTTGTATGACTTTCTACTTTCATTCACCATCCTGTAGAATGTTCTTGAGTCCTTCTGTTTCTTTCGCTCCTCCATCTCCTCTAGCTGCCGCCTTTCCCATTCTCTCTTCTTTCTTCTGTGTAGTCTTTTTTCCTCCTTTCTTCTGTTTCTATATTCTTCTGTGGCCCTTCTCGTTGATCGCTTCTGAATCATATTTCTGTAGGCCTTATTCTTTGCATCCAGCTTCCTCTGCTGTATCTTTAACAATTCGAGAGAGAGCGTTCCATTGTTCTTCTACACAGCCTTCCGACCAATTTATGCCTGCTACTCTTTCATCCAACATCAGGCTGCAACGTGCACTGATTTCTGGATCCTTTAACTTAGATGTAGCTATTCTTTCCGCCTTCCTTCCCCTGGTTTTTCTGGCATTGGATATTTTGGCCCTCATCCTTGATATCACCAGATAGTGGTCCGTATCCATGTTTGCTCCTCTGTAGGATCTGCAACTTACGAGATTGGACCTATGCCTCCTGCTGATGAGAATGTGATCTATCTGATTCACAGTTTTTCCATCCGGAGAACGCCATGTTCCTTTATGAATATTCTTTCCAGGGAAGAGCGTACTACCGACAACTAGGTCCTTAGAGGCAGCGAAGTTAATAAGCATTCGGCCATTCTCATTAGTGTCATCATGGAGGCTGTACATTCCAATAGTTGGCTTAAAGACTTCTTCCTTGCCAATCTTCGCATTAAAGTCTCCTATGATGATCTTGATATCACTTTTAGGGATGCTGTCAATGGTCCGGTCTAACTCATCGTAGAATGCCTCTTTCTCATCATCAGGGGACACTTCCGTGGGAGCATAGCAGCTAATGAAAGTGTAATTATAAAACTTGCCTTTCAGACGCAAAAGACAAATCCTGGGGCAAACTGGAATGAAATTGATTATCTGATTCCTGGCTCTTCCCCTGACCACAAAGCCCGTTCCAGAGACATGTTGATCCTTGTGGCAGCTATAATAAATGGTATGATACCGCTTTTCCAGAACTCCACTTCCCTTCCACCTCACCTCCTGCAGAGCGACTAGGTCGAGGTTATAGTTGTCCACTTGTTGTAGAAGTTGCCGAAGCAACCCCAGTCTGTATAGGGATAAAACATTCCATTGTCCGATTTTTAAGTCCTTTAGGCGAATCCTGTGTCGTTTGCCATAGATCTGTCCGGCTATTTCTCTTTGAGGTTTCGTGATTGTTTTTGTTTTAGGAGGAACGAGGTATCAGCCCGCTGTCTCTGAGTCAGGTGGAGGGGCTGCCTCCTCTAAGCGTCCTGACAAGCTCCTCCATCCGGAGCGGCCACCTAGGGAAGGTGGCCCTAGGGTGTGTACTGTATGTGACCTTAGTGTTTAGTGTGGGGGTGTGTGTAGTGTGCTGTAGTGTTAGTGTACTGTGTGAGTGTCAGTGTAGATGTTCCCCCAACCTGGAGGGCCAGTGGCTGTCTGCAGTCTAATGACTGGGCGATGGGGTCGCCACTTCCCGACGCCGGAGTATTTAATTAGAAGATAAAAGATTCGACCACGGCCGGGAATCGAACCCAGGTCCTCCGCATCTACGTTGCGGCGATCTTACCACTGAGCTAACCGTGGGGCCGTCCCAATCGTGATTGAATCTTTCTCTTCTGTGATCCCACCCACCAGGTCTCGCCACATTGTAGCGAAGTACCGGGGGGGGGCTGAACAATTGTCCAGACAAACGGGATCTGATTGACTTACGTCAAATATATATATATATACAAATAGAAGAGAAAGATTCGATCACGATTGGTACGGCCCCACGGTTAGCTCAGTGGTAAGAGCGCTGCAACGTAGATGCGGAGGACCTGGGTTCGATTCCCGGCCGTGGTCGAATCTTTTATCTTCTAATTAAATAGTTTAAAAATTATATTTTAACTGTATAACCAACGACCATGAATAAATAACATTATTTGTGAGAGGTTATAATGGAATTTCCTAGTGGCCTCAACAAGTGGTTTCTGCTTCCCTGTTTCATTAGTGTGGTAAGTCACATTAAATAAACTTTTTAGTTCGTTTATTTGTGTTCAATTATTTTTTAACTACTTTCTTGATATTCATTAAGTTCATGGGAATCATTTGATATCCTCTTCAATTTATTTAATCAATGTTTTAGGGCTTAAATGTGGGTGTCAACTATTAGAACAAAAATTAACCCTTAATTTCAATAGTTGACATCGATGTCAACTACTGGTGTTTTTTACTCTGATGAAACTGATAGTTTATAATAATTTGCTTGATTTGAAAAATATCTGGGTTTAATATCGGTAGTGGAATCACTGATCTAGCTCCATCCTAACCAATGTTCGACAGGGGTGTCAACTATCCGTTCAAACGTGTCAACTAGTGGAATATTCTGTTTCTAAAGTTGACATCGTGTGTGCTAATAGTTGACACCCATGCATAGCCTCTGCTTTATTTTACTTAATACCTCTACCTTATTTTGCTTATTTTATAAATTAAGTAACAATTGTAAGAGTCGGAAATTTTAAATATTTCATTTTATTAGGAAATAAGATATATCGTAGAGTTAAATAGTTGAATGGTTTCACTTATAATAATTAAAGATGTTGTAAATAGTTGTTGTAAATAAATGTTGTAAATAGATAAAATGTAAACAGTTGTTAGTTGATATTAACAGTTAGGAAGGGTTAAGGGGTGTATAGTGGGCTACTGGCCATGGGGTATAGAGGATAATATTACTTTTTTGATTCAAGGAGTAGATGATTTAATGGATCTGTATTTTTTTTTTCTTAATTTCTGTTTTTCCATTAAAATATAATATGTTATCTCATTACTCTGTATTTTTTTTGTTCCGGTTGATTAATACTCTGTAAAGGTGACCCATTCCAAAGCATTAGAAAGAAGAGGCCAGACATGATCTTTTTACTTTCGCTTACCTATGTATGAAATAAATATTAGGGGAAAGTGCCCTATTATGGGATACTTTTTATTAATATTTAATTGCTTGGCTCTAAATTGCTTAGACGATTCAAAAAATGTTGTTATACATTTAGCAGTAGTAGTAGACAACATCAAAAATGAAAAACAACCCATATCTCCTTTTTGAAATTTGTAATCATGATTAATGTGAGAAAAGTAAAATTTATACTTTTTGAAAATGGTCTCTTAATATGGGATAGGGGGGGTGTCCTAATATGGGATACATATCCCGTATTAGGGACAACGATATAAAATGAAGTATATAAGGGAAAATTTGTTTATTATACAGGAGATATTCACAGAAATATATGTGGTAAATGCCCATGTAACGTATGCTCGGAAACCCGGACCCAGGGGATATTTAATAATATTACTCGGCATTAATCCCCCCCCCCTATCCCCTGGCTCGGGAAACCCCGAAGAGCCTAAGGTGCGAGGATGGAGAGAAACCAAAACTGTATATATATATATATATATATATATATATATATATATATATATATTGCAAATAAATCCATGTTTAATAAGTTACAAAAAAAAACACAATTTTTTTTTATTTTATAATTTTCAAATAATATTTAAATAATCAAAATATGATAAGACTTTTATTTGCAGTTATTTTTTTCACAAATTACAATGAAAATTTTTGGATTATGAGTTCAACACTGCTCTCATGGCAAGATACTCCACAGTCGGCACATTGAACTTTAGTTTCTTCATTTTCTAAATTTTTATGACAAAACATACACGTTTCTAAAAACTCAGTGTCTAAAGTAATATTTCATTAATATAATTTTAATCTATTAATAACTATTTTTATTTCAGTGATAAAACGGTACCTCAATATGGGATATCCCATAATAGGAAGTAATGGGTATCCCATATTAGGGGATGTGGCTTCTTTTTTTTAGAGGTTATTGGGCATCAGTATGTAATAAAAAAAAGAAAGCAGTTAGCAAATATTGTAATGAATTGTTCAACATTTAAGATAAAATAATGATTAAGGGAATTCGACTTGCCTTGAGGCCTGAATTATTTTAAATAGTCACGAAAAATGTTTTTGAACCCTAAAACATCAATTTATTGAAAATAATCCAACAGGATGAGAATGTATAACAATGTGACAAGGTTATGAGCCAATGCGACATTAATCTTCAATTTCATAGAATATAAGCGAGGTTGCGGTACAAACTATATCCAGAAACCACATATCCCATATTAGGCAACCATCTCATAATGGGGCACTTTCCCCTAAGGGAAAGTATTGCGGTCGTGAAAAATTTCGAATGTGTCTGTGAGTATGTGAAGAGACTAGATCAAAAACTATAAACCGTGCGAACCTGAAAATGGATATTTAGTGTGTGTTTATGCCCGTGATGTGGCAGTAAAAATTTTATCGAAATTGGTCAAACGGAGGGGATACTTTATTTAAAGAATTTCGTCTAATTTTTCATGATTTTCTCAAAAACGGATCAAAAGATTTTGAGTAAACTCTGTATTTGATGTATGTATATGCCCACGATGTGACAGTCAAAATTTCATCTAAATTGATGAATTGGAGTGGGCACTTTATTAATAAATTTTGTCTCATTTTCAAGATTTTTTTTTTATTTACTCAAAAACAGCTTTAACAATTTTGATCAAACTAGGTATTTGATATATGTATATGCCACATATGTGACAGCAAAAATTTTATCAAAATTGATCAAACGGATGGGGCACTTTATTTAATAACTTTTTTTCCAATTTTTACCTTTTTTTCGATTATCTCAAAAATGTTTTTAATGGTTTTGATTGAATTCGTCATGTTTAATGAAAATAAAGTATGTATAAAGAAAATATAAGGTAAGCTTTATCATTATTAAAATGTTCTGAGGTGGCTTTCTACAACTACATAGATAATTATAAAATCAGATGAATTTGAGTATAATGCTTACATTGCCGAATTATCACAAGTAATAACTTATTTTATAAGTAATAACTTATTTTATTAGTAATAACTTATTTTATTTAATAAAAAAAAATTTAGTTTACTTTAAAGACCAAATACTAACAAAAATATATAAATGAATGAGGGAAATTATGTGACTTTGAGAAATGGCATTTAACAAAACACGTCAATTTTTAATCTAAGTAAGTTGGTAAGTGAAAGTTGTGTGTTGCGGGCATCGCACCAGATTTTTTATTATTATCATCACCTCTTTTTTTCCTCACCTTATTTCTTTTTTCTCACCTTATTTATTGATTCGTTATTCCCCTCAAAAAATAAAGTGGCGCTCTCTGTTAATTATTTTTTTTTTGTTTAATAAGTTATTACTCCAAAATTGGATTTTCCATTCTCCAGGAACTAGTATATAAGAGCCACCCCTTCTCCTTCTAAGTGGGGCAAATTAATATAACTTTACGTTTTACAATCGTGCAAGTGCTCTATGAAACTTAGTTTTTCGTCAATACTCAAATGCCTTTGGTGTATTTATTCAATTTTATCCCTTACTTGAAATCTTAACATGAAACTGTAGATTTTTATTGAATAGAATTTTTTTTTCTACAGGTTATTACTTTATCATGCCTTCAAACACTGGAAAGTTGTTTGCTTATTCCGAAACACAAATACAGTCAGCAATTGCAGATATATCCAAAGGAGTAGCTGTTGCTGCTACAGCGAGAAATCATGGGGTGCCTCGGGTTACATTAATGTATAAAGTTAAAGGTAGAACTCCGATTCTCAGAAAAATGGGCCGATAACCTTATTTAACCAAAGAGGAAGAGGATTCGTTGGTTAAATGGATACAGTTTGTGGGTATAGCCGGTTTCCTAGTTACAACAGAGATGCTACTTGACAGTGTCCAAAAAATTATGAAAGATCTTAACCGTTCAAACCCTTTTGTTGATGACCGTCCAGAACGGAGTTGGATCTCAAGTTTTGGACTACCCGAAAACTTCAGTCTTAGCAGGAAATCCGTAACAGCTTCTGACCTTAGGAAATGGTACGGAGAAGTGCTTGAATATCTTGAAAATAATAATCTCTCTGATACATTGAACGAATCATCATGGGTGTTCAATTGTGACGAATCCGCATTCTTCCTTAACCCTAAAGGGAAACGGGTTTTAGCAAAAAAAGGAGAAAAAACGTATATCAGGTAGTGGATACCGATGAAAAGGAATGCTTAACTGTTTTGATAACAGCAAACGCACAAGGACAGCTGGCACCGCCATCAGTTATATTCAAGTATGAGCGTATACCATTAGACATAGCAAATAGTAGAGAGTGTTGTTCTAGCTTCCGTACTGTTCATATCGGTCTCTAGTTATTCTAAAGTAAAAGTGGTTTATGGTCCTCTGTTTGTTATAATTTTTTACATAGTGGTAGATATACGAGGTGTGGCTATTAAATAACGAGACTGACGCTGCTACAGAAGAAGTGCGCATGCGCCAAACGCCAGCAACCAACAGCTGTTATCGTGAAGCCTTCTCTTTCGAATGTAGTGCCTCTAGCTTCTGTAAACAAATCAGTACAGCCGTAGCCTTCGTTCGCATTAGAGTTGTTTTTTTGTTTCGCCGGGAAAATGTTAAGTGTAACAGTAGAGCAACGAATTGTTGTGAAATTTCATGTGAAACTTGGGAAAACCGCTACTGAAACTTATAATTTATTGAAAGAAGTGTATGGCAATGAATGTTTATCGCGTGCACGTGTTTTTGAGTGGTTTAAGCGTTTTCAAGATGGCCGAGAAGACGTTCAAGATGATTCACGCCCGGGTCGCCCTTCCACGTTGAAAACGGATGACAATATCGAAAAAATCGGTAATCTGATTCGATCTGACCGTCGGTTAAGTATTCGTGCGATTGCTGAAACTGTACGAATTGATATGGCCTGAATTGTGGAAGGACAAGTCATGGGTTCTCCACCAAGACAATGCGCCTTCTCATTCTGGCTCATTCCGCATTGTCTGTTAAGAGGTTTCTAGCCAAATTCAGCATCCCAGTGTTAGACCATCCGCCTTATTCGCCGGATCTTGCGCCGTGCGACTTCTATCTGTTTCCTAAGGTGAAATCTGCATTAAAAGGAACAAGATTTGAGTCTGTTGAAGCTGTGAAAGAGAAAGCAGCACGCGTCCTGAAGGAGCTGACAGAAAAAGACTTCCAGGACTGTTTCGAACAATGGAAGATTCGCATGGAGCGTTGTAGGGTTAGAGGAGGAGTGTATATTGAAGGTGATAATAAGTAAAAATGTATGAAATAAAAATAAAATGTTTTATAGCGTCAGTCTCGTTATTTAATAGCCACACCTCGTATAACTAAGACTGAACATAGTGAAAGTTGGTGAAATTTGATGCAGTCGTTGCGCCGTAAGTAAAGAGGAAATCTATTCAATTTCCATACCTTAGAGACTAACAGTTCCTAATACAAGGAATAGTGGGGAGAATAGGGGGGAGGAATAGTGGACAGTAAATATTATTGTCCACTGTTATAGATTAAGACTGTTTATTGACTATTTATGATACAGTTATTTACTACGGAGCCTGCGTTTGCTTATAAGTCATATTTTTAATGACAATATTTTAAAATTATTTTTATAAAAAAAAATATTTTAAGTATTTGAATGCCTCCTAAGAATCAGGGTCAATCACCATTAAAAAACCGTCCTGTTTATTCTAAAAGAGTAAGAAGTTCACCAGAATTAACTGATAATAAGCCAAAAAGGACAAGTATGGCAACATCCGGCTGTTTAATTTCAGTAGATCGGGTGGCCGTCACGAAGGAAGAACTTATGAGTTCTATTTCATCTATTGTGAATTCTGCCTTGGTACCTTTGAATGAAAACTACGCTTCGCTCACTGAACAGTTTAAATCTGTCAACGTGGGGCTTAAAGCCCTCTATGAAGATAATAAAAACCTACATGAGGAAAATAATCTTCTCAAGGTGGAAATTAATAATTTAAAACTGGCACTAGAAAGAACTGATAAAACTCTAGATAATATTGAAATGAAATCACGCCGTAATAATATTATTATTAGAGGTTTAAAATATAATGAAAATACAGATTTGAAGAAGCAGGTTATTTATTTCTGTCACGAGGTATTTAATGTGGAGATTGATGCTGATTTCTTTTTGGTGTTCCCTCTGGGGAGAATGGGATTAATTAACCGGCCACTAATGGTATCGTTAGTGCATTTTTCAGACAAATTATCAATAATGAATTGTCTGAAACGTCTCAAAGGTACGGGGGTCTCAGTATTCAAAACGATTTGCCGGATAATGTTAGACAAAAGCACTAAGCTTTTGTTGATAAGGAGAGAGATTTTGAGGTTGAAGCCTGATAAAAAAATCTTTGTCAGAGCTGATCGCCTTTACATCAGACAACAGATCTTTGAGTGGTCGCAGAGCCATGGCCTACAGTCCGGAGGCGAGCCTGGAGCGGTGAAGCTGAGTGAGGTCGTTGCTACTGATTTATCAAAGTTTTTATCCGATCTGCTGACCCAATCGTGACCAAATGAACACTCCGGTAGTTCTTCAGGGCTTCAAGTGGCTAAAAACTCCTGAGATGAGATTTCCAGCCGGGGTCATCATTTAACAGCCGGTGTTAAAAATAATTTTTTCGTTCTCTCTTTTAATGTTGCTGGTCTTAAGTCTAAAATAAGTGATGCTTTTTTCCTAAATTTTGTTTAAAACATTGATATTTTTCTTTTGTTAGAAACATTTTTAGTAGAAGAGGGTGTAATACCTCTGGACAAATATTTTCATAATTATAACCTTTGTTTTATTCCGGCTGTAAAAATCTCTGCTTTTGGAAGAGCCATGGAGGGCGAGCTCTATGGAATCAGATCCTCACTGTCAAATAAATTAGTCAATTTTATGACCTGACTGAGCAATCTCTCCGTGATTTGCTGAACTGAACTCCAATACTTGCAGAGACCTGATATCTATGGCTCGTTCTGCATGGCTCTATAGGTTTAACTTAGTGCAGACGTTTAATTACTGAAGGTATGCATTATTTTCATAACAAGTATTTCATTATTATGTTTAACTTTAATTATTAACAAATAATATTTAGTCATTGTTTACCTCCTTTTCTATCTAGTTTATTATTTTTTTTTTTTCTTTTCAACTTCATACCATCTTTTACTATTACCCCTATTTTTTCTTTTATACATTATTTTCTGTAAAATTTAAAAGGATATATTAATTTATTTTTTTGTATAGGCATTTTTCTGTTGTAAATACTATATACTATTATTTTTTATAAGTTGAAATTAATTTTGCAATTAAGTTTTCTACTTTTTCTTTTTTTTTTCTCAGGAAATTAATTTTGCAATTGAGATTCTATTTTTATTTTATTAAACTATTTTATAAGAAGATAAAATTGCTATGTCAACACCACTCCGGCTGACGGGTACGTCCCAAGCTGTAAATGCTTTGGGTTTTTTTTTTGTATTTTCCTTTTTATAAATAATAAAGCATTATTATTATTATTTATTGCGCATTATCTCGCAGCTGTGGCCTGATTAACTGAGGTGGGGGTCAATTCCAACAACCTTCAGTTATCTATTCTTCATACACGTTTTTAAATATTCAAAAATTTACGAACAATCCTAGCCGTGTCAAGGAGAGTCGATTTTTGAGACTCTCTCAGTGCATCAAGAGGCAGCTTTAAGTTTTCTGTGCCCACTACCGTGGACTTAGGAATCAGTCCGTTGGTAGATGTTACTATCGGCTACTATCGGACTGGGAATCTGGAGGATAAATCTCTATTCATCACATGGCAAAATATGAGTAATGCTACAAACGATGAACGCGATCAGGATATTAATTCTACAGTTGAAAGCCATATTGAAAAGTCCTGTGAAATCGAAGCAATACAAGAAAATACAATGAATAATAATGAAGTGGAAACAAATAACAACTATTAAGAGATCCAGCCATCAACCAGTGCCACGCCTTACAAACATGAGAATTCTGCTAATTTACCCAGTCCTTTCAAGTCAGCACTCTTTTGGCCAAAGCCCATTGAAAAAAAAAAAAGAAACAAGGAGAGGTAACCCCAGGTTTTGTAATGTCCGAGAAATGGATTGCATACTACAAAAATAGAGAAATAAAAAAACAGAAGGCTGAAGAAATTAAAAAGAAAAAAGCAGACGAAAGCTAGTAATACAAAAGCTCAAAGTCGAACTAGAGCTTAAAAAAAAGCAAAGGAAAGAAGATCAAAAAAAAAAGAACGAGCATAAAATTTGTCAAAAAATTAGTTCGTAAAAAGAAAACAAGGCTACCAAGTTCATCTTCGGAAGGAGAAGAAGAATGGGTGCCGATTGATGAAAGTTCTGGTGAAGTTAGTTCGACCTTTGAGGAAGTTAGTAATGAGTACCTGGAGATGGAAAGAACCTAAGAAAAATTCAGTTAATCAGGAGATACCTGAAAATGTTGTAGCACTTGAAGTAGACGAAACCATACTATGATTTTTGTTATATGATATCTGTATTATTCTTAATTGGATAATCTCATTTTTCAGTTTAATATTTTTTTTTTCTATTAAGTTTTTGTGTACAAAGTAATTAAACTGTGGAAATTTTATATATTTCGTTTAATTTTGAATATGTTATTAATAAAAAATGATTAACATTTATTGCAGTCCTCATTACCTAATATTCTCCTTGGGAAATCAAAAAATAATGTAAGTGTCAACTATTGGCACATTTCAGAAGGTTCTAAGAAATCATTTTTTATAAAAACCGTGAATGTAGACCATAGGATATTGTATTCCCAGTTTTCTAGAGGGATTGGCCTAACTAAATTCATAACAAAGATTAACCTAACATCAATATTTTAGTAAACAGTGTCAATAATCTAATATTTTTTTCTTAACCTGTCAAATATTGGCGCAGTTACCCTATGCAAAACTAGAAAGTTCTCGATACTTCTCAATTCATTATTGCTTATTTATTTTTTAAGGGACTACTTTCATCAACAGTCAAGTTTTGATTACTGCTTGTTTGTTTTTTACTGTGAGTTGCTTTTTGTAAATATTCATAATAATTACATAAAAACTTACCTGATATTTAAATTATTGATTCTCATTAAACAGGGCGTTTTGATCAAAATCGTTACAGCGGTTTTGAGAACAAAAAAGTCAAAATAAGATAAAAATGATGAACTCAATTGATCAAAACTCAATTGATGAAATTTTGGCAGTCACATCACAGTCATATATATACATCAAATACCCAGTTTGATCAAAATCGTTTTCGAAAAAAAAAAGTAAAAATGAGACAAAATTCACTAAATAAAGTGCCCCCTCCGTTTGACCATTTTTGATGAAATTTTGGCTGCCACATTGTGGGCATATACATACACCAAATACCCATTTTCGGGTTCGTTCAGTGAATAGTTTTTGAGCTAGTCTGTTCACACAAACACCATTTTGCAGAGCTTGGTTATTTGGGCTCAGGGGAACCTAGAACATGTATTTCCGTTGAAAACCAGAAGTCAGAATTTTTCACGATCACTATTACTATATATTTCATATATAGGTAGGTGAAAGTAACAAAAAAAAAAATGCACTATACAACATTCACCAACCAAGCTACTTAGATGTTGATGTTTTGTTGAATGTGTATACTTCATTTAGTAACTTCACTGGTGAGTTGTTTCCACATTTATTTATTTCATTTCGTTTGTTATTGTCTATAGGGTATGCAGTATTATCATTAATGCAAAACTAGAGTCATTAGTAGCTGTACCTTTTGATTTATTATTATTTATTTCTTTTTTTCAAGGAACCTCTTAAATACATCTTTATTTCCTAAATAGTCGAGATTCTTTACTGATTTTTGTAAATATCATGTATGGGTATTGATAGAAGTGGTATCAATATCTCATAGTAAATTGAAACCAAATTTTCATCTCTTATGCCTTTCCGGGAACTGACAACAATTACTATTTTGTAAGACTAACTTATATTTCATTAAAAAATCTATTATGGATCTAAAGTTTCCTAACTAAAATATAATTATTAAAGATAAACTTGTACCATATGTTTTTGATCCCCCAAAAATGCTTAAAATATTTTTTCATAATTTTTTTTATTAGACTTTCACTCACTAAAGTACTGTAAAATAGTTCTTATTTTTATCTGTAAAAGTATTGCAATGTAGGATATATAGCAATAGCAACTAAAAAATAAAAAATAAGTAATTTATACCAATATATAACAAAGTAAGCATTGTTTTATAATATAAAATAGTTCTTAATTTTGTTATTTCTACAGGTATATTTGAAGTATGATAAAATATTATTTTTAGTTATTTTTTGATGGTGTACAAGCTAAAGTAGGCCAAGGTGTTAAGGAGTCTGAAATCAGTTATCAAATGGCGTTTAGTAAACAAGAATTGAGAAAAGTTATTAAAGAATATCCTGCAAAAGAAGTAAAAAGGGGCCTGGATCATTTATATAGGAAAGTTGAAAAGCATCTTTGTGAAGAAGAAAATCTATTGCAGGTAAATTGTGAATGCAATTATTTAACCGACTTCGAAAGAGGAGGTTACTCAATTCGATACGTATATGCCTTTTTTTTTTTTCTTTTTTTTTTTCTATGTATGTCCACCGATTACTCAGTGAGGGGTGGACCAATTGGAACGAAACCTTTTGCATCTTGTAGAGTATTTTCCCAATGTGGTCCCATTAAAACCTTTTTTGGGTTCTTAATTTATTAAAGAAGTTATTGGGAAAAAACACGAAAAAAATTATTTAATTATCGCTCAAAATATTTACTTATTTGAAAAACATATGGCATATATATCATAAGGTATGCTCCAACAAGCTATTAAATCATGTTGATAAATAACAAACTGTTCATGTACTATCCCCGCTTTTTTTTTTCTAAATTGGATTGGTTGATTTCAAGCAATGCTCAATAATGTTTTATTGGTCAATGAATCGGTTGGGAAAACAAACCAATCAAATTCAGAATTAAAAGAGTGGGGAGAACATGTGAAGTGTGTTAGTTATTGACGTGGTTTAAGTGCTTGTTGGAACAAACCTTATACATAACCTTAAATCTATTTATTAAATCTGTCAACGTGGGGCTTAAAGCCCTCTATGAAGATAATAAAAACCTACATGAGGAAAATAATCTTCTCAAGGTGGAAATTAATAATTTAAAACTGGCACTAGAAAGAACTGATAAAACTCTAGATAATATTGAAATGAAATCACGCCATAATAATATTATTATTAGAGGTTTAAAATATAATGAAAATACAGATTTGAAGAAGCAGGTTATTGATTTCTGTCACGAGGTATTTAATGTGGAGATTGATGCTGATTTCTTTTTGGTGTTCCCTCTGGGGAGAATGGGATTAATTAACCGGCCACTAATGGTATCGTTAGTGCATTTTTCAGACAAATTATCAATAATGAATTGTCTGAAACGTCTCAAATGTACGGGTCTCAGTATTCAAAACGATTTGCCGGATAATGTTAGACAAAAGCACTAAGCTTTTGTTGATAAGGAGAGAGATTTTGAGGTTGAAGCCTGATAAAAAAATCTTTGTCAGAGCTGATCGCCTTTACATCAGAAAACAGATCTTTGAGTGGTCGCAGAGCCATGGCCTACAGTCCGGAGGCGAGCCTGGAGTGGTGAAGCTGAGTGAGGTCGTTGCTACTGATTTATCAAATAAATTTATTAAATAAATTTTCATTTTAATAAAGATGTCAGTGGAAAATCGTTGTCGTTTTCTGAAAAATGAAACACTTTATGGTTCTGGCAAAGTTATTGTTGTTTCGACCCTGTTCCTGGAAAATTTTTCCAAGAAATAAAACTCAAGAACATTTTTTTGGGTTGCTTAAAAGATTTTTTTTATAGATTTAAGAAGATTAAAGCGCATTAATCACCGATAACAGTAAAAAATCCTAAATGAATGTCTAAACGACGGATGGACAGCATAATCATAACACCACAAAATTCATAGAATTTAAAGAAAGGCCGAAATCGGTGTTGTTTTCTGAAAAATGAAACACTTTATGGTTCTGGCAAAGTTATTGTTGTTTCGACCCTGTTCCTGGAAAATTTTTCCAAGAAATAAAACTCAAGAACATTTTTTTGGGTTGCTTAAAAGATTTTTTTTATAGATTTAAGAAGATTAAAGCGCATTAATCACCGATAACAGTAAAAAATCCTAAATGAATGTCTAAATGACGGATGGACAGCATAATCATAACACCACAAAATTCATAGAATTTAAAGAAAGGCCGAGTATTAATAATCCTTTTTAAAAGAGATTCGTAAAATCGTAGCCATTATTGTATTAAATTAGATTTTGATTTTGATTTTGATTCCGCTCGCTATGCACATTAAAAAGGAATTCAATACTTCCTGGAAAAGCTCTTTTTCAGTTGATTTAGAAACCTTAACAAAAGATTCAGGCACCTCTGTCAGCTTCCGGATACACTTGATCACTGTCGGATATTAATATACTATGTAATCATAAAATCTTGTGCGGATTCTTCATTCTGGAGTGACACTTTTGTTATGTTATCCAGGTTACTATTATCGGTTTTTAATTATTTTTCTGCAACTATTGAGGTGTTTAGATGAAAATTGCTGTAACTGACAAATTATTGATTTTGAGATAACAAATAACTATTAACTAAGCATAAATTTGGTTTGAAAATTAAGAAAAATATTATGGATATGACCATAATATGGACTTATTATTATTCCAGTTATGAAATAAATACGTCCCGCTAAAATATTTTAATATTATTTTCTTCCATCTCCAATTCCATCTATGATGGTAAATTGTCTAATTTTGTTTCTGTAAGTTACGATAGCGCCCTAGGGTCGCACTCGATAAGAGTTATCGAGACACGAGAAGTCTAGACACGAAAATCTTAAAGATAGTCATTTGTGAAGAATTGTTTTCATTTCGAGGCAGTCATATTCTCAGATACCGAAATAACAAACGTATATGTTGTTTATTATATTTACCAATAAAACTGGTCGAAAAACGGTCAAAATCCCAACTGTTCAGTGGCATACCTACGACATCTTGAAGTTGCCGGATTTATGTTACAGCCAAGCAAAACTGAACACCTCCTCTCGGAACACAGATGTATGTATGTAATAAACAAGTACCGAAGACAATATTCCGCAAAGGAAAAAAGATTGTCATTGTGGAAACAAAGTTTTATATGTCTTCCTGATGGAACATTGGTCTTTACAAAAAATCAAAGTAGACAGGGTGTTGAAAGGTCTGTACTGCACCGGCAAACGATTAATTCAATCTGAATTAAAAAGATTAGAAAATTTGTAATATGCCATAAAATGTAATAAGAAATAAGGATAGATATAAGTATTTATATACTGTTTTAAAAAATATATAAGATGACAAATGGCTAACGTGGAAAAAGAAGTTACATAGGATAAGATAACCCCAGAGGATGAGCCAATAGCTCGAAACGTTGGGAAACAAATAAACTTTAAACACGGAAGAGACTCCTTCATTAAAAAATCCTTTATATATTAAAACACTCTTCCTCACTAAGTGAAGAAAAAAAACCTAGCAGATATAATTATAATATAAAGACCCGGGATAGACGAACGTGGTATAGCGCTACCTGGGTGGGCTGACTTTTATTTCGCGAGGGACCCACGGAATAGATCTCGTCCTTCCCACCATGGATAGAAAAACCAACTAAAGAACCAAACTCACTTGTAGTATCTAAAGAGGGGTACCGAATAAATAAATATATACAAAAAAAAAAAACGACTTCGAAAACCGGAGGCGGCGCAAAATTTAAAATTGTTAACACTAAAAGTTAGGAAAATCTTAAAATTTTCTGTTTTGCGCCGCCTCCGAAAAGATTGTTAAGTATTGAACATGGTATTTAATATTTTGATTTAATAATTTTTATTAACAGTTAGTATGTATTCGTACTGATCAAAATAAAATTATCGGTTTGAATGCATTTTTCCGCTTTTCATGCGATTTTCAATTTTGCTGCGTATTCATAAAAATCAGAAGGTAATTATTTCATACTTTTCAGTGGATTTATTTTTATTGGTTCCTATTTTTCGAAGTCGGTTTAATTTTTTTTATAAAATGTTTTTTTAGTTGTCTTTTTAGACTTCAAAGTGTTTTTTTTTTCATGAGATTAGCCGAGCCATGTCCATAAAAAAAAAGTGTCTATTGCATTAAAGAATAGGTTTTTGTTGTTAATCAGGATGGCAAACACTCCGACTATTGCCGAATCAGGGCGGGAGTGCCATAGGGAAGCATTTTGGGCCCAGTTCTGTACACTACTCACACTTCTGACATGCCACTGAGCTATGGATTGGTTTGGTCTGCAGTATAGGAAAAATGTTAAAGGGACCAGATTCCATTTAACATGTCAACTACGTATGCAGACGACACTGTTATATTCTCATCTAACTCTGACCCGGCAACTGCCTCCTACAACTTACAGAATCATTTAAATTTATAGCAAAATATGCTTAATAAATGGCGTATAAAAATTAACATTCAAAAATCAAATGAGATCACATTCACGCTAAGACAATCAGACTGCCCTCCACTGACTCTATATAAAATTCCATTACAAATCCAAACAGAGGCAAAATACTTGGGACTAACAATGGACAGACAACTGATCTGGAAATGCCATGTCACAACATTAAAGAAACGATTAAATCACCGACTCACTATTAAGACGAATGTTGCATCATAAAAACAAACTATCAATTACTAACAAAATTATTCTTTATAATATGTTACTAAGACCAATATGGATGTATGCCACTCAAGTATGGGGCTCATGCAAAAAGTCACACCTACAGACCATCCAAATCTTCCAGTCTAAATTTCTCTGATATATAACTCACTGCCCCTTCTACATTACCTACAAATCATTGCACAAAGACCTACAGATACCATTCGTCACTGACATAATTTAGAAACACTACAGAACTTTCCATAACTCACTTGTTGAACATCCCAACCCTCTGTTACAAACATTACTGACAGACACCACGCTGTCACAGAACCCAACAAGGACACTGAAAAGCCACTGGAGCAGGGATCTGTTACTGTAGAACTACATAAGGCTAGGAGTGCCTTCACTGGGAGGTTTCTCCAATCAATTAATCAAGATAATCCCCCGGGGAGGTGGACGAATGAAGATCTAATTTACAATATATGTCAAATGGCATTTATAAAATTTTGCAAATAAATATTATTAAAAGTTTCTATTGATTAATATTTTATGTTGAAAGTGTGCTGCTGCCTGGTAGACAGGCATGACAATGAGCTATGGATTGGTTTGGTCTGCAGCATAGGAAAAATGTTAAAGGGACCAGATTCCACTTAACATGTCAATTTCTATCCCCCACTTTATCTTCATTGCTTATTACTCCATTCAATTTAGAATATTATATTAAAAACTATTTATCGGCCTGTAATATTTTATTTTATTGCCAAGTAAAGTATTATTATTATGTATTTCTATAAAAAAATTAATTGTAGTAGAACAATTAGAATCCGCTGTGAATCTGTTCTCTTTACATGTTATAATAAACACATTTTAACCATTAAATACCTAGAACACCCAGTCTCTTGTTTTCTGGGGACTGCCTGATTGGGGTCTTGTGTAACCTTGACCCAAAACTTTTTTTTTCTTTAGACCTTTTATTCGATTCATTAATATATTTTTTTTAAATTATTCTTCCATCTATGATTACTATTAATATCTGTATATTATAATTTATATTTTTATAAATTACAAACATACAGATAATATAATATGGAATTGATTTGCTTCATAGAAGCAATCCTTACGGGAAAAGGGTTCTACTTGGTCCCAATACTACTTCTGGGCAAAGCCAACATGGGGCCTAATGTGGGGTTTAATTTGGCCCCTATCTCCACTGAAAATGAACGTCTGGGGGTTTATTTATCTCTGAAGCACGAGCGGGAGTCGTAAGCTGGAATATAATAAAGCTAATCAAGGCACTTTTTAACTGAAAAGGACGCGACGAGAGTGCCCTTAAATCACGGTTGCCTAACCTCCCGAAATATACCACGTCCAGAAGTAGTATCAGGAAAATTTTACAAATGATTTTTTTAATTTGTTCTTTATAATAAGTGCAATTTTTATCCATTTGCATCCCTTTCTATTATCATATAGTTTTAGCGAATCGTGTGGTCTTAGTTGTGGTGGAGGTTCTAGGTTATATGTTATGAAATTCCTACACCAATTTTTTTGTGCATTATAGTTAAGCTACATATCAATTTTATAATACTGTTTTTATTCTAGATAAAGCTTTTATCTTTGCAGGGCTGGCGCAGTAATGCCTTTCAGAAGGGGTAATGGTTTCATGTAGGCATACTGGCACAGTAATGCCTTTTAGTAGGGGGCTAGGTTTAACCACCCGGAGCCTTCTGCAATATTACCAGTTACTTTCTCAAAAAGCATGTTTCTTGCATATTTTATTGATCAAAGTTCGCAAGCAATTAGACTTTATTTATAATTTTATATCTAGATAAATTTCATTTGCTTTCATTAAATATAATGTTTTCATTTATATTAATTAACATCCATTTTTCTTCCTGCTGTTTCTTATATAGGACTTGGGGGGGGGGGGAGGTGGGAAAATAATTTGAAATGAATATCCATATTAAAATTTAAAGATTAATTGTTAGCCAAGACCAATTTAATTTTAATGAAGATAATTATTATTTATTGTCGGTGTTTTAAAAGTGTATAGAGCCAGAAATTATTATTTGCTGATAGATACAATCAAAATTCGGCTCTTCTGTGTTTTGATCTCAAGTTGAAATTTTGGCATCCACCATATAATATGATTGGTAATCCTACATATCTTCCATTCCTCTTTCTAGAATATATGATTATGAAAATATATATATATATATAATAAATACATTTTTACTGCTTGAGATCAAATAGCCAAAGAGCCTTAGAGCTAGTCAGGTATTAAATTCTTATTGTATTTTTATTTAGCATCTAGTAGCAGAAGTTTATTTTATGGCTATTTATAGGTTGTTTGGAGAGCTATGCAAGAAGAATTTATCCAACAGTATAAGTACATTGAAGATCTTATCCAAAGGTGTTACCCAGGGGCAATGATTGCTCTGGAATTCTCAATTGAAGATATTTTATCATTTTTTTCAGAAATAGCACGCTCTCATTAATTTAGATTTGTTTATTTATTTATTCTTTAAAGAACAGTGCTCTTGAATAGTTTCATACATTGTGATATGTACATACTATACAAATTTATTTTAAGCTATATTCATTGTTATTGTTAATAAATTTTCTTTATTGTAACAAGTTACATATGTTTTGCTAACACTATGCCATTTTTTTAAGCTTTTTTTCAGACATCAAAGTCAAATAAATAAGTAGTACTGAATAGTGATTCGAAAATTAATGCTTGTTAAAAATGTCTTATTATTTTCATATGTAATAAACTTAATTCAGGAAATGTTAATTTTAACTATTCGTTTCTCAAAAACAACTAGAAATTTAGTAAAATTATTAAAATTTTCTCTAAACAATATTAATATTAAATTTAAACCTGCAGCCTCAAGGCACATCCCTAGTTTGTTTTTTTTTTCATTAGGAATATTTTTTAAGTGCAATAGGCAATTGGAAATTATGTCATCATAAAGAAATTATTTTTATAATAATCATTTTTCAAAATAAAAAAGTTGTATTAAACAAACTTTTTATTTAATCTATAAAAATATCAAATTATCTCATTTATGTAAATGATTTTGTGATAAACTATTAAAACTTTGTTCACAATTTTCTTCTTTCAGCAACATTAAGATTAAACTAGAATGACATTATGAGCTTTGATACTCACTATGCCAAGCATTATAAAAAAAGGCAAACATTGGCCAACCAGGTTTTTTTTCTTTTTTTCTTTTTTCTTTTATTTCAATACAACACACACTTCTGATCGGCAGTATTAACTCTATTTATGTGGTTGTAATCAGCTATTACCAATTAATACAATTATTTTTTAATTTTTATTTTATGGCATTGTGACTCTCAAGAAAAGTCGCATTGTAAATAGAGGTTTCAAAATTTTAATTTTTGTGCACAGGAATTTGGGATAGATTTCTTTTCTATTATTTTTCATTGCAGGTAATATATATGCATTATATAATTAGATTTTGTTAGGATAATAATTACAAAAAACCTTTATGAAATATAACGGTAATGAAAACATGCTAAAATTTCGAAGGGCGTGTAGTACTTAGCCCCTCTATTGGAAGATAACTGGACAAATGGATAACTGGACTCACTTGTGACTGACTAGAAAAAAATAAATGACTTGCAGGCTCTATACTGATCTAGAAGGCATATATAAGGAATACATTTAAAGTATTATGCCTATATATTAACATTATTACAAATATCTACCATGTCAGGGACAAGTTTTACAGAAACTGCAGTTGTAACTTTGGGTACCAGTTACCGCCATGTGCCTCCTCCAGGACTAATAGTAGGCAGACATTAGCAAGTTATATTAAAAATAATGAAATATAAAATATTCGATTCATAATTTTTATTTAATTCATTATTTTTTAAATTTTACAGAAAATTATTTTAATGATTTATAAACAATTAACTACTAAGGTAATCATTTAGTACACCAAGGTTGTAACAAAAAAATTATCTAATCCTTTGGTAAAGGAGGAGGTGAAAGGTACAAGTTGAATAAACCGGATGCTTTGGCCTAAAACAAAAATAAATATTACTAGAACAAAAATATGTAGTAACATATGTACACACACACACACACACACACACACACACACACACACACACACACACACACACACACACACGCACGCACACACGCACACACACTCTCACACTAAATATTTTAACATTTCAATAATAATTAATACATAAATAGAAATGTACCGTTACTAATGTTACTCCTGTAAAAATAACACCAATGGCAAGATGCATGTTATATTTTGTTTGATTCGCTTTGTATTGTGTTTCCCAAGAGCCACTAGGAATAGGAAGATCATCCATGGTATTTCTTAAAGCGATTTTTGTAGCTGCATTTCTTTTAGCAATTACACCTGGATCAGGGAAAGATTGTTAATTTAACTAGGAGTAAAGTAAATTATCCTATTATTTCTTCATTTAATTATTCCATAAAAAAATAAATAAATAAATTAGACTATGGAATAAAAAAAAAAAAATCTTGTAACAACTGACTGAAATTACAACTATGTCCAAGAACAATGAGTTCAGCCCTTCACTTAATAATTGATAATTTACTGGGTTAATAACAAGGAAAACAACTAGTCGGGGCGTTAGGAAATTTTTTCTCACAATAATATGTACAAAAAGATGCAGCTACTCGATAAGAGGAAAATGAATCTTGATGGATCATGCCAGGTGTTGGGGTTGGCTTAATGCTTAACTTCACCATTCCCAAATCTTTTGATCAAAGACAGGCAGGTGAAAAAAGTTTATGTAGGGGAAAAGGTGGAAGAAATGAGACAGGCAGGCATCCGTTTGGTGGAGGACTGAGTCTTCGCAGTTGATGTCGAGGCAGGACAAGGACCACTTTGGTCTGTAGTGCAAAGGGAAGAAGAATCTTTTTATCATTAATCAACTTTCCAAACTATATTTCTAATAAAACTACTTAGATAAGCCACTTTTTGTTTCCTCTTATTTTTCTTTTAGGTTCTCCTTTCACCTCTTTAATGTCCTGTATGTTCAACATCAATTGCTGTATAAAAATAATAGAATTTTGCATGAACTGAATATCTGATTACAAAAAATAGGTAGTTACTTTCTAACCTATTACTTACATGAAATATATGTTTGTAATAAATCAAGTAGTACTGGATGTTGGTTAAAACTGGTGGATGTGGATGGCTGTGTTAATTCTGGGCTTGGCCTATTTTGAAAGATAATGTTACAGTAACGAAAACAAATTCCAACCACCTCCTTTTCAGTAATAAGAACCTTGATTAGCTTTATTAGATCTCAACTTTCGATTCCCGCTCGCTCGCCTGAGAAAAATAATCCAACAAACTGATCCTTTTCAGCTGATATTGTGGCCACACTAAACTGTACCTTATTGGCCAAGCCCATAGGTAACGTAACAGTAGTAGCACCGTAAATTTTATTTTCTAAAAAATATGATTTTCAATCCTTTTGGAATCCATAAAATTGTTGGGAAAAAAAGTTTCAAGAGATTCCAAAACTTTTAGGCAACTTGATGGAAGAAACTAGCAAATTTTAACTAAACATCAAGAACTTCTTTCCATTAAATGAGTTTGACATACAGCTTAAAATGAACAGTTTTTCAAAATACCTGCCTTGGCAGTTCAAACTGATACGAGTAATAGCCTGTTATTTGGTATGGAACCACTTTAGATTATAGTTTATGAAAAATTAATTTCTTTTTAAACTGATGGTTGATAAATCTCACCCAGGTCTGGGATCTATATTCCTAAGTTAAACAGAGGAAAAACACAAAACAATGAACCTGTTTATATTCAACAACTATTACATATTATATATCTCACTGAGTAGGGGACATTACAGGGCTAAAGAAAATGAAAGGATATCCATGTCTTATTAATTAACAGTAACAGCTGAAGAGACGTTTCTAATTATTAGTTATCATAGATATCCAATTGTTTATTATAGGAACTTAAAATTAAATATAGTCCATGTTAAGAGTCATTTATGTTGAATGTTTTCATGACAACCACCTGGTCATCATTATTCATGCTTACATAAATAAAAATGTTTCTTTATCATTTATACTTGGATTTTTTTGAGGGAAAAAATTAATATGGATGCTAGTTCTCACTGCAGTAAATTACTGATAAGTAAACTAAAAATAGCTCATAAGTTTTACCTATAACCTAAATTTTCTTCCTAAGTACATTATGGTATAATTCTCACTGCTGAAATTGTTTAAATAACCCTGACAGCAAGTTTGTGTGAAAGTGAACCACTTCATTTTAAAAACCTTTTTCCATGTAATTATCTGGAAAATGAACAATAGAGTCTAATATTTGACATCAGGCGAAGGGATGGTTATTGGTTTGATGGTTTTGGTTGGATGAATTTGAAAAAGTATCTTCATAACATATCTTAGTAATTTATCACGTAAGGACTCCCTAATATATCAAGTAACTACAGAATGAGTAATTATTATTACATTTCATATAAAGTGGATTTAAAATATTTTAAACATATTTATACATACCGTCTTTGGGAATCAATGTGCGCCTAAAAAGTGGGGAAGTTACCTGCTTCAACATTTTTAATTATAAAACTTCCACAGTGACCGGAGAGAAAACTAATTCAAGTATAGATCTCTTTCAAAGGAACAGCTGTTGGCAGTAGTAAAAAAGAAATGGGTCCTGAATACATTATAAATAACATTATTAACAAAATGTACTGAAACAATAAAAAAATGAACCTGAAATTTTTTTCATAGTAAATTTTCATAACAATAAAACAAATATTACATTCGTCATGGAAATATGTTTTAAATATATGGTTAGCATTGATAAAATACTGTCAAATATTAAGCAACATTTTATATCTTCAAAAAGGAGAAATGAAACAATTATGGTTGTTAACTGTGTTTATAAAACAATTTGCATGGGTTCACATGAACTGTAAGTTAAAATCATGAAAATAAGATTTTATATTTGATGTATACATAAGTATGTAAGATGCTTTTACACTCTACGAACTTTACCCTCGAACAGCCTTCACGAACACTGTTGGGTATTCTATGTACTTTATGGCCCGATGCACACGGACGACACTTTTCTGCGATCCGGACTATAAGCCAGGTCAGGGGTACCTAGAGTATAATGGTAAATCCGGTCGGTCCATTGTACTCCAGGTACTCCTGACCTGGCTTATAGTCCGGATCGCAGAAAAGTGTCGTCCGTGTGCATCGGGCCTAAAAGTTCGCCTGTGTTCGGGGGTAGCGCTAGTGTCACTTTTGATTTGGGTTTTCCCAAGTGACAGGAGTTGTTTGTGATATTAGTGCTCTGTGTCTAAGTCGTCTCCTATTTTTTTTATTTTTCAGATAATATAAAATATATTGATAATGGAGATTTTTTCTTCATCATAAGCTAGCGAGTTGTTTGTGATACTAGTGCGCCGCACACACGGCAAAATCACCAATTAAGGGTCTGGCCACACATGTCCGCACCGGATCCGCACCGCAGCACTAATATAGGTGATGTTCAGAATATTTTTAATTTAACTTACGTATTACCTTTAGTTATGCTTAAAGTGGCCTGTGTCTGACATGTGTGGCCTGACCTTTAGGCATAACTAAAGGTAATATTTAAGTTAAATTAAAAATATTCTGAACATAACCTATATTAGTGCTGCGGTGCGGATCCGGTGCGGACATGTGTGGCCTGACCTTTAGGTGGACAAAAGACAAGTCAAAAATTTGGAATTTTTGAGTGCTTGACCTTTTTATTATTAGTTGGTAAGACGCTTAATGCTAATATTTCAATAGAACAAAAAGGTGGAAAATGCATAATCAAGATTAAATAGCAAAACAGCCATAAGCAAGTAACAGTGAGGTAGCCTAGTTTGAGAATATTTAACTATTGATGAGATTATAAAAACATTGATGAATTGTTTTTAACTAAAATAAGTGAGGAGGTAAGAAAAAAGCAAATGTATGTAATAAAATATATAATGTAATATATATTTTAAATTATATGTTTCAATTTTATAATCTTTGTAATTTATTTTTATCAAATTGTATACAGTGATGGAAAAAAGTATTTGCACATCATGTTTTTATGAATAAATGAGTTCAAGGAAAAAAAAACTTCGCTTTCCTTTGCAAAAATGAAAAGTACATTTATTAAAAAATGAGAAAAACCTTTTTTAAAAAACTGACCACACTTCATAATGAAACAAAAAAATTAAAACAATAAAAGTGCTTGGAAAAAAGTATTTGCACACTTGGTCTACTACGACTCCCAAGCTCTGTTTACTTTTGCATTAATCCTCTTATGTCCATAGGTTTGTTTACTAATTTATCTCTAATCGTTTATTACCAGTATTCTCTAGTCTTTCAATCAGTTTCCTTCAGTCAATAGACAATTATCATGCCAAAGACAAGTGAACTGTGTGCCACGACTCGCGAAAAAATTGTTTTACTGAAGAATCAGCATAAAACATATCGCCAAATTGCCGATTTCTTAGGGTTGAATTTTTCTACAGTGAGATACGTCATAAAAAGGTATGAGGAATGGGGTTCAACCGAAAACAGTGAGCGTAAAGGGCGTCCAAAAAAGTCAACTCCTAGGCTGAAGAGGAAAATAAGAAAAGAAGCTCTTAAAAATCCCGTGATAAGTTCTCGGGAGCTGGCTGCCGTGGTCCAATCAACGTCTGGAGTCCAGGTAACTAGCAGAACAATTAGATATGCCCTGAATTCGGAAGGGCTCCATGGTAGAGTTCCGAGAAAGAAGCCATTCATCAGTGAAACGAATCGCAAAAAGCGCCTTGCTTTTTCTAGGGAGTACGTACAAAAATCCTTAAGCTTTTGGGAAATGTTGTATTTTCTGACAAAAGCAAATTTAATTTGTTTGGTTCAGATGGTCGAAGGACGATATGGCGACATCGTATTGAAGCCCTAAAGAAGCAAAATGTTTTAACGACTGTAAAGCATGGTGGAGGCCATGTTATGGTTTGGGGTGTGTTTCCTACCGTGGCGTGGGAAATCTTGTGAGCATTGAAGGCAATTTAAATGCAGAAGGCTATGTGAACATGTTGCGCCGTAATTTGCGTGTTAGTGTCGAAAAAATGGGAATCCAGGATCAGTACTATTTCCAGCAGGACAACGATCCAAATCATACTGCAAGGAGAACAAAGGAGTGGTTAATATTTAATGTTCCAAGACAGCTCCACACTCCTCCTCAATCACCAGATATAAATATAATTGGAAATATATAGCACACCCTTGACCAAAATGTAAGAAAACAACATATCACTAGTGGACATCACCTTAAACAACTTCTTGTTCAAGAATGGGAACAAATAAACGTATATTTAATTAAAAACCTAGTACATTCAATGCCCAGACGTCTACAAGAAATCATTGACGCAAATGGCCTATTTACAAAATATTAAAAATATTAAAATTGAGATTTAACTTGTTAATGTGGAAGTGTGCAAATACTTTTTTCCAAGCACTTTTATTGTTTTAATTTTTTTGTTTGATTATGAAGTGTTCTTATTTTCATGTAAAAGGTTTTTTTTCAGTTTTTAATAAATGTACTTTTCATTTTTGCAAAGGAAAGCGAAGTTTTTTGTTTCCTTGAACTCATTTATTCATAAAAACCTGATGTGCAAATACTTTTTTCCATCACTGTACATTATGTATAAAATTGGTGCACTACACCTGAAGATGGGGCAATAGGCCTCGAAACATTGGATGTGGAAGTTGTAATGAATTGACAAATATATATATTTTTAGAATACACATCTTCCTTTGATATATATATTATATATATCAAAGAAAGATGTGTATTCAGGCCCGGAACTAGGGGGGGGGGCAAGCGGGGCACGTGCCCCGGGCGGCAGATTTCGGGGCGGCAGAATTTGAAAAGTTTATAAAAATAAAAAATAAAATAAATAAATAAGATGGAAACGTTATCAAAATAATTATATCACAATCAATTATTTGAATTTTTCGCAAAATTTTGATTGAGTGATATGAATAATACTGATATGAATTAGTAGGTACACTGAGCGTTCGGCAGCGAGTTAGGGGACGCGAAAACAGCGTGGCCTTGAAACGATGCCTCCCCCTGGGGGAGGGGCTTCAAATGACATTGGTCTATCTCAGGAACAACTCCAGTGTCATGGCTGCCATACATTGTATCAGATTGACATCGTTTGTTATTCAAATAAAAGTTTTTGCCCATTAAATAATTTTAAATTAAATAGAAATGGATAGGATGATTACTTATTTAAGTTAAGTAAAAGAAAAAAATAAGAAAATGATGTTTTAAAAAAAAAAATAAACGAAATAATCATTGTTAGAGCCTTTTCACGACATTTAAGTTAATTTTTAAAATGAAACATATTTTTATGACTAAAATTAACTTAGGAAAACAGATAGGAAAATAAAATAGGAAAACAGTTTTAAATCAATTTTCGAATCAACCCACGCAAATTATCAATTTAACACTAGAAAGACGGGAGCTAAGTATATACCTATATTGCATGAAAGCAGTCAAAATGACTGCATTGTGAAAAAATCTGGTGCGTGCGCGCAACACACAACTTTCACTTACCAAGTTACTTAGATTAGAAATTAATGCGTTTTGTTAATTGCCACTTATCAAATGAACAGAACAGTTTAATTATAACGCATTGGTTTGTCATTAAAGGCGTACGGCGCATGCGTGAGCTCAAGGTGTTTTATGAGTTGACGGAATATTTTTCTTTATTTCTCCTGTATATGTTTACTTGATTCTCTTCATATATCATATTTAGCCGTTTCTTATTTTTAAGCGTGATGAGAGACAGTTAATTTCCCAATATAAACTAAAACAAAGGTACTTTATAGAAAAACAAAAAAAGCCCCTTCCCCATTTAAGCCCCCTCAGAACATTTTAATAATGATAAAGCTCACCTGATATTAAATAACAACTAATTTTCATTAAACATAACGAATTTGATAAAAATCGTTAAAGCCGTTTTTGAGGTAATCGATCAAAAAGGTAAAAATTGGACAACATTTATTAAGTAAAGTCCCCCCTCCTGTTGATCAATTTTGATGAAATTTTTACAGTCATATCTCGGGTATATAAATACATCAAATACCAAGTTTGATCAAAATCGTTGAAACCGTTATTGAGTAAATAAAAAAAACACGTGGAAATGATACAAAATTTATCAAGTAAAGTCCCCCCTCAGGTTGATCAATTTTGATGAAATTTTTACAGTCATATCTCGGGCATATCAATAGATCAAATACTCAGTTTAATCAAAATCGTTAGAGCCGTTTTTGAGAAAATCGAAAAAAACTTAAAAAGTTATTAAGTAAAGTACCCCCTCCCTTTGAGAAAATTTGATGAAATTTTTGCTGTCACATCGCGGGCATATACATACTCTAAATACCCAATTTCAGGTTCGCAGGGTTTATAGTTTTTGAGCTAGTCTGTTCACACACACACACACACACACACACACACACAGACACACACACACACAGACCATTTCGCGGGACTTGGTTATTTTGACTCAGGGGACCCCAAAACGTGTATTTCCGTTGAAAACCGGAAGTCGAAAATTTTCACGATCGCAATACTTCCACTTACTATATATTTCATATATAGGTAAGTGAAAGTAAAAACGATTGTAATAATTTTGACCAGAGTGGGTATTTGGTGTATGTATATGCCCATGATGTGACAGCCAAAATTTCATCAAAATTGGTAACACTGGGGGGGGGGGGGGCACTTTATTTCATAACTTTTTTTTCCAAGTTTTAACTTTTTTTCGATTATATTAAAAAGGGTTTAATTATTTTGATTAAATTCGTCACGTTTAATGAAAATAAGTAAGAACTTTTATTTAATAATAAAAAATAGAGTACTTTAGAGAGCAAATAAAAACAAAAATAAGAAACGAATGTGGAGAAATTTGTGACTTTGAGAAATAACAATTAAAAAAAAATCACGTTAATTTCTAATCTAAGTAAGTTCGTAAGTGAAAGTTGTGTGTCGCGCGCATCGCACCAGATTTTTTATAAATTAACAATGTAAAATTTATAAAATAAAAAAATTCAAATTTTGATTTAAAAAAAAAAGAATAGCATGAGAAATATTTTTTTATAAAAATTATTTGTTAAGAATCTATTAATAGATTTTTGCTAATTATAACGCATTGGTTTGTCATTAAAGGCGTACAGCGCATGCGTGAGCTCAAGGTGTTTTATGAGTTGACGGAATATTTTTCTTTTTTTCTCCTGTATATGTTTACTTGATTTTCTTCATATATGATATTTAGCCATTTCTTATTTTTAGGCGTAACGAGAAACCGTTAATTTCTCCATATAAACAAAAACAAAGGTACTTTATAGAAAAACAAAAAAAGCCCCTTCCCCATTTAAGCCCCCTCAGAACATTTTAATAATGATAAAGCTTACCTGATATTAAATCACAACTAATTTTCATTAAACATAACGAATTTGATAAAAATCGTTAAAGCCGTTTTTGAGATAATCGATCAAAAAGGTAAAAATTGGACAAAATTTATTAAGTAAAGCCCCCCCTCCTGTTGATCAATTTTGATGAAATTTTTACAGTCATATCTCGGGCATATAAATACATCAAATACCAAGTTTGATCAAAATCGTTGAAACCGTTATTGAGTAAATAAAAAAAACACGTGGAAATGATACAAAATTTATCAAGTAAAGTCCCCCCTCAGGTTGATCAATTTTGATGAAATTTTTACAGTCATATCTCGGGCATATCAATAGATCAAATACTCAGTTTAATCAAAATCGTTAGAGCCGTTTTTGAGAAAATCGAAAAAAAACTTAAAAAGTTATTAAATAAAGTACCCCCTCCCTTTGAGCAAATTTGATGAAATTTTTGCTGTCACATCGTGGGCATATACATACTCTAAATACCCAATTTCAGGTTCGCACGGTTTATAGTTTTTGAGCTAGTCTGTTCACACACACACACACACACACACACACAGACACACACACACACACACACACACACACACAGACCATTTCGCGGGGCTTGGCTAATTAGACTCAGGTGACCCCAAAACGTGTATTTCCGTTGAAAACCGGAAGTCGAAATTTTTAACGATCGCAATACTTCCACTTACTATATATTTCATATATAGGTAAGTGAAAGTAAAAATAACTAATACGCAAAGAAATTTGTTTAACAGTAATTTTTAATATATTTTATACCACTTACAGTCATATAACAAGTTATTAATAAGTATTAACAATAAAAAAAATGTATTTCAGTTCGAAAAAAAAAATAATTTATACTTTATCTGGACATTTTAAGTAAATGAAAGTGCAAATCTTTTTGGATGTACATCTTCCGCAAACATACTTTTTACTTTTTTGACAAATATTATTTGTTTTGTTATTGTGGCAAAGTCGTATTTGACAAATGTTTCGTTTGGTAGATATATAACACATATATATTCCGGAAGTGAAGGACGGGGGAGGGCAACAACAACGATTAATTAACCCATTTATATGTTGTAGAAAAAGTCACAAAATTATAAGAAGCTGTGTCATTATTTAAATCATTATTTTCTTAATTGAAATTCAAAAGCAGTCAAAATGACTTGCTTAGGCAATCTAGTGTTAAAATGAAAAAATCTGGTGCGTGCTCGCAACACACAACTTTCACTTACCAACTTACTTAGATTAGGAATTAATGCGTTTTGTTAATTGCCACTTCTCAAATGAACAGAACGGCTTTAATTATGAACATTGGTCTGTCATTTAAGGCGTACTCCGCATGCGTGGGCTCAACGAGTTTTATGAGTTGACTTAATATTTTTCTTTTTTTCTCCTCTATATGTTTTCTTTATTTTTTATCATATCTCATATTTAGCCATTTCTTATTTTTAGGCGTAACGAGAGACAGTTAATTTCTCCATATAAACAAAAACAAAGGTACTTTATAGGAAACAAAAAAACAAACAAACAAAGGCACCTACCCCATTTAAGACCCCTCAGAACATTTTAATAATGATGAAGCTTACCTTATATTAAAGAACACATAATTTTCATTAAACATGACGAATTTGATATTGATCGTTTAAGCCGTTTATGAGATCATCGAAAAAAAGGTAAAAATTGGAAACAAAATTATGAAATAAAGTGCCCCCTCCGTTTGACCAATTTTGATGAAATGTTGGCTATCACATCTTTGGCATATACATACATCAAATACCCAGTTTGATCAAAACCGTGAAAGCCGTTTTTGAGTAAATAAAAAAAACACGTGAAAATGATACAAAGTTTATTAAGTAAAGTCCCCCCTCCGGTTGATCTATTTCGATGTAATGTTGGCTATCACATCTTTGGCATATACATACATCAAATACCCAGTTTGATCAAAACTGTGAAAGCCGTTTTTGAGTAAATAAAAAAAAAAACACGTGAAAATGACAACATTTATTAAGATAAATTTTGATGAAATTTTTACAGTCATATCTCGGGCATATAAATAGATCAAATATCCAGTTTAATCAAAAACGTTAGAGCCGTTTTTGAGAAAATCGAAAAAAACTTAAAAAGTTATTAAATAAAGTACCCCCTCCCTTTGAGCAATTTTGATGAAATTTTTGCTGTCACATCATGGGCATATACATACACTAAATACCCAATTTCAGATTCGCAACGCTTATAGTTTTTGAGCTAGTCTGTTCACACACACACACACACACACACACACACACACACACACACACACACACACACAGACCATTTCGCGGGACTTGGTCATTTGGACTCAGGGGACCCTAAAACGTGTATTTCCGTTGAAAACCGGAAGTCGAAATTTTTCACGATCGCAATACTTCCACTTACTATATATTTCATATATAGGTAAGTGAAAGTAAAAACCCTGTGAAATTACCTTTGGGTGACGTCACACCTTAAGAAGATTCTCAGGGGTCGAGAGTTATGAGTACACCCGTGTAATGTATTTACCTTGGGTCTATCTATTGTCGCATGTCTGCGTGTTTACAAGCTTACAAGCCAAGGGCGTACCCAGGATCAAATCTAGGGGGGGCAAGCTATGGTCGTTCAGGTTGTAACACCTTACCGCGGAAAAGGTGAATGAAACCAAAATTATGTATAATTATAGCAGTGCTTACAATTATTTGCTTGAAAAAAATGTATGCTATTATTGCTTCCATTCTTAAAAGCCTAAAAAATTGTTGCTGCCCCCCCGCTGGGTACGCCCATGTTACAAGCCGATAGTTCCATTGTAGGAGGCGTTGTTTAATTTTCATACCTTCTTTCAGTTATTGGTATTCGGAGTATTGGAGTGTTGATTATCAGTGTTTTATGGTTTTGTTGTTTTTACATTTTGAGCTGCGTTCATTTTATCTGTTTACAAATTATGGATGGCAGAAAACGACTCAGTGGAGCCGAGTATAGAAAACTTGCCCAAGAAAAAAAGAAGAAAGAAAACGATGTGCTGTCACGAACACCGAAACTAGATTTTTTTTTTTTTTAAAACCTAATCTTGATGAAGATGAAGTCTTAAAAGAAAAATTAGGTAAGCAAACTAGAGAAGAATTAGGAATTTTTTTTTTTTTTATTTTTTTATTTTTTTTTTTTTTTTTTATTTATTTATAATTTCGGGCTTTTCGACCGCTTGGGTCATTTTCGCCCTGTAATACAATATAGGTTACAATTAGGTTGCAAATTACAATTTACAAATACAACAAAAATAAAAAAAAATCTGGTGCGTGCGCGCAACACACAACTTTCACTTACCAACTTACTTAGAATAGAAATTGACGTGTTTTGCTAAATATCATTTCCCAAATTCACACATTTTTCTACATTCATATCTTATTTTTTTAATCGTTAAAGCCGTTTTTGAGTAAATAAAGAAAACACGTGAAAATGATACGAAATTTATTAAGTAAAGTCCCCCCTCCAGTTAATCAATTTTGATGAAATTTTTACAGTAACATCTCTGACATATACATACATCAAATACCTAGTTTGATCAAAATCTTTACAGCCGTTTTTGAGTAAATAAAAAAAACACGTGAAAATGATACAAAATTTATTAAGTAAAGTCCCCCCTCCGGTTAATCAATTTTGATGAAATTTTAACAGTCATATCTCGGGCATGTACATACATTAAATACCCAGTTTAATCAAAATCGTTAAAGCAGTTTTTGAGTAAATAAAGAAAACACGTGAAAATGATACGAAATTTATTAAGTAAAGTCCCCCCTCCAGTTAATCAATTTTAATGAAATTTTTGCAGTAATATGTCGGGCATATACATACATCAAATACCCAGTTTGATCAAAATCGTAAAAGCAGTTTTTGAGAAAATCAAAAAAACACGTGAAAAAGATACAAAATTTATTAAGTAAAGTCCCCCCTCTGGTTAATCAATTTTGATGAAATTTTTACAGTAACATCTCTGGCATATACATACATTAAATACCCAGTTTGATCAAAATCTTTAAAGCCGATTTAGAATAAATAAAAAAAAACACGTGAAAATGTTACAAAATTTACTAAGTAAAGTCCCCCCTCCGGTAAATCAATTTTGATGAAATTTTTACAGTCGTATCTCGGGCATATTAGTACATCAAATACTCAGTTTAATCAAAATCGTTAGAGCCGTTTTTGAGAAAATCGAAAAAAACCTAAAAAGTTATTAAGTAAAGTACCCCCTCCCTTTAAGTAATTTTGATGAAATTTATGCTGTCACATCGCGGGCATATACCTACACTAAATACCCAATTTCATGATCGCACGGTTTATAGTTTTTGAGCTAGTCTGTTCACACACACACACACACACACACACAGACACACACACAGACACACACACACACAGACCATTTCGCGGGACTTGGTCATTTCGACTCAGGGGACCCCAAAACGTGTATTTCCGTTGAAAACCGGAAGTCGAAATTTTTCACGATCGCAATGCTTCCACTTACTATATATTTCATATATAGGTAAGTGAAAGTAAAAATATAAAGGTATAAAAATAGAAATAAAAAAATAGTGGATAGATGTTAAACTTAAATCCAGCAGAGAAGAAAAATGTGATTTTTAATTTATTTTTATACTAAATTTAAGAAAGGAATATAATAATAAATCAACGTACAGCTACTTAAACACATAATAAGATTTCTAGAGAATCTGATGAGAATGCATAATGAAATTTGGTGTAGAAGTCGGGAACATTTTGACGATGATTTTAATGCAACGGTGTAATAATATTATATATATAAAAATATTAGGATAAGTGTTACTGCAATTTGATGTTTTGTAAATTCAATATAATTTTGAATAATACCTCTAGATATAAACGAAATTAAATTAATACGAAAATTATTGTAGGTCCAACTAAAAGGATCTAAATATAATTTATATAATTTAATATAATTTAATTAATTTAATATAATTTATATATATTAATATAATTTAAATCTGGTGCGTCCGCGCAACACACAACTTTCACTTACCAACTTACTTAGATTAGAAATTAATGCGTTTTGTTAATTGCCACTTATCAAATGAACAGAAAAGTTTAATTATAACGCATTGGTTTGTCATTAAAGACGTACGGCGCATTCGTGAGCTCAAGGTGTTTTATGAGTTGACGGAATATTTTTCTTTTTTTCTCCTGTATATGTTTACTTGATTCTCTTCATATATCATATTTAGCCGTTTCTTTATTTTAAACCGTGATGAGAGACAGTTAATTTCCCAACATAAACTAAAACAAAGGTTCTTTATAGAAAAACAAAAAAAGCCTCTCAGAACATTTTAATAATGAAGCCCCTCAGAACATTTTAATAATGATAAAGCTTACCTGATATTAAATAACAACTAATTTTCATTAAACATAACGAATTTGATAAAAATCGTTAAAGCCGTTTTTGAGATAATCGATCAAAAAGGTAAAAATTGGACAACATTTATTAAGTAAAGTCCCCCCTACTGTTGATCAATTTTGATGAAATTTTTACAGTCATATCTCGGGCATATAAATACATCAAATACCAAGTTTGATCAAAATCGTTAAAACCGTTATTGAGTAAATAAAAAAAACACGTGGAAATGATACAAAATTTATTAAGTAAAGTCCCCCCTCAGGTTGATCAATTTTGATGAAATTTTTACAGTCGTATCTCGGGCATATCAATAGATCAAATACTCAGTTTAATCAAAATCGTTAGAGCCGTTTTTGAGAAAATCGAAAAAAACTTAAAAAGTTATTAAGTAAAGTACCCCCTCCCTTTGAGCAAATTTGATGAAATTTTTGCTGTCACATCGCGGGCATATACATACTCTAAATACCCAATTTCAGGTTCGCACGGTTTATAGTTTTTGAGCTAGTCTGTTCACACACACACACACACACACACAGACACACACACACACAGACCATTTCGCGGGACTTGGTTATTTTGACTCAGGGGACCCCAAAACGTGTATTTCCGTTGAAAACCGGAAGTCGAAAATTTTCACGATCGCAATACTTCCACTTACTATATATTTCATATATAGGTAAGTGAAAGTAAAAATCTGGTGCGTGCGCGCAACACACAACTTTCACTTACCAACTTATTTAGATTAGAAATTGACGTGTTTTGTTAATTGCCACTTCATCTTTCCACTTCAATTCAAAAATCTTTCCACATTCATTTCTTATTTTTTCCTTTTATGAGTAATTTAAAACACAGGTGAAAATGATACAAAATTTATTAAGTAAAGTACCCCCTCCATTTGATCAATGTTGATGAAATTTTTACAGTCATATCTCGGGCATATTAATACATCAAATACTCAGTTTGATCAAAATCGTGAAAACCGTTTTTGAGAAAATAAAAAAAACACGTGAAAATGAGACAACATTTATTCAGTAAAGTGCCCCTCCAATTGATCAATTTTGATGAAATTTTTACTGTCACATCGCAGTCACATACATATACTAAATACCAAGTTTGATCGAAATCATTAAAGCCGTTTTTGGGTAAATAAAAAAAAACACATAAAAGTGGGACACAATTTATTAAGTAAAGTACCCCCCACGGTTGATCAATTTTGATGAAATTTTTACAGTCGTATCTCGGGCATATAAATAGATCAAATACTCAGTTTAATCAAAATCGTTAGAGCCGTTTTTGAGAAAATCGAAAAATACTTAAAAAGTTATTAAATAAAGTACCCCCTCCCTTAGAGCAATTTTGATGAAATTTTTGCTGTCACATCGCGGGCATATACATACACTAAATACCCAATTTCAGGTTCGCACGGTCTATAGTTTTTGAGCTAGTCTGTTCACACACACACACACACACACACACACACACACACACACACACACACACACACACACACACACACACACACACACACACACACACACACAGACACACACACACACACACACAGACCATTTCGCGGGACTTGGTTAATTGGACTCAGGGGACCCCAAAACGTGTATTTCCGTTGAAAACCGGAAGTCGAAATTTTTCACGATCGCAATACTTCCACTTACTATATATTTCATATATAGGTAAGTGAAAGTAAAAACACAATGCAAGCACAACACAATAAAAATACAACACGAACAAAGGAAATATACAATATGGATACAAGAAATGTACAATTACAATTTAAAAAGCAAGTTAGATTTTATCAAGTATATTGTTCTTTCTGAGGAACAGCATCAGGTTGCTTAGAGCTTTTTGGTCCATTTGGAGAGTTTCGTCGAGGTTTTCTTTTAAGAGATGCTCTCGGGAAGTCTGGTATGCATAGCATTCAGTTAGGATATGGCTCACTGTGAGTGGAACCCCGCAGGAAATACATTGAGGAGGAGGTTTCTTGCACATCAGGTGCTCGTGGGTAAGTCGTGTGTGCCCAATCCTCAGCCTGGTGAGTACGACTTCTTCTTTCCTGGTCATGAGGATACTTTGATTTTTACGGCAAACATAGGGTTCTACGATTCGTAACTTGTTATCTCTCGTTTCTGACCATATTCTTTGCCATGCCAGCCATGATTTTTCTTTAATAAAAGAAACGACTTCATTATGTTGCGTGGTGATAATTGGTTGGCCTTCAATAACTGCTTCCTTTGCCAAAGTATCTGCCCTCTCATTACCTCTGATTCCGATATGACTCGGTAACCATAGAAAAAGAACCGTACAACCAGCCCTCTCCAGTGTTGTGAGTTTATTTAAAGTCTCTACAACTAACCAGTTTTTAGAAAAAGGGTCCTTTAGTGAAATAAGTGCGGATTGTGAGTCGGAACATAGTACCACGCGGCTTGTTATGTTGGGGTCAATGGATGTAACGGCGTAGTGAATTGCTGATAATTCAGCTGTAAAGATGGTAGAATAAGTTGGGAGAGAAAACATTTTATGTCCTGTTTCCGTCACTACCGCCGCGCCTACTCCCTGTTTGATTTTAGAGCCGTCTGTAAAAATAAATGACCATGTTTGATGGCTGCTTTTGAAGTGGTTAAACTCCGTTAGTGCTATAAGTGGGGAACTGTTTTTAGATTTTATTTTACGAATTTTGGGGATAGGAAAAGACCAAGGCTCTATTTCTGATCTATTGATTTTAGGAATGAGAGGGAATGTTAGGTCCAAATCGGTGAGATATGTTTTGCATCTATCAGGGAATAAAGGCCGATGTTTCCTGCAATTTGATGGAGGACTTACATTATTGCGAAACAAGGGATTGAGAGGGTGATATGGGAAGAATGTTACTTTAGCGAAGTAGGACAGCGATAGTGTCTTTCGTCTAAGGTTCAGGGGAAGCATTCCTGCTTCCACGTGTAAGCTTACTGTAGGACTTGAGCGGAAAGCACCTAAGGCTACCCTGAGTGCTGAGTTTTGGATGGGCTCTAACATTTTCAATGTCCTTTCATTTGCTGAATTGTAAGCTATACTGCCGTAGTCAAGCTTACTTAGAACGAGGCTTCTATAGAGCATTAATATACTTGCTTTGTCCGCTCCCCATGAGAGACAACTGACAGTTCTCAACAGGTTAAGTGATTGCGAGCATTCACTTTTTAATTTTTTAATGTAGGGTGCCCAGGTGAGTTTTTTATCGAAAATTAATCCTAAATACTTAACAGTTTGAAAGAAGTCTATTGGTTTTCCGTTAATTCTAATACTATTTACGGGGGGATTTCTTTTCCTCGTAAACAAAATCGCTTGTGATTTGGAATAGGATACAGTAAGACCTCCATCGGCCAGCCATGTAACGACCTCGTTGACGGAACTTTGTAAGGACTCTTGGATAGTCGGCAAATTCTTTCCTTTAACGAAAATTACTAGGTCGTCAGCGTAAAGTGAAATTTGGACTGGCGATTTGACTTTTTCGGCTACTTTATTTATCGCTAAAATGAAGAGTATTGGGCTAAGAACGCTACCTTGCGGTACTCCATTTTTTTGTTCAAAAGCTATGGAGATTGCAGACCCACATCTAACGTTAAATGATCGATTATTTAAAAAATGTTTAATGAACTTCAGCATTTCGCCGTTTCCTCCTGCATTGAGTAATGATTCAATAATATCGTTGCTCCTTACTGAATTAAAAGCATTTTCGATATCTAATAATGTTGCCAGCAGATGTTTTTTTGAATTTAATGCCCCTAAAATTTCTGATTCTAATTGTATAATATTATCGATGGTACTACGACCGGCACGGAATCCACTTTGCCAATCGTTTAATATATTTTTACTCTCGAGGTACCATTTTAGTCTAAATGCACCCATTTTTTCGAAAAGTTTGCAGACACAACTGGTCAATGCTATCGGTCTGTAACTCGAAACTGATACTTTTGATTTCCCTTTTTTAAGGATAGGATGGATATAGGCATTAGACCAGTCATCTGGGAAGTAGCCTAATCTAAATGCTTCATTGAGAAAATTATTCACACAGATTTTGCTATTGTAAGGTAAATTTTTAATCATCGAATAAGTAATATTATCAGGACCAGGGGAGCATTCTTTACAGGATTTAAGTGTGGCATTGAATTCATGAAAAGTTAAAGGATGGTTTAAAGGGCTATTGTCTTGAAGTAGTATATTTTCGCAGTATGTGTTACTTGAGGGTAAAATATTAATAGAACTGTTTGTGAAAGTGAGTCTAAAATGTTCCCCTAAGGAGTTAGCCAGTGCTGTAGGATCAGTAATTGCAGCACCTTCAGTAATCAAAAGATTTGGAGTTGAAGAGTGTTTTCTTCCCATGATGCGTCTCACGATATCCGAAACTTCACCTATTGGAGTATTTTTATTTATTTGTTCAATAAATTCTTTCCAGCAAAGTTTTTTTCTCTCTTTAATGACATAACGAGCGTGGGTTCTAGCAGTTAAATATTTTTCAAAATTTACCGAGCTCGGTTTATTTTTAAATTTTCTCAGTGCTTTTTTTCTTATTTTTATTGCTTTGCAGCATTCTTTTGACCACCATGGGACTGAAATCCTGCCGTTAGTTGGTTTACTTCTAGGGATAGAACATTCCGCGGCGTAAGTTATAGTTTGTTTTATGATTTCGTATTTAGAATCAATTGAACGGTCTATGGTCTGCAAATTTCCAATGTCCCCAAACTTCCAAAAATCCATGCAAATCCTGAATCCAAAAAGGATTCGGTAAGATTTTGGTATAGCTCCCAGTCTGCTTGTTTTATGAGCCAGCGGCTTACAGTGTATATTGCTAGGAATTCTGTTGAGAAATTTGATTATTATTGGACAGTGATCACTTCCGTAGGTGTCTTCCACAACGCTCCACTCCAATCTTGGGGCTATGTTTGGGGTTGCTATTGATAAATCGATGTTTGACATGTTACCGGTACTGGGGCAGATATAGGTATGAGTTTCATCATTGAGAATGATGAGGTTGTTAGATTCAATGAAGTTTTCGATCGTTTTCCCTCTGCTATCGGAATGTGAGGAGCCCCAAAGAGGGTTATGTCCGTTAAAATCACCGAGAAGAAGAACTGGGGTCGGAAGTTGATTGTATAGCTCCTCTAACGATTCTAAAGAGAGGTTATAAGGCGGGGGAGGAAGGTATATTGAACATAATGTGATTGGGAAGGGAGCTAAAATTTGGACTGCTACGGCTTGAAGTGAGGATTGGATTTGTACTGGCATGCAGGGAACTTTGTTGTTGATCAGGATACATACACCGCCACAAGCTTTTAGGCCACCTGAGTAGTCTTTTCTAAAGATATTAAATTGTCTAAATATAGCGGGTTGTTCTGGAACTAAATGGGATTCTTGTAAGCATATAATTTTCGGGTCATAGTATGCTGCTAAAGACTCTAAGTCAATTTTATGGTGTCGAAATCCTCTTATGTTCCATTGAAGTAGTATCATGTAGTAATTTGTTATAACAATGGGTAGGGCATTTTTTAATTTTTAACCTTTTATAATTGTTATAGTTTTACTTTTTATATCATATATCGAGTTTAATAGTTAGTTTTGAATAAGATGTTTAATTCTTTTTTTGGTTAGGTTTTCCTTTTTTAATTAGGAATTAATTGTGCCTTTTGTAGTATCGGACATAATAATAATTCGGTCAATACTTTATTAGCTAATATATAAATTACATACTGATTGGATTAAGTCAAGATACACAGCCCGATAAAGGTATGTTTCGGTCGGATTTTCTGGTAAATGCAATTAACCCTTTTCCCTTTCGGCCTTACTGACAATACTCGTCATTGCGTTGAGCTTAAAAGCCCTACGACTCATTTTTTCACCCTTGACAATAATTGTTTTCGTTTTCAAAGTAATTTCTATTTAATTTTTTACAGATTTCTTATTATCACCCAAATTCGAAGGTAAAAGATTTTCAGATACCTAATTTCTCTCCGTTTACTTTTGTTTTGATGGTAGGAATAATATTTTTTTAAACGCAATTGTGTTTTGCTAATTGATAGCACAAAATTTACAACAAACAAATTTTGTGGTAGTAATAAGCAAAACACAATCGTGTATAAAAAGTTTTAATAAAGTTTTAATTCGCGGGAGCTGCGTCATCTTAGCGCGTTTCCAAAAAAAAAAAAAAAAAAATAGTTCTGCCATTATTTAATTTAAATAAAAATATAAAATAAAAAAAAATAGTGTTTGGGGTATAAAAAAATGTTACCCCGCTCCGGATTCGGACCCGGCTCCTTTGGGTCGGCAGCTAAAATTCGATTATCCTGGGAACGGTTAGTCATATCAACTTGAAACTGGCTTTATTCGATTTCCTGCACTAAAATACATAGTATATGAGTATAAAAAATCCGTATTTTAAAAAAAAAAAATTTTAAATTAAAAAAATTTTAGCTGGTTAACGAACTCGTTCTTACAAATTTAACCAAGAATTTTTGTTTGAAATTTCAAAGAAATCGTTCAGTTTTGTGGCCTCTAGAACGCGAATAGACAAATAAATATATACATATACGTTTAGTTTTTTCCGGACCCGATTTGTTTTATCAGATCAACCTCATAAGCGTATTTCCTCTATAGGCGAGCGCAAGCGACGGTGCTGCTTCTTTGAGGAACTAGAAGGAACTAGAGAAACGGGGATAGAAGCCGTGCGATTACCTGGGATTCATAGGGTTTTCTGCGGTTTTTAATTTATTTTTCCATAATTAAAACCCGATCGAGCAAAAAATTATTGGAAAAATGTCTAACAGGTATTGCTCGGTCCCTCAGTGTTCTTCAAAAAAATCTAAAGATGTGTCATTCCATTTGTTTCTAAAAAATAAAAAGCTTCTTAAAGAGTGGATTGTAAAATTAAGAATAGATAAGCCTGTTTCGAAACATATGACGATATTTAGTCTTCATTTTAAAGAAAATGACTATGTTTATCCAGGTAAATATTAGTATTTGACATTTTATTATTCCAAAATGTTGGTTTTATGCAAATAACATTGGGACCATGGTGTCATATTTGTTTTTCTTCTTTAATTTTCCCCATTTTTGTCTTACATCCGTTGTGCTTAATTGTTCCAAGTTTTCAATGCGAAGCCTGAAAGTTTTGACAAATAAATAAATAATATGACAAAGAATCTAAGCTGTCATAACAATGATTGTATGAATAGGTAATTAATGTTATTACTAACCGAAAAACGTAGAGTAAAGTTACAATGATGTGTTTGCATTTACCAGAACTACCAGCTTTACACGTACAATGACAAGAAAATTGCTTATTATTATTAATAAATTTGATTTTCCACTTTTATTTGATGGGGCAGTCCTTTAAAATTGCTAGATTGAAGGCACAAGGCTTGTAAAATAACTGTTTTTTTACTTCTAGATATTATTCCACATGTTATTATTTGGTTTGCATGAAGAATAGCTTCAATTAATGGTCTCTTAAAATTACCAACTATCTCTATTACATCAACTAAGTCTATCCCCGTTCTTTCCGACATTTTGAAAATGCTACTAGCGCACCCTATAGTCGATTGCGCCCGCCTATAGTCGATTGCGCCCGCCTATAGGAAACGCGCTAACTAAAATATAATTACACTAGCAATAATGGATAATTTAAATTTTTTTTAGTGAATTTTATCATTGAATTTGATGAAGAATATTTTATTTAGAATTTTCAAAACTTCCAAATTTTGAAATACAAAAAAAAAAACTATTAAACAAAAATAACGGAATAGATTTAAAATTGAAAGGTTTTTTTTTTTCAATTAATGTTAAAACCTGATTAAAACAAATTTTTAGAAGATAAAATTAGAAATTATCTTTTGATATTAAAGATGTCACTGAAGTCAAAGAGGAAGCCAAACAACCTGCCAAACTTTCAGCCACGCGTCCAGTGGGAAATTCTTGAACACGATAGAACTTATATCGCATTACAGAGTCCTTCTTCAATAACATATTGAGCGGCATAAGAAAGGGCAAATCTCGTATTTCTCACATAAAATAGAAGATGAGTTCCTCGAAATTATTGCCAATAACATAAGGCAAAAAATAATACAAGATATTTTGGATGCGAAATATTTTTCCGTAATATTCGACTGCACTCCAGATATTAGCCACAGCGAACAAATGACTCAAGTAGTTCGCTACGTCAAAACAAATATATCGGAGGTAGAAGAAAGTTTTATTGATTTTTTCCCAGTTAGGGACAAAACAGGTAAAGGTCTCAGCCAAGAAATCCAGCCAAAAAAAAATTAGAGAAAGAGGGACTTGACTTAGCGAACTGTAGAGGCCAATCCTACGACAACGGGGCCAACATGGCAGGGAAATATAAAGGTGTTCAGTCCAGACTACTACAGGAGAACGAGTTAGCATATTTTGTTCCATGTACTGCTCACTCCCTCAATTTAGTTGGTGCTAATGCGGTCAGTGCTACTGTTGAGGCTAAGAATTTTTTGGAATTTTGAATAGCATGTATTCTTTCTTTGTCGCTTCAACTTCACGCTGGGAAATTCTCCGAAAATATGTGCCCCTAATATTGAAACCTGAAAGCAAGACAAGGTGGTCTGCAAGAATAGAAGCCGTCGAAGTTGTGTATAAACATTACGCTAAAGTTTTGCAGGCTCTAGAGGATCTTAAAAACCATGATCTGTCAACACCTCAAACTAAGGGTGAGGCCAGATCCCTTTTGAAAAATGTTGGAAAACTTGAGTTCATCGTTTTTGCGTGTTTTTGGCATGGTTTGTTGAAGAAAATCAATTTCTTCAGTGAGTTTTTGCAAAGAAGAGATCTTACGACAGATTTGGCTGCCTGGAACCTTCAAGGTCTCTTAACTTTCTTGAAGTCTTGCAGAGAGGTTGCTCCATCTGAGGCCATCTCTGAAGGTAAATTCTTGGGATCTACCATCTGAGTTCTCTGAAAAAAGACAGAGGAAAAAGAAAAAAATGCCTGATGAGATGTGTGGTGATGAAGCTCCGACAGTTGCTGAGAATGTGTTACAAGTACCCATGTTAGAGGTTATTGACCGGATGATTAAGGAGCTCAGTGAAAGATTTAAGGCGTTGGATAACATAAACGGCAAGTTTGGATTTTTGAGTGGAGCTAGAATCAAAGGAATGAAAGTTGAAGATTTAATAATGAAGGCAGAAGAATTGGCAGGTATCTACACTGCGGACCTTAACAATGAGGAATTCAAATTTGAAATTGAAGGTTTCAAGCATCACGCTTTATCAGTTGATGATGATTTCAAAGAAGCCACACCAAGAGAAACGTTGAATCTTATTTATAAAAATGAACTGGAGGAAGGATACCCGAACATTACTACCGCACTGAGAATATTTCTAACGCTGCCAGTTACAGTGTCATCTGGAGAACGAAGTTTCAGCAAACTTAAACTCATTAAAACCCATATGAGAAGTTCAATGGGACAGGAGAGACTCTCTAATCTAAGCATCATCTCAATTGAACACCAACAGGCTTCCCTTATCAACTTTGATGACATAATTAGTACGTTTGCAGCTAAAAAGGCTCGAAGAATTCAAGTTTAAGGACAATATATTATAACATTTTTCATTTAATTATTCTATCATTTTATTTCATTCTAAATCTAAATCTAGTCTGAATCATTTTTTGTTTGTTTTGATTTGTTTGTGTTAGTTCATTCAAATTTTTTACTATTTAATTTATTTTTAATGTAAATATGAATATCTGTAGTTTATTCTCAATGACTATCAATCTAGTTGTGATAATTATCTTTTTAATTTCATTGTGATATTATATGCATTTATGCATATATAATAATTGCATATTTTTTAATTATTCCTTTATATTCCCAATGTATGTTTATATTCATAGTTTGTTATAACTGACATTAATTGTCAAATTGTGATAGTCGTTTTTATTCAATCTCATTGTGATATTTTATATACATTATATAAATATTGTATATCTATATAAATAAAGATGAAATTCTGTTTGTTTGTTTATTTGTTCTTTATAGAAATCCATACCGTTTGTCCTAAATTCTCCAAATTTCGCTCAGTGGTTCTTTGATACCAGGTGCGGACACCTGTCCATATTAAAATTGCATAACTTCAGCCGATCTTCAGCTGAAATTCCTTATTCTACAAATTTCGCTCAGTGGTTCTTTCAGACCAGGTGCGTACACCTGTCCATATTAAAATTGCATAACTTCGGCCGATCTCTGGGTATATTCTTTATTGTTATAATAATCGTTTTGATCTCGCTTTACATTGATTTTTACAAAATCGACCGTTTGAGTCGATAAAAGTCTCAGTTTATAGATTTAAAAAATTAAATTCTCCGGGTGAAACCGGTATATACAGCTAGTATATTATATACCTAATTGTGATATTTTTTTTTCTATTATTCCTTTATGTTCCCAATGTAAATTTATATCCATCGTTTATTCTAACTGATTTTAATTGCCCAAATGTGATAATTATCTTGATTGAATCTAATTGTGATATGATTAGTCATCTACAAGAAATAAGTAATAAATTAATGTGATCAATATGTAAGTGATTTTCATAACATACATAATTATCGTGTGTAATTTCAACTATCGCATTTAAAAAATAGCTTGCGGAGCTATACCAGGTGTGTAAATATGAAACCGGAATTTTTCAAATAGCAAATAAGAGTTGATTTTGTAAAAATGATACGTACTTTTTTATTCGAAGTACTATCCTTCGCTATCTATGCATTTTTCCCATCATTCAGGCAATTTGTGGATTCCCCGCCAAAATAATGCTTCCTCTTCTGAGTCAAACCAATCACTTAACCAATTTCGTACATAAGTGAAGCGCTGCTCAGCTAGTGCGTGTCCCATCAATGCAAATAGGTGGTAATCGGATGGGGCCAAATCTGGTGAATAAGCCGCATGCGGAAGAATTTACCAACCAAACACTTGGATCGTTTCCTTGGTCCGTTTAGCCGAATTTGATGGGGCATTGTCTTAGAGCAAGATCACTTTGTGTGTCCTTTCTTGATATTTGGGACTTTTTGGCGCGAATCTTTATTCAAATTTATCATCTGTTGTAGGTAGCGTTCCGTATTAACAGTTTCCCCAGGTTTCAGCAGCTCATAGTAGGTAACACCCATCTGATCACACCAGACACTGCGCATTTTCTTCCTCCCCAAGCGATGCCGATGGTTCACCAGGAGTTACCCAGGATTTTTTACGCTTAGGATTCTCGAAGTAAATTCACTTTTCATCACCAGTCACAATTGGATTAAGAAATGACTTTTTTTCTGTACCTGGCGAGCAGCATTTGCCATGAGGTTTTTCGAGCTTCCTGCTGCCTGTCATTCAGTTGGTGAGATACCCATTTTCCGACCTTCTGGATCTTTTCCATGCCTTTCAAACAAATGGAGACGGTGTCACATGTAATAATTGTCCAACAAACGCTTCCGAATCAGCGTTTTCAAAGTTTTTTTTTGTGGTTTTCCACGGTCTTTGTTTCTTTTATCGAAATCCATCTTTAAATTTTTTGAACCAATCGAAACATTGAGATTTGCCTAGGGCATGCTCCCCGTAAGCTTCAACAAGCATCCTATGTGATAATGCTCCAATTTTTTTCAGAAGGAAACGGAAAATAAATGCTGTCCGTAAATCTTGATTTGTTGGCACAAAAGTCGACATGTTCAACGCCACTAAAAACACGGTTATAGAATGAAACTGATGTTGGTATCAATTGGATCTCTTTATTACATGTAGGCAAAAGCAGATAACACTACTGACGGATTAGTTAGAAGATTACATTGACTGCTAACTCCTATCATTGGCGAATTCCTGGCAGCTTGATCTTTGCCCCCCTGACAAATCTCCTAGTTCCGGCCCTGTGTGTATTTCACTATTTTACAATAATAATGAATATACCCTTTTTTCTTTGTATTGAAAGTAATTTTGAACTGAAGAATACTGAAAGTAAATTTCTTACAAATCAATAGAAGATATCTTAGCGTAGTAAAAATCGACCTGTGGCAGAAACCCGACAATTCAAGTTACTTGAGGTAGCCAATAACTCAACAGGATTACAATTTATCTGCCCAAGAGCACATTAATAGCGTCGATATATTTTTTTAAACGGAAAAATTATAGTATTGATAAATATATATATATATATATATATATATATATATATATATATATATATATATATATATATATATATGAAAAAATCCAATAGATACGTAGGAAAAAGTAAAGCATAAATATATAAGTACAAAGTAAATGTATAACAATGTAAAAAACATTTTCCATTTTTTTGCGAATGCCAAATGTTGAAACTTTTGTGACTTTCAAAAACCTATGAAGAACTACTCTGCACATTTCAGGATATTGTTAGACGGGATAGCATCCGATGCAAAAAGCTTGCGGTTATTGGAATGCTGTAGGTACTGATTAAAAGTGAAGAAACTCACTGAAGACACCTTGCTCGCCATGAGGCCTCGCCTTTCTGATCTTATAATGGGCTACTTTAAGGAAGTACTTCACCACCGTCTTGTCTCGTATTGAAGCGAAATGGGCCCTCCCGGACTACTGAGTATCAGAGTTTCTCACAGGGCATGGGAGCTTACGAACTAAGCTCCATGGCTTTGGGATTAATCCCCTATGCCCTAGCTATGGTGTCTTAGAAACTCCTGTTCATATTTTTGTATTCTGCACTGCGTTTGAGACACAAAGAGCCAGGATTGTTGAGGATGACTAGACTCTTTGTCCTCTCGGAAACTGATTTCCTCAGCTAGTCAATGAGAATAACTACCCAAACTACAAGGAGTTTGTGTACGGGTGGAAAACAATAATGAAAGAAATTATCTTATAATGATTATAAGAGCATTATTTCTTGTGGGGCGAGTCCACATCTGCCACTATTTTTCATTTTATATGTATATAATGAAAAAAAACATTTTATAAAAAAAATTAAACCGACTTCGAAAACTACGAACCAGTAAAAATAAATGCACTGAAAAGTATGAAATAATTACCTTCTGATTTTTATGAATACGCAGCAAAATTGAAAAGCGGAAAAATACATTAAAACAGATAATTTTATTTTGATTAGTACGAATACATACTAACTGTTAATAAAAATTATTAAATTAAAATATTAAATACCATGCTCAATACTTAACAATCTTTTCGGAGGCGGCGCAAAATATAAAATCTATAGAGAATTTTAAGATTTTCCTAATTATTAGTGTTACCACATTTAAATTTCGCGCCGCCTCCGAAAAGATTGTTAAGTATTAAACATGGTATTTAATATTTTAATTTAATAATTTTTATTAACAGTTAGTATGTATTCGTACTAATCAAAATAAAATTATCCGTTTTATTGCATTTTTCCGCTTTTCATACGATTTTCAATTTTGCTGCGTATTCATAAAAATCAGAAGGTAATTATTTCATACTTTTCAGTGCATTTATTTTTACTGGTTCGTAGTTTTCGAAGTCGGTTTAATTATTTTTATAAAATGTTTTTTATTTTATACTTTTTAGTGGCGGAAGATAATTTCTAATATAAGGCGGAAGGAAGCAATGCGTTGATTTCTAAAACAAATTCTGTATGCTTTTTTTTATACAGATTTTAAGTGCATTTTGAACTGATTTCCGGTTTTCGAAGTCGTTTTTTTTTTGTATTTATTTATTTATTTTTACTTTCACTTACCTATATATGAAATATATAGTAAGTGGAAGTATTGCGATCGTGAAAATTTTCGACTTCCTGTTTTCAACGGAAATACACGTTTTGGGGTCCCCTGAGTCAAAATAACCAAGTCCCGCGAAATGGTCTGTGTGTGTGTCTGTGTGTCTGTGTGTGTGTGTGCGTGTGAACAGACTAGCTCAAAAACTATAAACCGTGCGAACCTGAAATTGGGTATTTAGAGTATGTATAAGCCCGCAATGTGACAGCAAAAATTTCATGAAATTTGCTCAAAGTGAGGGGGTACTTTATTTAATAACTTTTTAAGTTTTTTTCGATTTTCTCAAAAACGGCTCTAACGATTTTGATTAAACTGAGTATTTGATCTATTTATATGCCTGAAATATGACTGTAAAAATTTCATCAAAATTGATCAACCGGAGGGGGGACTTTACTTAATAAATTTTGTATCATTTTCACATGTTTTTTTTATTTACTCAAAAACGGTTTTAACGATTTTGATAAAACTTGGTATTTGATGTATTTATATGCCAAAGATGTGATAACCAACATTTCATCACAATTGATCAACCGGAGGGGGGACTTTACTTAATAAATTTTGTATCATTTTCACGTGTTTTTTTTATTTACTCAAAAACGGTTTTAACGATTTTGATCAAACTTGGTATTTGATGTATTTATATGCCCGAGATATGACTGTAAAAATTTCATCAAAAATGATCTACGGGAGGGGGACTTTACTTAATAAATTTTGTATCATTTTCACGGGGTTTTTTTATTTACTCAAAAACGGCTTTAACGATTAACAAAAATAAGATATGAATGTAGAAAAATGTGTGACTTTGGGAAATGATATTTAGCAAAACACGTCAATTTCTAATCTAAGTAAGTTGGTAAGTGAAAGTTGTGTGTTGCGCGCACGCACCAGATTTTTATTTTTTTTTATTCGGTACCCCTCTTTAGATACTACAAGTGAGTTTGGTTCTTTAGTTGGTTGTTCTATCCATGGTGGGAAGGACGAGATCTATTCCGTGGGTCCCTCGCGAAATAAAAGTCAGCCCACCCAGGTAACGCTATAGCGTTATCCAACGTTATCCAACGTGGTATACCACGTTCGTCCCGGGTCTTTATATTATATATTATTATTATTATTATATTATATTATATATAATATAATAATAATATATTATATATTATTATTATTATATTATATATTATTATATATTATTATACTTTATAATAATATTTATTACATTTATAATATTTATTATATTAAAATACTTATTATTATTATTATACTTTATATTATATATTATTATTATATATTATATTATATATTATTATTATATTATATATTATATTATAATTATATCAATTTTAATCAACTTTGTATTATAATAGTCACATTATCAATTTTATGAATATGCACAGAAAATTGAAAATCGTTTGCCGTTAGGTGCAGTACATACCTTTCAACAACCTGGCTACTTTGATTTTTTGTAAAGACCAATGTTCCATCGGGAAGACACATAAAACTTTTTTTCCACAATGACTATCTTTTTCCTTTGCGGAATATTGTCTTCGGTCCTTGTTTATTACATACATCTGTGTTCCGAGAGGAGGTGTTCAGTTTTGCTCGGCTGTAACATGAATCCGGCAACTTCAAGATGTCGTAGGTATAGGAACAGTTGGGATTTTGGCCGTTTCTTCGACCAGTTTTATTGGTAAATATAATAAACAACATATAGGTTTGTTATTTCGGTATCTGGGAATACGACTGCCTCGAAATGGAAACAATTCTTGACAAATGACTATCTTTAAGATTTTCGTCTCTAGACTCCCTTATCGAGTGCTACCCTAGGGACGTTATCGTAACTTAAAGAAAAAAATTAGACAATTTACCATCATAGATGGAAGAAAATAATATTAAAATTTTTTAGCGGGACGTATTTATTTCATGACTGGAATAATAATAAGTCCATATTATGGTCATATCCATAATATTTTTCTTTATTTTAAAACCAAATTTAAGCTTCGTTAATAGTTTTTGTTATCCCAGAATAAATAATTTGGCACTTACAGCAATTTTCATCTAAACACCTCAATAGTTGCAGAAACATAATTAAAAACCGATAATAGTAATCTGGATAACATAACAAAAGTGTCACTCCAGAGTGAAGAATCCGCACAAGATTTTATGATTACATTGTATATTTATATCCGACAGAGATCGAGTGTATCCGGAAGCTGACAGAGGTGCCTGAATCTTTTGTTAAGGCCTCTAAATCAAATGAAAAAGAGCTTTTCCAGGAAGCATTGAATTCCTTTTTAATGTGCATAACGAGTGGAAGTCGAAAATCAAAATCCAATTTAAAACAATAATGGCTAAGACTTTACGAATCTTTTTTAAAAAGGGTTATTAATGCTCGGCCTTTCTTTAAATTTTATGAATTTAGTGGTTTTATGATTATGCTGTCCATCCGTCGTTTAGACATTCATTTAGGATTTTTTACTGTTATAGGTGTTTAATGTGCTTTAATCTTCTTAAATCTATAAAAAAAATCTTTTAAGCAACCCAAAAAAATGTTCTTGAGTTTTATTTCTTGGCAAAATTTTCCAGGAACAGGGTCGAAACAACTTTGCCGGAACCATAAAGAAGTGTTTCATTTTTCAGAAAACGACAGCGATATTCCACTGATATTATATATCTTTATTAAAATCTATTGTTGAAAATTTATTTAAGGTTATGTATAAGGTTTGTTCCAACAAGCACTTAAACCACGTCAATAACTAACACACTTCACATGTTCTCCCCCACTCTTATAATTCTGAATTTGATTGGTTTGTTTTCCCAACCGATTCATCGACCATTAAAACATGATTGAGCATTGCTTGAAATCAACCAATCAAATTTAGAATAAAATAAGCGGGGATAGTACATGATCAGTTTGTTATTTATCAACGTGTTTTAATAGTTTGTTGGAGCATACCTTATGATATATATGCCATATGTTTTTCAAATAAGTAAATATTTTGAGCGATAATTAAATAATTATTTTCATGTTTTTTCCCAATAACTTCTTAAATAAATTAAGAACCCAAAAAAGGTTTTAATGGGACCACATTGGGAAAATACTCTACAAGATGCAAAAGGTTTCGTTCCAACTGGTCCAACCATCTCGGAGTAATCGGTGGACATACATAGAAAAAAAAAAAAGGCACATACGTATCGAATTGAGTAACCTCCTCTTTCGAAGTCGGTTAATAAAATAAAATAATACTCCAGTGAATACAGCATTAAAATAATATGTATCTCCTATAAGGGTCAATCCAGTCTAGTTGCTTCAACATTTTTATTTTTTAAAAATAATTTTACCATAGAAAGAACAATGCATCAGAAGTACAAAAGTTCAATTATTTTATTTTTTGAATTTTCTTTTTTCCAATTACGGCCATGTTACTTTCGAAAAACCGCGCATTTTTAGTTATTTTAGTGCTCTGCTTCAAAGCAAATATCTCTTCTTTTACTCATCCTGGAACATTCATATAAAGATCCTTAGAAAGGTCTGACCTTTAATAAAGGTTTACAACTATGAACTTAAAACTAAGTATTGGGTCATTCTCCCAATACATACAAATTTATGTCCCAATGAGATTATATTATTTGTGTGAAATTGCTAATAATTCAATTGCATCCACTGGTTAATAGAAGACCTCAGCTTGTTGTTCAAGAATTTTTATCTCAGTAACAATTTGTTTATGGGCCTAAATTTAAACTTAAAATGTCAATATCTATCTCCCTCACCTGTCCCAAAGCTCAAGTTGCTGACTTTGATGGCGGAAAAAAGATATATATTCTTTTATTTATGACCTAGTTTTTTTTTTCATACTTGTTAGAAGGTCTTAATTATTTGGTTTTACGGGATATTGCTATTTTCGTATTATAGAAAAAAGTTATGATCCATAATCTACCTGTCCCATAGATGCAACCTATCTCCCTCACATTGTTTTGAAATCGGGCCTCAAACCTTTGGAAACCTTTATTTCATTATAATTCATTACTGGCAACATTGTAACAGATTCCCGTCTCAACAAGGATAAACTTTTTCACAGAAGTTCTGCTCTCGTTACCTCGTGAGGGTGTTTTTATCGGTTAAAACAGTGAGTGTCGTTTCATTTCCTATCTCACTCACCAACTGATATTTCCTAAAAGGTGAGTTTGATTCACGTTATATTACGGTTAATTTGTAGGTTTACAAGGGATTTCAATAACCCATAAATGTTGTTCATAAGAGACTGAAATGGAATGGTCTACTTTAATATAACCACAAAAACCTATCTCCCTCACATCTATCTCCCTCACTGGTGTGGAATGAGGGAGATAGACTTTGAGTTGAGTTTAGTAAAACCTGAACTCTAAACTTATTTAAATATTTAAGAGAAATTGATTTTCAGGTTTCTTTAGAGCACTTTTAAATAATATTTAGAGATTACATAGACTTAATTAGTTGACACGTATTTGTTTTGTTAGTTTGTTTAACGTCCCTTTATGCAACTTAGGCTAGACGGACGATGCTACAGTGGGAGTCCTAAATTTTGCATATCCAGGTATAATTAGGTAACTTAGGTGACTTTAACCGTACCGAATACCGGGCATCGCACAGGCTCGGGTCCTATATTTTTCGTCCTATATAGGGACGCTTTTCGCTTACAACTCGCAAACGAAGGGATTAACCGAAAAAAAATGTATATGACCGAAAATGTTGTCCTTGAAAACCTGAAAAGATTGACACCATTTAGAAACCTCTACGACCATTTTTTCGCAAAAAAATGGGTTTTGCGCTTATAACTCGCAATCGAAGGCGAAATGAGTGATTTGTATATTTTTCCGGTACAGCGGTTAAGGAAAGCTTTAAAATGATGCCTTATTCATGAAATTTAATAAGTTATTAAGGAAGTTATGGCGTACCGACAAAAAAAAGGCCTTGAGAAATATATATATGTTTCTATGAAGGCATTTTTTGTAAACACCATTAGCAACCTACCTTCTAACAATTAGTGAAAAAAAATCATTGGAAAATGTAATTTTTTCGCAATGAAATTAGAACAATGAAATTTGGATGAAATGGGAGAATGACCCTATTACGGTCCATGTACTCAAAGTTTCAAGCGGTAATTTAAAAAAAAACGGGTTTTCAAAAATTATTTTTTACAAGAAGGCAAATGACTAAGTTTTTGTTATTTTTTTATTTGATAGATAAAGGTAGGGACTATAAATTCACAAAGTTTCAAGCAGTGGACTTGCACGGTTTTTTTAATACAAATTTTTGAAATCTTGAAATTTCCAAAATTTCAATAGTTTAAAGCTTGATATCTCGGTTGGGCAAGAAAATAAAAATTTGAAATTTAGCCCAGATTTAGTCCCTCGGTAGAGAATTGAACTGTAAAAATTTCATTTTGTGGACTCAACTAATTGCAAGGATATAAAACATTGAAAAATACTAAAGACATTGGAAAAATAAAAATTCAAAAAATAAAATAATAGCACTTTTGTATTCCTGATTCTATGGTAAAAAAAAAAAAAAAAAAAAAAAAAAATGTTGAAGCAACTAGACTGCACCACTTCATATCAATTGACCCATGTATCCATTGGCATAAAAAGTTTACAGGCAGTTCGAGGATACTCCAGCCTTATTTTGCGCCCGTCTGCTGCCGGTAACTTTAACACGTTCACGCCGGCGTGTACCACCGGTGGTCCGCCCTAGACTTCTTCATCGGACAGTATAGTCAATCACAAAACTTTCCACGACGATGTATAATTTTATTGTTTATTTTATTATTGTTGGATTGCTGCATAATGCCCTTGAATAACTCCCGTCAGATAGAGCGAAAATCATTAAGATCACCCGCCTAGGAGCATGAATTACAGTCCCGGCGTGAACGTGTTAATTGCTCAATGTGAACCTTTCTTCGTTTCCTTTGGTTCTTTAATACTTTCAATCGTTACAACGTTGTTTTGTCTGATTACTATTACCTTAAATGGTTCCTTGTATCTGACCACTTCTTTTCCCCTGTTCGAAGCTAATTTTTTATACACTATGGTTTCTATGTTTATATCTCCCGTCCAATCTTGTACATTGGCACTTTTCCGGGCTACCCGCCTACTATTTTCCGCTACGATGTTCTATGTGCTTTATCCCACACTTTACCGTTCTCGATTTTTACCATTGTTACGATGTTTACCACTGTTTCTAAAAACTCTCCTTCTACCGCCTTATCACACTGCCCCGTCTCCTTTGCCTGAGCCCGAATAATATTTCGAACGGGGAGAATCCTTTCCCCGAATGGATGGAATGATTATAAGCGGCTATAGCTCTCACCACATATGGCTCCAATATCAGGTCAATGTGATAGACTCGCAAATGTTCCCCCAATGTGCTATGGAGGCGCTCGATACTCGCATTGTCTAACTCCCACTCCGCGTCTGACGATATTCTTTCTGATACACTATAAAACTGAAACCATGTTTTAAGGGGCCCCCTTAACCGCCTCCGTAGATCGTTCCCGTAACTGATATGTCATTGCTGTTCTGCTTAACAAGTCAATTACCGTGACCCATTAAACAATCTCAAAGAGAAAATATCCACTTGTAGGTCGCTTAACGGAGTGCTGGGTGTAGGTGTTCCTTCCTGTATCACTTTTGGTGGGTGCCGGTGGTATTCGTTGCATGACACATGACGCAAGTCCCTACTACTTCTTCTATTGTTGTCTTCATGCTCCTGTACCTGACGCCTCTAGCGTCTCATTCCTGCGGGGATTGGTCTTCTTCTGATGGTAGGTGATTGTTAATTCCTTTTGCTGTTCAGCTTCTTTTATAGTTTCACCATTCCACCACACCGAACGAATTCCCGATATATTGCGATTTGCTCACTTCTCCACACTTTCTCCCCATTTTTATCATTTTCCAACCATTAATGCAATTTTCCGGGTCTAGACGCGTCATTTAACGCCCTACAAATTTGGTTTTGGCGAGCACCTGGTTGGACCATATCGTTGTGATTTTGCACCTCCCGTATTTTGCTTATTATACTTTCATCAGTCCGGATGTTTTAGTTTTCCGCATGATTTGGAAATGTTTATCATTTATGGAATCATTCGTTTTTTCCATGTTTGGCGGTCTTTCCTCCTTCGAGCTCTGGTTCTCCGCTGACTCCCTCTCATCCTCTGCCTCTTCAGGATCTTGTTATGCTTCACATTATGTTATCCAATCTCGTAGAAACTGTCCATTCGGATTTCCTCCCCTCTAGCACTATAGTCTATCATTTCCTATGCGCATTCTATGAATGACCAATCCCGATGTCGATAAGACCTCCCACTACCGTGGCACTCAACGAATCAATAATTTCTCCGTTATCTGGTTATACCGAGCTAGCGTCCCGGCATATTGTCCGCTTGATTGTCAGATATTTCTCACGGAACATTTGTAAAATATCTTCCTCAGAGGTACACCTTCCGCCTCCATATGCCTTCTTCAATCTTTCTTTCACTATCAAGGGGTTTCTTCGCCTGTTTGAATGTGGTTAAGGATACTTCTATTCACACTAAAAACTAGCGACGATTTCAGTGCTTCGGCATATCTCGAATTGACTAGATTTTCGGAAAATTTTATATTTACACTTTTTATAATGCGATGGCCAACCTTTAGAAAATGATGAAGTTCCCCGGTTTCTTCTGCGAATCGCTTTAAGTCAGATATCCCTTTCCGCAGGTCTTGACAAGTTTCCACCCTCAGCTTTATTCATTATAGGCTGTTTGAATGTGCTGCCGCCAACGATTCTCGGGGTAATGACGGATGTCCGAAATATTCAGGACCGGTGGTCTCTCTGGCGGTCTTCGCATTTCATCTGGTTTTTGTTGTGTTTTTTTCGAAAATTCACGACCAGACAAAAAACAAACGAAAAAAACGAGCCCCGCACATTCGTGATCCCGGGTTTCAGCACCACTTCGACGTTCCCGAGAGAAAACAATACAAATAAAAGAAAAATGGTTAGCCATGAGAACCCTCGGTAGCCGCCCCAAACTCCAATGATGTGGATATGGCATCCACTAAAAATTTAGGACAAGCCTCGCCGCTCAGTGGAGTTCTTGGTCCCGGAGGCTGTCGACGAACGCTTGGACCCCTAAACACTCCAACAAACTTTCCGTGACTGATTGGTAAGGCAGGCTTTGAGAGCCTGTAGGATATCTAGATCGTCGCCTCTGAGGGCCACGGTAAGGGTAACTGCCTTATCTCTATGTGACCATCCATTAGCACTATCCGCTTCGTTAAACTGAGGTAATTCGACCAGGACGACTTACCATCAAAAGTTGGGTAAATAAATTAATTACTAATTAATTAATTAGTTGTTTTTAACATTATTAACAAATAAAGTATGAATTTTTTTTTTTTTTTTTTTATAGATGACTTTAAACAAGAAATAATAAGAAGATTAGAATGCTCGTTTGATGATAGCGATTACGTCTGTCCAATGAATGGAGAGTGGTCTAATTGGAGTGATTGGGGGGAATGTGTAGGAGAATGTGGTCAAGTCGGAGTTAGGCAAAGGTTTAGAAAATGCAACAATCCTGTTCCATTATTTGGAGGAGAAAATTGCAATGGACCCGCCCGATCAGCAATGGAATGCCGAATGCCAGGTTTTTCACTTGCATTATTTTTAATATTTATTGGTCCATAATTTGAAAAAGTAAATTTTATAAGCATTTTAAGAGCTACTTTCCCCTTTAAATAGACTTACACTTACACGATAAATACGATATTGTGGTCGGCTAATAGGTTAATAATGGCGCTGAATGTGAAAATTATATAGATTTTTCGATTACTCGTTCAGGTATCGGTATCGATGCATTACAACTTACGCCATATAAACGATATTGGGGTTCGCTCTAAGGTTAATTAAGATGCTGAATTTGGAAATAATATCGATTTTTCGATTAGGCGCTCAGATATCGATGCATTACAACTTACGCCATATGAACGATATTGGGGTTCGCTCTAAGGTTAATTGAGGCACTGAATTCGGAAATGTTATCGATTTTTCGATTACGCACTCAGGTATCGATTTATTACAACTTACGCCATACCAACAATATAAGGGCTCACTGTAACGGTAATTAAGGTGCTGATTTCGGAAATAATATAGATTTTTTGATTAGGCGCTCAGATATCGATGCATTAACACTTACGCGATAAATACAATATTGTGGTTGGCTAATAGCTTATTGAAGGTGTTTATAAGGCTTGTGTGAGATAAGGCTTAAAAGATTGATGGATCGTTTCATGAGATTTATCCTTGGTCTCCCAAGACACTCTCACATCTCCGAATATTATTCCCAGCAAAGTTTCCTTTTTCCGAATTTTCGAAGACAGTACCTGCTCGGCTGCTTCCTCTTCCAAACTCTAAGAGCGAAAAAACCCACATACATTCTTGACATCCTTACCCCACGGTCGTCCATCCATCAGCTAAATACAAGATCCCAACCTACAGACTTGTATATCCCCACTCATAGATCCGCCTGTTTCGATAAATCCTTCGTTGTTCGTGCCACCCAGTTTTGGAATTCCTTACCCGGATCCGTTCGTCAAGCTTCCTCCCTAGCCTCGTTCAAACACCTCTTATTTCTCCATCTCCTGGAACATCAATGTTCCCTGCAGATGTAAAAATTATTATTTTCTTTGATATAGTCTTGAAGGTTTGTACAAATACTTTTGTTTTATTATTTATTTATGTTAATAATGGCACTCTTCTTTTTGTTATTTATATTTTTTACAAAGCACGTGAATACTGAAGTTATGATTTATTTTCATTTATTATTAAAGTGTATATTTTTAGTTTTTAATTTCAACAATTGTATATAGTACAGCCAGATAAATGCTGCCTGAACAAATTGTTAACAATGTTATTAGGGGGAGTAAATGTCCCAGAATAAAGTAAAAAATTTTCATTTCATTTATTTAGAAAATAATATCTATTTTTCGATTACTCGCTCAGGTATCGATTTATTGCAACTTACACGATAAATACAATATTATGGTCGGCTATAGGTTATTGAAGGTGTTGATTTAGTAAAGAATATCAATTTCAACACAAGGTTAGATTACGTATGAAAATAAAAAAAAGTTGTACCATTTATTTTGGAACTTAAAAGTTTTGTTTAATTGGAACAATATTACTTGTAGATAAGTGTATTTTAAAATATAAAGATACAATGATATGTCAATATTATTATAATTTTAAAAAACAATAAAGTTTTGTTATTTTTGTTATTTGAAAGAGTGGTGATAACTTATTTAAATGAAGCGTATTGAAAATTAGATACAGTCGAGAAAAATTGTATAAATAATATTGAAAATTGAATTATTTACAGATGACTAATTTCTTGAAAATATTTAAAGTGTATGCAACTTATAACCACAATTGCGTTTCCATAAATCCATAAATCGATACCTGAGCGAGTAATCAAAAAATCGATATCATATCCGAATTCAGCACCTTAATTAACCTTAGCGAACCCCAATATCGTTTAATGACGTAAGTTGTAATAAATTGATTTATGAACGCGTAATCGAAAAATCGATATAATTTCCGAATTCAGCACCTTCAATAACCTATAGCCGACCATAATATTGTATTTATCGTGTAAGTTGTAATAAATCGATACCTAAGCGCTTAATCGAAAAATCTATATAATTTCCAAATCAGCACCTTTATTAACCTATTAGCGGACCACAATATCGTATTTATCGTGTAAGCTGTAATAAATCGATACCTGAGTGTGTAATCCAAAAAACGATTGCATTTCCGAATTCAGGGCCTCAATTAACCTAAGAGCGGACCCCAATATCTTTTCTATCGCGTAATTTGTAATAAATCATTACCTGAGCTCGTAATCGAAGAAAAATCGATATTATTTTCACAATCAGCACCTTCATTAACCTATTGGCCAACCACAATAACGTATTTATCGTGTAAGTTGTAATAAATCGATACCTGAGCGCGTAATAGAAAAATCAATATAATTTCCGAATTCAGCACCTTAATTACCCTTAGAGCGAACCCCAATATTGTTTATATGGCGTAAGTTGTAATTAATCTATACCTAAGTGCCTAATCGAAAAATCTATATCATTTCCAAATCAGCACCTTTATTAACCTGTTAGCCGACGACAATATCGTATTTATCGTGTAAATTGTAATAAATCGATACCTGAGTGCATAATCGAAAAATCGATAACATTTCCGAATTCAGCGCCTCAATTAACCTAAGAGCGGACCCCAATCTCGTTTATATCGCGTAATTTGTGATAAATCGATGCCTGAGCGCGCAATAAAAAAATCTATATCATTTGCGAATTCAGCACCTTAATTAACCTTAGACCGAACCCCAAAATCGTTTATATGGCTTAAGTTGTAGTAAATAGATACCTGAGTGTGTAATCAAAAAATCTATATCATTTCCGAATTCAGCGCCTCAATTAACCTAAGAGCGGACCCCAATATCTTTTATATGGCGTAATTTGTAATTAATCGTTACCTGAGCGCATAATCGAAAAATCTATATCATTTCCTAATTCAGTACCTTAATTAACCTTAGAGCGAACCCCAATATCGTTTATATGGCGTAAATTGTATTAAATCGATACCTGAACACGTAATCGAAATACCGATATCATTTCCGAGAGATCGGTAGGTTGTGTCTTGGAAAATAGGAAAATAAAAGGAACAAACTATGGTTTGATGAATATTGTGTTGACATGTGCGAAAATGTAAATAAGCGATAATATTATAAAGATCGATATGTTTTGTCATGGAAAAAGGGAAAATAAAAGGAACAAAGCTCGGTTCAATGAATATTGTGTTAACATCTGCGAAACAAGAAATAAGGGATAATATTAAAGAGATCAATAGGTTTTGTCTCTGGAATAAGGGGAAAATAAGTAGAACAAACCTTGGTTCGATTAATATTGTGTTAATATGTGCTAAAAAAGAAATAAGGGATAAAAGTATAGAGGTCGGTAGATTGTGTTTTGAAAAAAGGGAAAATAAAAAGAACAAAACTTGGTTCAATGAATAGTGTGTTAACATGTGCGAAAAAAAAAAATAAGGTATAATAGTATAGAGATCGGTAGGTTGTGTCTTGGAAAAAAGGAAAATAAAAGGAACAAACCTTGGTTCAACGAATAGTGTGTTGTCATGTGCAAAAAAAAATAAAAAAATAAGAGATAATAGTATTGATAGCGGTAGGTTGGGTCATGGAAAAAAAGAAAATAAAAGGAACAAAGCTTGGTTCGATGAATATTGTGTTAAAAAAGAAATAAGGGATAATAGTATGAAGATCGGTAGGTTGTGTCTTGGAAAAAGGGAAAATAAAAGGAACAATCTTTAGTTCGATGATATTATGTTAATATGTGCAAAAAAAGTAATAAGCGATAATATTAAAGAGACCGATATGTTTTGTCTTGGAAAAAGGGAAAATAAAAGGAAAGAACCTCGGTTCGATGAATATTTTGTTATCATGTGCGAAAAAAGAAATAAGGGATAATGGTATTTAGATCGGTAGGTTGGTTCATGGAAAAATAGAAAATAAGAGGAACAAACCTTGGTTCAATTAATATTGTCTTAAAATGTGCAAAAATGTAAATAAGCGATAATATTATAGAGATCGATAGGTTTTGTCTTGGAAAAAGGGAAAATAAGAGGAACGAACTTTAGTTCCATGAATATTGTGTTATCATGTGCGAAAAAAGAAATAAGGGATAATAGTATTGAGATCAGTGGGTTGTGTCTTGGAAAAAAGGAACAAACTTTAGTTCAATGAATAGTGTGTTAACATGTGGAAAAAAGAAATAAGAAGAAATAAATTATCTGATTAAAGGTTTGTTCCTTTTATTTTCCCTTTTTCCAAGACACAACCTACCGATCTCTATACTATTATCCCCTATTTCTTGTTTTGCACATGATTACACAATATTCATCAAACCAAGGTTTGTTGCTCTTATTTTCCCTTTTTCCTAGTGTTAACGCTCATAAACTTTAATTTATTACTTATAAATAGTATAGAGGATAATAGTAAAGATATCGTTAGGTTGTGTCTTGGAAAATGGGAAAATAAAAGGAACAAAGCTTGGTTCGATGAATATTGTGTTAATATGTGCTAAAAAAGAAATAAGGGATAATATTATAGAGATCGGTAGGTTGTGTCTTGGAAAATAGGAAAATAAAAGGAACAAACTATGGTTCGATGAATATTGTGTTGACATGTGCGAAAATGTAAATAAGCGATAATATTATAAAGATCGATATGTTTTGTCATGGAAAAAGGGAAAATAAAAGGAACAAAGCTCGGTTCAATGAATATTGTGTTAACATCTGCGAAACAAGAAATAAGGGATAATAGTATTTAGATCGGTAGGTTGGGTCATGGAAAAAGAGAAAATAAGAGGAACAAACCTTGGTTCGATGAATATTGTGTTAGCATGTGCGTAAAAAGAAATAAGGGATAATAGTATTGAGGTCGGTAGGTTGGGTCATCGAAAAAGAGAAAATAAAAGGAACAAACTTTAGTTCGATGAATATTGTGTTTGTCTGTTTAACGTCTATTTATATGCTACTATGGCTAATCGGACGATGCTACAGTGGGAATCCTAAATTTTGCCTATCTAGGTATAATTAGGATAGGGATCTTTAACCGATGAATATTGTGTAAACATCTGCGAAAAAAGAAAATTGGGATAATAGTATTGAGATCGGTAGGTTGTGCCTTGGAAAAAATGAAATTAAAAAGGAACAAATCTTGGTTCAATGAATGTTGTATTTACATCTGCGAAAAAAGAAATAAGGGATAATACTGTAGAGATTGGTAGTTTGTGTTTTGAGAAAAGGGAAAATAAAAAGATTAAACCTTGGTTCAACGAATAGTTTGTTAACATGTGCGAAAAAAGAAATAAGGGATAATAGTATGAAGATCGGTAGGTTGTGTCTTGGAAAAAGGGAAAATAAAAGGAACAATCTTTAGTTCGATGATATTATGTTAATATGTGCAAAAAAAGTAATAAGCGATAATATTAAAGAGACCGATATGTTTTGTCTTGGAAAAAGGGAAAATAAAAGGAAAGAACCTCGGTTCGATGAATATTTTGTTTTCATGTGCGAAAAAAGAAATAAGGGATAATGGTATTTAGATCGGTAGGTTGGTTCATGGAAAAATAGAAAATAAGAGGAACAAACCTTGGTTCAATTAATATTGTCTTAAAATGTGCAAAAATGTAAATAAGCGATAATATTATAGAGATCGATAGGTTTTGTCTTGGAAAAAGGGAAAATAAGAGGAACGAACTTTAGTTCCATGAATATTGTGTTATCATGTGCGAAAAAAGAAATAAGGGATAATAGTATTGAGATCAGTGGGTTGTGTCTTGGAAAAAAGGAACAAACTTTAGTTCAATGAATAGTGTGTTAACATGTGGAAAAAAGAAATAAGAAGAAATAAATTATCTGATTAAAGGTTTGTTCCTTTTATTTTCCCTTTTTCCAAGACACAACCTACCGATCTCTATACTATTATCCCCTATTTCTTGTTTTGCACATGATTACACAATATTCATCAAACCAAGGTTTGTTGCTCTTATTTTCCCTTTTTCCTAGTGTTAACGCTCATAAACTTTAATTTATTACTTATAAATAGTATAGAGGATAATAGTAAAGATATCGTTAGGTTGTGTCTTGGAAAATGGGAAAATAAAAGGAACAAAGCTTGGTTCGATGAATATTGTGTTAATATGTGCTAAAAAAGAAATAAGGGATAATATTATAGAGATCGGTAGGTTGTGTCTTGGAAAATAGGAAAATAAAAGGAACAAACTATGGTTCGATGAATATTGTGTTGACATGTGCGAAAATGTAAATAAGCGATAATATTATAAAGATCGATATGTTTTGTCATGGAAAAAGGGAAAATAAAAGGAACAAAGCTCGGTTCAATGAATATTGTGTTAACATCTGCGAAACAAGAAATAAGGGATAATAGTATTTAGATCGGTAGGTTGGGTCATGGAAAAAGAGAAAATAAGAGGAACAAACCTTGGTTCGATGAATATTGTGTTAGCATGTGCGTAAAAAGAAATAAGGGATAATAGTATTGAGGTCGGTAGGTTGGGTCATCGAAAAAGAGAAAATAAAAGGAACAAACTTTAGTTCGATGAATATTGTGTTTGTCTGTTTAACGTCTATTTATATGCTACTATGGCTAATCGGACGATGCTACAGTGGGAATCCTAAATTTTGCCTATCTAGGTATAATTAGGATAGGGATCTTTAACCGATGAATATTGTGTAAACATCTGCGAAAAAAGAAAATTGGGATAATAGTATTGAGATCGGTAGGTTGTGCCTTGGAAAAAATGAAATTAAAAAGGAACAAATCTTGGTTCAATGAATGTTGTATTTACATCTGCGAAAAAAGAAATAAGGGATAATACTGTAGAGATTGGTAGTTTGTGTTTTGAGAAAAGGGAAAATAAAAAGATTAAACCTTGGTTCAACGAATAGTTTGTTAACATGTGCGAAAAAAGAAATAAGGGATAATAGTATGAAGATCGGTAGGTTGTGTCTTGGAAAAAGGGAAAATAAAAGGAACAATCTTTAGTTCGATGATATTATGTTAATATGTGCAAAAAAAGTAATAAGCGATAATATTAAAGAGACCGATATGTTTTGTCTTGGAAAAAGGGAAAATAAAAGGAAAGAACCTCGGTTCGATGAATATTTTGTTTTCATGTGCGAAAAAAGAAATAAGGGATAATGGTATTTAGATCGGTAGGTTGGTTCATGGAAAAATAGAAAATAAGAGGAACAAACCTTGGTTCAATTAATATTGTCTTAAAATGTGCAAAAATGTAAATAAGCGATAATATTATAGAGATCGATAGGTTTTGTCTTGGAAAAAGGGAAAATAAGAGGAACGAACTTTAGTTCCATGAATATTGTGTTATCATGTGCGAAAAAAGAAATAAGGGATAATAGTATTGAGATCAGTGGGTTGTGTCTTGGAAAAAAGGAACAAACTTTAGTTCAATGAATAGTGTGTTAACATGTGGAAAAAAGAAATAAGAAGAAATAAATTATCTGATTAAAGGTTTGTTCCTTTTATTTTCCCTTTTTCCAAGACACAACCTACCGATCTCTATACTATTATCCCCTATTTCTTGTTTTGCACATGATTACACAATATTCATCAAACCAAGGTTTGTTGCTCTTATTTTCCCTTTTTCCTAGTGTTAACGCTCATAAACTTTAATTTATTACTTATAAATAGTATAGAGGATAATAGTAAAGATATCGTTAGGTTGTGTCTTGGAAAATGGGAAAATAAAAGGAACAAAGCTTGGTTCGATGAATATTGTGTTAATATGTGCTAAAAAAGAAATAAGGGATAATATTATAGAGATCGGTAGGTTGTGTCTTGGAAAATAGGAAAATAAAAGGAACAAACTATGGTTCGATGAATATTGTGTTGACATGTGCGAAAATGTAAATAAGCGATAATATTATAAAGATCGATATGTTTTGTCATGGAAAAAGGGAAAATAAAAGGAACAAAGCTCGGTTCAATGAATATTGTGTTAACATCTGCGAAACAAGAAATAAGGGATAATAGTATTTAGATCGGTAGGTTGGGTCATGGAAAAAGAGAAAATAAGAGGAACAAACCTTGGTTCGATGAATATTGTGTTAGCATGTGCGTAAAAAGAAATAAGGGATAATAGTATTGAGGTCGGTAGGTTGGGTCATCGAAAAAGAGAAAATAAAAGGAACAAACTTTAGTTCGATGAATATTGTGTTTGTCTGTTTAACGTCTATTTATATGCTACTATGGCTAATCGGACGATGCTACAGTGGGAATCCTAAATTTTGCCTATCTAGGTATAATTAGGATAGGGATCTTTAACCGATGAATATTGTGTAAACATCTGCGAAAAAAGAAAATTGGGATAATAGTATTGAGATCGGTAGGTTGTGCCTTGGAAAAAATGAAAATAAAAAGGAACAAATCTTGGTTCAATGAATGTTGTATTTACATCTGCGAAAAAAGAAATAAGGGATAATACTGTAGGGATTGGTAGTTTGTGTTTTGAGAAAAGGGAAAATAAAAAGATTAAACCTTGGTTCAACGAATAGTTTGTTAACATGTGCGAAAAAAGAAATAAGGGATAATATTATAGAGATCGGTAGTTTGTGTTTTAAAAAAAGGGAAAATAAAAAGTTGGTTCAACGAATAGTGTGTTAACATGTGCGAAAAAAGAAATAAGGGATAATAGTATTGAGGCCGGTAGGTTGTGTTTTGGAAAATGGGAAAATAAAAGGAACAAACTTTAGTTGTTCCTTGATGAATATTGTGTTAACATGTGCTAAAAAAGAAATAAGGGATAATAGTATTGAGGTCGGTAGGTTGTGTTTTGAAAAATGGGAAAATAAAAGGAACAAACTTTAGTTGTTCCTTGATGAATATTGTGTTAACATGTGCTAAAAAAGAAATAAGGGATAATAGTATTGAGATCGGTAGGTTGGGTCATCGAAAAAGAGAAAATAAAAGGAACAAAGCTTGGTTCGATGAATATTGTGTTAATATGTGCTAAAAAAGAAATAAGGGATAATATTATAGAGATCGGTAGTTTGTGTTTTAAAAAAAGGGAAAATAAAAAGTTGGTTCAACGAATAGTGTGTTAACATGTGCGAAAAAAGAAATAAGGGATAATAGTATTGAGGCCGGTAGGTTGTGTTTTGGAAAATGGGAAAATAAAAGGAACAAACTTTAGTTGTTCCTTGATGAATATTGTGTTAACATGTGCTAAAAAAGAAATAAGGGATAATAGTATTGAGGTCGGTAGGTTGGGTCATCGAAAAAGAGAAAATAAAAGGAACAAAGCTTGGTTCGATGAATATTGTGTTAATATGTGCTAAAAAAGAAATAAGGGATAATATTATAGAGATCGGTAGTTTGTGTTTTAAAAAAAGGGAAAATAAAAAGTTGGTTCAACGAATAGTGTGTTAACATGTGCGAAAAAAGAAATAAGGGATAATAGTATTGAGGCCGGTAGGTTGTGTTTTGGAAAATGGGAAAATAAAAGGAACAAACTTTAGTTGTTCCTTGATGAATATTGTGTTAACATGTGCGAAAAAAGAAATAAGGGATAATAGTATTGAGGCCGGTAGGTTGTGTTTTGGAAAATGGGAAAATAAAAGGAACAAACTTTAGTTGTTCCTTGATGAATATTGTGTTAACATGTGCTAAAAAAGAAATAAGGGATAATAGTATTGAGGTCGGTAGGTTGTGTTTTGAAAAATGGGAAAATAAAAGGAACAAACTTTAGTTGTTCCTTGATGAATATTGTGTTAACATGTGCTAAAAAAGAAATAAGGGATAATAGTATTGAGATCGGTAGGTTGGGTCATAGAAAAAGAGAAAATAAAAGGAACAAAGCTTGGTTCGATGAATATTGTGTTAATATGTGCTAAAAAAGAAATAAGGGGTAATATTATAGAGATCGGTAGGTTGTGTCTTGGAAAATAGGAAAATAAAAGGAACAAACTATGGTTCGATGAATATTGTGTTAACATGTGCTAAAAAAGAAATAAGGATAATAGTATAGAGATCGGTAGGTTGTGTCCTGGAAAAAGGGAAAATAAAAAGAACAAACCTTGGTTCAATGAATAGTGTGTTAACATGTGCGAAAAAAGAAATAAGGGATAATAGTATTGAGGCCGGTAGGTTGTGTTTTGAAAAATGGGAAAATAAAAGGAACAAACTTTAGTTGTTCCTTGATGAATATTGTGTTAACATGTGCTAAAAAAGAAATAAGGGATAATAGTATTGAGATCGGTAGGTTGGGTCATCGAAAAAGAGAAAATAAAAGGAACAAAGCTTGGTTCGATGAATATTGTGTTAATATGTGCTAAAAAAGAAATAAGGGATAATATTATAGAGATCGGTAGTTTGTGTTTTAAAAAAAGGGAAAATAAAAAGTTGGTTCAACGAATAGTGTGTTAACATGTGCGAAAAAAGAAATAAGGGATAATAGTATTGAGGTCGGTAGGTTGTGTTTTGAAAAATGGGAAAATAAAAAGTTGGTTCAACGAATAGTGTGTTAACATGTGCTAAAAAAGAAATAAGGGATAATAGTATTGAGGTCGGTAGGTTGTGTTTTGAAAAATGGGAAAATAAAAGGAACAAACTTTAGTTGTTCCTTGATGAATATTGTGTTAACATGTGCTAAAAAAGAAATAAGGGATAATAGTATTTAGATCGGTAGGTTGGGTCATGGAAAAAGAGAAAATAAGAGGAACAAACCTTGGTTCGATGAATATTGTGTTAGCATGTGCGTAAAAAGAAATAAGGGATAATAGTATTGAGGTCGGTAGGTTGGGTCATCGAAAAAGAGAAAATAAAAGGAACAAACTTTAGTTCGATGAATATTGTGTTTGTCTGTTTAACGTCTATTTATATGCTACTATGGCTAATCGGACGATGCTACAGTGGGAATCCTAAATTTTGCCTATCTAGGTATAATTAGGATAGGGATCTTTAACCGATGAATATTGTGTAAACATCTGCGAAAAAAGAAAATTGGGATAATAGTATTGAGATCGGTAGGTTGTGCCTTGGAAAAAATGAAAATAAAAAGGAACAAATCTTGGTTCAATGAATGTTGTATTTACATCTGCGAAAAAAGAAATAAGGGATAATACTGTAGGGATTGGTAGTTTGTGTTTTGAGAAAAGGGAAAATAAAAAGATTAAACCTTGGTTCAACGAATAGTTTGTTAACATGTGCGAAAAAAGAAATAAGGGATAATAGTATTGAGGTCGGTAGTTTGTGTTTTAAAAAAAGGGAAAATAAAAAGTTGGTTCAACGAATAGTGTGTTAACATGTGCGAAAAAAGAAATAAGGGATAATAGTATTGAGGCCGGTAGGTTGTGTTTTGGAAAATGGGAAAATAAAAGGAACAAACTTTAGTTGTTCCTTGATGAATATTGTGTTAACATGTGCTAAAAAAGAAATAAGGGATAATAGTATTGAGGTCGGTAGGTTGTGTTTTGAAAAATGGGAAAATAAAAGGAACAAACTTTAGTTGTTCCTTGATGAATATTGTGTTAACATGTGCTAAAAAAGAAATAAGGGATAATAGTATTGAGATCGGTAGGTTGGGTCATCGAAAAAGAGAAAATAAAAGGAACAAAGCTTGGTTCGATGAATATTGTGTTAATATGTGCTAAAAAAGAAATAAGGGATAATATTATAGAGATCGGTAGTTTGTGTTTTAAAAAAAGGGAAAATAAAAAGTTGGTTCAACGAATAGTGTGTTAACATGTGCGAAAAAAGAAATAAGGGATAATAGTATTGAGGCCGGTAGGTTGTGTTTTGGAAAATGGGAAAATGAAAGGAACAAACTTTAGTTGTTCCTTGATGAATATTGTGTTAACATGTGCTAAAAAAGAAATAAGGGATAATAGTATTGAGGTCGGTAGGTTGGGTCATCGAAAAAGAGAAAATAAAAGGAACAAAGCTTGGTTCGATGAATATTGTGTTAATATGTGCTAAAAAAGAAATAAGGGATAATATTATAGAGATCGGTAGTTTGTGTTTTAAAAAAAGGGAAAATAAAAAGTTGGTTCAACGAATAGTGTGTTAACATGTGCGAAAAAAGAAATAAGGGATAATAGTATTGAGGCCGGTAGGTTGTGTTTTGGAAAATGGGAAAATAAAAGGAACAAACTTTAGTTGTTCCTTGATGAATATTGTGTTAACATGTGCTAAAAAAGAAATAAGGGATAATAGTATTGAGGTCGGTAGGTTGTGTTTTGAAAAATGGGAAAATAAAAGGAACAAACTTTAGTTGTTCCTTGATGAATATTGTGTTAACATGTGCTAAAAAAGAAATAAGGGATAAAGTATTGAGATCGGTAGGTTGGGTCATCGAAAAAGAGAAAATAAAAGGAACAAAGCTTGGTTTGATGAATATTGTGTTAATATGTGCTAAAAAAGAAATAAGGGGTAATATTATAGAGATCGGTAGGTTGTGTCTTGGAAAATAGGAAAATAAAAGGAACAAACTTTAGTTGTTCCTTGATGAATATTGTGTTAACATGTGCTAAAAAAGAAATAAGGGATAATAGTATTGAGGTCGGTAGGTTGGGTCATCGAAAAAGAGAAAATAAAAGGAACAAAGCTTGGTTCGATGAATATTGTGTTAATATGTGCTAAAAAAGAAATAAGGGATAATATTATAGAGATCGGTAGTTTGTGTTTTAAAAAAAGGGAAAATAAAAAGTTGGTTCAACGAATAGTGTGTTAACATGTGCGAAAAAAGAAATAAGGGATAATAGTATTGAGGCCGGTAGGTTGTGTTTTGGAAAATGGGAAAATAAAAGGAACAAACTTTAGTTGTTCCTTGATGAATATTGTGTTAACATGTGCTAAAAAAGAAATAAGGGATAATAGTATTGAGGTCGGTAGGTTGTGTTTTGAAAAATGGGAAAATAAAAGGAACAAACTTTAGTTGTTCCTTGATGAATATTGTGTTAACATGTGCTAAAAAAGAAATAAGGGATAATAGTATTGAGATCGGTAGGTTGGGTCATCGAAAAAGAGAAAATAAAAGGAACAAAGCTTGGTTCGATGAATATTGTGTTAATATGTGCTAAAAAAGAAATAAGGGGTAATATTATAGAGATCGGTAGGTTGTGTCTTGGAAAATAGGAAAATAAAAGGAACAAACTATGGTTCGATGAATATTGTGTTAACATGTGCGAAAAAAGAAATAAGGATAATAGTATAGAGATCGGTAGGTTGTGTCCTGGAAAAAGGGAAAATAAAAAGAACAAACCTTGGTTCAATGAATAGTGTGTTAACATGTGCGAAAAAAGAAATAGGGGATAATAGTATAGAGATCGGTAGGTTCTGTCTTGGAAAGAGGGAAAAGTAAAAGGAACAAACCTTGGTTCAATGAATAGTTTGTTAAGATGTGGAAAAAAGAAATAAGAACAAATAATTAATCTGATTAAAGGTTTGTTCCTTTTATTTTACCTTTTTCCTAGTGTTAACGCTCATAAACTTTAATGTATTACTTATAAATGGTATAGACGATAATAGTATAGAGAACGGTAGGTTGTGTCTTGAAAAAAGTGAAAATATAAGGAACAAACCTTGGTTCGATGAATGTTGTGTTAACATCTGCGAAAAATAGAAATAAGGGATAATAGTAACTGCTCTTTAGCTATGACTTGTATACCTGTTCGAGATGGGCGTGGCTAAATCATTTTAAGTCGGCCTACTAACGTCTGAAAATCGTAGGTGTCGTCGGTGTAGATCGTTTGAAGAACATCTGGTGCGGTCTCTTGTTGGGCCACCTAAAGGGCAACTGCTTTATCTGTAAGAGTCCACCCAGTATCACTGGCCGCAGGGTTGCATTGCTTTAGGTAATTCGACAGGACGACTTACCATCAAAAGTTAGTGGCTTTATCCTGGCTCGGCTCTCCATTACTGTTGTTCCACGACCTCCTTTTTTATCAGTTGCTGTTAGGTGATCGATCTGCTTTCTCACGGCTGCCTGAACTTATTTTTCCAGCCTCCTTTCTAATTTTTCAAACTCATTTTCCAACATCCCATCTGTTGCTTCATGTTGAGTTAACCCTTTATTCACGCCTTCTATCTCACCCGACAAGCTTGACTTAAGCTACGGTAAGCGGGCCAACAAGATCGCTTTCGTACCTGTAGTGTGCAAATTCAGCTCTCCAAATTCTCTCCTCAGCTCCGTTACTTTAAGTTCTCCTATTCGTTTACCTGGCATTTTTGTTTCTTTTTTAAATTCCACTTCGACACCAGTTGTAACACTTCTGTGGGTTAACAGTATTTATTAAACGAAAATATAACAATAGTCAATGCCGCATGAAATATAAAAACACAAATATAAAAGCAGGTTACAAAAATTATCAAAAACAAAGACTAAGACTATGACGAACTGTTCCAGTCACTCGCTCCTTATATATAGTCGTAAAAGGATGTCAGATAAAAAAAAAGTGAAAATTAGACAAAATTTTTTAAATAAAGTGCCTCCACCAGTTGTTCAATTTTAATGAAATTTTTGGTGTCTCATCGCGGGCACAATATACATATACATACATCAAATACCCTCTTTGATCAAAATCGTTAGAGCCGTTTTTGAGAAAAATGGAAAAAACGTAAAAATGTGATAACCTTCCCCAAACACCTGATTTCAGTTTCGTAGGCTTCATCGTTTTTGAGATAGTCTGTTCACACTCACGCACACACACACCTTTCGTGGAACTTAGTTATTTAGACAGCGGGGCCTTGCCCTTTTTATATTGTCTGCCTTGGGAGGCATTTCCATAACGAGCGTTTTCCATAACATGATCACGTGCGAATAATTGTAACTTCCTGACGATTCTACACGTTTTTTCTACAGAAATATACATCTGTTTTGGTTTCTTCCGTTGTAATAGCATAAGCTAAAATAGTGACTCATGCATGAACTAATTATGTCGAAAATGTCTACGCATTCGGTGACGAAACAAGTAACTAATTAAGTTACTGTCCGTTGGTTATTAGCAACTATGCTTGCTATCTGCTAGTAGGTTTGTGAATGAACTTGAGGACACCGGGCAAGTTCACCAAGTAGACAATACACTAGCTTACGGTAATCGAGGTTTTAAAGATTAATCTCCACAATCGTACAATGGGAAGCTTACAAATTCCATTATTATTAGATACACCTTGCAATCTATGCATAATAACTACGGCTAAGTTTACGTATTTTTTTCTTACATGAATCTTAGGTTATACAATACCTTATATCTGGCGTTGATCACCGGTTCGGTTTTACGCCATTAAGCTCCAACAAACAATACCTTATATCGTATACCTATACTTTTTATATCGTAAGGAACTCTGCATAGCAATTTCGAGATAGCTAAGATTTTCTTTTTATCTTAAGCAAACTTCACTATAAGAATAAAAACTTTTTTATCTAATCTTTTTTTCTAGGATGCACTGAAGAGGAATATAAAACGTTGACGGAATGTGACCCATTCAGAAGTTCGGAGTTTAATGTTCTTCACAATTTTCATAAAGCTTATCCCGCACTTATTGAAAGATGTCTTTTGGCAGAATGCCACTATAGCCTTGTCAAAAATATTCTGGGGAATCAAAGTGTTTGTATTTATTCTACTGGTTTAATTTTAATTCTTCAAACAGGCACTAACTATTGTTATATGTTTTTTAAAATGCAGAATCGGTATTGGAATGCTCTTCATTGTGTGAAGCACAGTAATGGATGCCCAGGTATTCATTGAAAAAAAGTAATAACTGCACTTAATGATTTAATTTTATGAAAAAATACTTTCTATTTTATAATGCTGTTGCCGGTTAAAGGTTAAATAATAAATAAATAAAAAAACTAAATCTTCAAAACTACAATTTATTAAATCTAATATTTATGATTATATCTACTGCCTAATGATTAGAAAACTCCAAATAGTAATACTTACTACTTTTAAACTGATAACTTATGCTAATTAATCTTGATGATTCTCTTCTAAATATAAAATTGGAATAAGTTTTACCTAGGCGTCAGAGACAACACTTATTCTAAGTTTGTCTCTACTTATCACGGCTTCACACTAGTCATTGCTCAAAAGAAAGGCTGTCTGGGGACTGACTTTAGGGACCAGGCTGTTGACTGTTTATATACCTGGTGAAGGTTTAGAAGGTCTATTCTAGAAAGGTCTGGAGTCTCTTTTTGGTGTTTTTGATTGAAGAAAGATTCTAATGTTACCGATGCTAATTGGTGATTTTTAAAGTTCCTCTGCCTCTATGGTTCCATTGGTTCTTTGAAGTTTGTCCTGATAATTGATAGGATATAACACTAATGCCTCCTTTGATCTCCCCCAAAGCAGGCCGTGGAAGGTGATGAAGGCAAAGCAGCTTCTGATCGCTCGGTGTCCTCGACTGGGCTCTCTAGGTGTTAATTACGCAGATCAACGATGATATCTCTTAATCTCTTTCAGCATTATCTTAAACGAAGAAAGTTTTTGATCTTATAGGCTGAAAGTACTCATTTCGTAGATCACAAATATGAAATTTTGCCACCTCTGATAGGTTGCCATAAAATTTTATAGGCAAACAAAATCAAAATTTTCCAACTTTTTTCAATGCCTTTTTTATTGAACAAAATTACAAAAATACATTTCCTTTAAGACAACATACTCTTGGTCATTGACCATCAGAGGTTGAGATAGCGACTAATTTTTGTTTTGTTTAATATTCATTGAAAATAATTTGTAAACCTAAAACTTAAACACAAATTGGTTTGTGTACATATTTTGAACTCACAATCGTATACATCAATTGTTATAAGAATAAACAACAACAGCAATATCCTCTCGGTACTATATCCTCTATGCACAATAAGAATATAGAAATAATCAGCTAAATTTCCAAATTTGTAACAAAAATCTGTATTCAGCTGATGCTCATCATCAAAAACATCAATTAAATACATAAATACAAAATAAATTCATTACACATAATTCAATTTAAGAAATAAACAATTATCAATTGGCAACAATTACATAAAATTAACAATTAAATCAATTACAACAATTACATCAAATTACAATTAAATCATTTTACGAATCAATAATTTTAACAATCTCAGTATTCAATAATTAAATTAACAGACATAAATATATAATAATAAATATATAAAAAAAAAAAAAAAACTATATAAAATTAACCGTTATACTCGCTAATTAATTCGTATCTATATTTCCATGCTTGTTTTGTGTAAGACAATAGCTTAGACCAGTTCTTTCCGTTCAAGTACTCTATTAATTCAGACCTACTAATAATAGATTGAGAGAACCATCTAATTCGGATTTCCCTTAACACAGGACACGTGGCTAAAAAATGCACAACATCTTCCCTCTCTTTCAAATTACACAAGGTACAGATACCTTCGCCATGTTGATAATGCCTTCTATGATTTAGGTATAACAGTTCCCCTCTCAACTTAATTATCCAGGCCATATCATTCGTGGAAAAATTATGGTTCATATAGCCAACCTCTTCACTTAAATCAAGATTTAAGTCTTTATATATTATTGATTCATCAGAAGCAGTACAAAGCATAACTTGCTCCTGAAATATTTCATTTTCTATTTTATTAACCAAGTTATCGAAGATTTTTGGCCAATCACTAATATTATTTATATTTATTTGTATGCCTAAATTGTTAGAGTCTAGTAAATAATTTATGTTTTTAAACCAAAATATATTTTTCTCTATTGCTTTAAATGCCAAAGTATTCGTAAGCCGGTTTTTAGAATTTATAACTTTCGCAATGTATTTCAGGTGTGTTTTTATAGTATGGATGAAAATAGGCTTTAATTTGGTTTCAACTGATAATATATAATTTGGTGTGTTTTGAGGTAATTTGAAAAGCTTTTTTAAAAAAAAAGTTTGTAGCTTCTCTACTGTATAATATCTTTGGCCACCCCAAACCTGTGCACCATAACATAATATGCTTCTTGATACTGCATTAAAAATGCATAACTTGGATGCAAAAGGAATATCCTTACAATTTATAATTTTATACCATACTGAATTTATCCCTGATTTTGCTGCATTAAATTTGAGTCTAGAGAAAGTTTTGGTGATAATGTAATGCCAAGATATTTGTAACTTTTCACAATTTCAATGCTTCTCCCTCCGAACCTCCATTTTTCCTGCTGGGATAGTTTGCCCCCTCTTCTAAATACTATTATACTAGATTTTATTAAATTTATTTTCATGTTCCAGAGCTTAAGATACCCTTCTAGTTGATTTATCATAAGCTGCTGCCCGGTTGGATCAGGGGATAGTAAAACCAGATCGTCAGCAAATGCTAATATCTTAACCCTGCTGTTTTTTATCAATATTCCTCCTTCTAGATATTCTTCTATGTCATTTAAAAATAATGAAAATAGTAATGGAGACAATACGCCACCCTGCTTCAGTCCCATCATCATTTCAAATTCCTTTGACAACCCTTCCTTGCTCCATACATATCCATACGTATTCTCGTGTAATGCACGAATAATATTAATTAACTTGGAAGAAATTCCTAATTCATAGAGCTTATAGATTAGGGCATATCTATCAATTCTATCAAACGCAGCTGATAGATCAACAAAGAATGCATAAACCTTTTGTCCTTGTATGCTAAGCCTATAGTGTATTATGCTCAGTAAGTTGAAGATGTTGTCAATCGTCGAATATGATTTGCGGAACCCAGCTTGAAATTCTTTTAATATATTTTTTTCACACACCCATTCCGTTAATCTATTCAAAATTAATCCTGAGAATATCTTAGAAACAGCATTTTCAAAGGCAATACCTCGATAGTTGGCTACATTATTTACATCTCCATTTTTGTGTAGGGGGAATATAATTGATTTATTGAAACTTCCGGAAACTATACCTCTATGAAAAATCCTATTGTAAAGAATCAATAGCTCTTCAAGAAAACATTGTGGCGCATATTTAAAAAATTCATAGGGAATACGATCTAAACCTGCAGCTTTATTATTTTTAACTCTACTTAAAACTATGTTTAGCTCAGCTATAGAGAAAGGTGCATCAAGAAAGCTGTCCGATATAAAAGGTTCTGCATAGTGTATCCTGGTTGCGTTTAATGGTGGATTATAGAGTTCTCTAAAGTGATCTAGCCAGTCATTCATTTTTATTTCTCCGCCTGCAGTGCCCTTATTATCATATCGTAGAGTTCTAACGGCCATCCAAAATTCCTTCGCACCACTACACTTTTTGATTTCATCTACTTTTTTTAAAAAATATTCTTTTTTTGCTTTTTTACATATTATTTTGTAAGACTGATTTAATTTTAGATATTTTTGTTTGTCATGTTCCGCATTAGAAACCCTAAATATCTTCAAAGCCCTAAAAGAATTAGTTCTAGCAATCGAACACCTATTGTTAAACCATTTTTTATTGTTTATCTTGTTTTTAATTTTATTTGATTTACGGGATGATTTTATAATAATATCACACAAAATATCAAAATCCTGAATCTCATTCAATTCCCATTGTTCGCTTAAAGTATTTTCGATATTTCTTATATATTCAACTTTGTCCTGCATATGCCAATTAAGCTTAGGCAATATCGGGATAAAATTTTCAATATTATGTACCTCATTTATATTATAGGATAAACAAAGGGGCATGTGATCAGAATAAATTTGCTGATCCACCACAAAAGAATCAACACAACTCAAAATCTCTCTAGACACACAGCAATAGTCAATTACTGAACATCCCGACTTACTTATATATGTGTATTCTCCGTTATAATCATTATCTATTCTTCCGTTTAATATTACCATGTCATTATTATCTAGTTGTTCTAGCATCTTTTTGCCTTGACTGTTAAATTAATTATCTCTAGATTTTCTATTTTTAAATATTCCAAAATTATTTATAAAAATATCATCGGAAAGAACTTGAAAATTAGACATTCTACAATATAGGTCTCCAATTAATACAAGATAGGCATTCGGGTGTTCAGAAAAAACGTTACACAATTTTGCAAAATCAAAATCCCAATTATTACAGTTAATATATGCTGGCAATAAATATACCGGTTTACTTCTGTGTTTTAATTCTATGGCAACACAACCTACTATTTCACAATATTTGGCATGTTTACAAACAATATTGCTATTCTTGATACCATAAACAGAACCTCCACTAGCTCTACCGTAACTTACATTTTTTATTGCAGGTATCCATTTAATATTATAATCAGGAAATAAACTAGAGTACAGTGTGACATCTTTTGCCTCTACATGGGTCTCATACAAAAGAAAAATGTCCATCTCTTTTAAATAATTAAAAAAACTATTGTCATACCTTTTATTCTTTAAACCGTTTATATTATAACTTACAATTCTAACTTTATAATTTTTTTCTTTAGACGTACCTTCGTTTTGTCGATTAAAAAAATTAGGTAGATTACTGACTTGATTTCTTTCGAAATCGAAAAGTTTCCAGCTCTTCCTCGGGTCTTCTTTTAAGGCTATTATTGTCTTCCAGCTGATCACTTCCAACTTGATTCTTTAGCGGCGTAATCAAGTATTGAATTTCTTCAGGATCATATAGATTTCCCCTAAATTTTACTTTGTTTTTAAAAATAATTGCATTTTTATCGATTTCTTTCGCCATTTTTAATCCTTCCCGTAGCTCTCTTCTCTTCTTTCTATCAAGAAACGTCCTATCGTGTCCTATAGAAATGTTTAAAGTGTTTAATTTATCCTTGGCTTCGAAAATTTTCATTTTTTCCCTGTATGACATCATTTTCAAAAGTATAGGGCGTGCAACCTGCTCACCTCTACCTATCCTCCTGCAGTCTGAGATTTTTTCAGCCGTGATATTCAGGACAGCCTTATCCAAAATATTCTGAACTGTGTCGAATATATTTTCTGGCTGATCATCATTTGATTCAGGAACATTGTATAGGATTACATTGTTTTTTATTAGTTCTCTATTTAATCTATTTATTTCAACTTCCTGCGATAAAACCTTTTTTTCAAGTTCCGTGTTTTTCAATTTTATGTTTTGAAATTCTTCAATTAGTTTATTAAAACTTTGGCTGATTAGACATAGACTATTGCTTATTTCTTTTGTCTCCTTGCTGTTCTTTTTAATTTCCTCCATAATATCTTCTAGTGTTGGTGACATACTGTTAATTTACTGTTAATCCAGATATAAGAAATTAATAATCGATATCAATATTGCGAATAATTAAATATCACTGCTGTATGTATATACTATAAATGCATAAGCTATACAGCTGTTTGTTAATGTCTCTGGGATTATTGAAGTAAATACACGGGCTCACCTGTTCCACCTGTATCCACTGGTTTTCCCCTTCTACTCCTTTTCAACAGTCTCTCATATAATTTTATAGTTCAATTTATTCAATTAAATCACTGTTCTTAGAAAAAATATTTTACCACTTTATTCAGAACCACTTTAGAAGTAGATACGTCCAATTTTTTAATAGATTGCGAAAATTTTTACCGCACAAAACTAAAACTACTACAGACCGATGTGAACACGTTCGTGGCCAGCCGCGATTTCCAACTTTTTTCAATGTTTTGCTTATTACTCGGAAATCATTTTTCAAACAAATATTGGATAGCCCGTTAGAATAGAAGCGAAAGGGTTTTGGGACTAATTTAATGGTCAATTTATTATTACGAAGGATATTGATCTGGATACTACACTAATGGATGACTTTTTTTCTAGTTCCTAACTTTGATGTTAATTTTAAATTGAATTGATATTTAAATAATGCAAAATAAACAATAATCAAAATTAAGGGATACTTATTTAAAACATAAACAGAAAAAACAATTACGCTGTTGCGACCTGATATGAAGAAGTATTGTTATTATATATTTGCATATTTTTCTTTCAATTTAAAGTTTGTATTTTATAATTTTTTTTCTTAATCATCTATCATCTTGGAAGCCGAAAAATAGTCATCCATTGCTTCAAGGGGTCTATTGCTTTCGATCCCTTATTTTTTTGATAATTCTAATTGCCTTCCCTTACCGTTTTTTCTTACTTAATTCATTGTAAAAGTTAAATTATATTGACAGTGGTCAATCATAGAAGTGTATAGTATCGTGGTCATGTAGTATATTTTAGTTGCAGGTGGCTGGAGTCAATGGGGGAAGTGGAGCGAATGTTCAGCTCAATCTGGAATAGGTAAAAGAATACGATGCAGAACTTGTGATTCACCGAAGCCCACTAACTTGGAATTGTATTGCGATGGTCTAAATTGCACCTCAGAGACTTGTCAAAGTCCAACATTCAAAGAACCATCACGTATGCTTTTTTTCTTCAGATACACCGTTTATTTGTGGTTTTTAGTTGTTCGGAGGAATGATATGCATATTTTAAAGTAGGATAATAAAGAATGGTAGTTAGTTAAAGATATTAGTTTATGAACTTTTAAGTTCCCTTGTTATTGAGAGGAAGAAAGTGTAATTTTAACCCGGAAGATGTAATTAAATTGACGAACTTCGTCTTCAGTAGTGGAATGAAAAGTTAGATGTTATGAACAACAATGAGTGCTTTGGCTCATACGGAAACTGGGCACCAGCGATATTTAAGATGTAGGGCCAGTTGCAGTAGTGGATCCAGGGGAGGTGTGCCCCCCCCCCCCCCGAGAGGTAAGGACACCAAGGACACCAATTTTGAATTATGTCCTTCAATATTCATAAAATAAAATATAATAAAAAAGTGCGGCTCCCTCAGAAAATTTCTGGATCCGCTACAAGTCAGTCGGGGTGAATGGAAATACAATTTTGATGTTTCAAATTCGTCCCTGCTCTTAGGGCAAATTTATTAGGATGAATTTGTACACTCTTGCCAATCAGAGCCTACTTATGAATAGGAGTATGCATCAATTTTGGATTGTAGTTCAATTTGGAATATATATGCGAGTTCGTTTGCATTTACACCACAATGTTTCCCATATACTGTGGTGTAAATGGAAACTATGATTTTTCTGGTGGGATAGGAATGGAGCGAAACCAGTTGCAGATATAGCATGCTTATGAGTCAAGCACACATTTTTTGTCGTGACTAAAGCAGCATATTTTGCATTTACTCCACGCTATAATATTTCATCTATTTCGTGTCCTTTTTTTTAGTGGGAATATGAAAAATGTAATGGCAATAAATAAATAATGAATAATGAAACTCTTGTTGTAAACTTTAATTAATTGTAAGTTTTAGTCAGGTTACAAAATATTAAAAGAAAAAAACTCTCAGATTCAGTCCTTTTGTGTGATATAAAAGTAAAAATAATTATGAGATCCATTAAAACATTGAACATTTATTAATGCCCCCCTTCCTTGCTTTTCAGCAACACTGGATTTGGCCACTTAGTAGAACATATGTAGCCGTTTAAATCTTTAATGATAAACTAACTCCATGATAATTGTGGTCTACCTTCTCCAATTTAAGTCCTCCTCTCCAAGAAGCCTCTTCTCCAGCTTCTCCTTCCGGGGGTCGCCCAGGCACAAGTCCTCTTCTTCCCCAATTGAAGTGGGCTCGGCCAATAGCTGTTTTCCACCCGTACACGAAAGATTTGTAGTTCACTTCATTGATCAGATGAGGGAAATCGTTCTCTGTGAGGACGTAGAGCCCAGTTTCCCTCAGTTACCGAGTCCTTTCCTTAACTTCTCTAAAGAACTTCTTAATTATATTTTTTCCTTTGCAGGTGGTGAATGGGAAAATTGGTCTCAGTGGTCAAAATGTACGGCTACGTGTGGTCAAGGTTTGAGAGAAAGAGTTAGGCATTGTACATTAGAGGAAGAACCAATCACACCTTTTTTGTCAAGAAATTATTCCAATAAACCTTGGATGAAACGCATCTATGGCTGTCCTGAACGTTTTAAAAGGAATACTGGACGACATTCGTTTTGCACTGGACCTCATGTTGAAATTGAACCCTGCTTTTTAAAACCTTGTGCAGGTATTTATTTAAATTCAATATTTCATTTCCCACTTTATAATTTGACTGTAATTTATTGGATGTTGCTGTTGCTTGTTAGTATTTATTTTCTTTAAAACCACACACTTAAAGTACATATAATTAAAATATTTAATTTAATTTTATTGGAGTAGAGGGGGAAGGAATACGGAAACATCCACCAAGCCAATGGCTTAACCAGTGGATAGGTGGGTAATGCAGTTCCCTCCCCTAAATGATTTGACAGAATCATGATTTTTTAAATATTTAAAAATAATCTATGTACATATTCTATTTCATTTAAAATATTTATTTTTAATTTTTAAATAATTTTTTTCCTCGCGCGGGGATCATTATTAGGGTATGGCGGGGTTTGAAATTAACTCTTATTTTCTCGGAAAGAGAATTAAAATCGAGCTTTGACTCTTATATTAGATATCATTGTGATAAAGATCATATCAGGACTTTTATTTTCTAGCCCGAAATATAAAAGTCATGATGTGATTTTTATTTATTTATTTATTTTCACCCTACCCTGCCTCTTGAGGCAATACGGGTTATTGCAGCAGTTAGATGTTAGGCATGTCTGCTTAGCATCCCACTGCTGCTACAAAACAAAAATGTTCTGAACTTGAGGCCGGTAAGCTTCATTTGCTCAGTCCGGTTGGCTTCTAGGCACGGCTGGTCTCCCTCGTCCGACATTGAAGTGGTCAGGGCCGAGTGCAGTCTTCCATCCTTAGACGAAGTCTTTAAAATGATTATAGTTATTTTCCGAACCTAGCTGGGGGAAATCTGATTCTTTGAGAATAAGTCCGGGAAAATAAGAGTTAATTTCAAACCCTGGAGTATGGGAAGCGTCCCACGGGAGGTGGGCGTGGGGATAGTCGGTGGAGTCCCGGTAAGTCCGTACCAACAATGAGAGCGGACCCCTAGGCTCGCTGGAGGGTTTAACGTAGGTTTGAACGCCCTACTCACATATTCCTTAGTTCACCAAAACACCACAAAGTCTTGGATCTCCCTAAGGTAAAACGCTCACTATCCGGAGGTAAACTAGTCCCCCGTTCGGGTCTACGGGTGGGGCCTGCTTTAGGGGTTTCATGGCGGAAGTTGAAAAATATGGATCTAAGTATAGGGACGTGGAACATGAGGAGTTTGAATACAGCGGGTGGGTTAAAGTCCTGGAGTATAGAATAACATAGTGGAGGCACGGCTACAGTGGCTGTCTCCTAAAAGTGTGCTCCCTTCCCACCACCCCAGGAGGTCCTAAAGTCCCACACCTCTAGCTCACTCCAATCATCTTTAAAACAGCTATTCGGCTCTATTTGTGTTTTTAAATAAAGTGGTGTATTAATACACTAACAATTAATCTATTACCATTATAAGATTCATTTTTATAACATTAAAAAAACATCATGGAAGATTATGTCCGAAGACTTACTGGCCTTAAAATGGATTAATTTAGTTAGTTTATGACGGATTTTATTTTTTTTTTCTATTGACTGATTCTTGTCAGAATTTAGTATTTTAATTTTTATATTAAAATAAGATGTATAATTTGGATTATTAATTTTAAATCCAATTTTCTTATATAAGTCTGAATCCAATCTTCATAAAAAATGAAAAAGTTCTTGTTTAAATATTGAGCCAGTAATTTGTTTACATAGCGATTTTCTGATATGAATTCCCAAAAATATTCGTTCAAAAAATTTACAAATTCGTGTAACATCATAACCTGATTGAAATAATCCTCCACGATTTTTGATGACCAGCAGACTTTGTTGTATTTAGTGGCGAATCACTAATTGCCGTCAAGCATTCTTTGCATGATATTTCGGTAAAGAGTCTTTTTACTATGAATCCGAAATAATACACTATTATTAACTTTTGGTTGATCTTATTATGTTGCTGTGTAACTTTTAATTTAAATATAATTTTGAAATAAAGAATTACGATACTTGAAATAAAAATTACTAGCAATCTATTCAACTAATACCTAATATATTAAATTCGATAGTACGTCATTGCTTTCAATATTGAAGTCTTCAGATTTCGAAGGTCCTAATATTTAAAAATGACTGCGTAACTCGACGATTGAGTGAGAAGATAATTAATGAAGACAAAATAAAAGAAATTTAAATTAAGCAATTTGGAAAACAAAAATTGAAAACAAATTAAGTATCAGTGGTTTCATTTTCTTCCACTACGATATCCTTAGGGTTTGAGATTTATTTGAACTAAGTTGTTCACTTCGCAAACATTTATTCCCAAAATATTGACTTTATCCAACGGGATAGCATTTCCTCCACTTGATGAAGCTCTTTGTGTACAATGATTTTTCTAAAAATTTTATAAAACTCGAGAGTCCTAGGATTATTATTATGTCCTCCCCTACTTCTAATGTAACTGTGAAGGCATAAAATTTAGACTTCACGACAATTGAATAAAATTAAAATTTATAATAAGAAAATTATCAAGACATATACGAATAAATCTGGTAGTACTCAGACATGAGAGAACTAATGTGGACTGTAATTGAATAGTACGAAAACACACGAGAATATACAAATAATATAAGTAATAATGTAATTATAAATACAAATATGGTAGACTTACGGAATTTATCTCCACTCTTCAATGCGTCCTGTACAAGATTCTGGTCTGAAGGGAGAACCAGGAATATGAAATAAAAGGATTTTGGTGGACCAGAGTTACCTGCATTTAGAAACAGTCTTAACTTCGAAACCAGCGTACGAAGATATCCTTTACCAATGAAAGGAGTTTTAAGAGACGTGTTGACTGCACAAGGGTTCGAAACTAGTGTTCTAAACCATCCATTACCAATCCACTGCGTATTAACGGCACGATGTTCAAAAGCACACAGGACAAGCGCATACCGGCCAGTTCGTCCCCCCCTCCGCCAAGCCTTGTTTGATTACACTGCCACTTTAATAATAATTGAATAAATAGCCCAGGCAATGAAGGCCAAAAATGACCGAATGTCGGGAATAATTAGAGACAAGCTGAATTTTTGCCAGTTGTTAGTACTTACTAAAAGCAGCTTTTTCTCAAAAGTCCCCGCCCCTGCCATTTGTGCTGACCCCCCCACCAACATTTTACTGTAAGTTTCCATTGGTTCAGGTTTTACTTCACACCTCCGTTATTAATAATCCAATTCAGAAATTTTTATGACATCTTTTTCTATACACGCTAACCTTTAAAATAATGTACCGGAAGTTTTTCCTAAAGCCCATACTTTGGCAGTTATTTGTCAAAATACATTTTTTTTTTTCGCGAAAAATAAATTTCATAGTTACAACTTTCTTTTATAAAATTTAGCCTAATGGTGATTCTTAAAAATCGTTCAGATAAAATTTTTAGCGCAAGAACTAAGTTTTAATATGATGTGTAAAAAAACCGATTCCCACCACAGGGACGCCAACAAAATTAATATATAACAAAAAATGTGCTGCTGCCGGCAGCCGTACGGCAGCGGGCATGCCTATTAAGCATCTCTGTTTTATTTCTATTTTAATATACTTAATAAGTTTATTATTTACTATTTTAAAATTTATTGAGTAATATAAACTTAATCGATTTAAAAATAAATAAATAATTAAATTCATTCCATAAATTCTTTTTAATTTCATAAATTCATCAAATTTCATCAATTAAAAAGTTAAGTTAAATCAAAGTTAAAAATTATATTTTGACAGAGAGAGGCGTTTAAGTTATTATTATTTTGTTACTCTTTTCTAGAAAAAATAAATTAAATAATATTAGTATATATTTATAAAGCATTATGTTTTGCTGCTGTACAAAGTAGGAAACAAAATCAGTCATGTATCGTTTGTTTTTAAAAGCTTCCGAGATCGTAGCTGCAGATAGTAAAATTGGGAAAATCGTGTTGAGGCTTGGAGGGCTTCATCTTCTGATGTCGTTTATGGGTTCATAGGGATATATAACGGAAGATAGTGGGCTAGAAAGTTTGTGGGGTACAATTTATGACCTGAATACGGTTCAACATATGCTTAATGGCCATTCTTACGCACGGTGTATCCGAGCATACATGCTAAGCGCAGCCACATTAAAAAACATTCTAAAAGAACACGGTATTCAGTTTCAAGATAATATGACAATCTTAGAGAAATATCATATTCAGTTATCGAATCATGAGATGAACCCAGAAGACATAACAACAGAATCAGAGATACTGAGATTTTGTTCCATGATAATCGATTCATAGAAAAATATTGAATTATACAGTAGAACTTCAAACCTTTGGATTAATTTACTAAAATGTATTGATATTATTTTTCAATTTATTTATGGCCAACGAACTGGTGATTGGAATTTGCACATATCAACAACAAATAAAATGCTTCCTTACTTCCATTCCACTGGACATTTGCCTTATGCGAAATCGGCCTACTTATACACACAACAAATGTAAAAAACTAACAAAAAGAGACCTAGAGATGTTTAAAAATAACGGTTGTTTTACATTAAGACTTACCGACAAATTTTGGTCGGGTACTTGGGCAGATATGTCAATTGAGCAATGCCTAATGAGGCCGATGAAATCCGTTGGAGGTTTAATCCATGGTAGAGGCATTACAGAAAGCACACTTTCAAACTGGATACTTGGAACTCCCTATTTTTTAAAAGTATATAAAGCTACTGAAGAGTTCATAGGAACATCAATAACGTTTAATGAACAGCATGTTGAAGTTCAAGATTCTAGAAATATGGTAAGAGAGATCAATTAGATATTCATAAGTTTACATCCTGGCTTCAAGAAAATAATCCATTTACAAAAGAATCTGGAGAAGTTGTATCACTATCATCGGGCTATGTTTCCTACGCATGCAAACTTATGTTGATCTTAAAAATGCAACGTTTGTTATACATGGAGGATTTTTGATACATTACTTAAGTTGGCCTTATGGTGCCACTTATGGAGGCATTGTAAATGCATATTGTGACTATGTAATAGCCAACAACGGGTATAATGTTACCATGGTCTTCGATAGATATCCTCAGTATCCGACGGTTAAAAACAGAAGAACATAGTAGAAGAGCCTCAAGGAAAAATTCTTGTGATATCAATTTTGAAAAAAACACAGAATGTACAACACCCAAGGATAACTGTTTAGGAAATACAAACGAAATTTGCTGCGAGCAGTGACTTCAGAAATGAATAAAAGAAAAATTTCAACTTTCACATCTGAAGAAGACGCAGATTTAGATGTAGTAACCATTGCTATAGAAAAGCTGAAGGAATGCTTTAAAGTTGTTGTTGTAGGTTCGGATACAGACTTAATAATTCTATTAGTGGCTCTTGCACCAGAAAACCAAGATATTTACTTATGTAAACATAAAGTTGGAAATATTCCGACCAAGCAATATTATAATATTGATATTTTGATCAAGCAGCATAATGATATTAGAAAATGTTTGTTGTTTGCCCATGCAATAACAGGATGTGATACAACATCCAGCTTTTATGGTTTAGGAAAGATAAAAGCGACGAAATAATTGAATCTTCGCCTGAAGCCAAGAATCACGCTTCTTTATTTCTACTGAAAAATGCACCAAAAGAACAATTACTAATAAATGGGGAAAGATTCGCACCTGAGCTGTATGAACTAAACAGGTTTGCAAACTTAAATGAAGCTCGATATTTCAAATTCTTGAACCTGACAAAAAAGAACTAATCTCAGAGCAAATTTCGATTTGGCAAAATTACCCCCGACAACTGATGCATGTCATCAACATATATTGAGAGTGTATTTGCAAGTGCAAAAATGGTTAGGCAACGTTTACCGGATGTTAGAGGAAGTTAGTGATGGTGGAAGAGAGAGGAATTTATTTCGACCTGTAACCTCATTAAAGCCATTCGCTCCAGAAGATCTTCCTATCATGCTCCTGTAAATCTGTTTGAGGAGTTTATTGTGGCTGCAGGAAGTTAGGTCTGCTTTGTACAAAGCAGTACCTCGGTTTATTTGTGGGAATTTAAGCATTTTTCACTACTGATGGTTATCCTTGCGACAGGTTACGTATTCACGTTCAAAAGCTCAAAGCAGTCGCTGAGTTTTATCTCTATTTTTTGTTTTTCTCGCTTTGAGCACTTTTGACTGTCTAATTATGTTCAATAAAATCTGAAATCACTTCTAATTACCAGCTTTTATTTCTGCCATGCTTATAATAGTCATTTTCCGTCATTTTAAAGATTGTATATTTTAAGTTTCCTGAAGTTTTCGCATTTCAACACGCGATTCCAGCGCCTAATCTCTAGGCCCTATATAAGCGCGGGCGGATACGGCCCCACGTCTTGTTGCGTTTGCCCTTCCAGGGACCACGTCCTGTTGCGTTCGATCTTACCCGGGACCACGTCCTGTTGCGTTCGATCTTACCCGGGACCACGTCTTGTTGCGTTCGCCCGAACCCGGGACCACGGTCTTTTTGCGTTTGCCAGTTGCAGAGAACACGTCTCTCCACGCTTACCAGACCACTTGCCAGGTCTCTTGGGATTTCCTTGCGGTCACTTTGTTGACCCACCGCCATCTTGGCTATCTTCACACCGCTTACTTCCGAGGGGAGAGAATTCTATGGGCAACCGAGACCAAACCCGATGAGCTTGCTGTGTTCCTGCTGCGGAGACCTTCTTTCCTACTGTCTCTACTCAGCGTCTCCTGCCAGCCTGCAGGCGCACTCTCTTCACCGTCCAGCACTTCTGTTGCACCAACTTTCACTGAAGCTTGGTATCGTAACTATATTATTTGAAAATGTTTTATTTTGTATTCATTTGTACATGTCTTTAATTAGCTGGCCAGCAATTCTTGGTTGTAAATGTATTCTGTATTATAATTTAGCTATCTCTTATTGTACTTTAGCTTTTACTTCGAATATCCTTCGTGTAATTTTCTACAACACCTTTTATTTTAAAATATTAATTGACTTTGTATGTTTCATGCCAAATCGTGAGCTGAATTGGGGAACCCTGCAGAGCTGGCAGATAGCTGAGCACAGAACACTGTTAGCCAGACGACCAGCATCAACTTGCACCTCCCAGCAAAGGACACAGCATCCTCAGCTGTTTTCCCGTAAACATCAGGGATGCAGTAATAAGCCAGGGACACATCTTCAGCTGTTTTCCGGTAACCATCAGGGGTGCGGTAATCAGCTTCCGGCTAACTGTCAGGTGAGTGCCAGTTTTCGTAACCCTGGGCTAAGGTCCACCTCCCCAAGACTCTCCCTCACACTTGGTTTCGTTACAGTTCTCAACAGTGTTGGGTTCCCCTTCAGTTTTGATCAGTTTCCGACTTGTGGTTTTCTTTGATTCAGTTTCTTGTGATCACTGGAGGACAGCGGTAGAAGAGGAACTACACCATTTTTGTTTAGATTTTGTTTTTTTGTTTTTACAAAGTGTTTCTACCAGAGGTTTATTAAATTGGTCCTCCATTGTTTTTGCTACCGGAAAACAGCTGAAGATGTGTCCCTGGCTTATTACTGCACCCCTGATGTTTACGGGAAAACAGCTGAGGATGCTGTGTCCTTTGCTGGGAGGTGCAAGTTGATGCTGGTGGTCTGGCTAACAGTGTTCTGTGCTCAGCTATCTGCCAGCTCTGCAGGGTTCCCCAATTCAGCTCACAATTTGGCATGAAACATACAAAGTCAATTAATATTTTAAAATAAAAGGTGTTGTAGAAAATTACACGAAGGATATTCGAAGTAAAAGCTAAAGTACAATAAGAGATAGCTAAATTATAATACAGAATACATTTACAACCAAGAATTGCTGGCCAGCTAATTAAAGACATGTACAAATGAATACAAAATAAAACATTTTCAAATAATATAGTTACGATACCAAGCTTCAGTGAAAGTTGGTGCAACAGAAGTGCTGGACGGTGAAGAGAGTGCGCCTGCAGGCTGGCAGGAGACGCTGAGTAGAGACAGTAGGAAAGAAGGTCTCCGCAGCAGGAACACAGCAAGCTCATCGGGTTTGGTCTCGGTTGCCCATAGAATTCTCTCCCCTCGGAAGTAAGCGGTGTGAAGATAGCCAAGATGGCGGTGGGTCAACAAAGTGACCGCAAGGAAATCCCAAGAGACCTGGCAAGTGGTCTGGTAAGCGTGGAGAGACGTGTTCTCTGCAACTGGCAAACGCAAAAAGACCGTGGTCCCGGGTTCGGGTGAACGCAACAGGACGTGGTCCCGGATAAGATCGAACGCAACAGGACGTGGTCCCTGAAAGGGCAAACGCAACAAGACGTGGGGCCGTATCCGCCCGCGCTTATATAGGGCCTAGAGATTAGGCGCTGGAATCGCGTGTTGAAATGCGAAAACTTCAGGAAACTTAAAATATACAATCTTTAAAATGACGGAAAATGACTATTATAAGCATGGCAGAAATAAAAGCTGGTAATTAGAAGTGATTTCAGATTTTATTGAATATAATTAGACAGTCAAAAGTGCTCAAAGCGAGAAAAACAAAAAATAGAGATAAAACTCAGCGACTGCTTTGAGCTTTTGAACGTGAATACGTAACGTCTATGCCCAACCAATCCCGCCAAACTAGATCCCGTACGTCCGATATATATCCTCCATCCCATCGAACTTATACATACAAATCCTTCATAATGCAAGCAACATCCCTCTGGAACTCGATCCCCTCCGTTATCCGACACGCTCCATTAACTTCCAGTTTCAAATCACTCCTCTTCGTGATCCTATTCAACTTCCAATTCAACTGATCACTGAAGGAACACGATGGATCTTTAGAAGTAGGAGGGGGGTAAAGAAAGTTCTAAGCCTGATATACATACATATACAAATATATTTTCATTTTACATATTTTTATTTTTCAATATAGTCCCCTACAACAGAAACACACTTTTTCCACCGCTTCTCTAACATCTGTAACCCTGGCAAAAATTTTTTTTAGAAACCTTCCAAAACGACTTTGAGAGCTGAGATCACCTCATCGTCTGACGAAAACACTCTCCCAAACAAATGTTTTTTCATATTAGGGAAGAGGTAGAAGTCTGAGGGGGCCTGGTCTGGCGAGTAGGGTGGGTGCGGGAGCAGCTTGGCCGTCTCCGTGGTAACTCTTGATTTGTGGACGGGAGTTTTGTTCTGCAGTAGCAGCACACCTTCGGTGATCTTTCCTCGGCGTTTCTCTTTGATGGTCTCTCGCAGTTTCACGAGAAGGTCTGTATAGTATTGCCCTGTTTATTATCATGCCATGCTGCAGAAAATGCCAGCAAAACTCCTTCCGAGATTAACGTCGCCCAGATCGGTCATCATCTTCGAGGTTTCCTCGGCCAGCTTTGAAGAGTGTGGCCCACTTTTTGACAGTGGCATACGATGGGGCAGAGTTCCTCAATTTTGCATATGTCTTCAAAATTTTCCCTCGGCCCCATCCCATTTTTTACAAAATATTTTATTACTGCACGGTGCTCAAAATTAGACATTTTTAAAGCGACCTGTAACTCACAACAGTCTGAAAGAAACTGACCTGAATTGATAGGTGGAATTAGAGAGATAAGAACTTATTATAAGCAAACAATGACCTTTAACCCCATTCAGCTAATCTGTTTTCATTTCATTTCAAAAACTAGTTATTTATGTCACAAGACTGTAAAGTATGTTTTTTACAAGTGAAACTCCTTAAATGTACGGCCTTAGCATTAAAAATTCAATTCAACAAATAAAATAATAAATGAGTACTCCCAGATGCGTCCGCAGGATTTCCTCTAGGGGGGGCAGGCTGATAAAATTTTAGAAAAGGTCGAGTACTTATTCTGACCGTAAGGCTCAATTAATTATCAAAATAAAACTTACTGATATTTAAATGTTATAATAAGTGTTTATATAATGCTTTATAAATATAGTAAATGAATAGGAATTTATTTATTGGTAGTTTTTGTTTCTCAAAATTTGTAGAGGGGGGCAGCTGCCTTCGCCTGCGTACGCCCATGATACAAAAATCTCGCGAGCATCGGCGCGCCGGTATGCGCCACCGCCGCCGGTAAAAAATCATCAGCGGCCCGCCGCCGAAGATTTTTCTGTGGCGCGCATGTCTATTTGGGCACTAATAGGTTAATGTTTAAAAACTGTATAAATTAAAAAACATCGATGTCGATTAAACATCGACCACAAAACATCGATGTTCCAGAACATCGATGTTTTTCGACATCGATGTTTTTTAATTTATACAGTTTTTAAACATTAACCTATTAGTGCCCAAACGTATTTAAATCGATGTTTAAGTGTAAAGCATTTTATTTTTCATCTTTAATGTATAAAAAAATAGATTTTTTCGAAATATTTTGTTTTTTTATATTCATATATTAAAGATTCAACTGTTAAAACCCAAACATATTCATACATTGATGTCTTTTCCATAGCAAATACAGAAAATCGTATTTCTGGTGAATATTTTAAAAGATTTTGCGACCAGCTGCATTAAATAAGTAATTCAATTATGATACTATGGTTTTGCGTTTTCATATAAATTCAACTTATTTGAAGTTGAAACCGCTCTTACCCACCCCCTTAACCCTAATTTATGGCTTGAGTTATCATACCTCGAAAGCATACGAATTGAACAAGAGCGGAGTGTTAGGCAGTATAAAAATTGCCAATTAGATCGAAAGAGTAAAAAGGACAACTTGAATCTTAATAATAAAAAAAAAAAAAAATCGAGCGTAGCCATGACCAACACTTTTTCAAATTCAATCACTAATATTTATCAAATGATTTGGCTACAAGAGAAGGTGCCTAGTTCTTGGAAGAAAGGACTTTTACAAGTTATACCGAAAAGAGACTCTAACAAGCTTAGACCGTTACTGGGCGTTAACATGACAGGTTAGAAGAACATTAGTCATATGGGAAAGGAGATGGAGATATGACGGAGGGAGGGGTTAAATGGTGGAGTATTATAGGATTCATCTGAAACATACTGGATCACTGAGATGGAATACAACAGCACTGATGAAATAGATATATATAGCACTGATGATTGTTTAAGTAAAAAGCATAAGTGGTAGTAGTCGTTAAAAAATTAATAATAAATAAAATCAATGTTTTACTTTTTTTTGAGGGGGAAAATGAGCGTAAATAAAAGAACTTATGGAATTCCTTATCAGTCATTTAAACAATAACGAGAACAGATAATAATCCGATTAGGGTAATTACACCGCAGAAAATTAGAAACAACATGTTGCAACCAATTCTTGCTGTTGCGATGCGGCGGTTGAGGTATGACGTGACATGTCCTAAAAACATTTCATATCCGCTGATCACTTTTCTCGTAGCTTTATGAAGGTCTGCAAATAGGCCTTGAAGAAAAACTCTGTTGCCAATAATATCAACGCCAAGCACAAAAACACCCTGCTCTGCTAGTGTTGCACATGCGGCGCGCCACCTTCATCGGCGGCGGCTCGGCGCAGTTAAAATCATCCGGCGGCGGCGGCTGATATCGTGCACGTCTATGCCCAAACGTATTTAAATCGATTTTTAAGTGTAAAGCATTTTATTTTTCATCTTTAATGTACAAAAAAATAGATTTTTCGAAATATTTTGTTTTTTATATTCATATATTAAAGATTAAAATGTTCAAAACATCGATGTTTTGCCTTCGATGTCGCATCTCTACTGGGAAGACAGGCATAACGAACAAGGTGGATTTACAAGATGGGATATCCCCTTCGTAGTTGACTCATTTCCTTGGTTAGACTGAACCCTGGGTAAGGTGGAAGAGATACTAGGCGAATCTTCGGCCCTAAAATGCAACATAGTATGATGACCCTTAGAATTACATTTACTACAAGCTGCCTTATTGAGACAAGTACCCTTGTGCCCAATCTGCAGGCATGATATGCATAATTTTTTAGTTTTGGCAATTAAGTATCTCTCTCGGGGAGAATTGCTGAGAAAGCTTGTGCACTGTGAAATGTGGTGATCAGTTGAATCACATGCGCTGCAATGCGCTACAGCGACGGCTAACGAGCTTAGTTCTCGTCCTTTCCCAAAGGTTTGATCAGGAGAAAAACGACCCTTAGGTTTTCCCCGTGCAACAGCAGGAGCTTTATTGTGGTTAGAATCCTTATAAGATGATTCAAGAGATACATTTTCTAAAGTGGAGACATGACGATCCAGGAACAAAATTAATATATCCGGAGTAGTAAATTCAGTTTCTGAATAACTATTCTCAAATCGAGTTCTCAAATTGGCAGAAAACCTAGACAGTAAAAACTGTGATAAGATCGTCATATTATAACATTAGTCTTGGGTTCAATATTTTCCAGAGACTTCATGTGGGCATTAAAAGAATCTAAAAAGGCTCTAATAGACCTTACGTCATGAGAAATGTTAGGTAAATTGAGAACACTGCTAGCATGAAATGCAGCGGCTCTGCGAGGCTTAATATCTGCCCTTCAATAATTTAAGTGCTTCTACATAATTAACTTCTTTAAACTGAAGATGAGATACCTCTTGCAATGCTGATCCCCTTAGTTGACTCAACAAAAATTCAAACTTCTGTAGAGTTATGAAAGAGGAACTATCATTAACGACGCTATTAAATCTAGTTCAGAAATTATCAAATTCACAATAATTCCCATCAAAGGTGGGCAATTTAAACTTAGGCATACTATTGGTATTAGACGCAAACATTACACATTTTTAAGGTGTATAAATTTGTTATTAAACAAATATATACAACAAAAGGTATTAGGCAGTTATTAAACTTCGTTAATAATGAATAATTAACAATATTATAATGTATAACAATATGAAAACTCATTAACTTAAACCTATAAGCACTTAGTGATATGAAATGTAAACAAATGTAACTAAGGAAGGTTATATTACCCACAGTGCACTGTTCGTGGATTACGTCCCTCACCATCACCATGGAAACCGACAATAGACGACTCAGCACTCCCGGAAGTTATATACGCAACTTGTTAAAACGAACCGTCCAACAGACAAGTCATAACAGGATTATAAGCATATGGTTATTACAAGAATACATATGAAAATTACATAGATGTACAATGTTACGTGTACAAAAGAATGATCTGTGCATAGAGTGATAGAGAAAAAAAAATCTTAATGGTGGGGAAAAACAACGAAATTTAATATCCTCTGGTAGGAATGTGAAGGCATAAAATTTAGACTTCACGGCAATTGAATAAAATTAAAATTTATAATAAGAAAATAATCAAGACATATACGAATAAATCTGGTAGTATTCAGACATGAGAGAACTAATGTAGACTGTAATTGAATAGTACGAAAACACATGAGAATATACAAACAATATAAATAAAAATGTAATTATAAATACAAATATGGTAGACTTACGGAATTTATCTCCACTCTTCACTGCGTCCTGTACAAGATTCTGGTCTGAAGGGAGAACCAGGAATAGGAAATAAAAGGATTTTGGTGGACCAGAGTTACCTGCATTTAGAAACAGCCTTAACTTCGAAACCAGCGTACGAAGATATCCTTTACCAATGAAAGGAGTTTTAAGTGACGTGTTGACTGCACAAGGGTTCGAAACCAATGTTCGAAACCATCCATTACCAATGAAAGGATTTTTAAGACACATGTGACGGCACTGCGTATTAACGGTACGATGTTCAAAAGCAGAGTCTTAACTTCGAAACCAGCGTACGAAGATATCCTTTACCAATGAAAGGAGTTTTTAGACACAATTGACGGCACTGCGTATTAATGGCACGATGTTCAAAAGCACACAGGACAAGCGCATACCGGCCAGTTCGTAACCCCCCCCCCCCACCGCCAAGGCTTGTTTGATTACACTGCCACTTTAATAATGTTGAATAAATACCGCACAGTAACTAATAATCTTTCCAAGTGGTGGTCTTGGCTTATTTTGTATGAGGGAATATACATTAAAAGTTTTTGATTCTTGAACAATCTGCAGTACATCGGTGGCCAGAGTGAGTTCAGCATCTGACGATACGTGGGAGGGTGTGATGGCATCTTTGATGTCTCGCTCGCATTGAGCGAAGGCTTCCTCGGCTTCGGGAGTCCATTGAACGGGAGTGCTGTCGTTCTTCTTGCTGTTCCCGACGAGCGCATGAAGGACACGCTGAACATCCGCTGCTCTAGGGAGGTACCTTCTGTAGAAGTTTATCATCCCTAAAAAGCGTCGAAGATAACCTTTGTCAGTAGGAAGAGGAAAATCAGCGATTTGGTCTATCTTGCTGGGGAGTGGTTTGGTCCCCTGTGAGTTTACTAGAAACCCTAAAAATTCGATTTCGTGCTTAACAAACACTGACTTAAGATGGTTAGCCCGTGCTGGTCCAGACGTCTGAAAACTTCTTCCAAGTGTGCTTGGTGCTCTTCTTCTGATGCCGAAGCTACCAAAATGTCGTCCAGGTAGACAAAGACATACGGTAAGGCGAGGATGCTGTCCATCAAGCGGTGGAAAGTCTGGGCTGCGTTGCGTAGTCCGAAGCACATCATCGTGAATTCGAAGAGGCCGAAGGGGGTGATAACTGCAGTTTTCGGGATGTCCTCATCTGCCACGGGTTCCTGGTAGTAGGCTCGATTGAGGTCGATCTTGCTGAATATTATTTTGCCAAAAAGATTGGTGTTCAGGGCTTGTATTTTTGGTACACTATATCTGCCAGGCACAGTCTGAGCATTTAGGCGGCGGTAGTCTCCACAAAATCTTAATTTACCGTACTTTTTCTTGACGATATGAAGTGGGCTCGCCCAAGGACTGCTAGATGGCCTGCAGATTCCTTCGTCTACCATCTTTAGAAATTCTTCTCTGTCTTCCTTGTATCGACTTGATGTTAGGCACCTGGCTTTAGAGGTAAAAGGTGCTCCCTTCGTCTCTATATAATGCTTGATGGGATGCTTCGGGTCCTGTAGCATAGCTGATGGGCGGGTTTATAGCCGGGTATTTACGAAGGAGTTCGTAGTACCGTTCGCCGCAGGGTACTGAGTGCCATTTTAAAGTTTTAACATAGAAAATATTTCATGTGTAATTACTTATCCCTTGAGATATAGTAACGTGCTCCATAAGAAATATTTGAAAAAAAGAAATTGCTTATGAACAAAAATAGGCCCAAGAACGTTATACAACTATGTTTTGACTTTTTTTTAGACGTGCCCTTAAAAATTTAGTTTTAATTCATACGTTCAATAATGGGAACTTAAATTTAATAAAAGTAATATCCGATGGGGTTTTCACACCTCTAGCATACATATTTCACTGGAATTAAAAATTAAAAATTCATCAAAACTAAGAACGATCTGAAATAAAAAAAAAAATTAATGACGAAAAAATATAATGGAAAATATTGATTAATTTACTTTTATCTGCGGCTTCCGGTGGGCTGAAAATTATGTAGATAAATATTTTAATCCTTCTTGTAAATAAACAAAAGAATTTTAGCTGCGACCACCTGCGACTGTTGTGGTGGCAGATGTTTTTATTTTATATTCGCTATTTACAAACACCAAGATTGTAAGCATTATTCATTCCAGTTGTTATTTGGGAGAGGACAGGCTCAGTTTAGATTTCCGGCTGATCATTATACTATCGTGTGTTTTAAATTTTGGGTAATGATATTAAATTAAAATGGAAAAATTGTGATTTCATATATCGAATTAGTTGAAATACTAATTTCAAACAATCGGGAAACTTCAAAGTGTGTTGAAAAATATCCCGGGATGTCTGATGATTTGATAGAGCGAATTGAGCTTAAACTACGTCAAACTTTCTTGCCTAGTTTTACTAAAAAATGGCAATCGGCTTGCCGTAATAACGAAAGATTTTTTAAACAGAATGAAATCTGGTTAAAAAGAAAGTTTTCAGTCGAACTGGAGTCACGAGTAACGCCGATGGACATCGCACCAGGTCCTTCATCCCATGCTAGGCGCAAAGAAAAACTTTTTGACCAGTGCTGTGATAGGACAAAACGTATGAAAATACAAAAAATGCGTGAAACATTTTCAGAAGAGTTGATTTCTTCGACGGCTAGAAAAAATCAGAACTGTTTAAAACCTGAAAGATTTACACCAGACAAAGCTTTAAGTTTAATATTAGATGCATCTTTATCTAAAAATCAGTAACAAATTATTAGAAAAGCCTAGTTTACTTTGTTGCTTGGGTATGACATTTTCCATCGTACCGCAAAATATTAAAAGCAAAGAAAGAATGTTATCCTTTGGATGTTGAAATTAATGAATGTGGGGCAAGTGTGAATCCACAGAAATTGTTAGATCACACCACTACGAGAATTTTTTAAACAAAAAGTGAAGAAAAATTGTCATCAATGACACCAGAATTAACATTGTGTACTAAATGGGGATGTGACGGATCATCGGGGCATAGTGAATATAAGCAATCGTCTGAGGAAGATGATATTTCGGACGCAAATATATTTTTGACATCGTTAGTTCCTCTTCATTTACATGAAAAAAGAAACATGTCACAAGTGCATCAGAAGAACACCAGAACATCTTCAACCAGATACTGCAGACCTGTTAGATTCCAATTCTTGAAGGAGACAGCTGAAGTGACGAGAAATGAAATTTCACGAATGGAAACGGAAATACAAAACCTTATGGAAACTGTGATCCATTTAAGAGGAAAAACATTTAAGGTAGATCATAAACTTATATTTACCATGATTGATGGAAAAATTGCTCAAACAGTATCTCAAACACCATCAATGGCAGTTTGTTGCATTTGCCAAGCGAAACCGTCCGAGATGAACAACTTAGACACTATTAGATCTATACCTGAAAATGTCCATCTTCTTAATCTGGGAATGTCATCTTTGCATGCTCGAATTAAATTTATGGAGTGCATTCTCCATATTGCGTACAACAGATAATTTCAACAATTGAGAACAAGTGCTGACACGAAAAAACAAAAAGAAGATTCAAGATTCATTTTTTCGAACAATTGGTTTAAAATTGGATGTAGTTAAACAGGGAATGGGTATAACTAATGACGGAAATACCTCACGAAGATTTCTTTCTAACCCAAAACTAACTTCTGATATTACTGGGGTAAACGAAGAGCTGATAAATTGGTTTTCAGTCATTCTGCAAGCAATAAATTCTGGTGTTCATATCGATCCTGAGAAGTTTGGAAGGCATTGTTGGAGGACTGCAGAGCTTTACATACAACTGTATGGATGGTATTACATGCCGAATACTGTTCATAAAGTTTTAATACATGGTGAAAAAATTATAACAGCTGCTTTGTTGCCCATTTGAATGCTGACAGAAGAAGCGCCTAATAAGGACTATCGTGTATTCAGACAAAAACACTCCAGGAAATGTTCACGTACTCTAACTAATGAAGAAGTTATGCACATGCTGCTGGCGACATCTGATCCTTAATTAAGCAGTGTTCGAAAACTACCAAAAAAATCTTATTACGACTAGAACGAAGAAGTAAAATCTTTGTGTTGTGAAAATATGTTAACGTTTCTTTTTAATAATTTTTATCTCTTTTTTATTCATAATAATATAAGTAACTAGCAGACCCGGCCACGCGTTGCTGTGGCTCAGTAGTTATATCCTAATATTTTTAAACAAATACAGTAATACCAATATTCATTGATAAAGATGAAAACCTTTCAGCTAATCAAAATCCAACATGATTGAGAATAGAGCATTACACCATTTAAAAGTATTTGGTAAAGAATATAGGAAAGTTAAAGTTTATATTTTTTACATCTCATACTTCAATGTAGTTTGATTAAAAAGGAGCTGGTTGTGTTTACGACTCACAGCGCTGTCTACACTATCTCCCTTTTTTTATGGATCGGTATAAACTAACTCGAAATGGCTATATTTTTCCACTAATTTTAAAAAGGATGACTGAAGTAAGTTTTGATAACCTCAGCCATTGATCTATTGATTATTGGCCTAACACTACTTCAACTTTGTTAGTTTAACAACGGGTTTAATTTTGCTCAGGGTCATGCCAATCTTGGTTAACGGGTCATATATGTCCTTTTGATAGGCGTTTTTCTCAATTTCTTTGAGACCTCGATTTCCCAACCCTTCGGCTAATAAGTGTTCGGTAGGAGGGTGGTGTGTGGAAGCTTTTAATTTAGCAATATATTTGAGTGATAATAAATCTCTTCTTAAAGAGGTTTTTACATAATACAATTAGGAATTTTTATTTATTCAAGTACTAATTTTTTCAAAATGTTTTGGGTTAACCTGGTTTTTTTTTTAACACCACCAAAGATTTGATGGTTTCCACACACGTGAGCAGGCGATACCCATTTCCCACGTGAGTTATGCCATTGCCCAAGGGAAAAACACGGATTTTCAAAGTCCAAGTGGACAATGTTTGCCCTTGGGATTGGTTTATGGTCATGGCAAAAGCCAAACGAATAGGATATTGAAGCCTTTTAAATTTTATTGAAAATTCTGTCGGTTCCAAGGGAATAGGTGGCAACAGGGCGATATCTCCTGTAAACCTTCCACGCAACATTTTTCCTTCAATAACATTTCCTGTGATCCTTTTAATGACCAAACGTGTACCGTTGCACAATTGAGGTGGATTTAAGTTACGAAGAAGAATGATCGGTGAGCCAATATTCAACTGGAGATTGTTTGGGTGTATATCCAGGGAATTAAAAAATTCAGATGGAAAATTTACGGCTTCGTTTACATCTAGAACATTGTCAATTGATTTTGGAAGTTTATTTCATCGAAATCAACATTTTTTGCTGCCAAAATAGCACGACTATCCAGCCACTTATAGTCCAAATAATTGTTCAAAATATCAGGAAAGACACTTTATATTTCGTAGACAGTTCATTTTTCGTCTCTACAACAGTTCAGAAATTTTCTAGTAATTTGATAAATTTTGAATTTCGATACAGCTAGCTCTATTTCACCGTTTCCAATATAGAGCAATTGTTTAAAAAATATATCTGCCGATGGATTATTTTGCAGTAGTACTCTCATATTTATGGCGGATAAATCTGAAACTTGAGGTTACCCAAATAACAATTATTCCTGTTCAGTAGAGGTGTAATAATCATTAAATGTAAAATTTAAAAACTGCCGAGATTTGTAATCCTTTCTTAATCAACAATCATTTAAAGATAAGTAAATATCATTTCCAATGATAGCCTACTTTAAATTAAAGAAAGGATTAATATCTTCGCTAACATTTCTTAAATTTTACATTTAAAGATAATTACAACTTAGGAAGTAACAGCCTCTATTCGATTGGGATTAAATTTTCTCAACTTTAAATTATTGTTGATAAAGGAGGAATTACAAATCTTCACTGACATTTTTTAAATTTTACATTTTAGATCTCGGGATAAAAATGATAAAAAGGTTTGGTAAAATAAAAAAACACTGTATTTAAATAATAATAACAAAACGAATAATGAAAATAAAGAAACTTCTGTTAAATAAATTAACTGTAAATATAATATTAAAGTCTTAATTATGCAGTTCTTTAGCAAATCACAAAGTATCCCACAACACCTAATCAAAACACACCCTTTTTGTGAGGGAGTTTTTACGACTGGTTACCCGCAGTGTAGCCAATTGACTAATTTTCACTAATTTTTGGCAACACTGACTCCCCAAATCAGGCTTCTATTAGGTTACACCTATGACAGTAGGTGCTGTTACAACATTTATAGAGTATTATTTCAAATAATAGCCTAATTTAAATTATTAAAATGCATTTACTATACTAAAAGTTGATATCAGGGAGGGCCCAGCAAAGCGTTTCAGCGCTTAGCTAGTAATTTAATTTAAATACAAATAAAAAAGGAAAAGGAAGAAAAAGTACCTACACATTTGAGTATTCATTGTAACCATTTCTTGATTTATTTATTCTTCAATGAAAATTAACAATAAATACAAATTTGTATTACTATTTGTCTGTGGAAAATAATAATATAGGAAAAATAACTGCACTCACATAACGCAATACAAAATTATAATAATGATAACATGTATTACAATAGCATGCTTATAAACAAAAACATTATGAAATCGACATATGACGCCATGTTAATAAATCGAAACACGACCTACTGTATTTGCAATAATTCGCTATATAAGAATTATTTTGATCACTAATCAAGTTAAAAACTATCCGGTCTGGTAAGTTGGCCAAAACTATATACATTGAGCCAAATTTCATTAAAATCGGTTGAGTAGTTTCTGAGAAATAGAGAGACAAACATCGGGACACGAGATTTTTATATATATAAGGATGTTGCTGTTTTTTAAAATATATTATAGATAGACAAAACGTGTTTATTATTTTCTGAATATCGTTGAAGTTAATTAATAAATTATCTTCAATCCTACCAAATATAAATTTTCTTAATCATTACTTCATTAAATGTGTACCTACTACATTAATTGTGTCAAAATCCGAAATATAATTTATAAAAAATGAGTGATTTTTAGTTGAACTTTTTTTTTTTTTTGTCTTACTCTATCCAGAAATAAAATATTGGTTTGTAAGAGCAAATAAACTTGTTAACATTCTCAACTTTCTAAGCGAATTCAACAAAATAAATTTTTTTCCGAATTTCCGTTACGTTGAATCACTTTTTCTTAAGAAATTGCGGTTTTGAAACGTATTAATGTTCATTTCTTTGTTTTATTCTAGCGATTCTATTACCATAAAACAATTTTAACAAATTGCGAACATATAAGTAGTGCATAGCTTTTTTTTAAAGGAGATTGAGGCCAATATATTTTTGCCGCATATTGTGGCTTTTGAACCACTGTGCGCCGGTTAATCCGAATAGCCGGTTAAGCGGGGCTCCACCCTATACATTTTATAGGAAATTTAATCGTGGTTATGACAACATCAACTTTATTATTTTGCGGCTTACAGATCAGGTTGGCACGATTTTTTCCGTAAATAGTCGATTTTGAACCACTGTGCGGCGTGCTGGGCTTCCAACTGCAGGATTGCTGACATTTGCGAGCCTTCTCCCGGAAGCGATGGTGGTAGAAGCACAATTTTCTTCCTTTGCTGGTCTCTTGATCTATTTCCTCGAATGCGATACCCCAGTGACTCTTGAGTTCACTGATTTCTAGGCTCAGTTTTCCTATCATTTGAGTTTGGCTTAGCTGCCTGAAGTGTAAAGATCGCTCTCTGTGTACTTTGTGAAAATAGTGGGTTTTTTTTCATCCAATTGAATTGAAATTTCTCATAGTTGTTAGTTACAATACCAATAACCGTGCTGTGAAGTTTGAAGTCTGTTGAATGAATTGAAATGAAGAATATCTCCAGTGGTTCTCCTGTACTTTTGAAGTAGTAAAATATTCAACAGGAACCAATCTGTGCAGATACGTGCGCTTATCAGTATTAGTTCAAGTAGTGGGGGCCAGTAACCTTGCTTTACTAATCCAGTCTGCTGCCTAATAGAACTAGGATAACACCACTTTTGGTTAGTAACAACCGTTTACGTAATATCTCACGTAAATTATCAAAGGATTTTCAATATTCATTTATTCTTCTTCCCTTACTAAACACAAATTAATAAAATGGTGTATACAATTGATGACATAATGGCGGAAATAAAGAAGGGTACCCTAGAGACTAGAGAAGTTAAAGCTACGGTTGAGAATATAGCTACAGCTCTACGAGAAGCTCTTGTTGAAATATCTAACCTTAAAACGAAGTATACTTCTTTGGAAAAGGAGAATAGTCGACCGGAAAGCGAAATCAGATTGCTAAAACGTCATTCTAAATTGTGCCAAATTTTTAATGAATATTCAGGCTATCTATTCACTTTGATTGGGGACTTAAATGGTAGAATTGCAAATTCTCAGGTAATTAATAGGCAATCAAAATACCTTATTGAAAATGAACGGGGTAGAAAATTATTAGAATTGTGTGACACGGTAGATATGATTATACTTAATGGAAGAACAACTGGGGACTTTAATGGTGAATTAACTTATAACCAGGGGTGGATTCTCCGATATTGACCTATGTTGTGTGTCAAGGGAATGCATTAACCAAGTTGTCTCATTTAAGGTAGTCACAGCTATTTTCACTCCATATGCCTATAGTTTTAGTTTATGCATTTAGAGAGTATTATGATCCCAGTAATATGTTACCTTTGTTGCCAAAATTGAATTGGAAGGACCAAAATGTAAAAAAATACAGGATGTCAATTGAAGAAAAGGTGGATAACTGTAAAAACTCTATCGACCTTAAAAATGTAAATTATATTCTTGACATTATTAAAAGCAATGCCACAATATTAGTTTCGAATTCCTCAAGAAAACAGTTTCGAAATAATAAATGGTTTACTAAAGAATGCGCTAGGGCTGGATTACAATCTTATAAAAGTCTTAGAAACTTTAAAAAAACGAACTTAGTAGATCATAAGATAATTTATTTAAACCTAAACAAGGAGTATAAATTAATCTGTAAGGAAGCTAAGAGGAAATATTACCTAGAACAAATAGATAGAATAAAGAACTGTAAGGATTCGAAAGAGTTTTGGACAGCGGTATGGTATTTGAGAGGTGTACAGTTCTGGTCAATAGATGTAGGAATAAAAATAGAGGATTGGGTAATCTACTTTGAAAATATGTATAACCCCCCACTCAACGCAGTAAGGATACAGATGTGTGAGCCATTTATAATTGATGAGTTTCTCGATGGCCCGTTTACTATATAGGAATTAAGAACGGTAATCCATATCGCTAAAGATAACAAGGCTCCTGGAATTGATCGAATTCCATACGAGTTCTTTAAAAATTCTCCGGACAAATTTATAGATCTGTTACTGTCTCATTATAATAATATTTTTTTCATCTGGTAAAGTTCCCAGCAGTTATAATCAGTCTATAATTTTTCCCTTACATAAGAAAGGGGATAAAGGAGTTGATACCAATTACAGAGCTATTGCATTCGAAAACGTTATAGCTAAAATTTTCTCGGGTCTAATTTTACAGCGACTAACTCAATGGGTAGAAATGAATAATATACTTAAGGTATTTCAATCAGGGTTTAGAAAAGGCTATTCTGCTGTAGATAATATATTTGTATTAATTAATACAATAAATCTGAAACTAGCCACTAAGAAACAGAAAATTTATGCATTTTTTGTTGATTTATCGTCTGCATTTGACAGTATTGATCGGTATTCGTTAATGTATAAATTAATGCGGCTACGTACGTCAACAAAAATGCTTCGCATAATCCGTGGCCTTCACGAAAATACCGAGGGATTTGTTTGGGGTAAAACGGGAATTTCTGAAGATTTTCCTATCTCTATGGGTGTCAAACAGGGTGCTCTTCTTTCGCCTTTGTTATTCTCCCTCTTACTAAATAAAATAGATGAATATCTTGATGGGGGCGTACAGGTGCATAACTTTAGAATAAAACTACTGGCTTATGCAGATGACTTAGTTTTATTATCTTCAAACCCCGATACAATGCAGCTTATGATAAATCAAATTGAATCTTATTTTCTAGAATAGAATCTGAAAATAAATTTAAATAAATCCAAAATAATTGTTTTCCGTAACGGAGGGAAACCAGCAAAAAATGAAAAATGGCAGTTTGGACATAGCAGCATCGAAGTGGTAAACAACTATAAATATTTAGGCGTAACGCTATCTTCTGGTCTCTCTTTGGAAAAACATCTTAGTGAAAGACTACAAACTGCAAAACAAGGCTTAAATTCCCTCTGGCACACATATGTAATGAATAATGATATTTCGCATTCGTCTAAACTACATATATTTAATACAGTATTCAGGTCAATTTTGTGTTACGGGGCGCAGGTTTGGGGAGGACAAAGATATAGGAAGGTTGAAAGTTTATTAACATTTTTTATCAAAAAGTTATACAATCTGCCTCTTAATACACCTAATTATATAATATTTATTGAAACCAATTTAGACCCCATATTTATCCATAGTCTTAAACTTCATTTAAAGTATATTTTGAAAGTTATGAATACCCCTAACAGGTTCACACAAGCTACCGCGATCAAGGTAATATAAAAAGACCTATCTTGGTTTAAAAAAATATATTCACTATTGCAGAAACATAATCTCCCGCTGATAAATCTGGATAATTTAAACGACTGGCCAGAGATCTTTAAAAGCTTAGTTAAAAGTATACGGGTAAGCTTAAAAAATGACCATATAGACTTTGCTAAAATTTCATCAAGAAGTACCCTGTATAAAGATCTAATGTTCGAACTACCTGATATTTCAGGTATTCAAAAGAAATGATATTCAATGGATTATCAAGCTGAGGGGTGAATTGTTGTGTCTGATTTACCGGAGGTATTCATCAAACTCGGAAATAAATTGCTGTTTATGCAACAAACAAGAAAAGGAAGATATACTCATAAACTTTATAAGTTTATGTCCGATATTAAATGAACACAGGCGGAAATGGCTTGGAAAAAATACATTAACCAGAACAGAATTGATTAATTATTTGTATGGGAAAAATTGGATTTCTCTAATCGGATATGCGAAAAAAGCCTGGAAATACAGGTACACGGTTATAATTGACTCCCGTTGATAGAGGGCCACCTTCGTATTCTTTGTATTTTATCTTATGTTATTTGTATTTTTCTTATTTTATTTTATTTTTTTTTTCTTCTTAATTCTTTTTTTATATTTTTTGATTATTATTCTTTTTCTATTTATTTTCTTTTCTGTTTGTATGTAATTATATCATTATTCATATACTTTATCATAATTGTATATTTGTAAAGGAGTATTATAATTTATAATGAGCGAGATATGTAAATAAGCAACAGTTTACTAACGTAATGCTGAAGATTTAAATGTACATATTTATTTTGTAAACAAGCCACGACTCTCCTCTAATGGCCTAATCCCAAGAGTATGTGTCTAATTATTTTTTTGTTTTGTATTTTGTATTCCAATAAAGACATTATTATTATTAATTATTATTATATTTTCGTATCATTTCCTCGAGGTGTGAAATAGAAGAAGAGGAATGTGGTTGTGTGGAATCTGAGTTCACATGGCTGACTTGGTTCGTAAACTTCGGCGATAATCTCCGCCAGCTTCTCCAAAGATGCCTCAGTGGTTGCCGCCAATGTGGCCTGCATTCTTTCCGGGAGGGCTTTGAGCCACATATTTCTCATTAAACTCCGCCAACTTTCCTCACGAGGGGAGTTGCAGGTCCCAAGCCCTGGTAAAGGAGGAGGGGTCCCCACTACAGCCTGAATGGGTGTACTCTATCGGAGGCAAGCACCGTCTCAGGTCATTAGCAGCAGTTATCCATCCACGCTGTGAAGAAGTGGGGGAGCTGGCCAGACAACTACGAGGAAGCAGCCCTTTCATCTGGCTTTGGGAGCTACGGGCCCATACCTCGTACTCCCGAGATAGAATAACCAATGAAAAACAAAGAAAGAAATAGAGCCGATCAGATTTTATGGCAACGGACATGGCGCGGAAAACGGATTACACGAATAGGCACATGGAACGTCAAAGGCTTAAATGGGAAAGAAGAGGGACTAGTGGAGGAGAAGAAAAAAGCGAGGATAGACATTTCAGGGATCACAGAGACCAAGAAGAAAGGCAAAGGAGAACAGAGGATAGGCGACCACATACTACTATACTCAGGAGTTAATCCTATAGAACATGCAAAGAGCGGAGTGGCCTGCCTATTCCATCAAGACTTGGCTCAATATATAAAGGACTGGAAGGTTGTCAGTGACAGACTATGCAAGTAGAAGTGCAGAGTGGAAATGTATTGTACTCATTATCCATCGCCTATGGACCAAACGATAACGCAACTACCTCAGAAAAGGAGACATTTTTCGACGCTACCCAACATGCAATCGACAATTGCCAAGGCATCCCCATAATTATGGGAGACCTAAACGGAAGAGTGGGGAAAGATGCAAAAAGGTGTTATGGCGCTCTGGGGCCTGATGGAGAGGAAAGTATCAATGACAACGGTAAAAGGAAATTAAACTTCTGCCTCGCGAACGACGTGTTTGTAGGAAACAGCTTCTTCCCTCACAAAATGATCCACAAATACACAAGGGGAGAACCAAGGAGGAACGAGAGGTCTATAATAGGTTACTTTCTAATACCTAGAGACCAAAGAAAGTACATAAGGGTCACGGTTAATAGATATACGGTCGAAGCATAACAGCGCTAGCCAATCAAAACCAAGCTTTGACCTGTGACGTCACAGTAGACCTGTAAAACATGTTAGTCTTTACTTCTTTACTTAGAACAATAAATTAACAGACTGTATTACAAAAAGCTGTAATTTGTTTATTCTTAATGAAACATGACAACTTACTAGTCAAAAGACAATATATTTTGCAATTAATGAAAGTACGGCTTCGGAAGTAGAGGTCTGCAATGACGTCACGGACTTGAAACCACCCCCACTCTAAATAGAATGCTTCGACCGTATCTCTATTAACCGTGCATAAGGGTCAAAAGAGGTTATGAGATAGGTAGTGACCACAGGCTACTAATAATGGATATAACCCTTAATGAAAATAACAGTACCCCAAGATCAACAGACCGGACACCTAGTTTTAAAATTAAATACTTTAAACTCAGGGAACCGGAGGTGGCCCAAGCATACCAGGACCTTATAGAAGAAAAGGCAAGAAGCGGAAGATATAGATAGGACAGCGATGAGGTGGAGTAGTCTTGGACAGCGATTAAGAAAATAATCCTAGACATGGCAGAAAAAACGTGTGGAAAGAGTATTAAGACTGGGTCAGAGGATTAAGAAAACTCCTTGGTGGTCAGATGAAATCAAAGAGGAGATAAAATTCAAAAAAACCCCCTGGAAGCAATACTTGCAAAACAAGTCAGCTCTAGCATACTCTGCTTATAAGGAACAAAGAAAGAAAGTAAAAACGGCTGTGAATCGTGAAAATAGAAGAAAAGAGAAAATCCTGGGAAGAGTTCGGAAAAAAGCTAGAAATAAGCTACAAGGAAAACCAGAAACTTTTCTATCGAAGCCTAAGGAGCATGAGGAAGCAGAAAGAGCCGGTGCTGAAGCACATTAAAGATAAAGAAGGAACAGTCCTAAGCAGGCCAGAAAATATTATGGACAGATGGGTAGAATACTTTAAGGAACTGTTGGCGCATAATGGTCAGGAACAGGAAAAGAATCAACAGCCTAGGAGCACAGAAGACCGCTGAGAAGAAGATGACTTCATCGGCGAAGAGGAAGTTGCTGAGGCTATAGATTCTCTAAAGCTAGGAAAAGCTACTGGCATAGACGGCATTTCACCAGAAATGTTGAAATACATCGGTCCAAAGGGACTTGAACTGCTCCAACACCTTCTTAACATCATTTGGAAGAGGAAAGTGATCCCAAAGGACTGGGAAGTTTCAACAATAATCCCTGTTTTCAAAAAATGTGAAAATCGAGAATGTCAGAATCATCGAGGCATATCTCTACTCAGTGTCCCCTATAAAGTCTACTCTAAGATACTAGAAAAGAGACTGAGGAGACTTATCGAACCAAAATTAGGGGAAGAACAGTATGTTTTCAGACCGAATAGAAGCACTCAAGACCTGATATTCACGATGAGACAAATATCCGAGAAGATCATCGAAAAGAGCAGAGAGGTATTCGCCTGTTTCATAGATCTAGATAGAGCATTTGACAGGGTGCAGAAAAGAGACATTTCTACAGCACTAGAAGAATACGGTGTGGACACAGGACTAAAAAAGGCCATCTTAAGTCTGTACGAAGTGCAGAGAAATGTCGTTAGGACCTGTAACCACATATCAAGGGAATTCCTATCAGAGCAGGGAATAAGACAAGGATGCAGCCTTAGCCCGCTCCTGTTTATCCTGGTGCTAGATTCTGCCTTCAACAGAGCAAAACAGAAAATGAGGCCATACCATCTCGGATATAGAAACCTCCGAAGTGTTCAGTACACAGTGCTTGCCTTCGCTGACGACATGGTGGTGTTCGGAAACAATTGCCGCAACCTCCAGTTTAACCTGAAGATCCTTCAAGCAGACCTTAGAGCCATAAACATGGAAATAAATGTCTCCAAAACCAAATTCAAAAGAATCGGAAAAAGGAATGACCATGGAGACCGAATCGTCAGGCTTAACGGAATCCGTTTGGAACAGGTTGCGGACTTTAAGTACCTGGGGGCCCACCTCAACGAATACGGAAGAGTCAGCGGAGACATTAAAGAAAGGTTAAAACGGCAGGAATGTGCTTTTACTCCCTCAGGAAAGGCTTTCTAGACAAGAAGGAAGTCTCAAAGGATACTAAAAAGGTAGTCTTTAAAAACACATTCCTCCCTATTTTAACTTATGCCAGCGAATCTTGGACCCTTACTACCAAACACAAGAGCCAAATCCAAGCTATGGAAATGCACTATTTAAGGAAAATAGAGGGGAAACAAGAAGGGATAGAGTGAGGAACTCTACAATAAGAGCAAACCTGGATCTAAGGCCAGCTGAGCAAGTTATCGAGGAGAACCAGCTTAGGTGGTTTGGACACGTCTCGCGAATGGCTGAAGACAGAATCGCCAGGGCTACCCATGAGGTTAAAGTGAGGGACGGGAGGAGGCCACGGGGAAGACCTAGGAAAACCTGGGAAGAAGGAGTGAAAGAGGCCTTCAACAAGAGAGGAATGGAATGGAGTAGGAGAAGGCAGCTGGCCCAGGATAGAGGTCTTTGGGTCAGGCTCTACAAGAAAGCACATCACACTGCTCAGCGGTAAAAGAGGTCTCGATTAAGTAAGTAAGTATTTCTCATTAGTTCGTTTGAGACGGAACTCCCTGCGTGCCCTTTGAGATCGTTTAAGAAATGAGATGGCCGTTCTCCGTCCACAAAGTGTCTATCTTCCAGAAGCCGCCTTATCCTTTGATTTTCAGATTCGGCATAAATGGAAATAAACCTGCCTTTAAGGGTCTCGTATGGTTCTGGCGGCGGGTTTTTTACTATGTCGGAGACCTGTCCTAAAATTTCAAATTCTAAGTTCTCAACTACAATTTGACATTTAATCCGCGATCTTGTGATTTTTGAAGTAGCAAAAACGGCTTCAGATTGACAAAACCAGAGTTCCGGGTCAGCTCTCCAGAACGAGGGAATCCTAATACTAGCACCAGGGCCACTAGCGCTTTCCTCACTCTCTTCTGTAGGCTAGCTTTCCTTGGGATTCATTTCATTCGTTCCGGATCACGGTCACCACTTTAATGTTTGTAGGAAAAATAAATAAAAATAAGTTGGAATGAAACACTATATTGAGAACTCAAAGTAATAAAAAAATAAATAATGAAACAAAATCAAAAGCTATCTTTAAGCTTGTAAAAATAAATAAAAAAAGTCACTTTGAAAACAAATAAAAGGTTTTTAACTTGTCTGCACAACCAAAAAGTTTCACAGCAAAATTAACAACATCCACCACTTGATTTACGACTATAACGAGGTAATGTCAGGTTACCCTAATTAATGCCTTGCATATCATTATACAATTTGCAATTACTAAATATTGGCAACAATGGCTGGGGTAACCTCCTACTATGGCGGGCAACACTGCTTGGGGTAACCTCCTCTTTGTTGACATAAGGTTACTTTAGTTGGTGAAGTGCTGTTACAAACTTGAACTGCATAGCCGCCAACCCCTGACCTCACGATAATATTCTTTATTGGTCCCTAGAATATGACCAATCAAAATAATAGTAGATAAAATGGAAATGCACATTAATATATGTTGTTTGCAGTGGATGGAGAATGGTCGGAATGGGAACCCTGGTCACAGTGCTCTTCCGCCTGCGGGGTGGGGGTGCAGTCTCGAAGCAGGGCTTGCAGCTCGCCCCCCGTCAGCAGCGGCGGCACCGAGTGTTTCGGGCCCTACACCTGGGTCAGGCATTGCTATCTAGGACCTTGTCATGGTTAGTTGGAACAATACATTTATTCAACTCCTTACATGCTTTAAACATTTACATTTATATATATATATATATATATATATATATATATATATATATATATATATATATATATATAGCCTTAGCCAAAAGTATTAGGAACCTTGCAAAATTCCCTATTTCACTTTATTTAGTAATTCTATATATACTGTGGCTCCCAAAACTTGTTGTGTTGACAAAGATATCCCAACTCCTCATTAATACTGTCTTATTGGTAGCAGTTGAGGTTTTGTTTTATTTTGTTAGATTTTATTATTAAAAAAATATTTTTGTTATGATTAAAAATGGTCAAAGTAAAAGAGCTTAGTGAGATCGAACGGGCTAAAACTGTTTTTATCTCGTCGGAAGGGAATAGCCAATCTGAGATAGCAAAAACTATGTAGTGCTCTCGTTGTGCTGTTCTATATACTCTTCTTCGACATCGGACGCATACCACATATTCCTCTATACCTAGAACAGGAAGAAATAAAATAAGAGGAACGCGTGAGGATAAGTTTTTGGCGAAAACAACTCTTCAGAATCGCTGAAGAAAACATCGAAACAGCTTTCAGAAACAGGTTGAAGAGATGAAAACCTTGTGTTCTGTTGACATTTTTGCTCGGACAGCAAGAAGACTGGGAGAGAATGGTCTGAAAGGCTGTAAAGCTAGAAAGAAACCCTGGTTTACTAAAGCCAATCGCAAGAGGAGACTTGGGCAAAATTTCAACAAAACTGGACAGCTCAGGACTCGGCAAAGGTGGTTTGGTCCGATGAAAGCAACTTTCAGGTAAATAAATTTTTTAAATTAAAATTAAAAAATTGCCAACATTCCCTAAAATCAATGTAGAATATACGAATATAGTTATTTTTAAAAACACGATGGAGGAAATATAATGATGTGGGGCTTCAGTTGTTGAAGAAATGGTTTTAGGTGAAGGAAGAATGAATAGCAATACCTATATTTCTATGTTAAATCAAATTTTGAAGCCTTCGTTTGAAAAAATATTTATACCAGATGACATAAAAACATTGTTTCAACTGGTTAATGCTCCATGCCACGTTTCACGCAAAACTTGAGAATAGTTAAAAAAAAAAAACAACGTGAAGGAGATTGACTAGCCTCTTCAGTCCCCAACCTCAAACCAATTGAGCACATATGGTCTAAAGTAAAAATTTAGTTGGTATGCATATTTAAAAATGCAGTTGGTAAACGTAACTCTAAAAAAAAGACAACTTATTTTTGTATTTAAAGAAGAATGGGAAAAATTTAGACAAAGACGTTTGATCAAAACTTGAATTCTATATCAAAAAGGAAAAGTGAGATAATAAAAGGCATTGGCTTGATGACCAAATATTAATTTGATTTTGTTTTATCATTAAATAAAGTATGCTATGCTAGTAGATGTTCTTTTTTCCCTCTTTACACTTTTTTAAGAAAATATGTCGGTGCCTAATACTATTGGCCAAGGCTGTTATATACATATATATATTATTATAATTTATCTGAAATATAATGATTCGTATATAGTATATAAAGTGATGGGCGAAAACGCTTTCTATCTAATCCTTAGCCTCTTGTCCCTTGGGACTCACCGCCGGGGGGTGGACAGGGGGGACGCCCCCCCCTAATATTTTGGAAGGGGCCAACTCAACTACCTACACTCTAACTGAGACATAAATTGGCAAGTTTCAAGAGACCAAATACTTTTAAAATACATCGTTGGAAGAGCAATTAAATGACCCAACAATTGTTTTTAGGCGTTACTATGTCAACTTTTAGCCACTCGAATTTTACCTATCCTATCTACAAGAATATTGCATCCCCCCGCCCACAATAATTTGGTGCTGCTGACACCCATGTCTTGTCCTTACAGGTTTCGGTAACGTTATAAATAATTTGAAGATAAATCACCGTTGCTCCCAATTTCCTATACTAAATTACCTTTGTCTCCTGACCTATATAAGTAGGAATCGGATTCGTATGTATATACATATTTTTTTCTAGGCAATTGACATACGTTTTTCAACAAGAAGTGTTCATACTGACATTTTTTAAGCCGTTTGAGCCTACTTTTATTTCACATACAACCAAATATTTGGATGTTAATGCATATTTATACATATTTGATTATCATAAATATATATTTCCACATATTTATTCAAAATAAGTACATATTTCTGCATATTGTCCATTTTGGGCCTATTTTCATAATTTGGAGGTGGCTGACAGGAACTGTAGAGCTGTGAATGACAGTAGGTACAATGGTTATGGGTAATTTACAGATAATGCATCTAAACAGTGAATGGCACTTGTTAGTGAAGCATCCTTGTCTTTTCATTCAGCTCGTTCCTTGAAGTGTCCAATCATTCATTTCGTTTGGGTGAAATGCCATGAACATCGGCCTCAAACAGACAGCTAAATATCTTCGCGAGTTTCTAGCAGAACATTTTCGATGTGATGGAGACATTTTTTACTGAATAGATTGTGACAAGCGCGTTTCTTGCTCTCAATGTCACCCAAAATATTGCTGCCGCATCGCACTAAGAGAATAAAAACAAAAAGAAAGAAAGGACTTCCTATCAAACCTTCCTTGTATCTCCATAATCAAGTAAGTCTATCCTGAGTACAGATCTGTGTCAGGCTTTGGTAAGAACAGATATCCCTTACCACAAACTTAATAATCCTCATTTCAAATAATTCTTAGAGACCTACATTGGAAAAAAATGCCTGACGAGAGCTCTCTGCGAAAAACTACCTGGAAGATATCTATAAAGTTACACTAGCCAAGATTCGAGAACATATCAAAGATGGACGAATTTGGGTGTCAATTGATGAAACCACTAACGTTGAGGGCAGGGATATTGCCAATGTAGTCATTGGAAAACTTGACAGTAATGTGGATTCAAAGCCATTCCTTCACGTATTCGAGGTATCACGATTCTTCGATACCTCTTTCTCTAATGCTGCCACCAACAGGTTGGGCAGTCTATTCTGGTATTTTATCCTAAGTTATTTTATATGACGTATATTGTTCATGCTTTGCATCGAGTAGCAGAAACTGTCCGATGTTTGTTCAGTGACCTAGATTCCTTAGTCTCCTCGGCTTAAAAAATGTTCTTAAAAGCACCAAGCCTTAATAGATCTCTATCCAGACTTTTGCCTTCCACCGGAACCATTATTGGCAAGATGGGGTACTTGGCTGGAAGCAGCTCAGTACTTCTGCGAGAACTACGATAAAATCAAGACAAACCTAATTTAAAGATCGACCTTGCCTTCATTTCCAACAATATTTCTCGCAAAAACCATTACCCAATTTGAGTCCCAAAATGTTCCACTGACAGAAAACGTGGCTAACGTCATCGAAAAGGTGGAAGGAATAAATGGGAGTAAGTCAGATCTGTTGAGATCAAAACTAGTAGAATTACTGAGCAAGAACAAAGAGTGGGAGACCATTGCCAGATTTCTGATATTATCAGCGGAACAGAAGTTACCTCTGAACATCGTGTACCCTTTACCCCAACGAGATAACTTCTTTCGTCAAGCCACATATAACATCAGTAGATGTTGAACGATCTTTTAGTCGTTACACTTCCATCCTACGCCCAGATCGTCGTTGCCCTACGTTCTAATATTTGAAATTCCATGTCGTTGAAAACAATTTCGAGTGAAGTTTTCAAAATTGAAATTTAATGAGCCACTGTAGCTAATTACACCTCTCCCAGACTGGTCCGAGGTCACTACCTGCTCGTTCAATGCGAATAATTGTTCACCGTGAGAGTGATAAAAGTTGTTACCTGGTGACAACTTTGGGAGTGAGCAATCCAAAACCTGCATAGAGGGCTGCTGGGCCATAGATGCTTGTCCTCTTTAGAATAAGATGCCTTGAGGCCAAGAAGTTGAAACTGGTTGAAACAACATCCACGGACAACATTCACACCGCGTGTTTTTTAATATTTATATAATATATAATATTTAATATTTCTTTTGTTTTTTTAATTTGAACATATGGTTGAACGAGAGGAGCCGAGGGCTCCCGAAGCGGCCCGAAGTCTTACGAAGTCCTCGTAGTGCTTCCGAAGCTGACTTCGCACTACGGAGAGACTTAATGTCACTTAACTTAGTATTAATAGTTAATACTATATTAATTGAGAGAGAAAAAAAATTATTTAAAGTGCCTTGGCCACAACATTGTTGGTAGCAGAATCATCTAAAAATGTTCACCAGAAAGACGACTGTACTTCCCTACGTGAAAAGTCGATGTTAAAAAAGGTGGGGGTGCTAACAGGTTAATACTTACAAATGGAAGCTTACAAAAAACATCAATGTTTAAATATGCTTGGTCGCTATCAGATCTAATGTTTTAAAGTTTATATTAAAAACTACCGATGTCGAAAAATATCGGTTTAGATACTACATATTTCTTCTTTTCTTTTGAAACAGTCTCGAACCACGAAGTGACGGTCTTCTCAGGAAACGGAGCCCTGTACTACCGGAAGACGGGCCGCGCCACGAGACTACTTCACATATTTGTTCACATAAAGGCATTAGGTTTGAACGGCGACATCCTCACTCGCTCTCCAACCAGCTGCCCTCAGTCCCGTGTCAACGTGATGCTCTCGCTGGTCGCAGGATATTTAGTGTTTCTCGCTTCATCTGGCAGTTGTTATGTTACCCTGTTTAGTAGCAGACCCATTAAGGTGACTGTTCTTCATTATTTCAAAATAATTTTATAGTTATTTCTGACTAATAATATATTTAGATTTATTGTTTTTACTTTCACTTACCTATTTATGAAATATATAGCAAGAAAAAATTTCGATTTCCGGCTTTCACTGTCCCGCGAAAGAGTGTGTGTGAACCTAAAATTAGGTGTTTCATATATGTATATGCCCGCGATGTGACAGCGAAAATTTCATCAAAATTAACCAAACGAAAGGGGCACTTTATTTCGTAAATTTTGTCCCATTTAACGTTTTTTCGATTTTCTCAAAAACGACACTAACGATTTTGATCAAACTCCTAATGTATAGTGAGAATCAAATATTCTTTAATAGGTTTTATCATTATTGGAGGGACTTAAATGGCGAAGGAAATGGTTTTCTTTTTCTATAAAGCACCTTTGATTTTGTTTATATGGAGAAATTAACTGTCTCTCATTATGCCTAAAAATAAGAAATGGCTAAATATCAATGATGAAAAAAAATCTATAAACATATACAAGAGAAATAAAGAAAAATGTTCCGACAACTCTTGAAATACGTTGAACCCCTCGCGTGCGCAGTACGCCTTTAATGACAGACCATTGTTTGTATGTAGTGTCCGACTGAAACCAAATTTTTAGCCGAAAACGTAACTGAATTTCGTTACGTGTTTCATTGTTCGTTCATTGTTCTATGATCTGGCTTCTTAAAATTAATCAAGAGTTAATATATCTAGTTTTGCAATAATATAAATGGATGCTTGTATCATTTTCAGTAATTGGACTCAATTATTCATTTCATTCAGTTATTATCCATCAATACAAGAATTGTAAGAGAGATGTAATAGAAGGTGTAGTGGTACACCGGATTGAATCTCGGCCCCTTCTTTCCAGGGAAGTTAGACTATATCCCTTTAAACAGTAGGTACCGGCCTAAAAGTTAAAGTATACTTGTAATAACAGGCTGATAATATTAATAATTCATAGACTATGTCTAAATAATGAAGAACAAAAACCGGTAGTAAAATAAATAAACCTGGAATAAATCCGACCCGGGCCCAAATGATCTACGAACTTTACTAAATAGTCGAGTTTTAGAACGTTTTGGAGGTTATATTGTGAATAGAGATCGAAAGACATGGTTTATATCATATAAAAGTTTATCGATGTTTTCAGTTTTTCCAGTTTTTTTTATTACTTTTTGTTTAAAAAAAAACAATCTTCTTTAGGGTCAGAACTTTTCTGCTTCTTAAATCAACATATATTTTTTAATATATTTTGATTTAAGAAGCAGACAAGTTCTGACCCTAAGGAAGACTGTTTTTTTTTAAACAAGAAGTGCTTTTCTTGTATTATAGCCAGCGTTAGTTTTTTTATTCAAACTGCCGATAAGAGATTGTAAATTAAAAAACAACCATTAGCTTAAAAATCACAAAAAAAACGAAATTCATCGAAAATCGTGGAAAATAAAAGAAGCACTTTTTTGACAAAATATATTCCATACATTTTAAACTCGATTAAATTCTCTTTGATTTGAGGCCAAAACTGGCTCAGTAGTCTCATTAGCTTCTGAGATATAATTCTTAAAGTTTGAACAATTTTCCAAATTGAAAATTTTAAGTTATTACATGAATTTAAAATTTCATGTTTTATCACATGCAATAGTCTTAATATCCCCATTAGAAGGTCTGCTTAAAAAAAGAAATAAACAATCATAAATCGAAAAGTACTGAGAACCTTCAAGTTTTGCAATATAAATTATAATAATCTATAAACAGGTTATAGATAATAAAAACATACAAAAACATAATAAACATAACAAGGAAAACACTTCCTCAGAGAAACAGTGTTTCTTCAGAAACCAGTGTGTGTTTTCCTTGTTATGTTTATTATGTTTTTATACGTTTTTTGTGTTGTTTTTATTATGTAAATAGATTGTTCATTGAGTGAGGTTATTATAAGTATACGTTTTATTTGCTTATCCTTCGGACCAGTACCATTGTCGTTGGATTAGCCTACTTTCTTAAACCTAAGAAAACCCCCGTTTGGCATTTGTTGGACTCTATCCAGGTAATATTAAAATATTTAGACCATTTTGATCTAAGGTTAGTCTTCTATTTATTATACGTCTTAAAATATGGCCAAAGTCATAAGTGATGCTGAAATGGAAGAGGAATGTTCCCAGAAGGGGACCAAAAAGAATCGTGCAAAACGTGCTAGAAAAGGTTCTCCTGATTTGGAGGAAAGTTTAGAGGAGAATGGATCTGCCAGTTTACTCAGCTCAGCCCACCAAACCAAGAAAATATCAGGGTTTACGTTCAGTGAGCCGATAAGGGACTCAGTGTTAAGGTCCAAAACTACATCAACGGTAAAATTCAATCCTTAATAGATTTAGTTGAAACATTTAAATACAAGTGTAAATAGGTCCACACTTCCGACAATTTACCAGCCTTAATTCAGAAATCAGTTTACGAATCTTTCATGTCCCACAGCGTTTAAGATATGATTACTCGGCTGGATTACTAGGTATATTATTAGGTATATTACTAGGTTATTGGAAAGGCATTAGGCAAAATTGGAAAGGTTGTTGAGAGCCTTTCGGCGGTTAGTGATAAATCTTTACGCCCTTCAATTGAACCATAGTACCTATAACATGGGTAAGCGCAGCCGAACCTCCTGCATCTACTGAAGTAGCCCTAAACTCTTGCAATAAGTGGAAACGGCAAGAACCCCGTAGATATCATTAATGGGCTGCCGTCTCCGGCAAAAATCGGAGTTAATGATTCCATTTTTCGGTCTACCAAAGCAGAGAAAGTACTGGTTCGAATTGAAGATAGCTCCCATACAACCAAAGTAATCCAGTGGAAAGATTACTTACTGGAAGGATTACAAGAGAAAGGTTTAGAGGCACAGAAGAGAAAACCGAGGATGGAAGTAAAGGGCGTACCTAATTCATAGACAGCGGAGGAATTAGTTATGCTCTTAAGAGCTAAACTCATTGAAAAATCCATATCTCCTCCACTGGTAAATGAAAAACTCCTGATATTCTCCCCTTCTGCCAGGAATGGTACAACTAAAAACTGGGTGTTCGAAGTCCACCTGACGATACGATTCCGATTAATGGAGATGTCCAGCTTAAATGGAGGATGGTGGTCAATGACTTTGCAGGATCATCTTGAAGCCCCTCTTTGTACAAGGTACCAGGACTGCGGGCACTGTAAGGCTACATGTACATCTGAAACAGTATTTTTCATCTGGTATGCAGCTAGCGGTCACGTCCTTAAGGAGTTCGAAAACAGCATCTTATAAGTAGAATCTCCATCCTACAACTCAATATGGGCCGTCGGCGTTTAGTTGCGGAAGAACTACGTGCACTCTCGCGACGCTATGATATCACGGCGATCCAAGAACCTACCTGGCGTGGGGACAAGGTTTGGTCTCACGTCGAGAGTTTTAGCCAAGGGAAGAGAGAAGGCCCAGGGCTCCTATAGTAGTTAATAACCTTAACCTCGACGTGATGTATCTAGAGCAGTATTCCATGGCAGATTGTGTAGGATGTAGCATCAAATGGGGTAATGTCCATTTTGTCCTAGTTCCGTCATATCTAGCGGATGGAAATGGCATTGATGATGACATCGGCGCCATAGAAATGATCGCGTCTCATTACAAAAACGTGATCATATACTCGTATACAAACTCCTGGAACCCCGTCTGGGGGTCCAATCGAACTAATAGAAGGGGCGTTCAGCTCGGCAAATTTATTGCGAGGAGACAGCTAGTAGTAATGAATAATCCATCGACCATACCCACATTCTCTAGTGCGAGGTGTGAGAGTTGGATCGACGTGACGTTGGATTCCCCGGTGCTGGCTGATCGCATTATCGATTGGACCCTCTCATCTGAGATGAGTTCCGACCACCATGCGATAGTCTTTTGTCTCTCGCAAAATAAATGCATAACATTCTGCAGTTCCGAAAAGGGGTACGCAACTCGAAGAGGAAATTGGAACGCCTTTCGATCATCGCTGGAGGGAAAAGTGGTCAACGAAGAATGGGATGTGGCGGAGACTGACCAGACGGATGACCTGGATTATAGGGTGGCCAAGATCACTGATATCATCTGTGATGCCGCTGAAGAGTCCCATGGTGGACGCAGGCCTTAACCGTCATGAAGAGAGCTCTACGGCGCACAGTGGGACGAATCGCCAATCTAGGCGGAAATAGTTAACATCAACGAAATGAAAAAATCTTGTCGGTCTCTTGAAAACAATAGTCTAGCTAAGGCAATTACAAATTATTAATCACTTTAAGCAAGTATTAAGAGAATACTGGGGGTTTGAATACGGTAGTTCCCTTATAATGCTTAGTCAACGTATTTCCAAATTATATTGTAAAATCAATAGAATCATAGAATGGATCGTGTTTTTTTGAAAAAAATTTATGCTAGGCAATAGAAGACGATTCAGATATTAAGTTTATATAAGTTCTTGGTTCTTCAAATGTGGATATAATACAGAGTATCCTCCTTTCTTTTCAATAGTCGATAAGCTATATTTTTTTCTTATAAAAAAGGGGTTACTAAAAATCTACACCGATCTACACCGAGATATTTATACAGAATATAGTCCACACTATATAGAAATAAAGTATTCATTATGAACTGCTAATACCTGCTAATAAAGGTGTGCGCTTTTTTTAAAGGTATAAATCTCTCATTGTTGAGAGCCTATATTTTTAATATTTTGAGGCAATACGGAGGTGCTAATGAAATTTATAGATATATAGTAAACCAGTTTCATTGGAATACACTACGGCAATCTCCGAAGCTATGTAAAAACGAGATTCGATGACCATAAGTACAACAATTAAAAGCAAATAGCAAGATTTTTTCCTTTCTAGGAATAAGAAGGAAATAAAGCATGAAAACAACAGTATACCTTAAGTATCTACAAACCATTAATTCCTTAAAACAAATACCAAGGGAATAACAAAAGAATAAACACGCCACACTCGTAACAATAAGTCAGATAATTTGAACATCTTATTGATGAAGCGGCAACATACTCGTAGATCAGCGAATTTCATATTGTTTTGGAAAAAAATTTATACCACGGTATGGAAGACGATTCGGCAAGTAAGTTTATATTTATTTGGCGTTTTAAGTGTGATGTACCCTTCTTTGTTTCCAGTAGTCAACTTAGTAAGCTACTTACTTTAAACTACTACTTATTTAATTATTGTTAGTAAAAATGCGATAACTAAAAATCTATAACGACTTAGATAAATAGACAGATATTTTCACAGAATACAATCAACATTATATAGTGACAAATTTTTCATTCCGCATTTCTTATTCCTGCTAATGTATGGTACGGTGTTTTTTTTTCCAGGTGTTAACGTGTCATTATTAAGATCCGATATTTTTAATATGTGGGAACAGCACGGTCGTATAGATGAATTGTATATTTCAGGTTTTTTTTTTTTTTCTTTCCTATCTAATTATCACTCGCATAGGTAAATATTAAAAAAGTCTTTATTTTGTGGTGTGGTGGTGGGGGATCGACATCAGTAAGGAAAGAATGGGTACGATTACTTAACTCGAAACGAACAATAAATAGGTTCAGGGAACATACTAGGTCCAGAATGAATACCGTAAGATACCGGAAGATTATTCCGGTACGTCCTGAATCATCCTTTTCTTCAATATTTCCCGAATATCTGGGTTAATTCCAAGGACTAGGGAGCATCTGAAGGTACAGGTTTTAAGGGGTTCAATTTATTTTAGGATGGCAACGAGATTGGATGTAAGGCATTCTACCAAGTCGTCAATTGATTCATATGAATAGATGGGTCCTATACAACGGGATAGTAGATCAAGGGATAGATTTATTTCATCTGCTGTCAGGTAATCTAGGTTTTTCCAAGATATATATTTTAGAAATAAAGTAGGATTCGAAAGATCATTGGAAATACGTATTAAGTCGTGGCTAAGTCGTCGCTCACAGATTTTATGAGTATGATACTAGTTGTTGACAAAAGTCCTCGAAAATATGATCGATATCAGTAAGGAAAGATTGGGCATGATTACTAGACTCGAAACGAACAATAAATAGGTTCAGGGAACATATCAGGTCTAAAATGAACTGTTTTTTGGGAGAATTGGATAGAATATTTGTATTGAAGTCGCCGGATGTATGCATTCAGATCCATCAGATTCAGATGATTCGGAATGAAAAACAATTTTTTTTACATTTCGAAATTAGAATTTAATATATAATTTTTTAAAAATGTATTTGACGTTATTTTATAGTTATGTTTTTTTTTTCTTTTTGAATAATTGAAAATTGAATAAAATATAAATAGAATTACTCCATTATTTACAATTTATCTAAATAATTTTTAATAATAATTTTTTTTTTTTTTTTTTTTTTTTTTTTTTTTTTATTACCATTGCCAAAAACCACTATTTTGACTTTTATTTATTAATTCATGCTTAAATGCAATTTTCTACAAACATTAACATAAAATAAGTCGCGTCCAGAATTATTTCCCCCTAGATTGGCGATTCGTCCCACTGTGCGGCGGTCGTACCAGAGGTGTAGTCGTGATGAGAGGCGCACTACACTTCGTTGCGAGTACAAGTCCAAGTCCAAGGCATATCGAAAGGAGGTGCGGTCACAACAGCGAAGTCATGGGGTGAGTTCATCGTTCAGGAATCATCAACAAATCCATGTGGTATTCCATACAGAGTGACCCTGGGTAAGTTCACGCCACAGCAGGTAATCGCCGCCCAGTGGAGTATTTACCATCAAATCATGGCCAAAAGTCCAAAAAAAAAAAAAAATTGTACTTCAGAACATCACAATACGTATTTCCTTGTAGCTTAGGAATGTTTGCATCGAGATATATTTATTTCGTTCATTGTTATCCACTTCCTGCCCGAAGGAACAAGTCTGAATCCAGAGTTGAGGACGCTGCATGTACACAGTTGCTTTTTCCCGAGTTGTATGATGCTTAAAGATGTTGTGATTTCTGTGGAATCCATTTAACTATTGATCTAAATTGTTTCTACACAGTTTCGAAAGGTATATATTTCTCGGTGATGAGTAGTTTTTAGCAAGTTTTAATATCATAACGGTTAACTGATGGTTATTTTGATTACGATGTTTAAACGAAAAAAATAGACTTGTCTAAAAGAATAAAATAGATTATGCTGTATTGTTGGGCAGATATTTTTGCATATATGACAAGTTAAATCCTTCCTCTTGCCATACAGCACAAACAAAAAAATAAATAAAATAAAATAAAAAATACTCACCCCAACACAACCTCTCCCTTTTTTTTAATAAATGTGTGAAAATACCTCTTAAAGTGAATTTTTTTATAACCGAGTCAGTGTTTAGCGAGCAATAAATAATTTCAAACTCTTTTAAGACGTAGTACGTGGGCCAGACCCCCCTACCGTGCACCCCCCCCACATCCCTATAAATTGCATATTGTTGTGTTCCTTGTGATAAAAGATTAAGAAAAAGCCAATGTTCCCAGAAAAAAAAGTGGCCGAACTAACCGAAAATGGCGTTCAAACATGGCGGAATGACGAATTTGATTTTAGTTAGTTTTTTGATTACTGACATTCACCATTATGCTTAATTTCGCCATAACTGGTCTTTTATTAAAGCTAGATAGTTCTAGATTCAGAATAAATAAACAAACGTTCTAAAATAATTAGTCTTGACAAAATAAAATACCTTTAAAGTCAATTTTTTCAAGTCATTCGCGTAAAAGTTGAAATTACAAGTTAATTTGTGATTAAACGGCCACCGTTAACGAAAAACACTCTGAAATAAAACATCTGGAGAAATTATTCTTCTTTAAAAATCAGTGGTCACATTTCAAAATATATCAAATCAAATTTTTTTTTTTTTTTTTTTTTTTTTTTTTTTTTTTTTTTTTTTTTAATAAATCAGATAAAAAAAGGATATAAATCTGATAAATAATAATGAATTAGTCGCAGATTGCACATTATCTATACCTCACTTATATTGATATAAACTGGTTATCTTGAAATTAAATAATAATGTTCTCATAGTAGTAGTTGGGTTACAGACACTGGCTTCTGATCATTCGTGAAATTTGAAATAAATGCATTTTTGCAAAGTATTGATTATTTACAGATTTAAAAACAATCAAAATAAAAAAGATAAATAAAAAGTTCTGTTCGTTCGTTGATATGTATAAATTATTCGTAATAAAATTTAGGAAGTATATACCTAACACAATTTAATAGCTCACAACAATTAATGAATTAACAGTTACACGATGTGTGTATATATATATATATATATATATATATATATATATATGTGTGTGTGATTAATTTAAAAGTAAACCACTACTGGAGAGGAAAACCAATTAAAACATGTAAGTGTTCATTCATCTAATGGTCTATAATACACGAAGTTGTGGCCTTTTTCGGTTTCTGGCATATAACTGAACATCAAAAAGTTTACTTTCTCTTTTTTCGAAAAAAGGGTATACTAATACAAATAAAATGGAATATTTGAAGTTGAAAACGGATTATTTATTTAGCTAAATTCGAACATCAAAGATCGGTAATTTTTACCAGTTTGGTGGAAACTCATGTTCCAACGCCTACAACTCGACAATGTGTACTCTAAATGAAAAATGTCACGGATAAAAGTTTTAGGACATTAAATTTAGCATAAAATAAGCCCATTTATTTTAAAATTAACTTATTCCTGCGTAGAGATAGAAATGAAAACATGAAAGTATTCCTAGCGCTTAAGTCCCTCTTTTTGTGAAGCCCCTTAGGCTTCATATGATTAAAATATTGACAGAACTAACTATTTAGGTGGGCTTATTTTATGCTAAATTAATTGGTCTAAAACTTTTATCTGTAACATTGTTCAATAGTTAGTTCTGTGAATATTTTAATCATATGAAGCCTAAGGGGCTTCACAAAAAGACGGACTTAAGCGCTAGGAATACTTTCACGTTTTCATTTCTATCTCTACGCAGGAATAAGTTAATTTTAAAATAAATGGGCTTATTTTATGCTAAATTTAATGTCCTAAAACTTTTATCTGTGACATTTTTCATTTAGAGTACACATTGTCGAGTTGTAGGCGTTGGAACATGAGTTTCCACCAAACTGGTAAAAATTACCGATCTTTGATGTTCGAATTTAGCTAAATAAATAATCCGTTTTCAACTTCAAATATTCCATTTTATTTGTATTAGTATACCCTTTTTTCGAAAAAAGAGAAAGTAAACTTTTTGATGTTCAGTTATATGCCAGAAACCGAAAAAGGCCACAACTTCGTGTATTATAGACCATTAGATGAATGAACACTTACATGTTTTAATTGGTTTTCCTCTCCAGTAGTGGTTTACTTTTAAATTAATCACATATATATATATATATATATATATATATATATACATCGTGTAACTGTTAATTCATTAATTGTTGTGAGCTATTAAATTGTGTTAGGTATCTACTTCCTAAATTTTATTACGAATAATTTATACATATCAACGAACGAACAGAACTTTTTATTTATCTTTTTTATTTTGATTGTTTTTAAATCTGTAAATAATCAATACTTTGCAAAAATGCATTTATTTCAAATTTCACGAATGATCAGAAGCCAGTGTCTGTAACCCAACTGCTACTATGAGAACATTATTATTTAATTTCAAGATAACCAGTTTATATCAATATAAGTGAGGTATAGATAATGTGCAATCTGCGACTAATTCATTATTATTTATCAGATTTATATCCTTTTTTTATCTGATTTATTAAAAAAAAAAAAAAAAAAAAAAAAAAAAAAAAAATTTGATTTGATATATTTTGAAATGTGACCACTGATTTTTAAAGAAGAATAATTTCTCCAGATGTTTTATTTCAGAGTGTTTTTCGTTAACGGTGGCCGTTTAATCACAAATTAACTTGGAATTTCAACTTTTACGCGAGTGACTTGAAAAAATTGACTTTAAAGGTATTTTATTTTGTCAAGACTAATTATTTTAGAACGTTTGTTTATTTATTCTGAATCTAGAACTATCTAGCTTTAATAAAAGACCAGTTATGGCGAAATTAAGCATAATGGTGAATGTCAGTAATCAAAAAACTAACTAAAATCAAATTCGTCATTCCGCCATGTTTGAACGCCATTTTCGGTTAGTGCGGCCACTTTTTTTTCTGGGAACATTGGCTTTTTCTTAATCTTTTATCACAAGGAACACAACGATATGCAATTTATAGGGATGTGGTGGGGGTGCACGGTAGGGTGGTCTGGCCCACCGTGTAACGTGTAATGGATAGAATATAGCCGTAATTGGTTAAAGAAACGTTTTAGATTATAAAAATTTAAATCCTTATAATATTTATAATAAAATAATTTTCTTTAATACAATTTTCTTTGTATTTTAGCTATGCAAGTAATTAGTGACTTACTAAAGTTGTTTACCCTTTTAATTAACTTTGTTATAGTTCTGTAGGAAGCTTAAATTTAAAATCAACCGCGCGAAATTTTCATACAGGAACTAGAACTGGAAACTAGTAGAATAGTCTAGAGGCAAATCAGGAAGTCGGCTGCACTTAGAGAACGCGCATAAATAGACGATCATAATTAAAATTTATTACACAAATAATGTATTTAGTATTTGCAAAAGCTAGATATTAAATTGCAATATAACTTTCAAATGTCTTATGTCTTGAACATTTTCCCGAAGTTTTTCAAATTCCCTGATTTTTCCAAAAATTCCCCTAATTTTTGTCAAAACTTGAAACTTTTTATATTTTATTAGTTTGATATATTTTTAGATTGTTAATTAAGAGTTTTAAGTATTTCACAGTTACAAAAAAATAGATAAATAGTTTTGGTCAGGATTTCATTGAGTGCCGCTTTGGAGCGTGGTGATACCCAGGCAACCACTCTTGAGGAGACGGCAAAGATGTTCCTCCGTGAGATCTGAATGAGACCACCCCTAACCCCACCCCAAGGATGACCCGTCTCAAGACAACGAAGGTGACCGATACATAAGACGCACTACGATATGCCCTCCTGGAACGGACTTGTGCCCACCCTGGGACCTATCGTATCTCCGTGCTGCCGAAGACAATCAAAAGACTAGTCGGTCTCCTGGCTTAGACCAGATGCGGCAATCCTCAGGATCAGTATCCCCTTTGTGGAAGAACGGCTGTTAGGGACGTTCAACGATTGCTTGCATAGGGGATACTTTCCCAAAAGCTGGAAAATTGCCGACATCAAACTCCTGTACAAGGAAGGGACAAGGACAAGTAATTAGCCAAGTCATATAGGCCAATATGTCTCCTCCCTGTAATTAGTAAAGTATTGGAATATTTACAATACAACTATGTATAATACAATGTCTATCATCATCTTTTACAGATTTGTAAGATGTTTTGTACATAGTTGATGAAGTTTGTATACTTGTCAACTCCTGTCGGCATTTTCCTTTCTCTGATGCTGCCACCAACATGGTTAAGGTTGGGCAGTCTATTCTGGTATTTTATCCTAAGTTATTTCATATGACGTATATTGTTCATGCTTTGCATCGAGTAGCAGAAACTGTCCGATGTTTGTTCAGTGACCTAGATTCCTTAGTCTCCTCGGCTTAAAAAATGTTCTTAAAAGCACCAAGTCTTAATAGATCTCTATCCAGACTTTTGCCTTCCATCGGAACCATTATTGGCAAGATGGGGTACTTGGCTGGAAGCAGCTCAGTACTTCTGCGAGAACTACGATAAAATCAAGACAAACCTAATTTAAAGATCGACCTTGCCTTCATTTCCAACAATTCCAACAATATTTCTCGCAAAAAACATTACCCAACTTGAGTCCCAAAATGTTCCACTGACACAAAACGTGGCTAACGTCATCGAAAAGGTGGAAGGAATAACTGGGAGTAAGTCAGATCTGATGAGATCAAAACTAGTAGAAGTATTGATCAAGAACAAAGAGTGGGAGACCATTTGCCAGATTTCTGTCAACTCCTGTCGGCTTTTCCTTTCTCTTGCCGCCACTAGGTGGCAGCTCCTCTGGGACAGAGCGTTGTCCGCGTGATATACGAATGTTGCATTGTTTAGGAGATATTCCTAAACAAACCGCCTACCTAAATTGAACCCGGGTGAGCCAATTTATGATGGATCCCATTTCACATTAATATGGTTAAATTGATGGTGTAATATACAATGCATAGTTGACGTATACGTTGGTTGTGGATTTGTTGAATTTCTTTGAAAAATTACATGTTATAGATTTAAGTATAATGGGCCAAGTTGTGTACACTGTATATACCTGTGTTTAGATCAAAAACTGTAACACTTTCTTCTGATTTGGAGACTAACCCTTTTTCTTCTGGATTAAAAAGCGGCGCAAGGGTTGCAACACCTCTGACAAACGTCTTGTTTGATGGCGTGCAAATTGTCACTGTGCGCACTACTCCATCCTTTCCGGGATGAAGAAGATAAGAAACAAAGAAGAAGATAAGAAACAATTTACCAGACTATGGAAGAGTTAAAAAGCAGTTAATTGAAAAGAAATGAAAAGATCCTGGTAGGCATAATATAAGTGCCGAACTGTTCACACCTATGAGTGATAAGATTTTGTTTTCTTTTAATGGAGTGTTTTTGATTTCCTATAATCTTTTTAATTTTGGCAAATTTATAAAAAATACTGTGAGTTTTTTATTTTTAACTTAATTTTAGGCCACTATTTATGACCAATTTGATAGACATTTTTTCAGGCCTTACTGGTATTCTAAAAAGTATTGAGCTGAATATTTGGAAAATATGTAAAAGAAATTATTGATGTAAAAAAAAAAAAAAAAAAAAAAAAAAAAAAATCTCCAGCTATTTTCATGTATTGTGCTTTTCGTTATTATTTCAAAGCATTTTAGCGAAAATGAAGATGTAATCAGATGTCGGAAACCCAAATTAAGGATTAATACTAAGTTAAGAAATCAACTAGAGATCATCTGGGCTATTTACTATGAAATCTGACTAATAATCATATTCCTTTATATTCCTTCCCAGCATCAAATGTGACTGTTTGTAATTTGAATTGCCGTTTGTCACTTAATTACTTATTGAGTCCTATATTCAGTACATCCAGAGATCAGTCGTGATCTATAGTCGTTAGTTATTTTGTTTGATTATTTCTATTAGTTTAAACAACTTCTGTTCATTTTAAATTTCATCAAACTAAAATTGTCTTTTACAATCATTGGATGCATATTTTAAAACTCTATAATACTAAATTATTAGAATCATGTTCTTGAGAAGCAGTTCTTGAGAAGCAGTTCAGTCTAATGTTATACATTCTCATCCTGTTGGATTATTTCCAGAGAAGTGTTGTTTTAGGGTTCAAAAACCTCTTTCGTGATTATCTTATATGATATTTCAGGCCTCAAGGTAAGTCGAACTCCCTTAATCATTGTTTTATCTTAAATGTTGAACAATTTATTACAATATTTGCTAACTGGTTTCTTTTTTTTTAATACATACTAAAGCACAATAACCTCTAAAAAAAAGAAGCCAAATCCCCTAATATGGGATACCCATTGTTTCTTATTATGGGATATCCCATATTGAGACCCCTTTTTATCACTGAAATATACAGGTGCCTTCACATCTTACGAGCCTCACCTTCGAACAAGTTCTCCTTCGAACCTTGCCTTACCGACGTGAAGCGAACAGCCATTTATACTTCACGTGACGTTAAGCGAACCAATATGGCTGACGCACCCAAAGCTAGCTTATGTTAAAGAAAAAATCTCCATTATCAATATATTTTATATTATCTGAAAAATAAAAAAATAGGAGACAATTTAAAACGTTTCACAAATTACACTAGTATCACAAACAACTCCTGTCACATAGGAAAAACCCAAATCAAAAGTGACACTAGCGCTACCCCCGAACCCAGGCGAACAGATGAAGTACCTAGAACACCCGAACAGTCGACGTGAAGGCTTCACGAAGGTTGTTCGAGGGTGGTGTTTGAAGGTAAAGTTCGTAGATTGTAGTAGTTCGGTCAATCCATTTGAAGTGGTCCAATCTAGTTGCTACAACATTTTTATTTTTTTAAATATTTTTACCATTGAAAGAAGAATGCATCAGAAGTACAAAAGTCCAATTAGTTTATTTTTTTATTTTTATTTTTCCAATCGCGGCCATATTATTTTCGAAAAACCGCGTATTTTTAGCTATTTCAGTGCTCTGCTTCAAACCAAATATCTCCTCTTTTACTCATCCTAGAATATTCACATAAAGACCAATCTCTTTAGAAAGGTCTGTCTTTTAATAAAGGTTATTACAACTATGAACTTAAAACCAAGTATTACGGTCCATGTACCCCTTAAAAGTTTCAAGTGGTAATTAAAAAAAAAACGGGTATTCAAAAATAATTTTTACAATAAGGCAAATGACTAAGTGTTTGTCTTTTTTTTATTTAATAGATAAAGATGGGCACTATAAATACTCAAAGTTTGAAGCTGTGGACTTGCTCAGTTTTTTTAATACAAATTTATGAAATCTTGAAATTTCCAAAATTTCAAAAGTTTAAAGCTTTATATCTCAGTTGGGCAAGAAAATCAAAAATTTAGCCCAGATTTAGTTCCTGGGTAGAGGATTGAACTGTCAAAATTTCATTTTGAGGACTCAACTAATTGCAAGGATATAAAACATTGAAAAGTACTAAAATAAGTATTAAATCCAAAGCGCTAAACAGCATATATTATTTTCTGTCCGTTTCCACGCAATGAAATTTTGGCAGTTCAATCTACTATCCAAGGACTAAATCTGGGCCAAATTTCAATTTTTTATTTTCATACCTAACAGAGAAATTAATGCTTTAAACTTTTGACATTTTGGAAATTTCAACAATTTAAAAATAAAATTTGTGAATATTTTCGAAAACTCGTTTTTTTTTTCTTGAAACTTTGAAGGGGTACATGGACCGTCGTAATACTTGGTTTTAAGTTCATAGTTGTAATAACCTTTATTAAAAGACAGACCTTTCTAAAGAGATTGGTCTTTATGTGAATATTCTAGGATGAGTAAAAGAGGAAATATTTTATTTGAAGCAGAGCACTGAAATAGCTAAAAATACGCGGTTTTTCGAGAAAAAAATATGGCCACCATTGGAAAAATAAAAATTCAAAAAATAAACTAATTGCACTTCTGTACTTCTGATGCATTCTTCTTTCAATGGTAAAAATATTTAAAAAAAAAATAAAATGTTGAAGCAACTAGATAAGACCACTTCAAATGGATTGACCCAGTTATTAATAGATTAAAATTATTTTAATTTATACGCTTAGTAGAGCGAGGGCGGACCGGGAGCAGAGCGAGACCGGAGCGGTACCGATAGTGGAATATTCTCTTTCTATTTCTCTTTAAAATATTTGGTCAGACCGAGAGCGGACCGGGAGCGGAGCGAGAGCGGAGAGATAGTGTGAATCCGCCCTAATGCGGAGTAATATTATTAATATTCGGGTTTCTGATCATACGTTGCCATGGGCATTTACAACATATACTTTTGAGAATATCGTCTGAATAATAAACAAATTTTTCTTTATATACTTCATTTTATATCATGGTCAATGCTAAATGTATAACAACATTTTTTGAATCGTCTAAGCAATTTAGAGCCAACCAATGAAATATTTAAAAAAAATATCCCAGAATAGGACACTTTTCCTATCCTTATATATATATAAAAATCTCGTGTCCTGATGTTTGTCTCTCTATTTCTCAGAAACTACTCAACCGATTTTAATGAAATTTGGCTCAATGTATATAGTTTTGGCCAACTTAACGGACCGGATAGTTTTTAACTCGATTAGTGATCAAAATAATTCTTATATAGCGAATTATTGCAAATAAAGTAGGTCGTGTTTCGATTTATTAACATGGCGTCATAAGTCAATTTCATATGGTAACGTTTTTGTTTATAAGCATGCTATTGTAATACAGGTTATCATTATTATAATTTTTTATTGCGTTATCTGAGCGCAGTTATTTGTTCCTATATTATTATTTTCCACAGACAAATCTTAATACAAATCTTTGTATTTATTGTTAATTTTCATCAAAGAATAAATAAATCAAGAAAAGGTTACAATAAATTCTCAAATGTGTAGGTACTTTTTCTTCCTTTTCCTTTTTTATTTGTACTTAAATTAAATTACTAGCTAAGAGCTGAAATGCTTTGCTGTGGCTTACCGTGATATCAACTTTTAGTAAAGTAAATACATTTTAATAATTAAAATTAGGCTATTATTTGAAATAATATTCTATAAATGTTGTAACAGCACCTACTGTCATAGGTGTAACCTAATAGAAACCTGACTTGGGGAGTCAGTGTTGCCAAAAATTAGTGAAAATTAGTAAGCTGGCTACACTGGGGGTAAACAGTCGTAAAAACTCCCTCACAAAAAGAGTGTGTTTTGATTAGGTGTTGTGGGATACTTTGTGATTTGCTAAAGAACTGCATAATTAAGACTTTAATATTATATTTTCAGTTGATTTATTTTACAGAAGTTTCTTTATTTTCATTATTCGTTTTGTTATTATTATTTAAATACAGTGTTTTTTTATTTTACCAAACCTTTTTATCATTTTTATCCCGAGATCTAAAATGTAAAATTTAAAAAATGTCAGTGAAGATTTTTAATTCCTTCTTTATCAACAATAATTTAAAGTTGAGAAAATTTAATCCCAATCGAATAGAGGCTATTACTTCCTGTTCAGCAGAGTTGTAATTATCTTTAAATGTAAAATTTAAGAAGTGTTAGCGAAGATTTTAATCCTTTCTTTAATTTAAAGTAGGCTATTATTGGGAATGATATTTCGTTGTTAGTTTCACCAGAATACAATTTTTTACTTATCTTTAAATGATTGTTGATTAAGAAAGGATTACAAATCGCGGCATTTTTTAAATTTTACATTTAATGATTATTACACCTCTACTGAACAGGAATAATTGTTATTTGGGTAACCACAAGTTTCAGATTTATCCGCCATAAATATGAGAGTACTACTGCAAAATAATCCATCGGCAGATATATTTTTTAAACAATTGCTCTATATTGGAAACGGTGAAATAGAGCTGCACCGAAATTCAAAATTTATCAAATTACCAGAAAATTTCTGAACTGTTGTAGAGACGAAAAATGAACTGTCTACGAAATATAAAGTGTCTTTCCTGATATTTTGAACAATTATTTGGACTATAATTGGCTGGGTATTCGTGCTATTTTGGCAGCAAAAAATGTTGATTTCGATGAAATAAACTTCCAAAATCAATTGACAATGTTCTAGATGTAAACGAAGCCGTAAATTTCCCATCTGAATTTTTTAATTCCCTGGATATACACCCAAACAATCTCCAGTTGAAGATTGGCTCACCGATCATTCTTCTTCGTAACTTAAATCCACCTCAATTGTGCAACGGTACACGTTTGGTCATTAAAAGGATCAGAGGAAATGTTATTGAAGGAAAAATGTTGCCTGGAAGGTTTAGAGGAGATATCGCCCTGTTGCCACCTATTCCCCTGGAACCGACAGAATTTTCAATAAAATTTAAAAGGCTTCAATATCCTATTCGTTTGGCTTTTGCCATGACCATAAACAAATCCCAAGGGCAAACAATGTCCACTTGGACTTTGAAAATCCGTGTTTTTCTCTTGGGCAATGGCATAACTCACGTGGGAAATGGGTATCGCCTGCTCACGTGTGTGGAAACCATCAACTCTTTGGTTTGTGTTAAGAAAAAACATAACAGGTTAACCCAAAACATTTTGAACAGATTAGTACTTGAATAAATAAAAAATCTTGATTGTATTATGTAAAAACCTCTTTAAGAAGAGATTTATTATCACTCAAATATATTGCTAAATTAAAAGCTTCAACACACCACCCTCCTACCGAACACTCATTAGCCGAAGGGTTGGGAAATCGAGGTCTCAAAGAAATTGAGAAAAACGCCTGTCAAAAGGACATATATGACGCGTTAACCAAGATTGGCATGACCATGAGCAAAATTAAACCCGTTGTTAAACTAACAATACCAAGTTGAAGTAGTGTTAGGCCAATAATCAATAGATCAATGGCTGAGGTTATCAAAACTTACTTCAGTCATTCCTTTTAAAATTAGTGGAAAAATTTAGCCATTTCGAGTTAGTTTATACCGATCCATAAAAAAAGGGCGATAGTGTTGGCAGCTCTGTGAGTCGTCAACACAATAAGCTCCTTTTTAATCAGCTCCTTTAATCATTAAAATTGAAATATGAGATGTAAAAAATAAAAGCTTTAACTTTCCTATATTCTTTACCAAATACTTTTAAATGGTGTAATGCTCTATTCTTAATCACGTTGGATTTTGATTAGCTGAAAGGTTTTCATCTTTATCAATAAATATTAGTATTACTGTATTTGTTTAAAAATATTAGGATATAACTACTGAGCCACAGCAACGCGTGGCCGGGTCTGCTAGTATATATATATATATATATATATATATATATATATATATATATATTAATGCGATTCCCTTCCCTTTCTCACAATATCTTACCTTACAAATAATAATTTTCTATAGCTTGGCTGCTTGTCCTAGATAGTGGTCACTCTTGGAATATACTTATATATAATTATAATTATCATCAAATACTATATTATCATTATGAGAGGTAAGGCTCGCATTAATATTAAAATTATTATAAACCAAATTATTATTTATCATCTGCAATGAATGATATAGGAGAAGAAAATTAAGTTACTATAAAATAATCTATTCATTAATAGTATTGACACTGAAATAGAGTAGCTGTATTGAACTTGAACTATCTTTAATATTGATAAAAAAATTAATTATTTAATTTTATAATTATTTAAATTTAAGTACTTATTCAAATGATTCTAATAAAAGAAATGTTATACAATTATTAAAGCGCTTTTAGTTAAATTAACTGTGACTATTGAAATCACAGACTATATGAAATAATGTGATCATGAAATACAAGAAATAAATTGTTCTGCAGAATTATATTTATTGTACATGCTATTAGCGATGTTTGTGATACTGATGATAGGCTCTGCAACCTGGATTCTTCTATTGTATTGTTTACTCTATTGGTCTATCTATCTATTGGTAATCTATTCTATTGGATTGTTGATGGGCCTGATCTACGAGACAGAATGCCCTTAGTTTCTCCTCCCACTCTCGACCTGTCCTTCCCTTTTGTGGCGACATCTTGTGGCCAAACCCTGCAAATAGACCTCTATCTCCCTTAGATATGATAATTCTATCTCTCTTCGATACATCCGCTGGAGCATAGGATGTTACTTCCTGGCAGGTGGCTACCGGATTTCTACTAATTCCCTTTGTCTTCCCTTTTTGAATCTTGAGTCATCAGATCCTCAATTATTTATTATTAAAAATATCTCTTAATGTACCTTTTAATAAATTTTAACCAGGCCGCACTTGTTTCGCGTATCAATCGCCTTTACTTGTTTTAAAAAAAAATTAATTTAATGTTTTTTTTTTTTTTTTTTTTACACGGTCTAATTGACAAAATCAAAATTTTACATTGATGTAATCAAAACTTATTACAATATAGATTCAAACTAATGTTATAATATCTTACCCTAAACCTATTAATTATACGAGGCAGAATGCACTTAGTTTCTCCTCCCACTCTCGACCTGTCCTTCCCTTTTGTGGCGACATCTTGTGGCCAAACCCTGCAAATATACATCTATCTCCCTTAGACATGATAATTCTATCTCTCTTCGATACATCCGCTAGAGCATAGGATGTTACTTCCTGGCAGGTGGCTACCGGATTTCTACTACCCTTTGTCTTCCCTTTTAGAATCATGAGTCATCAGATCCTCAATTACTTGTTATTAAAAATATCTCTTAATTTACCTTTTAATAAATTTTAACCAGGCCATATTTGTTTCACGTAGCAATATATATATATCTGTGATCGATTAATTTTTGTTGTCTAGTTTAGTCAATGTTATAGATATTTCCTTTAATTTTCAGATGTACACTTGGTTGAAAGTCCTTGTAATGGTAAGCAATTACGGAGCCCAAATGCGATTAGATGATGATGAACACTATTTCAAGAAAGCGTTTAGTTGCAGCCCAAAATTGCCAAATTTTGATAGCGAAATGGTAGTTGGTGGCAATTTTAGTGGGCATATTCAAAAACTTTACATAAACTTTGTGCGTAGGGAAATGAAAGCACCACCTCAACAAGTAATTAATTATTAGTCCTCAATTAATTAAGGATTTTATAAGATGAAAACATTCAATATTTCAGATTATAAAAATACGGTATATGTATGTGTGTCTATGTGCATGTGATTATGAGTAATGTTCTAATCAAAGTAACAACTGGGCCATTCCACGTCAAATCATCCAGCCGAAATTCAAAATTTTACCCCAACCCCTCAGATTTTAATAAAAATTTGTAGGTATCAAGTACATATATAAATCAGAAAAAAATCCAAATTTTACCCAATTCCATCAAGTAGTTTCAGAGTTATGGCCATTTGAACTTTTGAGATATTTGAAGTTCCGACGACGACTTGAGCTCAAAACCAACTTGTACATGTTAAGACTTTCCTCTGTAGAATGGTTACTAATTGAACTAGAGCTTTCAAAATTTATTCATTAATTCTGCCTTTCATGCAGAATCAGATGGTACCATATATATCAGAGAGATAATTTTCCTTCATGAAAAAAAAAATTCTTAAACATAAAAATTTATATTTTTTCCAAGTTGTAAAATGGTCATAGAAAAATGCCATGAGCAAAAATCTCTCTCCAACCGGCCTTACGCACTATATATCAAAAGAAAGAGGAAGAAATTCTCTATCTAATGATGAAATAATATGAGTGGCTCTTTGAATTATAAGAGTTTTATCACGATTTGAATCGAACATATTAAAATTTAATTTCAAAGTGGCGCATACAAATTAATACAGCTGAAATATCTCTTAGATATACTCCTTCAAAGGTATATTATTGAAAAGGGCATCTAATTTCCTTTTAAATGATATGATAATGTTTGTGAACTTTTGAGCTGAAAGTGTTTTATTACAATGTAATCTTATAAAATTAAATCAACTAGGTGTTATATGAAAATTTCTGTATGGCTAAAATCTCTCTCCAAGCTTATTAAAATATAATATACCACTGAAAAGAGGATGATATTTTCTACCTAATGATGAAATAATATTAGTGGGTTATTGAGTTATAAGAGTTATATTTCGATTTGAATGTAATGTAGTAAACCTAACTTTAAAAGTGGTGTATACAAATTATTATAGTAAAAAGTATAATTAAAAAAAGTAAAAAGAATAATTAGAAAGAAAAATCTACAAAGTTTATCAAATAATGATCAAATCGTAAATGCAAAGCAAATGCACGAATATTGTGGTAAGATTTTTTCCAAAATAAATTTTTTTTTTTGAGCAAAGAAGAAATCGAAATCAATAGAAAAGCTTTAGGTATTCGATTTGAGTCTAAGAATTACCGGAACCTGGAGTTTCAATTATTTTCAGCCTGCATCAACTGTAGAAATAATAGCAAAAAGGGTAAGCTCAGACTCTATTATCTGTTTGCGACAAAATGTTTTTCGCTAAACAGGACCAACTGTATAACCAGAAGTCAATTCTTTCGTGGCCTGTGTACATGACAACTGGTGGATCTGAATAGTCCATAGTATAAATGAGACAGAAGGAGATTATGATTTTCTATTTATGCACCCCTCTGGGCCAACAGAAACATTTTTTGGCCTAAAAATGAAGAACAATGTCCAGTTCCACCATCTCATATACTATGTGTAATCAATCCGCCATCCAAATAATTTTCCCGTTCAGTGATACTAACAAGATTGATTGCGATTCTGCCAACAAAATTAACAAGGCATACAACACCTTTATGAACTCATTATAGCCTAATGCTAAGATTTTCACCATTATAATTTATTAGCTTAAATAAATAAAAATTGTGAGTTGATTTGATATTATTATTACATTTAATTTAAAAAAAAAAAAAATCTTTAAACTTAAAAACCTGCACATATTATTAAATTACATTAAAGTTAAGTACATGATCTTTTCAGCAATAAGTATATGGTGATTTGAGGATATTTGGAAATAGATTTCAGATGTATTAATTTGTATGCGCCACTTTGAAATTAAATTTTAATATGTTAGATTCAAATCGTGATAAAACTCTTATAAGTCAAAGAGCCACTCATATTATTTCATCATTAGATAGAGAATTTCTTCCTCTTTTCAGTGATATATAATATTTTAATGGGCTTGGAGAGAGATTTTAGCCATACAGAAATTTTCATATAACACCGAGTTGAATTAATTTTATTAGATTTACATTGTAATAAAACAATTTCAGCTCAAAAGTTCACAAACATTATCATATCATTTAAAAGGAAATTAGATGCCCTTTTCAATAATATACCTTTGGAGGAGTATATCTAAGAGAGATTTCAGCTGTATTAATTTGTATGCGCCACTTTGAAATTAAATTTTAATATGTTAGATTCAAATCGTGATAAAACTCTTACAAGTCAAAGAGCCACTCATATTATTTCATCATTAGATAGAAAATTTCTTCCTCTTTTCAGTGATATATAATATTTTAATGGGCTTGGAGAGAGATTTTAGCCATACAGAAATTTTCATATAACACCGAGTTGAATTAATTTTATTAGATTTACATTGTAATAAAACAATTTCAGCTCAAAAGTTCACAAACATTATCATATCATTTAAAAGGAAATTAGATGCCCTTTTCAATAATATACCTTTGGAGGAGTATATCTAAGAGAGATTTCAGCTGTAGTAATTTGTATGCGCCACTTTGAAATTAAATTTTAATATGTTAGATTCAAATCGTGATAAAACTCTTATAAGTCAAAGAGCCACTCATATTATTTCATCATTAGATAGAGAATTTCTTCCTCTTTCTTTTGATATATAGTGTGTAAGGCCAGTTGGAGAGAGATATTTGCTCATGGCATTTTTCTATGACCATTTTACAACTTGGGAAAAATATAAATGTTTATGTTTAAGAATTTTTTTTTTCATGAAGGAAAATTATCTCTCTGATATATATGGTACCATCTGATTCTGCATGAAAGGCAGAATTAATGAATAAATTTTGAAAGCTCTAGTTCAATTAGTAACCATTCTACAGAGGAAAGTCTTAACATGTACATGTTGGTTTTGAGCTCAAGTCGTCGTCGGAACTTCAAATATCTCAAAAGTTCAAATGGCTATAACTCTGAAACTACTTGATGGAATTGGGTAAAATTTGGATTTTTTTCTGATTTATATATGTACTTGATACCTACAAATTTTTATCAAAATCTGAGGGGATGAAGTAAAATTTTGAATTTCGGCTGGACGATTTGACGTGGAATGGCCCAACTACTAAATTGTTCTTTTCTTTAATACCAAAAGAAACAACGATATTTCAAAAATAAACACATTAGTGACAAACATAGCTAAAAGAAGTTACCTTGAACTTTTTGTGCAAGATCTATTATTCTGCAAGATATGTTATCTGCAAGAACTCAACTCTTAGTAATTTTTACGTGAATTAATACTTCACGCTGCACATCGTACAAAAGAAGTCTTAACACTGACGAACAAACGACATCACCGATATATAAGTGTGTTCACCTGTGGTGTGTGGCGCCCAATTTCTATTGTCAAGGTCGCGGGTTCCTAGCCCTAGAATTTTTTATAGGGAGTAAAATGTCCTTGGCTATGCTACTTTTGGATGGGAAGTAAAATGGAGGTCCCAAGTCTGTATGATTTCAGGTACTCGTTAGCGATCCATATCCCGATCCCTACCAACGGTAAAGTAAATTATAATTAAATATTTAATAGAAAATTGCAATATAATTGAGGGACATCCTCTCAGCCATACTGTTCTGTCTTCACAGACATTTCTTTTGGCCTTACTATAATTGTTCACTATTAAATAAGTTATCCTTAAGGAAATTTTATTTTCTATTCTATTAAATACGCGAAAACATTTTAAATACGCTTTAAAGCAAAATAAAATAACAAACATTTTGAATAAATAACCCAATTAATACAGGTAAATACAGTAGAGGGAAATATGGAACGTAATTTGTACCTTCTTTAAACTTTGTATTATTAGTAAGATTAGAAATCAGCTGACTCGACAAACTAAAGCCCCCCCCCCCTTAAAGGCCTCCTATTCAAATTAAATTTAGTGTACTAAGATCGTGTGATCCAACTTTATTTATTGATGTTTTAAATACTTGTTAATCCAATGCGACCGTTTACATTTATGTATAGCATATTTCTAGTAAAACATGCCCCAACAATCCTGCTGAATGGACACCCCATAGACTTCTGTGAGAATATTAGGTTTCTTGGACTTAAATTAGACTCTAAGCTAACATGGAAAGACCATATAAATGAGTTGAAGAATAGGTCAGCACGAAGGTTGAAGATACTTAAGGTTCTCTCAAATACAAAATGGGGTGCTGATCGTCATTCACTAATGACCATTTACAAAAGTCTGATTTTATCCAAGATGGACTATGGCTGCCTTGCATATGGATCCGCAAAGCTCTGCGACCTTGCCAAGCTGGATTCAGTACACTACAGTGGATTGCGACTTGTCACAGGAGCCTTCAGATCCAGTCCCATATTAAGCCTCTGCGCAGAAACAGGAACACCTCCTCTACTGTTCAGACGTCAAAAACTTGCAGCAAAATATCTTGCAAAAGTATCTCTACAACCGGACCATCCCACCTATCAGCACCTATTTAACCACAAATATCTACAGTTATTCAATAGAAAACCCAGAGCACCTCAACCTTTAGCAGTCCGAACAAGAGCTCTAAATAAGATATCCGCAATATCAGCAGCCAAACACCAGAACCTTCAGTAAATCCACCATGGATAGCCCCAAGCTTTTGCATAAATATACAAATGTCCACAATCATTAAAAAATCAAAACCCAGTTTTATCGTACAGGAGATTCAAGCAAAGTTCCATGAATTGATAGAGGCACATCCCAACTCATGGGTCATTTACAGTGACGGCTCAAAACTTGAAAACTCGAGCGCCTGTGCTTTCTGGGACTGTATAACTACAAAGAAATACAAACTCAACAAACACTGCAGTGTGTTCTAAGCCGAATTAACAGCCATAGCCCTAGCACTACATTACGCCATCCAGATTCCATCGAACACAATCATCATCTGTACAGACTCAATGAGCTCGTTAAAAATCCTAAGCAATATATACACCGATAACCCCTTAGTACAAAAGATATTTAGAAATATTCACACATTGAATCAATTAAAAAAAAATGTCACCTTCATTTGGGTACCTAGCCACATAGGAATTAGAGGAAATGAGAAGGCAGATGAAGCTGCCAGGGAAGCTCACAACCTTCCAGAAAGTATACCCTGTGCACTTAGCGCCAAAGAAATATTCCGCCCATTACAACAAATCATAAAACAAAACTGGGAATGCATGTGGAGCGAAGTAACCAATAACAAACTAAAAACGATTAAGCAAGGAGCAACAGCTTGGAGGTCATCCTACAGATCTTGCCGAAGAGAGGAAGTGGTTATGTGCAGACTGAGGATAGGGCATACCAGGTTAACCCATGGTTACCTAATGACTAAAGAAGAAAGACCATCCTGCAGATATTGTAACCAAACACTCACGGTCTCGCATATATTTGAGGAATGTCCCACCCACAGGCAAGTGCTCGAGAAGCACATCCCAAACAGAGTAGAGTTGGCCTTGGGAGATAGCACCGAGGTGCTGGATAGGGTTGTTCTGTGTTATAAAAAAAAATATAAAAAATACTAGAAAAGACAAATTAGAACAAAAAAAATAAAATATAAACATGACTAAAATAGAAAAACAAAAAAAAATGTAACGGTTGCTACAAAAGATAAACTTTGAATAAGTTAAAAAAAAGGAAAAAAAAAAAAAAAAGATATAATCTAAATAAGTAAATTTATGACTTATAAGCTTAGAATAATATCTTAATAACAACCTGCCACTGTTTGCCTCGTGGCTGTAAATATATGTTATTTACACAAAATTAACAAATTATACTATCAAAAATGTAACCACACACTATCCAACATTGTTACTGTAACAATAAATTGTAAAGAGCGAAATTGGCAAGTAAAATAAACAAAACTTCAATGAAAATAAAAATGTACAGTACAACCGGGCATAAATAACCCAAGATGTTTCTTTGCCCCTAAACAACAAATAACTCACTAACTCTGGTAAAACATTTGCTCTCTACTCTTTCGTCGCTAATATCGCTGCTCCGCTATGTTGACTGATGGTATACTCCATTGAGGGCGGTCTCAGTAGCGCTACTTTGGCGAACATACAAAATATCGGATGCGTGTTCGAGTCACTTTTACTTAAAAGGTTTTTCGCTAATTTTCGACGAAAAGAATTATGCTGATTTAGAATTATTGTAATAAATAATATATTTTGAACAACCTATAGCAAGTAGGCCATTGTGAATTCCTCAACTTAATGGAAAAAGATGATAGCTATTTAAAAAGTAAAAACGTTTCGGTGAATTTAACCTAGATTTATTTGAGAATCAATTATCTGGGGGTTTATACAATGAAAACGCATGCTAGTAGAAGCTTCCTTTACTTCCCAAACCCGTATTTCAACCTGCCTCCGCTTTGACCTGCAATCAATTATTTGATATTACTCCTCGGTTCCTATTCGACATTATTTCTTTATTATTATACGTTGTTTGTTTGGACAATTAAAAAAAAAAAAGATATAGGACCTGCTCTTTGCATTAAGATAATTTAATTAATTTAAGAATACAGATTCGAATTAAAAATTCTAATAAATCGCATTTATGTTAAAATTTATATAACATGTATTTTACACGTTCCTGCATATCTCATATTGTGTTCATTATTTCCTAACAAAAAATTTGAATTTTTAAGTTGAATATTAATTAATGCTGCTTCTTTAACAAGTAGAAATTTATTTTGCGGTGTAGGTTTTAGAGGGAAAATATGTATACCCATCTTCTATAGCAAATGTGATTTTTGAAAATACTGAATCTAATGAAGGAAGAAATTTAAAAGATTTGATACTAGTTCCCTGTGGAAGCGGTATGCTGTTTTCTGTGAGTAAAAAGTTCTTAATAAAACACAGAAATATAGCTCGATTGGATAAAGTGGGCCAAACTGTAATTTTACAGGAGAAGTATTTTTTAATGGAAGATTTCCATGACTGCTCTCCAGGGTTGAATATTGGAATAAAAAATCTGACATTTAAAAAAATAACGATGATTTAAAGCCTTGTAAGTAAAAAAAAAAAAAAAAAAAAAAGACGCAATAACGAAAATATCTGTAATTTTATTCCAAACGAGCGATATATCATATTAAGAATTCCGAGATTTTATTTCCTAGATAGACTCAGCAGCATCTTTGAAGTGTCAAATTAAACTACTGCAGAGTAAGACGCGAATTATTCTTATTAAATCTTACAAGGATGCTGCCATCATTAAATGAGTTTGTTGTTAATTTTTATGAAAAATAACTGTTCCATATCCTTACACTTACTTCTATTCTTTATTCCCGTTAATCTCTTATTTATCCATGTTTTATAAAATATATCTAACTTATGTATTAATATGATTAGATTGTTAATGCTTGTAACTCTATTTTTATTACAATAATTTTTATAAGTTATTCCTTTTATTTTTTTTAGGTTGAACTTGTAGTGAAAACAGCCTCACAAGACGGAATTATTATGTTAATAAAACATGAATATAATACTAAGTACCTCATCATTTCATTTGAGCCAAGGAGGGTTCTTTTTCGTCTGGTGATAGATGATTGCATTTACGAATGTTTTCAAACTGTAGACCCTCATGTCGGTCGTTGGACATACATAGCAATCGACTTTGACCAAGATAAAAATTGGGGTCTTGCAGTTAATGGAGGATTAAGAAAAATAATAAAAAATCGGAATGCTAATTTACTAATGTCATGTTTAGATCATATAATGGTTGGAGATGTTGTAGGAATAATTCATGTAAGTCTACGACTGTAATTTTAGCGTTATTAATTTCACTTATCTGTATATGAAATATATATTCGTATATAGTATTACGATCGTGAATATTTTCGACTTTCGGTTTTCAACGGAAACAGTTATAGGACCTCTATGTCTAAATAACCAAGTTTCGAAAAATGGTCCTGGATCAGTGTTTGTGTGAGGCGATGTGTCGTAAGAAACTAAAATTATGTATTTAACATAGTTATGTACCCCTGAAGTGACCGTAAAGGTTCGTTAAAATTGTGTAATCGGATGAGGCACTGTATACCACTGTATACCGACTTTACTCATTTTTCAATTTTCTCTGAAACGGTTCTAACATTTTCGGTGAAACTCATCATGTTAGTTAAGAATAAGTATTCTTAACTTGGGGCGTACCGAAGAATCTTAGAGCATTACGTAAAGGCAATATTCCTTCCCGATTACGGTGAATATTTGGAAAAATGGTTAAGAGACCCTTCTAAACGAAAGCAGAGCATTTAAGGAGTGAAAAAATATGGTACAAGATAATCTTTAATTAATTATATTTTATTAATATGATTAATTAAAGATTATCTTGTTTAATTACATTATAACTTATGGAGATATACAAATATAAGCATATAAATGTGGAAAAATGTGGCTATTACATATAATCGAAGTAAGTCGATTTCTAATTTTCGTAAGTTCGTAAGTAAAAGTTGTGCGTTGGACCCCTGAGTCCAAATAACCAAGTCCATCGAAATGGTCTGTGTGTGTGTGTGTGTGTTTTTGTGTGTGTGTGTACGTGGGTGCGTGTGTGTGTAACAGACTAACTCAAAAACTATAAACCGTACGAACCTGAAATTGGGTATTTGGTGTATATATATGCCCGCGATGTGATAGCAAAATTTCTATCAAAATTGGTCAAACTGAGGGGTACTTTATTTCATTACTTTGTTTCCTATTTTTACGTTTTTATCGATTTTCTCAAAAAACGGCTTCGAGGATTTTGATCAGACTGCTCATGTTTAATGAGAATCAAGTATTCTTATATATCAGGTAAGCTTTGTCATTATTAAAATGTTCTTAGGGGCGCTTAAATGGGGACGGGCCGTTTATTATTTTCCTACACAGTACCTTTGATTTTGTTTATATGGAGAAATTAACCGTCTCTCGTTATGCCTAAAAATAAGAAATAGCTAAATAATAAATATGAAAAAATCAAGTAAACATATACAAGAGAAAAAAAGAAAAATATTACAATTGATAAAAAATTAGCAAAAAGTATCTTCCTTTTTCACCATAAATATTTATTTACAGCACATGTTGACGTTTCGGGGCTGTTTCCCCATTCTCAAAACCTGTACATTTTTATATCTATTAACATTTAATAATCAGAACACTAGTTTAATAATTTAGATAAAATAAATTAAGTATAACTTAAATAATTATTTTCTTCTAAATTTGGTTGGAAGATATTTATATAATAATTGATAAAAAATTACCAAAAAGTTATTATATTATATTATTATAATATTTATTAAAAGACCATCAATCATACGATTGAAAAATTATGTATGTAAGTTATACTTAATTTATTTTATCTAAACTAGGTGGACCCGTGCGAAGCACTTCGCACGAAGATTTGTATCACATTTTACTTGTAGGTTTAACATAACTATGAAATGAACTTTTTTTTTTTTTTGCCTGTTCGTACCCCCCCCCCCCCCCTCTCCCCCAACCACTCAGGCATTAAGGTGAATTTTTTTTTCTACAGCAAGGAAGAATAAATTATTTTTCTGTTTAATAGTTAAGGAAGAACTTCATTTTCTGACGTTTTTCTCTAAAAAATTTTCCTGTAATCTTCCTGGAATATATGAAATCACTAAGAATGTTGCATAGTCTTGGAAATTAATCTTTCTACATTCTGATTTTAACTTCCCTACTGATTTTGTTTTTTCAAAAGCAGTTCATAAGATGCTTTTTACGGTTATCTTTCTGACAATGGAGAGGTAGATAGTCTTCTAATTGGTAAGAACGACATCAAATAGGTTTCTATCCATGGAGAGGCAACAAAACTAAGTAATTAGCCTCGTGAAGCTGAGGGGCCTAACCCACCAAAACCAAAGTTTTAGAGGTGTAAAACGCCTGGCCCAAAAACTTGGAACGTGTATGTTTCATAAAGCCCGCGTAGAAACCATTGAAATTCATTTTTCTTATTTCGATAATTTAGTTTTCTGAAATTCCCGCTATAAAAAAGATAAATTGATAAACCCAAAGTTGTTCCACCGTGATCTAATGAATCACCATTAATAGATTTTATTTATTTTATAAATATTTTGGGCTACAGTCATGGGCGGATCCTGCCGATTGTAAAGGGGAGGCTGCAGACCCACAGCCCTTCATTTGGATCTGCCGATCAGCTTTTTCACCTTCCCACAACTGAAATTCTACCTGTTCTGCGCATTTTTGTTCTTTAACTTGCTTCCTTACTTTAATGAAAATCAAATTCTATCTTTAAATGTCGAAAATTTTTCCAAAGGGAGGGGCTCCAGCCCCCACAGCACCCCCCTCCCCTCAGATCCGCCAATGACCAAAGTAGACTCCTGCTTATCCCTCCTCGTCGGAAAGGATACATTGCCGTTTAAGTGAATGAGCCGGTCAATCCGGAAAAGTGTATAAAAAACCAGCAAAATATATTATTATAACTTCTATATTTCGATAAAACCCAAATGCAACACACAACCTATTTTACAAAGGCTATATAGTTATTAATTAAAGAAAGTTTTTTTGGGCCAATTTTATTTAACAATTTAAGAAAATTTACACTATCAATCTATTCAGTTTTCACAAATCTTTTATTTTTTTTCGTTTATACGCACCTTAATGTCAACTGACGAAATTTCTTGTCAAAATATAGAAAGCTAAATATAGGTGCGTGCGCGCAACACACAACTTTCACTTACCAACTTACTTAGAATAGAAATTAATGCGTTTTTTTAATGCCACTTCTCAAAGTTACACATTTTTCCACATACATTTCTTATTTTTGTTTTCATTTGCTCTATAAAAAACACTAATTTATTTTATTAATAAATAAAAGATTATACTTGTGATAATTCGGCAATGCAAGCATGATACTCCAAGTCGTCTGATTTTATAATTCTCTATGTACTTGATGAAAATTTCATTTAGTTACCATGAAACAAATAATGTCCATGAAATGAACAGAACGGCTTTGATTATGAACAATGATCTGTCATTAAAGGCGTACTGCGCATGCATGGGCTCAACGTGTTTTATGAGTTGACTGAATATTTCTCTTTTTTTCTCCTCTAAAATGTTGGCTAGCACATCTTTGGCATTTATATACATCAAATACCCAGTTTGATTAAAATCGTTGAAGCCGTTTTTGAGTAAATAAAAAAAACACGTGAAAATGATACAAAATTTATTAAGTAAAGTCCCCCCTCCGTTTGACCAATTTTGATGAAATGTTGGCTATCACATCTCTGGCATATATATACATCAAACACCCAGTTTGATTAAAATCGTTGAAGCCGTTTTTGAGTAAATAAAAAAAACAGGTGAAAATGATACAAAATTTATTAAGTAAAGTCCCCCCTCCGGTTGATCAATTTTGATGAAATTTTTAGTCATATCTCGGGCATATCAATACATCAAATACTCAGTTTAATCAAAATTGTTGGAGCCGTTTTTGAGAAAATCGAAAAAAATGTAAAAGGTTATTTAATAAAGTACCCCCTTCTGGGGCAATTTTGATGAAATTTTTGCTGTCACATCGCGGGCATATACATAAATACCTAATTTCGCGCACGCGCTCGCACACACACACACACACACAGTCCATTTCGCGGGACTTGGTTATTTGGACTCAGGGGACCCCAAAACGTCTATTTCCGTTGAAATCCGGAAGTGGAAATTTTTCACGATCGCAATACTTCCCGTTACTATATATTTCATATGTAGGTAAGTGAAAGTATAAAACAAAAGACTTTTTGCCTACATTTTAATTTATTTAAGATCTATCGAACCGCAACATAATACAAATTTAAAAAAAAAAATTTATTGAGAATATGACAAAATTGTAAATGTTTTTAAGGATTTTAAAAAGAATTTTTATCTTTTACAGCGACCAAGAAGAAGAGAGTCCAAGAAGAGTCGGTTAAACGGGAACCGGTAAAGTGGGAGTATACTGTAATTGCTAAACATGAGAATGCAATTTTCCAACGCTACAATTAAGCCTAAATCAGACGAAACAACATTTTTAGAACCTAAACACGACAGGTCCTAGCATTTGCTGTAACGTAATACAATAAGTAGTTGACCACGTGCGGCGGAGGAGCCTAACCCAGGCGTTATCTCAGAAATGATGGGTTTTAGGGCTTTAAAACGCAAACCCCAGTTTAGTTCTTAAGAACTAAACTGGGTCTTAATGCTCGTATCGCAATCAACATAAAACACAATTTTATTCGTTTCGATCCGTTGAGTCAGTACGTTTAGGTCGATATTTTATTTTGGACCAAAAAATGGACACTGAGAATGCAATTCGCAAAAGCTCCGTGAAATTCTGAATCCAACGATACCACATTCGTGGCATTTGAGCACGGTAGGACCTTATAATTGATGAAAAACCGATTTTTACGCTTTGTGAAATAATATATGTGGGATTATTAAACTAGTGTTCTGATTATTAAATGTTAATAGATATAAAAATGTACAGGTTTTGAGAATGGGTAAACAGCCCCGGAACGTCAACATGTGCTGTAAATAAATATTTATGGTGAAAAAGGAAGATACTTTTTGCTAATTTTTTATCAATTATAATATAAATATCTTCCAACCAAATTTAGAAGTAAATAACGAACAATATTACGTAAACGTTGAACCCACGCATGCGCAGTATGCCTTTAATGACAGAACATTGTTATAATTAAAGACGTTCTGTTCATTTAATGGAAATTATTTGTTTCATGGTAAATAAAATCAGACGCGATGGAGTATTATGCTTTGCATTGCCGAATTATCACAAGTAAAAATTTGATTTAATAATTAAAAAATAGTGTACTTTAGTGAGCAAATAGAAACAAAAATAAGTAAATGGATGTGAAATAATGCATGTCTTCGAGGAATGGTATTTAACAAAATACTACAATTTCTAATCTAAGTAAGTTGGTAATTTTACAATCCATTCTTTAAGTAGCTTTTTATTTTTTGAAAACAAATGGAATGACACATCTTTTGATTTTCTGATTGAACACTGAGGGACCGAGCAATACCTATTAGACATTTTTCAAATCATTTTTTGCTTATATAAACACTAAAAGCGCGCAACACACAACTTTCACTTACCAACTTTTTACTTTCACTTACCTATATATGAAATATATAGTAAGTGGAAGTATTGCGATCGTGAAAAAATTCGACTTCCGGTTTTCAACGGAAATACACGTTTTGGGGTCCCCTGAGTCGAAATGACCAAGTCCCGCGAAATGGTCTGTGTGTGTGTGTGTGTGTGTGTGTGTGTGTCTGTGTGTCTGTGTGTGAACAGACTAGCTCAAAAACTATAAACCGTGCGATCCTGAAATTGGGTATTTAGTGTAGGTATATGCCCGCGATGTGACAGCATAAATTTCATCAAAATTACTTAAAGGGAGGGGGTACTTTACTTAATAACTTTTTAGGTTTTTTTCGATTGTCTCAAAAACGGCTCTAACGATTTTGATCAAACTGAGTATTTCATCTATTTATATGCCCGAGATATGACTGTAAAAATTTCATCAAAATTGGTTAAACGGAGGGGGGACTTTACTTAATAAATATTGTAACATTTTCACGTGTTTTTTTTTTTTATTTACTCGAAATCGGCTTTAACGATTTTGATCAAACTGGGTATTTGATGTATTTATATGCCCGAGATATGACTGTTAAAATTTCATTAAAATTGATTAACCGGAGGGGGGACTTTACTTAATAAATTTTGTATCATTTTCACAGGTTTTTTTATTTACTCAAAAATGGCTTTAACGATTAACAAAAATAAGATATGGATGTAGAAAAATGTGTGACTTTGGGAAATTATATTTAACAAAACACGTCAATTTCTTATCTAAATAAGTTGGTAAGTGAAAGTTGTGTGTTGCGCGCACGCACCAGATTTTTTACTTTCACTTACCTATATATGAAATATATAGTAAGTGGAAGTATTGCGATCGTGAAAATTTTCGACTTCCGGTTTTCAACGGAAATACACGTTTTGGGGTCCCCTGAGTCGAAATAACCAAGTCCCGCGAAATGGTCTGTGTGTGTGTGTGTGTGTGTGTGTGTATGTGAACAGACTAGCTCAAAAACTATAAACCGTGCGAACCTGAAATTTGGTATTTAGAGTATGTATATGCCCGCGATGTGACAGCAAAAATTTCATCAAATTTACTCAAAGGGAGGGGGTACTTTATTTAATAACTTTTTAAGTTTTTTTCGATTTTCTCAAAAACGGCTCTAACGATTTTGATTAAACTGAGTATTTGATCTATTTATATGCCCGAGATATGACCGTAAAAATTTCATCAAAATTGATCAACCGGAGGTGGGACTTTACTTAATAAATTTTGTATCATTTTCACGTGTTTTTTTTATTTACTCAAAAAAGGCTTTAACGATTTTGATCAAACTTTGTATTTGATGTATTTATATGCCCGAGATATGACTGTAAAAATTTCATCAAAATTGATCAACAGGAGGGGGGACTTTATTTCATAATTTTTTTCCAATTTTTACCTTTTTGATCGATTATCTTAAAAACGGCTTTAACGATGTTTATCAAATTCGTTATGTTTAATGAAAATTAGTTGTTATTTAATATCAGGTAAGCTTTATCATTATTAAAATGTTCTGAGAGGGCTTAAATGGGGAAGGGGCCTTTTTTGTTTTCCTATAAAGTACCTTTGTTTTAGTTAATATTGAGAAATGAACTGTCTTTCATCACGCCTAAAAATAAGAAATGGCTAAATATGATATACGAAGAAAATCAAGTAAACATATACAAGAGAAAAAAAGAAAAATAATCCGTCAACTCATAAAGTACCTTGAGCTCACGCATGCGCCGTACGCCTTTAATGACAAACCAATGCGTTATTATTAAAAATGTTCTGTTCATTTGAGAAGTGGCAATTAACAAAACGCATTAATTTCTAATCTAAGTAAGTTGGTAAGTGAAAGTTGTGTGTTGCGCGCACGCACCAGATTTTTAGATTAGAAATTGATGTGTTTTGTTAATTTCCACTTCTAAAAGTCACACATTTTTCCACATTCATTTCTTATTTTTGTTTTTATTTATCTATAAAAAACACTATTTTTTTTTTATTATTAAATAAAAGTATTTACTAGTGATACTTCGGCAATGCAAGCATAATACTCCAAGTCGCCTGATTTTATAATTCTCTATGTAGTTGTTAAAAAATTCATTTAGTTACCACGAAACAAATAATTTCCATTAAATGAACAGGACGGCTTTAATTATGAACAATGGTCCGTCATTAAAGGCGTACTCCGCATGCGTGGGTTCAACGTGTTTTATGAGTTGACGGAATATTTTTCTTTTTTTCTCCTCTATAGGTATGTTTACTTGATTTTTTCATGTTTCATATTTATCCATTTCTTATTTTTTGGCGTAACGAGAGACAGTTAATTTCTCAATATAAAAAAAAAACAAAGGTACTTTATAAGAAAAAAAAAAAAAAAAAAAACCTGTAGCACTACAACCCATAAAGGGTCTTGGGTTCCGTAATATGTAAGGAAGAGTACTGTTTCTTGGTCAGCGGTCGTGCAAGGAGGTGATTTGACCGTGATCACGCTCATCCGCCAGGTTCATTCCCCTTAATTTTTCAATTAAGGGTACCCACTTTATAGAGGCTGGGTTAACCCCAGGAGGGTCTCTCGGCCCACGAGACGAACTGTGGCGAATAATAAAGATATCATAAGCCATGTCAGATTCGAACCCGGGACCTTAAGCACTGCAGTCCACTGCCTTACCAGTGGGCTACCCCGCTCCCGTAAACCTCGTAAAGGAAAACAAAAAAAGCCCCTTCCCCATTTAAGCCCCCTCAGAACATTTTAATAATGATAAAGCTTACCTGGTATCAAAGACCACCTAATTTTCATTAAACGTGATGAATCTGATCAAAATCATTGAAGCCATTTTTGAGATAATAAAAAAAAGTTAAAAATTGGAAAAAAGTTATGAAATAAAGTGCCCCCTCCTATTGACCAATTTTGATGAAATGTTGGCTGTCACATGTTTAACATATATATACACACATCAAATACCCAGTTTGATCAAAATCGTTAAAGCCGTTTATGAGTACATAAAAAATACACGTGAAAATGAGACAAAATTTACTAAGTAAAGTGCCCCCTCTAAATGATCAATTTTGATGAAATTTTGAATGTCATACCGCGGGCATACAAATACATCAAATACCGAGTTTAATCAAAATCGTTTGATCCGTTCTGAAGAAAATTGAGAAAAAAAACGTAAAAATTCATTAAATAAAGTACCCCCTCCGTTTGATCAATTTTGATGAAAATTTTATGTCGGGACTTGGTTATTTGGACTCGAGGGACCCCAAAACGTGTATTTCCGTTGGTCGAAATTTTTCACGATCGCAATACTTTCCCTTACTGTATATTTCATATATAGGTAAGTGAAAGTAAAAAGACCAAACAAGGAAAAAACTCAGCTTTGTATAGTTAAATTTTACAATTAAAAACATTATGGACAAATAATGATACAAAATGTAGAAAATCAATCTTACGTATTAATCAATAATTCATAAAAAAAAAAAAATATAAACTTAAAAACCTGTGTATCATATCATGTAAAGTAATTTAAAAATGGTTATTTGTATATAAGAAATAAATAGAAAGCAACGTAACATTTTTATTAAAACAATGAACTATGACAAAAGCAACCAAAGCCTTTTTCATGAAATATAATAATTATACATACTTAATTCTGACAAGACTAAACAGTGATACTGGAGAAAGAAGTTAACCACAATAAGATGGTCAATGATAAGAACATATAAAGAACAGTGATAACTGACCCTGGAATAGCCTTTAATAAATCAATAACAAGATATTTGGAGACTTCAGAAAGATTAAAATTCATTGATCATAACTCTAACGAACATGCTAACAGCCCAAGAATTCATGGCCTTGTAAAAGTTCACGAAAAAAATTTCCCACTCAGACCAGTAGTTGATGGGACTAATAGTCCACAGATAATTTAGCTAAATTTGTAAACGTTTCTCTAGACAATCTCAATAATACCAATAATTTTGACGTAAAATTCTATAGAAATAAAAAATAAATTAAGCACATTAAAACTAAATAATGAACATGCCTTGTTTAGTTATGATGTTGTTTCTTTGTTCACTAACATACTGCTAAAATTATCTTTCAAGATAATTAATGAAAACTGGGAATTCATCGAATCTCACACATCCATAAAAAGTAAAACATTATTTCTGGAAGGTTTGCGGCTTTGTACAGAGCACGGTTATTTCAGTTATAAAATAATTTCTATAGACAAACTTATGGACTTACATACATTACTTTAGAAACAGAAAAAAAATCAAAGTCCATTAATTTTCTTGTCATAACATTGTTTCAAAACAACACAGAAATAACCACAAAATGGTATAAAAATCATATGTCTTCTAATAGATTGCTAAATTATTATTCTATCTACCCTAGATACAAATCGTTAACTGCAAAGAACTTAATAAACAGATCAATAGTTTTAACAGACAATATTCATTTATATAAGACAAAAACCACTATATACCATTTTCAAAGAGAACTGTTTTCCAAAAAACTTATTTAATAAACTATGGTACACCCAAATGAAAATATTAAGAAACAGCATTCCTAGTTGGTCATATAAGCAATAATGCACATCAGCAGACTACTTAAGAACGGTGTATTCTCTTAAACTTTAAACTAATACTTCCCTTAAAAATACATTCAATAATAATAAAAGAAATAATTACAAAATTCCAAAACCCTCACAAAAAAGTATCACCAATTATTTTCAGGTTGTTCCCCATAGCTCCAATAATGAAAACATCATACAATCTAATAACAATAACAGTGCTGAAAATAAGACCAATGACTATGTTAGGCCAATAAAAAAAAAAAATTGTTAGCTTTACTTACATATCGTCGTTACCATGCTAAAGTAAAGTAACGAATGTGCAACTAAAAACCTATGCATATTCGTTACTTTAGCATGGTGACGAAGATATGTACCTAGATTATCATCAAAAATATTTAATCTTAGTTTTATCTTTATTTTCACAATCAAATTTTGTACTTATATTGGTTTATAAATTAATGAGAAATGTTAATTATGATGATTAGATATTATAAATTATTATGTATTTTTTAGCCATTTAGTGATTTTTTTTTTGAACTGTGATATTGCTGTTTTCTGTAAGTTTCTAATAGTTGCATGTTTGACTAAGATTGTTTTTTGAATTTAATTTTTTTCTTTTGAAATATCTGTTTTTGTTAAACACACCATTTAATATCATTCTCTGTTTATAATTTTAATACCACCTGGCATGAGCGTACCCAGCGGGGGTATCCAGGTACCCCCCCCCCTAGAAGGCTGGATGCAATAATTTTTTAAGCTTTTAAGGCGGGAAGCAGTAATAGTATAATTTTTTTTCAAGCAAATAATTGTAATAACTTAGTTGATAAAGCACTACTATAATTAGAAAAAATTTTGGTTTCATTCACCTTTTCCGCGGTAAGATGTACAACATGAACGATCATAGCTTGCCCCCCCCCCCTAGTTTTGATCCTGGGTACGCCCTTGCCACCTGGTGATTGTTGTAGCTTTATGCATTAGCAACATAATAATTTTTCAGGATAGTTATTTCATTACCATCTTCATTCATTTTCTTATATACAAATTACCAGTTTTAAATTATTTTACATGATACAAAGTTTTTTGAATTTATGATTTTTTTGATGAATTGTTGATTAATAGGTAAGATTGGGTTTCTACATTTTGTATTATCATTTGCCCATAAGTTTTAATACCAAAGAAAGTTTTAATAATTTTTATACCAAAGAATCTAATGTTAAAACTTTGTTGACAGAAGCTAGAAGATACAAATAAGATACTTATGGACAAAGTTAATATTCGGAAAATATCAGGTGTTCTGGCGTATATCCGAGTCAACAAGAAAATAATAGACATTCATAATTTACCTGCCATAGTAAAGAGAGGAGATACCCTTTTTTCAAGTGAAGCAATAAGTCGTTCGAGTAAGTTAGCTGTAGCTAAATATATTTGGAAACACAATTCTGTAACCTTTATATTTAGGAATGGATTGAGCGCTAAGTTGACTAAATGGGCTAAGGCATGGAACTTTTAAAATTGTATATGTAATGACTATGATGCAGATACTGGCTACTACTTATACAGTTGAATCATTTAGTACTTGAAGTATTATTGCTCCAGTAAGACGGTGTGATCCGTGTGGGTTGTGTGAGACGAGCGACTACGATGGTTCCACACATTGCAGGAAGTTCCATGTGTTCACCTAAGGTGACTTCTAAGCTGGCTAGTTCCCGAGTATGCATGAACATCTCACGTTGACGACTTGCTGTTTTAGATCTATTTGGAAACCTCATGAGTTCATTATGTCTATGCCAGGAATCACTTCGTCTTCTATGACAGCCACTTGAGCTGAGTGCGAGACACAGTTTGAACCAAACTATATCTTTACCTCTGCATCCCTTAATACTTTCTCCTGTAGCGGTCCTCAGTCGCCACCCGGAGGGGGACAGCCTTTCCTCGCCAATCACCTTCGGGCAGACGATAGTCTTCGTAACACCGGTATCTACCAACATGGCATATCTCGTACCGTTGACGATATCGTCCACATATAAACTGGTTTTGTGTCCCAAAGAGACTACCATTACATGGGGAGGGTCTTGAAGACTTTGTCGGGTCGAAGTCGCCCTCCAACAGTTGATCCGTCTTAGTTCCATACGGTTTTGGCGCTTCAGAAGCAGTCCGCTTCTTGAGGCGCTCCTAACGAGCCCGAGCTTTCCACAACTCCAACACCTTACCGGTCTTCTTTTCCGAGACTCCAAAGCCTTCTCAATTTTTATAACCGCGTCTTTAAAGTTTTTCCGGTTCTTCCATTCCTGTTGACCTTCGTCTCTGTCGGTATCATTCATAGCACGGACGCGTGCATAACCACGAGAAGCCTCTATGGCTGCTTCATACTCCAATGAGGTGGAGAGTGCATCCACAAGCAATCTAGGACTGACAAGCCGCACCGCCTTCTGAAGTTCCAAGTATCGTAGGCCATTCACAAAAACTTGGACCACTAAACACTCCAACAAACTTTCTGTGGCGAGTGGAGAAACCAGTCTTACTATCCTCGAATCGTCCGCCTCGAACCAACTACTAGTCAGTAGTTGCTCCGCACAAATACTTAACTTGTAGTTAGTAGTTAAAAATGTAATAAACTACTGAAATTAGTTTACTACTGCGCAACTCTGGTACATGGATCGTTATGCTTAGTTTTAAGTTCACACTTGTACTAAGCTTTATTAAATTTTAGATCTTTTTTAAGAGATTTTTCTTTATTTAAATTTAAATGTTTTCGGATGAGTAAAAGAGGAGATATTTAATTTGAAGTATAGAAAAGAAGCGTCCGGTCGACAATGAAATGGCCGCCATCGACAAAATAAAAATTCAAAAAATAAACTAATTGCATTTCTGTACTTATAATGTATTGCGCTTTCTATCGTAAACATATTTTTAAAAAATTAAAAATTTTGAAGCTACCAATTAATTTATTTTTGGACCACTATAGATTGACCCATTAATGATAAACGTAATTATATTTTCAGGGCATTATGAAGAAATAGAGATAATTTATGGGCAACGGTTGAATCTCACATGTTATTACCGACTATACGACAATAAAGAAAAGAACAGTTTTTCTGGTATTTATAACGATGAAAATGAACCGTTGTGGTTGAAATTTGATACGTCTTTGATCTCAAATGATTTAAGACTCATGGATAATATGTAAATTGAATAATAATTAACATACGATAATAAGTAAATTTAGTTTAATAGATAGATAAACTCAAAATATCTGATAGTTTTAAGATCTATTGAATCAAGAAACTTGGTTTTATTAATATCCATAATGCTGTGTAACGATAATTTTAGCAATTTTTGATGTAATAACACCACGGCTGCATTTAACAATTTCATTGTGTATTTAAAGTACTGTTGTTATAGAAAATAGTTTCGTCAGGGGGAGTGGAAGATTTCCAATCCTAAACAAAGTTTTTAGACCCGACGACGTGCTTGTACCTAATTATTAAATAGTTCATATTTTTAGCTTTAATATTCCAGTTCCTTGGCCATGGCTGGCCTAAGAGGAAAGTTAGGTATGTATGTGCAAGAACTTTTTTTGGCGCCCCACAGTGTTTCGCTTAGTATAAGCTAGGTTGACAAAAGTATTTATCGTCATTTTTTAATCTCTTTCGACCAATTAAATAATTAAATTATAAACTTATTATATTTAAAAATAAAATTAAATCTTTTTTATTTAATGTTATATATATTTAATGAATTAAATATATTATTTTTAATTATATAATTTTTTTAATCTCTTTCGACCAATTTAAGTAATTTAACCATAAAATAAACATTTATATTAATTAAAAATCGAATTTCATATGATTGCCAGGAGATTAAGAAGAAAAAATAAAAAGACATTTTATAAAAAAAATTAAACCGACTTCGAAAGCTAGGAACCAGTAATACTAAATTCACTGAAAAGTATGAAATAATTACCTTCTGATTTTTATGAATACACAGCATAATTAAAAGGTATAAAAAGTGGAAAAATGCATTAAGACGAATAATTTTATTTTTATTTGTACAAATACACACTAATTGTTAATAAAAATTATTAAATTAAAATATTTAATACTATGTTCAATACAACACAATCTTTTCGGAGGTGGCGCAAAATAGAAATGATGCGTCACGTCATGACGTCACCAGAAGATTTTCATAATGTCTAGTGTTAAAAATTTTAAATTTTGCGCTGCCTCCGAAAAGATTGTGTTGTATTGAACATAGCATTTAATATTTAAATTTAATAATTTTTATTAACAATTAGTGTGTATTTGTACAAATAAAAATAAAATTATTCGTCTTAATGCATTTTTCCACTTTTTATACCATTTTTAATTATGCTGTGTATTCATAAAAATCAGAACGTAATTATTTCATACTTTTCAGTGAATTTATTTTTACTGGTTCCTAGGTTTCGAAGTCGGTTTAATATTTTTTTATAAAATGTGTTTTATTTCATACTTTTTAGTTGGATAAGATAATAATGTAGAATGGAAAAGATGTAGAATGGGAAAGATAATAAGATGGATAAGATAATGTAGAAAACCGTATGTTGGTTTAAAAAAAATTTCGAAATCTTTTTACGCTCTACCACGTTCGTCTTTCCCGGGCCTTTTTTTATTATATATTATTACAATAAGATGTTACAAATAGTCTTAGATAGACATATAGTATGCTGTGTATTATAACCCCCCACTCTTTTGATTGGTTGGTTTTCTCATTTGATTCATCCAGCAGTAAAATAATATTGAAATTTGTTAGTTATCAATTACTTTTAATAGCTTGTTGGAGCATACCTTACGTTACATGTGCCATATGTTTTTCCAATAAGTAAACATTTTGAGCGATAATTAAATAATTATTTTCATGTTTTTTCCCGATAACTTCTTAAATAAATTAAGAACCCAAAAAAGGTTTCAATGGGACCACTTTGTGAAAATACTCTACAAGATGCAAAAGGTTTCGTTCCAACTGGTCCATCCATCTCTGAGTAAGGGTCTGGCCACACATGTCCGCACCGGATCCGCACCGCAGCATTATTATAGGTTATGTTCAGAATATTTTTAATTTAACTTACATATTACCTTTAGTTATGCCTAAAGTGGCCTGTGTCTGACATGTGTGGCCTGACCTTTAGGCATAACTAAAGGTAATATGTAAGTTAAATTAAAAATATTCTGAACATAACCTATATTAACGCTGCGGTGCGGACATGTGTGGCCAGACCCTAATCGGTGAACACATATAGAAAAAAAAAAGCACAAAAAAAAAAGTCACATACGTATCGAATAGAGTAACCTCCTCTTTCGTTCGAAGTCGGTTAAAAACAAAGGCCTATCTATACTAAAGTCTGTAGGGGAGAACGGGGTTGGTTGGCAACAGTTTTCACTTTTTTGATTTTTGAGTCGTTCCTGTTCATATAATCCCAACTAAAGGGGCTGATACCACTGTAAACTTCAAGTATTAGAGTACTTCAAGTATTTTTTTCGCAAGATAATATTTAATACTAAGATCATAGAAAATTGAAGAACTCATCAATCCAGAGTAAGCCAATTAACCCCCTATGTGGGGCAGGTTGGCCTAGAAGGTAGGGTTGTTTAGCAATCTCATTCAAGTACTGCCTGACACATATTACTGTTATTAAAAGCTGCATATAATGGTATAATAATTTTGAATCGGTTTTAACAGCTTTTAAGGGAAAATAGAATGACAATAGAAGAAGATAGAAGTTTAGACTGTCGTCACTTTTTGCATAAGAAAAATTTCTCTCATCTTCCACGCTGGAACTAAAGAAAATTGGTAGTTTGATGTAGTCAGTAGTTTGATTATGTTTACCTTGGTTTTGTGAATTGCTACTGCGCCAAAAAAAAAGTTGAAGAGAGCCAACTAACCCCACAGGAGAGATTATATGAAAGATGACTGCCAGGACAGGGGAGAACAATCAAACAAGAAACTGGTTAGTCGAAAGGTTAGGTTTTTCAAAGGAGTTTGGGGCTATGTGAACAGAATCGGGGTCAAATGTTTTTCCATGCCTTTAAACCAACTTTACTGAAAATATAAAAATTTACTTACATGTTGTAAAATCAATCAATGAAGCACACTCTTATCTACACTGTTAGCATCGGATTGAAAACTCAGGACAAGACTCCCGAGGTCGAGCGGGTCACATGTTACAATGGTGGCGCCTTCACAACAGGTGTGACGTAAGCTATAAGCCAATGGCCAACCTACCCCCTATGCCAACCAACCTCGCTCTCCCCTACTCTTTATTTTTTCGGTCCTGTTTACATGTATTTTTCTTTTTTCCCCCCTTTTTTTTTTTTTTTTTTTTTGTATTATTTTATTCACCTTAAATGTAAATATTTTTACAAGATTAGCATGACGGTCAGATATCTAGCATTTTATATCTTTAAATATTGTAACGTAAGTCGTTAAATAAAAAACATATGATTTGAAATCCCAGACCATTTGTTGGAACAAACTAAGCGGTTGGAGCGAACTGTTTGGATCTATATTGTTCAAGCTCCATCTACGGCGTTTGACCAGCTTCCACGAGATTCTACAACGTTCTAGAACCTCCTTACAACTATATATAAGAAACGATTGACGACTGAACAGTCTTAGTCTTCGTCTTGACTGTGAAACTCAAGCCATATGATTGTGTTCTATTAAGTTATAATTTTTGTAACTTGCTGGAATATTTATGTTGTTATAATTCGTTGGCATTGATATTGTTATGTATTCGTTTAATAAATATTTTTCAACCCACAGAAATGTTGTTACAACTGGTGTCAGGTGTGGGGTTTAAAGAAAAAAAAATGCCAGGAAAACGAATTGGAGAACTTAAAGTAGTGGAGCTGAGGAGAGAATTAGAAGAGCTTGATTTAGACACTACAGGTTCAAGAGCGATCTTATTGGTTACGCGAGTTTTACCTGAGTCAAGGAGTAGATCCTGAATAAGTAGAATTTGAAGATTGTTCTTTGTAGGCAATAAGTGATAAACTAGCAAGCATGTCTGGCGAATTAAATGACAAGTTGACCACCCAGTCTCCTGAAATAAATAGGTTAAATGATAAATTAGCTAGCCAATCGGCTGAATTAAATGAAAAATTGGCAAGTCAGTCGGCGGAAATAAATGGCAAATTTGCCAGCCTTAGTTCAAGTTTGTCGGCAGAGATAAATGATAAATTGTCAGAGATGAACGACAAATCGGCCAGCCAAACAGGTAAAATAAATGACAAGCTGCCCAATTTGACTGGCGAAATAAATGACCAATTGATTAACTTATCTGCCGAAATGAATGATAAATTGGCCAGCCAGTCAGTTGAAATAAATGAAACATTGGCTAGCCAATAGGCAGAGCTCAACCAGAAGATAGCTAGCCTTAAGTCAAGCTTGTCGGGTGAGATGAATGGATTAAATGAGAGACTTTCGATGGTAAGTCGTCCTGGTCGAATTACCTCTTGCAGTTTAACGCTGCGGCTCGCGCTAATGGGTGGTCTACGAAACATATGGCTATTGTCCTAACAGTAGCCCTCAGAGGCGAAGCTCTGGATGTCCTCCAAACCCTCAACCTATTTATTTTGTTATAATTCGTGTGGCATTGATAATTGTAAATTGTTTACTAAATTTTTGGTAACCCACAGAAGTGTTACAATATATAAAAATCTCGTGTCCCGATGTTTGTCGGAGGTAAACTCAGAAACTACCGAACCGATTTTAATGAAATTTGGCTCAATGTGGATAGTTTTGTCTAAGTTAAAAGATATGATAAGTTTTTATCTTGATAATTGACCACAATATTTCTTTTATTGCGAATTAATGCAAATATAGTAGGTCGTGTTGTAGTGGTTATTTAAACATTAACATTAATCAAAACTCACTACAACAAAATAAGAACTTTTATTGAGAAACAATTCACACAGCATGACTAGACATTATTCTATTTTTTTTAAAACATCTGTTTTTTTATTACAACAATTATATATATTAAACACATGTTTGTAGGCAATATTGCAACATTTATATTAAATAAATAACTTTTGATTTTGTTTTAATTTTTAAATAATGTTTAATTTTAACAAACAAAATAATTACTTGTGGCTGATGCCGCCACATCACTCTCCCCCCAGTAACTATGTTATGTTGGAAATCGCGGGGGAAAACGCACTGCTCTTCCTGAACGCGTCTTCTTCACAGTTGCTTCAGGCTGCTCAGGATCCCCCGGTTTAACAGCAGGTGGTCCACTTGATTGCTCCTGAGTTGAATCATTGTCTTCGCACAACAGGTGTGCTGGCTTTAACCGGTCAAGCGACACATTCACTTCTTTACTCTTGATATTTAAGGTGTAATATTTTTCCGCCCGTCGAATGACAACAAATGGGCCTTCATAGGGCTTTTCCAAACTTGCTTTTACACGATCCACTCTAACAAAGACATGTGTGGCATTAGCCAAGTCTTTATGGATAAAGGTAGTAGTCCTGTTTTTATGTTCCACTGGTCGTGGGCGCAGGCGATCCATTTGCTGGCGCGGCATGCTGATGAATGTTGGTACATCCGAATTGGGTCTGGGAGTCTCAAAGAAGTCACCTGGAAGTCTCAAAGGTACTCCGTATACCATCTTTGCTATAGTCGCTGAGGCATCTTCATTTAAACAAGTTCTTATGCCTAAAAGAATAGTTGGAATTACTTGTGTCCACTGTTGTTTTCCGTGAGCTTTGATGGCTGATTTCAGCACTCGGTGAAAACGCTCGATCTTTCCATTCGATTGGGGGTGGTAAGCAGTTGTGTGATTTAGTTTTGTTCCACAGATTGATGTCAAGGATTTGAATAATTCACATTTAAATTGTTTGCCTTGATCAGTAATTATGGTAGCAGGTTTCCAAACCTACAGATCCAATGTTGGTAGAAATTCTATGCAACGTTTTCGGCTGATGTCTCTTTCAAGGGTATAACTTCAGTCCATCCAGTAAATCGGTCGATACACGTTAAGCAATGGGTGTATTCTTCAGACGGTGGCATGGGTCCAATCAGATCTATATGAACAGTGGCAAATCTTTCGTCTGCATTCGGATATTGCTGAAGCGGTGTTCTCACATGTCTGGAAACTTTGCTTATCTGGCATGCGATACAGGCATTTATCCATGAGTGCAAATTATTTTTCATATTAGTCCAAACTGTCTTAGAACATATTAACTTGACCGTAGCTCCGATTCCAGGGTGTGTCATATTATGATAATGTTTGAATATATTATAACGGTAATTTTTTGGAATATATGGTCTAATTTCCTTTGTTGAAACATCACACCATAATTGGCTTCCGTTTTCAAGAGGGTATGATTTGAAAATCAAGCTACTATTAGCAGAAGTACGCAGTTGTAGCTCTTCATCATGTTTTTGAGCTTCTGCTATTATGGTGAAATCAATTGCAGAGCATTCCTCTAACCGAGACATGTGGTCTGCAATCATATCGTTTTTTCCTGAAACATGAACCAAAGTTGTTGTGAACTGGGAAATGTATTGTAATTGTCGAAGTTGTTGAGGGGATGCTTAGTCGTTCTTTTGTTTGAATGCATAAGTTAAAGGCTTATGATCTGTGTATATTACAAACGATCTTCCTTCCAACAAATATTTAAAGTACTTGATCGACATAAAAATAGCTGTCAACTCTCGATCATATGTAGAGTACTTGCGCTGTGTTTCAGAAAACTTTTTGGAGAAAAATCCAATAGGTTTCCATGAATTGTTTTCCCATTGTTGCAGAGCAGCTCCAGCTGCCAAGTCAGATGCATCTACAAACAGTGCGAGTTCACAATCAGGATTTGGGTATGTTAAGAGAGCTGCATTACTTAAGGCTTGTTTGCTCTGTTCAAAATCTTCAATAGTTTCTGGCGTCCATTCAATCTTAGTTTTATCATTTTTCTTAGCACCCTTAAGAAAATTAGTGAGATTTGCTAAATTACCTGCAGCATGATGTAGATGTATTTTGTAAAAGTTCAGTATTCCTAGGTAAGATCTTAGGTTTTTTTATAGTTATTGGTAGTTTATGATTGACAATGGCACTCACTCTGTCAGGATCAGGTTTTGTACCATTTGACGAAATAAGGTAAGCTAGGAAAATTATATTTTCTACACCAAACTCTGATTTACCGATGTTAATCCGGAGACCGTAATCGCTGAGTCGTTTAAATACTTGTGATAAGTGATGATTATGTTCTTCAGCATTTGCAGAGGCAATTAGTATATCATCCAAATATGAGAAACAGAAATCCAGTCTTCGTAAAACTTCATTAATAAAACTTTGGAACGTACTAGGCGCATTGCGCAGTCCAAATGGCATTACATTGAATTCATACAATCCAAAAGGTGTAATAATAGCTGTTTTTTGTCTATCTTCTTCATTAATAGGTATTTGGTAATAAGCTTGGCAAAGATCTAGCTTGGAGAAAATTGTTTTATTTAGAAGAATTTGACTCACATACTAACAACCATACTTAACAACCGACAAACTATTTGAATTTCTGAAACTGGCAAAACTATAAAATAAAATATAACTATTGATAATAGATATGATATAAAAAACATATTATAAAAAAAAAAAATTGAACCGACTTCGAAACCTAGGAACCAGTAAAACTAAATTCACTGAAAGTATGAAATAATTAACTTCTGATTTTTATGAATACACAGCAAAATTTAAAATGACATAAAAATTGGAAAAATGCAATAAGACGAACAATTTTATTTTGATTTGTACAAATACACACTAATTGTTAATAAAAATTATTAAATTAAAATATTAAATACTATGTTCAATACAACACAATATTTTCGGAGGCGGCGCAAAATAGAAATGGCATGTTACGCCATGACGTCCTGAGAAGATTTTCATAATGTCTAGTGTTAAAAATTTTGCGCTGCCTCCGAAAATATTGTGTTGTATTGAACATAGTATTTAATATTTTAATTTAATAATTTTTATTAACAATTAGTGTGTATTTGTACAAATCAAAATAAAATTGTTCGTCTTATTGCATTTTTCCAATTTTTATGTCATTTTAAATTTTGATGTGTATTCATAAAAATCAGAAGGTAATTATTTCATACTTTTCAGTGAATTTAGTTTTACTGGTTCCTAGGTTTCGAAGTCGGTTCAATTTTTTTTTTTTTTTTTATAAAATGTTTTTTATTTCATACTTTTTAGTAGGAGAAGATAACAAATGTAGAAAAACGTTGGTTTAAAAAAAAATTACGAATTCTTTTTATGTTCTACCACTTTCGTCTTTCCCGGGCCTTTTTATTATTATATATTATTACAATAAGATGTTACAAATAGTCTCAGATAGACAATTAGTATGTTGTGTATTAGCAACCCAATGTAGTTGGGCAGCATCTCTTTTATGATGAATAAAATGTTTCTCTCTATATATAAACAGTCACCTTTTCAATTTTTTGAATACACATAGAAAAGTGGGAAAGCGGTGCGTGAATTATACAACTTTCAACCTACTACGTTATATTTAAAAAGGGTTTCTATTTTTTTAAAGATCAATGTTCCATTGGGAAGGATGTTTGCTAAATATTGTCGTCAGTACTTGTCATTTACATACATCATCAGTGTTCCGAGACGTGTTGAGTTCAATATACATAAATACACAAATCTGGCCATTCCAAGATGAAGTCACTGAACAGTCGAGATTTTGGCCGGTTTTCGACAAGATATCGTTAATGGAGAATCGATGGTAATATGACCTATAATACTCGTAAATTGGAATTATGATTGCTTGAATATCCTTCTGAAAACTATGGCGATATTATGCACTACTCCAAGAGAGACCGTTAATATTGCTTTATTTAAATCGATCGCTAGAAAAGTAATAATTAAAAAACATCATTGGATAGAAGTCTCAGCAAAAAAAGGGGCAGCCATAAAATTGATCGATATCAAAAAGACTGCCCCGCTAGGATAGAAGCAACAGGGTATGGTTAATTTATTATTACGAATGATATTATTATTCTCGATACTACACTACAACGTTGGTCACGGTAGTCGGGGGAGTGGGGCGGAGCTAGGTATCTAGGTTGGGGAAAACCCTCCCCCCCGCCCTAATCTATAGTCTTACCTAATAAAGATTTGTGGAGGGTTTTCCCCGACCCCACCAGGGACCACCACGTCGCCGACTCGTTTCCCTCGAGGTCGAGTTAGCTCTCGCACACGTAAATTTTCATTAACTAATTACTATGGGTTTTTTTCTTTCCTAGCTAATTACCTCTCGCAAAGGTAAATATTCAAAAAGTCCTTATTATGTGGTGAAGCGGCGGGGGAGGGCGGGTGGGGTTTTACCCCCCCCCCTGGTTACCGCGACCAACATTTTCAATGCGATCTCTTGTTAGTTATCGCGAACTAAATTTTTAAAACCGTAATTAATACGGCTTTTTTTTTCGTGACTAGTTACCTCTCGCATAGGTAATTAGTCCAAAAATCTTTATTAGGTAAGACTATAGATTAGGGCGGGGGGGAGGGTTTTCCCCGACCCCACCAGGAACCACCACTGTCGCCGACTCGTTTCCCTCGAGGTCAAGTTAGCTCTCGCACACGTAAATTTTCATTAACTAATTACTATGGGTTTTTTTCCCTAGCTAATTACCTCTCGCAAAGTTAAATATTCAAAAAGTCCTTATTATGTGGTGTAGCGGTGTGGGAGAGGGTGGTGGGGCTCCACCCTACTCGCCCGACTACCGCGACCAACGTTGTCAATGCGATCTCTTGTTAGTTCTCGCGAACTAAATTTTTAAAACCGTAATTAATACGGCTTTTTTTTTTTCGTGACTAGTTACCTCTCGCATAGGTAATTAGTCCAAAAATCTTTATTAGGAAAGACTATAGATTAGGGCGGGGGGAGGGTTTTTCCCGACCCCACCAGGGATCACCACTGTCGCCGACTCGTTTCCCTCGAGGTCGAGTTAGCTCTCGCACACGTAAATTTTCATTAACTAATTACTATGGGTTTTTTTTCCCTAGCTAATTACCTCTCGCAAAGGTAAATATTCAAAAAGTCCTTATTATGTGGTGTAGCGGTGTTAGAGGAAAGGATTGTATATTTTTGTTAGGATTGTTCACATCTAAAAACCTATTTATTTTCTAATATTATTATAATTTATATGCTTATTTAAATTAATGTATGCTTCAGTGATGCTCTGAGGTTTAAATGTATTGTGTCGTAAGGTGTTTTATATCGAAATGTAGAAAGATTGATATTGCAGACTATGCTAAGCAAAACTTCATGATTAACTCTTTATATGGAGCGGTTTAGGTCAGTTGTAGATGTAGTTAAGGGCTAGTTAATGAAAATTTATGTGTGCGAGAGCCAACTTGAGCCTGAGGGAAACGAGTCGGCGACGGTGGTGGTCCCTGGTGGGGTCGGGGAAAACCCTCCCCCCCCCCCGCCCTATTCTATAGTCTTACCTAATGAAGATTTTTGGACTAATTACCTATGCGAGAGGTAACTAGTCACGAAAAAAAAGCCGTATCAACTACGGTTTTAAAAATTTAGTTCGCGAGAACTAACAAGAGATCGCATTGAAAAAGTTGGTCGCGGTAGCCAGGGGGCGGGGGTAAACCTGTAATTAGTCAAAAGTCTTAGGCAGTATAAAATTTTCTAATTAAATCGTATTATTAATAAAATTAAAATCGAGCGTAGTCCTCGGCTCCAAGGTAGAGGCTAAATATCGGTGATGGAAATTGGATGAGGCCAAAAATAGGGGGTAGGTGCGGAAATATTATTAAAAATCGGTGTAACCGCTCTTACCCACCCCCTTAACCCTATTTTCGGGCTATAGATATCATACCTCGAAAGCATAAAAATTGAACGAGAGCGGAGTGTTAGGCAGTCTAAAAATTGCTAATTAAATCGAAAGAGTAGAAAGGACTACTTGAATCTTAATAATAAAAAAAAAAAAAAAAAAAAAATCAAGCGTAGCCACGGCTCCAAGGGTAGAGGCTAAATATCGGTGATGGAAATTGGATGAGGCCAAAAATAGGGGGGTAGGTGCGGGAATATTATTAAAAATCGGTGTAACCGCTCTTACCCACCCCCTTAACCCTATTTTCGGACTACAGATATCATACCTCGAAAGCATACAAATTACGCGGGAACAGAGTCTTAGGCAGTCTAAAAATTGCAAATTAAATCGAAAGAGTAGAAAGGACTAATAAGATCGAAATATTAAAAAAAAAAAAAAAAAAAAAAAAAAAAAAAAAAAAAAAAAATCGAGCCTAGCCACGGCTCCAAGGGTAGAAGCTAATTATCGGTGATGGAAATTGGATGAGGCCAAAAAGAGGGGGTAGGTGCAGGGTTGCAAACAAACAAACACATCCTCTATCCTCGGAATGGGGTACCTATCGGGTAGAGTTCTGTCATTTAATCTTCTACAGTCTCCACATACTCGCCATTCACCATTTTTCTTTGTCACCATGTGTAAAGGGCTTGCCCATTGTGAACTGGAAGCTCGAATAATTCCATTGTTAAGCATGCTCTGAAATTCTTGTTTAGCAACTCGCAGCTTCTCTGGATCTAATCTTCTCGGCTTGCTAACAACAGGCGGTCCATCACTTGTGACAATGTGATGCTTCACATCATGATTGGCATTTACTTTCAATAAAAATGGTTTAGTTAAATCTGGAAAAATGGTTAACAGATGTGAGAATTGACAAGTGGCTTTGAGAGAACTCAATGATCCCATTTCCTCTATTGCAACTAACTTACCCAAAACGGTCAGCTGTGTATTGTTATCAATAAGCTTTTTGTTTTTTAAATCAATTAATAACCCAAAATTGTGAAGAAAATCAGCTCCTGAAATACCTTTATCGGTTTTAACTAAAAAGAATGTCCACTCCATTTGTCGTCTTAGTCCCAGGTCAATTTGAAGAACTTGAGTTCCAAATGTAGGAATCTCTGTATTGTTAGCAGCAAATAACTTAATACCTGTTTCTTGATTTGCTTTTAATTTATTCGCTGGTATAATGGAAACATCTGCACCACTATCAACCAAAAAGCGAATACCTGTATTCTTATCTCGTAAGAATAAACGATGTTGTTGACCTGGAATATTTACAGCAGCACAGCTGGTCAGTTCTGTGTCTGCCGTGAGGAGTTTCCCTTCTCTGTATCCCATTTACATTCAGGTGTGCACTTTCCAAAACGATAATGGCCGTAACAATACTTTCCTTTTGGGTTAAAACGTTTATTTCGACTCTTACTACGAGAACGAACGGACGCGTTGTCTCTACTTGAACTTCTGGATATCCTAGACTCAAGTGCAGATAGTCTTTTATTCAGTTCCTCCAGTGTCGAATCAAATTTGGACCCTTTAGAATTAACAATATTTATATCATGCATGGGTTTGATATCCCATATTTTATCACCGATTTCAGCCAATTTATCCAAATTTCCATCCGAAATAGCCAAAATACTTCTCTATTTCCGTTGGAAGTTTATCAAGCCATAATGTTTTCAAAATTTTATCAGAAAAATCGTCACCTACTAATCCTTTCATTTTTCGAAGTAACTGACTGGGTTTTTGATCTCCTATCTCTAATTCGCTAATGACTTTTTTAATTTTTCTGTCCTCAATTTCTCGAAATATACTTAAAAGTCTACCTTTGGCAATGGTATATTTGTTGTCCTCAGTAGATGAGACAATATCATACATATTTTCTACTATCTTAAGGTCTAATTGTGCAACTAGGTAATTAAATTTTGTACCTTCTTTTGTGATCCCCCCAAGATCAAACTGGGCTTCGGCCTGGCAAAACCAAATTTCGGGTTTGTCTTTCCAAAAAGGTGGAAGTTTGATACTAACCTTATCAATGTTCTTCATCAAAATTTCACTATTATTTTCTTCTGTCATGATTAATTTAAGAAATAACTCACAAACAAGTCAGGGGTCACCAATTGTAGTGGTTATTTAAACATTAACATTAATTAAAACTCACTACAACAAAATAAGAACTTTTATTGAGAAACAATTCACACAACATGACTAGACATTATTCTATTTTTTTTGAAACATCTGTTTTTTTAATTACAACAATTATATATATTAAACACATGTTTGTAGGCAATATTGCAACATTAATATTAAATAAATAACTTTTGATTTTGTTTTAATTTTTAAATAATGTTTAATTTTAACAAACAAAATAATTACTTGTGGCTGATACCGCCACAGTGTTTCGATTTATTAACATGGCGTCATATGTCGATTTCATTACCTTTTTGTTTATAAGCATGCTATAATAATATATGTTATCATTATTATAATTTTGTATTGTGTTATGTGAGTGCAGTTATTTGTTCATATATTATTATTTTCCATAGACAAATAGTTATACAAATCTTTGTATTTATTGTATATTTTTATTAAAGAATAAATAAATCAAGAAAAGGTTACAATAAATTCTTAAAAGGGTAGGTAATTTTCCTCCCTTTTCCTTTTTATTTGTATTTCATTCCAATTACTAGCTAAAGCTGAAACGCTTTGTTATGGCCACCCTGATATCAACTTTTAGAAAAGAAAATACATTTTAATAATTTGAAATAGGCTATTATTTGGAATAGTATTACATATATGTAAAATTTAAAAAATGTCAGTGAAGATTTGTAATTCCTCCTTAATCAACAAAATTTTAAATTGGGGAAAATTTAATCCCAATAAAATACAGACTGTTCCTTCCTCTTCACCAGAGTTGTAATTATCTTTATATTTAAAGATAATATTATCTTTATGTGTAAAATTTTATATGTTTTTATAAATTTATATGTAGGTGTAATTATCTATATATGTAAAATTTAAGAAAATGTCCACGAAGATTTGTAATCCATTCTTAATCAACAATAATTTTAAGTTGAAAAATTAAATTGAATCCCAATGGAATACAGATTGTTCATTCCTGTTCAGCAGAAGTGTAATTATCTTTATATGTAAAATTTAAAAAATGCCAGCGAAGATTTGAAATCTCTTCAAGTTTATAGTCTTTTAAAATTGAAGAAAATCAGATTATAAATCCCATCTATATAAATAAAGTTGAAATTCTGTTTGTTTGTTTGTTTATTTGTTCTTTATAGAAATCCATACCGTTTGTCCTAAATTCTCCAAATTTCGCTCAGTGGTTCTTTGATACCAGGTGCGAACACCTGTCCATATTAAAATTGCATAACTTCAGCCAATCTCTTGGTATATTCTTTATTGTTAAAAAATTCGTCATGATCTCGCTTTACAATGGGTTTTTTTACGAAATCGGCCGTTTGAGTCGAAAAAACGGCCTAAAAAATCATTTTATAGATTTTGATGAGGCCAACAAGGCCCGGTAAGACCGTCCCTTGGTAGGCGTCGAGTTCTGGGATTTTTAAACCATATGTTTTTTGTTTTTTTTTTTAACATTACAATACGTTTATTTACATGTATGGTGAATTTATTTTTTATAAATGCCTCCTAAGAAGCGAGCTTCGATAGGAGTAGTGAGCTCAAAAGCTAAAAAACAACGTCAAATACGAGCAGCTGAAACTCTCGACGAACATCAAAATAGGATTGAAAAACAGAGGCTCAGACAGGCAGAATCGCGGGAAACTGAGTCTGCCCAGGAATACGAGGACCGCTTTGCGCCATAAAGGCTTAGGCAAGCCGATTTGCGAGAAGCTGAAACTGCAGGCCAATATTTCTGTTTGTTTGTTTATTCTTTATAGAAATCCATACCGTTTATCCTAAATTCTCCAAATTTCGCCAGTAGTTCTTTCATACCAGGTGCGAACACTTGTACATATTGAAATTGCATAACTTCAGCCGATCTTCAGCTGATATTCTTTATTGTTATAGAAATCGTAATGAATTCACTTTATATTGTTTTTTTTACGAAATCAACCGTTTCATTAGAAAAATGAAATTCCCCGATCAAACCGGGTTATACAGCTTAAAGATGAATTTCTGTTAGTTTGTTTTTTCTTAGTAAAAATCCATACCGTTTGTCCTAAATTCCCCAAATTTCGCTCAGTGGATCTTTCTTACTAGGTGCGAACACCTGTCCATATTAAAATTTCATAACTTCAGCCAGTCTCTGGGTATATTCTGTATTGATATAAAACTCGATATGATCTCACTTTAAATTTGTTCACGTTTATTAGAAAAATGAAATTCCCCGGGTGAAACCGGGATATACAGCTAGTTTTATATAATATTCAATTAAAAATTTTCAATATTCAAATTAAAATATGACCATCTAAATTTAAAACTACTAGTCTTAATAAAAAAAACATGTGTTTCTTTAAATATCAAAAAGCCTTTAAACATCATTATATATGTTCAATTTATAAAATGCCAGTGAAAATTTTTAACCCTTTCTTAAACAACTATAATTTAAAGTTGAAAAAATAAATTGAATCCCAATGGAATACAGATGGTTCCTTCCTGATCAGTGTAATTATCTTTATATGTAAAATTTAAGAAATGTCAGCAAAGATTTGTAATCCTTTCTTTAATTTAAAATAGGCAATTATTTGGAATGATATTTTGAGTATTACTTCGGATAAGCAACTCCAAGACGGCGGGTGGCGTGAGTAAACAACAAGGTATTCCGATCACGCCCTACCCGATATCCACGATTCAGTTCGGGTTTACCGAGAGTTACCGAGCAGATGTAGTCGAGATAACCTTCCCGCCTCAATAATGGGAACAACCTACATAATGGACAAATGAATGTTTGTTTAATATAATTAAAGTACTACAATAGATATGAGTAGAAGTACTATTTCAATGTATGAAAATTTCCTGTGATGGTTGATTAAAATTTAAAATTACATGGCCTCTTTAGCAATATTTAACAAATAAGTAGATTTAATCTTTTGGTTTGTAAATTTATTAGTTTGATTTTTAAAAATATACTATTGTCCTGTTTAAATTTGTAAATGGGTTCAAGTTAAATGCACATATAAATGCAAAAGGTACAAATAAATCATTAATATAAGAATCTGAGTATTCCTAACCACCAGATTATTATTATTATTGTTATTTCTAGAAAAATGTATTTAAATAACCAAAAAGAATATTTTTTAAAATGGTTTCTTGATGATTTTAAATTATATGACTCCATAGGAAAAAGAACAAATTATACATGATTTATTAGATTGAAGATTTTGTTTGGATCAGACCTAACCTAATAAAGTAAGCAACGATTGAATTCTCTTTCAAAAATGTGGATAAAGCCGACATCGGATCTCGGGAACTCTCGGTTAACCCTTATCCGAACTAATACCATATTTTGGTGTAAATTTCACCAGAATAAATTTATTTACTTATCTAAAAGTTGATATTTTTACATATTATAAAAACACCGCGAGCCGTAACCGTCATTTATCACCAATAGCGAAATATCCTATAAATAGTTTTTACGATTTGTTTATGTCCTTATATGTTAAAAATTGAAAATTATTTGCATTGTCTCCGTAGCGGAGCCCTCGAGTTTGAAGACAAATTTTAAATGGCTCCGCTCCGGAGACGTCGAGTGCAAAGGGTTAAAGAATACTTCATTCTGATAACATATGAAAATTTTAATCAAAATCGTTGGATACGTTTTTGTGTAATAGTAAAGAGAAAAAAAGACGTCGGGATAAATATCCCCTACGTCAACTCAATTTTGACGAAATTGTATTTGGTAACCCCCCCCCCTGTCTAGCACTGCCCCTACTCTTTCCGAGGCCTATCCCCGCTAGCTATAGTTAGATCTCGCATTTACCGCTACTTACACAGACTATACAGCAATACTAACAAAACATCAAGATCCGTCACAGCTTCACTTACCTTACAAAATCACGTACATAAATAAAATGACTGGTGCAAATTATGGAAAATTAGACTTAATAATAAAAAATCATAGTTTTTGTTAAAAAGTCTATGTTAAAATCATCTTTGAATTTTGAATTCATTGATGTTAGAGAAATCTCTGTTTTTGTTAAAACATCGATAGTAAAGAAATTATTTTTGTCAAAACGTCGATTATAATTTGTAAGTTAATATGTGGTATTGCCTGAAGCTTTGGAAGCCTTAGGCCCTATGCACACAGGGTGACTAAAATGAAACTGATTAATGACGCGAATTTCCAGCTGGTTTACTTTGAGTCAATATCTATGCATTACAATGGGGCGCTACTGGTTGGGGACGAATTTTTGAATCAAAGAACTCGTTTGTAACTTGTCGCTTGGGTGATTCGCATGTCGGGTTGCCTCGTGATTTCAGTTTCCAGTTTTTCGATCATTATAGTCCGGGAGCTGAAGACCAAAAAAGTGTCTGATTTGAAGAAAGTTTTTGATGATATAGCCTGAAAGTACTCATTTCATAGACAACAAATGTGAACGTCTGCCACCTCAGATTGGTTGCCATCAAATTTTATAAGCAAACAAAAACGAAGTTTTCGAACTTTTGAAGCACTAAAAAACCATCTTCCATTTGTTAAAATTAAAGATAAATTTTGCCAAGCAACTACCTATCTAAGTATTTCTTTTTATGAATATTTTATCAAATCCCCTGATATTTCAATTACTGAAGTCTAAGCAAGAAATAAGCACTACGAATACTTTCAGGTTTTTGTTTGTATTTCCACGCAGGAGTTAGCTAATGTGTGTAGGGGTATTGTTTCATGCTAAATTTGATTTTCTGCAACTTTTATCTGAAACATTTTTCATTTAAACTAGGTGTTTTTGAGCTATAGGCGTTGGAACACGGTTTCCACCAAAACGATTTTAAATCGTAAAAAATACAGATTTTTGATGTTCCAAACCCGACTAAATTACTAAACTGATTAAGATTTCAAATATATCATTCTATTTCCAATATTATAGCCTTTAATAATAAATGGAAAGCAATTCTTTTTGAGCTGTATTTGCCCATTTATATGCGAGAAACTGAAAAAAAAATCCAATAGTTTCACGGATTTTAGGCAACTAAGCGCTAAATACGTTCACGTTTTAATTATTTTGTCTCCACAGGAATGGGTTAATTTTAAAGTTGAGGAGTTCGTTTTACACAGAATTCGACAACCTACAACTACTATAGGTAACATTTTTTATTTTGGAGTAGTCCTCTTCGAATTGCAGATTTTGGAACATGAGCGTAATTGATTTTTCTGCTAAAGTGGCTAAATTGATAATCGGTTTTGGCGAAAAAACTTAACCGATTTTAACTGTGAACGCGAAATTTTATGCCCCTTTATTTTAGAGAGAACAAATTTTTCTCTGCGATGAATTGTTTTCAAGTTATGAGCAAAAAATTGGAAAAAGTTCGAAAACATCGAATTTGTTTGCCTATAAAATTTGATGGCAACCGATCTGAGGTGGCAGACGTTCACATTTGTTGTCTATGAGATGAGTACTTTCAGACTATATCATCAAAAACTTCCTTCAAATCAGACACTTTTTTGGCCCTCAGCTCCCGGACTATTATGAATGACCAGAAAACCAATCTGTTGCTGGTGGGGAGGTAGAAAAACGCCCTATTTTGTACAATTTCAACCTTCCTATATATTCAAGGAAGCAGGAAACCGAGAACGCATGGGCAGAAGTCGGGGACGTGGTAAAATTGACAGGTATGTTCAAAAGTACAAAGAAGAAGAAGAAGAAGAAAAGTATTTTTATTCTGGGACGTCTTGTCCCCTAAGAATAACAATATATGTACAAATCCAGAGTCATTTGTCTGGCTAGTTTAGAACAAAGTTGTTAATTAAAGAAATAAAATAAAACCGAGTCTCATTGAACAAAAAAAAAAAAAAAACAATAGCATGAGAAATTAGAATATAAGTTGACTATTTTTCAACCATTTGAACTTAAAGAAATAAATAAAAGAGAAACAAGATTTATGTATACAAACACCGATAAGTATTGCAAATTGAAACAGGTTTCATTATTTTACATAGTTGCGGTAGTTTGAAGATTAAGGAAGTGGAGGAATAATTGGGTTTTAAAAGATGTAAGGGATGCATTTTTACGGATAGAAACGGGTAAAGAGTTCCAAAAGGAGGCACCACGGATGATAAATGATTTTGTAAAGGAGGCAGTTCGGTAGGAAGGGATGTATAGATTTAAGGTTTGGGATCTGGTATTTAGGGAGTGAATGGAGGAACAAGGTGTAAATAAATTTAGGATATACAGAGGCTTTTTAATTCTGAACGTTCGGGAAAGATATATACCAAGGAAATATTGCCGCCGAAAAACTGGGTAGAGCCATTTCAATTCAGCATAGTAACTTGAGACGTGGGAGCGCCTGGGGACACCAAAGATAAATCTAATGAAGCAATTCATTAGTCTCTTTAACCTCGCCTCATGCATACCAGACAGTCCCCCGTATACAAGACAGCCATAATCAAAATGAGGAAATATAAGAGAGGAAACAAGGAGTTGACGGGTTTTGGAGGACATGCAATCACGGGATCTGCGGAACTGTTTGAGGATAGCGATGGATTTTCTAGTGATTTGGGAAATATGGTTACTCCACGACAAATGCTGGTCAAAGATCACTCCAAGATTTCTGACAGGGGGATGGAAATGGATAGGTTGGCCTTTGAGGTAAAGCAGGGGGTTGTAAGAAAGGGAATTAATGAGATGCTTGGAGCCGATCAGGATAGCCTTGGTTTTTCTCCATTTAGACTCAATTCATTTTTTTCTGCCCAGGCGTTTATGCTATCTATGTCTTCCTGTAATTTTTGGATTGCTTCTAGCATCTCGTTAGGATGGAAAGATAAGTAAATTTGGAGGTCATCGGCGTATAAGTGGTATTTTGAATGGTTGATGGAATCCGGAAGATCATTAATGTTCACAGAGAAGAGTGTTGGTGAAAGTGAGGACCCCTGTGGAACGCCGCGTGTTAGTAAAAGAGGTGAAGAAGGAGGTTTATCAGGGATATGAACTGTTTGTGAACGTAAGGACAGGAAGGAGAGGAACCACTTTAAGACGCTGTTTGACAAGGAAAGGTTTTGGAGTTTAGAAAGGAGGATCTCATGATTGACGGTATCGAACGCTTTTGAGAAATCGAAGAGAATCAGGATGGTCATTTTAGTTTCGTCTATGGAGGATTGAAGGTCCTGAGTAATCTTGAGTAGAGCAGATTGTGTGGAGTAATGGGAGCGAAAGCCGGATTGAAGAGGATTAAGGAGAGCTTTTCGCTCGAGGAAATCGTTGAGCTGGGAGTGGACGATTCTTTCGAGCGGTTTGGATAGGTTAGAGAGAATGGAAATAGGTCTATAGTCGGAAGCTGAAGAGGGAACAGGTACTTTATTTAACGGACGGACTATAACTTTTTTCCAGGCTTCTGGGAAGCAAGAATTTTGTAGAGAGAAATTATATATGTGTAGAAGGGCAGGGAATATTACCGGAAGGCAGAGTTTGATGATCTTTACAGGAATTTGGTCTGGACCGAAGTCATTCGTCCTGGACTTGAGGATAGACGAGAGTAAGGCTTCAGGTGAGATATTCAGGAAATAAAAATTATCTGGATCGAAAGTTTGTGTGAACGAAAATGAAGAGGGTTGAGGAATAGATGGAGAATTAGCGAAATGGGAATTTAGTTCATCTGGATCGATGGAGTAGTAGGTGCAGGCTTTGGATTTTACCATAGGCAGGTTGTTAAGGATTTTCCATTTGGACTTAGGATCGAGGGCTTGTGATAGGGAATTATGGAAAAACAGTGCCTTAGCACGTCGTAGGGAAGATTGGGTGAGGTTCCGTAGGGACTTGAAATGGGTATAATCTTTAGAGGAACGGGTACGTTGGAATCATCTTCTGGCAGCATCTCTTCTTCTCATCAACTCTCTGATATCGGGATTTGTCCAGGGTGCGGGAGGGCGTCTAAAGGTGGAGGTCTTGAGAGAAGCATGTTGATTTAGGAAGGTGTAAAGATTAGAAGAAAGGCATTCCACCATTTCATCTATGGATGATAACGAATAAATAGGATCCAGGGTTTGGGAAAGTGAGTCGAAAAAAGGATTCAGCTTTTCAGAGGTTAATGAGTCAAGGTTCCGCCAGGAGATTTTTCGGGGGATGAGTTTAGGTGCTGGAATGTTATAGGAGATTTGGATGAGGTCATGACTTGATAGAAAGGGTATTGGATGCTGTGAGAAGGACAGTAAGTTGTGGGAGGAGTCTATTATAAAAAGGTCTAGCCAAGTGCTAGTGGACTGAGTGTGGTGGGTAGGCTGGTAGGGTACTAAAAACAGGTCAAGAGAGTGTATGAGGTCCATAAGGTAACATTTATCGGAAGAATCGCAGAGCAAGTTGGTATTAAAATCACCAGCGATTATTACGTGACTACATAACGGGATGTAGGTGAATAGGGTGGATTCAAAGGATGGATCGAACCGGACATGTGGAGGGCGGTAAACTATTACGTAGAGCAGGGAAATGGTGTCAAAGGAAATTTCTACGAAAAGGTACTCCAGGTGAGGGCTTTCGAGAGAGGGGGATTCTAGGAGGATTTTTGCTCTCAAGCGGTCACGAACGTAAAGACCAACACCTCCTCCGGTGCGGTTCACACGATCGCGACGGATGAGAGAGTAATTAGGAATGGATATAGAGGAAGATGGGATTTCTGGTTTAAGCCAGGTTTCCGAGACGGCAATAATGTGATAGAAGTTGTGGAGGAAATGATCCAGGAACTCGTCGTAGTGGGCTGGAAGGGATTGGGAATTAACGTGGCAAGATAATAAGATGTTACTCATGTGGGTAGATTGATAGGAATTGATCTGTGAAAGGAAAAGGAATTTAGGGGTTGGATTGAAAAGGCACAGTGATGTATGCTTGAGGCTGTATCAAAAGAAAATTGACTGAATAGAATAAAGAGATAATTATTGAGGCCTATGGCTGTTAAATAAAAGAAAATGTTGCCTAGGTGATAAAATGAGATAACACATAAAATAAAACCAACGATATGAGGAAAACAAATAAAACAAGGAGAATGAAAAAATGTGATAATAAAATGTCGATGAAATAGAGGGTAAAAAAGTGGTCCGGATTCCAGAGTGACAGGCGCAGATGAGTCATTGTATTGCTTCGATGTCTTCCTCCTTAGTGATGATAACCACTGGGGAGCCATCCTCTCGCCGGCAGCGAACCCTGCCCCTGGCAAACCAGACGTATTTTATTTTTCCCGCGCCTTTCTTCTGTCTCGCCAACCAGTAGAGATGTCCGTTGCCCGCTGACATTTCCTCGCTGACATAGATCCTTTCATCATTCTCCCAGCCAAGGTGCCTAGTCGTGAAGTCCCTTTTCATCTCCCGGAGTCGAATCATCTGGTCTCGGACTGACTGTCGTACAAAACGCATGACAATCGCGGGTGGGCGTGGGTCCTCTTCTCTGGTCCTTTTTCTCTGCACAAAATCGAGATCATCAGCGGTGAGCTTAACGCCTAGGGCGGCTCCGATAGAGCAGACAATGCCCACGGGCGTTTCGCCTGATTTTTGCGGTATTCCCCGTATTTCTAGGGAGTTGGAGAGGTAGGCCTGCTCTGCTTGGTTTAGTTTAGCCTCCATAGTTTTTATTTTATTTCGAAGATTATTGTTTTCAGTTAGCAGTTTTTCTATTATTTCGTCTTGTTTTTTTTGGACGATCCTCAATTGATTTCAGTCTTTCTGAGTTATCGAACATTATATCCCCTTGCGTGTTCATGCAATTTTTAATATCTTTTATTTCATCAGACATTTTTCCGATTTTTGTTAAAATTGCAATTATATTTTCTTCCATATTTTTACTGGGGGTAATGCGATACTCTACGTTTGAAGTCGTGCAGCCTTTACAATACCACTGGTTTTTATTCTTCAATTGTGTGATATCGGGTTCCGTTAAGTTGCAGCATATCCCGTGAAATAAATTCTTGCAGCGCGCGCATGCGAGGGAAAGTTTGTCGTCTCTCGTTATTACGGCTTTACAGACCGGGCACTGTGTCATTGTGAGGTGTTCGAAGCAATTGGATTAACGAAGACGGTTGTGGTGGGGATAGTAGTGAATGGTCGGGTGTGGTGGGGACTGGAGCCTTCTTATCTCTTCCAGTACCAAACAGCCGGTCGCTATGCTGTAATTCTTCTATTAATATTTAAAATAAATTACGCACTGTAGGTTAAATAATTGAAACCGTTTAATGTTGGTTTTACTTTTGGATAAAAATAAAAAGGCTATGAGTACTCACTATTTATATAGTCAACAGTAAGTAGAAGAAATAATAGAAAAAGATAACTAAACAACGTGTGGACGATACTATCGCATTGAAGGCTCGAGCCAGACTGACACATATACAAACGTATATTTTCTACATTAACAACTATTTCTGCATAGTAGTTGCCTAATTGAAGCTAACAGAGCAACAGTGGCCAAAAGCTAATACCACGATAACTGAAAATCTGTTAGTTCTGTTATCCATAGCGCATTCTATTGATTTCGTCATCACTCGAGTCTTCCGGCATTGCTCGAGCGATATCCATGACATCACTGAACGAACTGGACATTTCGGTTGCTGTTGAGTAGCCTCGTAAGCGGGGTGAAGTCACCATTCAGTCTGTAACTGTTCTGAAACCCAAGTTACCAACTGGTTTAGTTCATTTACAGTATCCCCGTGTGCGTAGGGCCTTAATGCAAATACATATTATATTTGACTAATGGTGATTTAAGAAAAAAAGTTCCTAGCGGTACTTTAACATCCATACACAAAACATCGGCTCCTTAACATCAATGTTTTAAAAACATCCCTTAGGCCGGGGATATAATCAATCATATTTATTGTGAAATTATTTTATTAGAAGATAAAAGATTCGGCCACGGCCGGGAATCGAACCCAGGTCCTCCACATCTACGTTGCGGCGCTCTTACCACTGAGCTAACCGTGGGGCCGTCCCAGACGTGATCGAATCTTTTTACTTATGCGATCCCTCCCACCAGGTGTCGCCACATTGTAGCGAAGTACCGGGGGGCTGAACAATCGTCCAGACGAACGGGATCTGATTGACATACGTCAAAGATATTCACTTAATGATGTTATTTATATATGGTCTTCGGTTAAATAATTTTTAAATTATTTTATTAGAAGATAAGAGATTCGACCACGGCCGGGAATCGAACCCAGGTCCTCCGCATCTATGCGGATGCGGAGGACCTGGGTTCGATTCCCGGCCGTGGTCGAATCTTTTATCTTCTAATAAAATAACTTAAAAATTATTTAACCGAAGACCATATATAAATAACATATTTATTGTGGTGTACACGGGTATGGTTATATACCTGGTATATCAGTCCTATACCACGATAAGTTATAACATATATTATATATTATAGAAACCATATATTATATATTATAGAAACATGGTTATATTTAAATGCACATATTTTACTAGAGGAATACGATATAACATAATTAATAATGGTGAAATAACGATGCTCAAGATCCATAATTATACATCCAGAGAAGCAGTTGAAGGATTTTATTCGTGCTGGATACCAAGTTTGGATAATGTTTCTATTGTTCTCACTTATGGCATCACTGTTATTGATCTGAAAGTCGGTAAGCATTGGAATAGAATAACTTAATAAAGAACTATTTTTCAGAGGGGCAAACCCATAAAGTAAATAATTAAAAATTCAGGTCACGCCTGAAAACAATAATGGCTAAATGAGTCAAACTTTTAGATTCAATTCTTTAATAAATAAAATAATCAATCGATGTGTTTCCATTAAGGAAATTAACAATTACATCCTCGTACAATAAACCATTAATTTATTTATATCAAAAATTACCAACAAAATTAATCCACGATTTTGAGAATTAATCGGTGATAACTTTTAAATTTGGCAGTATCTACTACGGAAAAACACAATTTTCCATCCATACGATATATCGTCACAAGAACTATAATATAAGTACCTCAAAATATTGAACATTAAAATTACAAGTTCTATCAATTACAAACTAGTAACAAAAATTTAATATAATTAAATAAGATATTTTTTTTGTGTTCTTCGTCTAAAGCAGTAGCCCTAACATTAAAAAAAATCTGGTGCGCGCTCGCAACACACAACTTTCACTTTCCAACTTACTGAGATTAGAAATTAATGCGTTTTGTTAATTGCTACTTCTCAAATGAACAGAACGGCTTTAATTATGAACAATGGTCTGTCGTTAAAGGCGTACTCCGCATTCTTTTTTTGTCCTCTACGTGTTTTCTTTCTTTTTATCGTTTCTCATATTTAGCTATTTCTTATTTTTAGGCGAAACGAGAGACAGTTAATTTCTCCATGTAAACAAAAACAAAGGTACTTTATATAAAACAAAAGAACTAACAAACAAAAAAGGCCCCTTCCCCATTTAAGCCCCCTCAGAACATTTCAATAATGATAAAGCTTACCTGATATTAAAGAACACCTAATTTTCATTAAACATGACGAATTTGATAAAAATCGTTAAAGCCGTTTTTGAGATCATCGAAAAAAATGTTAAGATTGGAAAAAAATTATGAAATAAAGTGCCCCCTCCGTTTGACCAATTTTGATGAAATGTTGGCTATCACATCTTTAGCATATACATACATCAAATACCCAGTTTGATCAAAATCGTTAAAGCCTTTTTTGAGTAAATAAAAAAAGCACGTGAAAATGATACACAATTTATTAAGTGAAGTCCCCCCTCCGGTTGATCAATTATGATGAAATTTTTACAGTCATATCTCGGGCATATTATTATATCAAATACTCAGTTTAATCAAAATCGTTAGAGCCGTTTTTGAGAAAATCGAAATAAACGTAAAAAGTTATTAAATACAATACCCCCTCCCTTTAAGCAATTTTGATGAAATTTTTGCTGTCATATCGCGGGCATATACATACACTAAATACCCAATTTCAGGTTCGCAAAGTTTATAGTTTTTAAGCAAGTCTGTTCACGCACGCACGCACGCATGCACACACACACACACACACACACAAAAACACACAAAAACACACACACACACACACACACACACACACACACACACACACACACACACACACACACACACACACAGAGAGACACACAGACACAGACACAGACACAGACACAGACACAGACACAGACACAGACACAGACACAGACACAGACACAGACACACAGACACAGACACACAGACACAGACACACAGACACAGACACACGGACACAGACACACACACACAGACACACACACACAGACACACACACAGACACACACACACAGACACACACACACAGACACACACACACAGACACACACACACAGACACACACACACACAGACACACACACAGACACACACACACACACACACACACACACACACACACACACACACACACACACACACACACACACACACACACACACACACACACACACACACACACAGACCATTTCGCCAATACCACAGATCAATTTTTCACGATCGCAATACTTTCACTTACTATATATTTCATATATAGGTAAGTGAAAGTAATACGGTTCGATGCGCGCAACACACATCTTTCACTTAACAACTTTATTAGAAATTGGCGTGTTTTGATAAATATCCAAACGCCATCCCTCAATTTCAAACATTTTTCTATATTCATTTACTTGTTTTTGTTTATTTGCTCTCTAAAGTACATTATATTTTTTTATTATAAGCATAATATTCCATCGCGTCTGATTTTATAATTTTCTATGTATTTGTTGGAAAATTCATTTAGTTACCGTGGAAACAAATAATTTCCTTTGAATGAACAGAACGGCTTTAATTATAATCAATTGTCTGTCATTAAAGGCATACTGCGCATGCGTCGGCTAAACGTGTTTAATGAGTTGTCGGAATGTTTTTCTTTTTTTCTCCTTTATATGTTTACTAGATTTTTTCATATTTCATATTTAGCCATTTATATTTTAGGAATAAGGAGAGACAGTTAATTTCTCCATATAAGGAAAAACAAAGGTACGTTATAGGAAAACAGAAAAGGCCCCTTCCCCATTTAAGCCCCCTCAGAACTTTTTAATGATGGTAAAACTTACCTGATATTAAAGAAAACTTGATTCTCATAAAACATGCGAAGTTTGATCAAAATCATTAGCGAGCCGTTTTTGAGAAAATGGGACGCTGCTTTCAGATAAGCTTGAATGAGGAAACACCTTTTGAAAGTGTAGAGGAAGAGGATAGTATTGCTGGAGAGGCTATGGCGAACGATATTGGAGATATTGAACTCCCGGACTCATAGGAAGTAATGGATGCAATCCTTCGCTTGAAGAATAACAAGGCGCCAGAACCAGATGGATTGCCAGCTGAACTCTTTAAGTATGGTGGAGATGAGTTACATAGGACACTGCACGATTTAGTGTTACCGATCTGGAATCAGGAAAGACTGCCACGACAATGGGCTAATGCTATAATATGCCCTCTCCATAAGAAAGGAGATAAACTAGATATTACGAATTACCGTGGCATATCCCTGTTGTCTTGTTCCTATAAGACCATCTCTAATATCCTTTTTTTCTGGAGCTGAGCCACGAGTACAAGATCCAGGCACATCACCTTTTCGTCAACTTCAAAAGTGCATACGACAGTATCAATCGTTCTATATTGTATGAGTCTTTGAGAGAAATTGGGATCCTAAGCAAACTGATACGACTCCTGAACCTGACGATGAAGAACGTTAGGTGTCAGGTGCGGATTCAATCTGACTGCTCCGATGAATTTCCCTCTGACAAAGGACTAAGAAAGGGGGACGGATTGGCTTGTCTTTTAAACCTTGCCCTGGAGTAGGTTGTTCGGAATTCTGGAATCCAGACAAGCCACACTATCTTCACGCCATCTGGGCAGTTGTTGGGATTTGCTAATGATCTGAATATTGTGGCGAGATCCCAATCAGCATTGGTGGAAGCCTTTGGGAAACTCATGGACTCTACCTCAGCCTTGGGACTGACCATAAACCAAGAAAAAACCAAATATATGTTTACTGGGAATGGCAGTGAAGAGGAACTGGTAGTTGGTCCTTACAGATTTGAGAGGGTGCAATGAATTCACTTATCTAGGATCCCAAGTAACAAGAGCAAATGATCTCTCTGCTGAGAGGTTAGTGGCGGCAAATAGGGCGTATTTTGCTCTGCTTATAATTTTAAGCAGCAGATCCATTACATACATACAAGGAGAACTAAATTGGTCATATATAAAACTCTAAAACGTCCTGTTCTTACATATGCTTCCAAAACCTGGACCATGTCGATAAGCAATGAAAATGACCTAATCATTTTTGAAATGTAAATTTTATGACGAATAGTTGGTCCAGTGAGAGATGCAGATGGATGGAGGATTAGGAAGAGGGCTTTATGACATTTACGGGGACATAGATGTGGTCAGGTTCATCAAGCAAGGGGGAATAAGATGGGCCATTCACATTGCACAAATGGAAGAAGACGAGATCCCCAGGAAAGGAGTGGACACCACCCTTCACAGCACTAGTCGAACTGGTAGGCCAAGATTAGATGGGTTGACGGAATGGCAGCTCACGCATGAAGCCATTTAAGGATCAAGGAAATTGGAGAGCGGCAGCAAAAAATTGGGCCGAATGGCGGTGGCTCATTGAGGAGGCTAAGACCCAGGGTTTTAGCGCCACATCGAAGAATAAGAAACCATGAAGTATGGACTGACCAGTTTCTGGCAGCAGTTCTTTGTTGGCCAACTTCTACTTATCAATGCTCAGATTCCCGATCATGGGCAGATCCAGCCAGTTGCAAAGGGGGGCTACAGCCTCATAGCCCTTTCCCTAGATATGTCAATCAGTTTTTACATTTATGTTCCTTCGCAATACTAAAATTCAACTTGTTCTTCATATTATTTGTTATTTACCTTACTTTTAGTTAGATAAAATTCTATCTTTAAATGACTAAAAGTTTTCCAAATGGTAGGGAGCTGCAGCCCGCCCTCCCCCTGATTCCGCCAATGTTCCAGATCCCTCCATTTATCCTAATGAGCACTTTTCTCAAGAACTTTTCAATTCTACCTTTTGATTAACCATTCGCAGACCATCTCTTTCTTAACCACAACCACAATATCATAATAAAATTAATACATTAACAATAAATTAGTGATTGTTTTTCAGAATTTTCCAGTTTTTCGACATTCATCTTGAAGATTCTAGCATATTTACTTATAATTATTTGTGCGTCAACAATAATATGGCTATCATATGAATATGAAAGGAACTACAATAATAGGTATTTACTAATAAGTACTGCTAAATATTCTGAAGAATATGCATTAATGTGCCATTTTTAACCAATGGCACTACTATTTTAAGAAATTGACAAATATTTTTTCAGAAATGGAATTTTTTCAAACACAACTGTTGTCAAGGAACTCTGTACCACACATGTTTGTGAAATTTCCCATGAATATTCCTTTAGGTTTATTCTAAATATAAAAAGTAAGATTAAAAAGAGGAGAAAACGTAGAATTAGATTAAGAAGAATTAAAAAATGATTTATCTTTTATTGATAAGAAATAAGTACAGAAGTAGAAATACATATTTTTATAATACATTCAATTTTTTTATTTATTTTCAATTAATACTGGTTAGCAAGCATCTATTTATACATTATGTATCTGTGGTCATTTGGCTGGAATACTTTTTTCCTGAGCAATCTTGAAATGTATAATAATCATAAATACAGGTATTAAAAATATTAAGAACTTTTATGTACATACACATCATTCAAAGAATTAATGTATTTCACCATATTGAAGTTAGTCATCCATGATCATGAAAAACAACACAATAAATTGTTGATCATTTGAAACGTTGAAAAGTTCAAAACGAAATTCATATTTTCCTTTAATACTCCTTGAAAATAAACCAACAAGGTATATGAACACTACGAGTATAAGAGGGTAACTATTTGAAAAGTTATAATAAAGGCACCAACTTCTTTTATACCCTATTAATTATACAAAAAATATAAAATATTACAAATGGAAATCCTTACTTTAAAATTGCACATTGGTCATAAAACTCATGTATAATTTACGAGTGCAATTATAATTATGATGCTTATTCTGCCTCTATTTCAAAATACATATATTAATTAATTACATTTTAATTTAAATAACCTTTGGTTTCTTAGTTGTCTTCTCCATAGTTCATACTTTCATAAAGAAAAAAAGAAGAAAGAAATAGAAAGTTAAATTACAATATAAATACTGTCATGGAATAATTCTCAGAACATAAACTGATAATGAGGTATGATAAGAAAATTATCAAATCATAGATTTTTTCATTATGGGTATAGTTGCTGTTAACAGTATTGGAGCAATCACCAGGACAATCTCACATATAACATTTATTGCTTCATCTACAACGTTTCGGCTATGTCGCCATTTTCAAGTCTCAATCTGAATAAAGATTTAATTAATCCAGCTTTTTTAAACAATGCCTTCATCAACCCAAAATAAAACTTCTTTTTTTTATAAATATATATAAACCATTAACTGGTGTCGTCATATATAAAGATGAAAGACTTAAATTGTGTGAATGTTGGCCATCCAAAAATCTTTTTTGGGTGTGAATTTTGACCAACATTCACACAATTTAAGTCTTTCATCTTTATATATGACGACACCAGTTAATGGTTTATATATATTTATAAAAAAAAGAAGTTTTATTTTGGGTTGATGAAGGCATTGTTTAAAAAAGCTGGATTGATTAAATCTTTATTCAGATTGAGACTTGAAAATGGCGACATAGCCGAAACGTTGTAGATGAAGCAATAAATGTTATATGTGAGATTGTCCTGGTGATTGCTTCAATACTGTTAACAGCAACTATACCCATAATATAAATATCCCAGGAGGTTAAGAAACCAATTATATATTGGATATAATTAAGATAGATTTTTTCTTTAACATTTCTCATTCCTAGGATATTAAGTGATGTTTATTACATATAAATAAATGAAATCCAATTGTGATGCAATTAGGAGGATACATATATATTTACATGTAACTAAAATGGCAATCAATAACATTGTACTAAACATTTAATAATTATAACATCACAACTAAAAATAAGCTATGATATACTTCAGAAGAAAATTATAACGAAAAATGTTTTACTTTTTACTCACTAGCCATGCTATTAATTTTAGTTGAATAACTGTGATAACAATAACTTAAATAATTATATATTTAAAATGTGAAAAAAAATGTTAACAATAAATATGAGTGAAAAAACACCAATGGTTCATATTTGAAACAACTCAACAATAAAAAAAAGAGTAAAATAAATTACAGAAATAATCAGACCTATGAATACTTATGTACAACTTCTAAATCGATATATTTCACTTTAATAATGACTAATAGGTATGTCAAATCTAAAAAAAATCTATAGCATTCTATTTACAATTTCCTTAAATTATAATTATTTTTAAAAGCCATATTTTAATCATTAAATGAAAAATAAATCCAGAGTGTACATACATATATATAAAAATAAATCTCTTAAAGTTTTCTAAAGTTCATAATAAAACATAACACTTAAATACTCATAAATTCTTTATTCATAAATATACCTTTGTTAGAATAAATATTGTTAGGGGATTTTATTACTGATATAAAAGAACAAAATATTTAATATTACACACTTAACTGAGTTTCTTGATAAAATCCCTAGCAGTGATTCAATTTAAAATTAATTATACTACAATTACTTTGCAAATAAAAAAAAAAATTTATCTGACCAGAAATATTGATCTTAATTTAATTGAAATTTTCAAATGAGATTAGCTTTGGGTATCAATTAATGGATAAAGATTTATGATATGGATAAAATATCTCAGAATTCTTAATTTTAGTAAAATGCATCTGATATTAATTGGTCGAGTAATAGTTATCCATAGCAAATAAAATCATTCCATTTCTAAGAATGTCTTTTTATTCCTCCTGCTCTGGTACATATATTTAAAAAATATATAGATGAATATTACCAGAAAATTTAATTAATATAATCAGGCATTTCACAACACAGAGGCAATTCAAAAAATAGAACACTGACTTTTGATTGCATCAAAAATAATGAACATCATAATATTCTTTAACGAAATGGATGAACAAAGCATAAATCCTTCACCATAGTCGAAGTTCTAGTATATATCTTCGTCACCATGCTAAAGTAACGAATATGCCTAGGTTTTTAGTTGCACATTCGTTACTCTAGCATGGTGACGATGATATATCAAAGACAAATGATACAAAAGGAGAATATATGATAAACCTCATATACAAGATTGTATTGATACTCAAATTAAGATTGTATTGGTGAATAACTCTTGAAATTTTATGTCTAAATATACCAAAATTTCAACTGCAAACCTCTTGCATTGACTGATTATATAGAACTCCAAACCTCTTAATCAAGAAATGCCTGGTGTACTATAACACTTTGATAAAAAATATATTAAATAAAAACATTAAAGCATAGACATGTTCGATTAAACATTTTTCAATACATGGAGAAAATACACTTGTACTCCTGTCAATTTTTATGCAACTAATGGAAGAGTTAGCAGTTAAGCTAATAAACATAGGTAATTTGTACAAGAGTTTTTATAATAAATAAATACTATTTTGATCCCTTGAGGTAAAGAAAAATTAAACATAGCAGGAATGTGTTTGAAACAGTGTCTTTCAAGAAAATATATATAGATTAAACCAAAAATATAAATACTTAATGAAACTGCCTAAACTTTAATGGTAATTAGATATATTTGGTTAGCATACAATTAGTTTAAGGCTATGAATATATTTTAATACAGCTTCTGAAAATAAATCAAATATAAAATATACATATACACTTATGAATAAATAACATTGCAGTATTCAGTCCATGTATAAATATCATACAATCAAATCTTTAAATGTGTGTGTGTGTGTTTGTGTTTGTGTGACTGTGTGTGTGTGTGTGTGTGTGTGTGTGTGTGTGTGTGTGTGTGTGTGTGTGTGTGTGTGTGTGTGTGTGTGTGTGTGTGAGTGAGTGTGTGTGTGTGTGTGTGTGTGTGTATGTGTGTGCGTGTGAGTGTGCTGTATCTATATGTCATATGAGATATAAAAGTCAACCACACTATCAGATCTGCATTTGATACCCCCTGAAAAGTATGACCATTTTTTTATTACTTTTTTTTTAATCATCCTACAATTTATTTTAAAGTTTTTTTTATCAATAATATAATCAAAATTTAAGTTAAATTTGTGATTAACATCACAGAATGGTAAAATTATACTCATTAAATTTAAACTTTAGGAATTTGAATCGAACCAAGGATGATCAAGAACATCTTCAGCAGAAAACCTTAGTTCAGGGTTTGATTGGAGCATATGTGATATAAGGTCTTTGGCCAATTCTGAGACAGAGTCCCAATATGGAGAAGGAAAGCCATACTGACCAGATAGAATATCATCAAACAGTTCCTCTTGGTCATTGTTAGCACTAACAAATGGTGGAAATCCACACAGCATAATATAAAGAATCACTCCCATGGCCCAAACATCAATCTAAAATAGAGAAAAATAATTATAAAAAGATATTTCCTTTAACATAACAAGTTTATTTAACATAAATGAAATAAGAGTGTTTCAACACACCAAATAACAAAAAAAGTCAAATGATACTCAAGGGGAAGAAAAAGCAGAAATATAGGTGATACAGAGCATTCATTCAAGACAATTGATTGATACCGTAATTCCCCCCTTCCCCCTAAAATTTATCTGTTTCAATTCACTGTCTATTTCTTTCTAAAGCGATTAAAGGTGATTCAGGATTAATACAGAAACTGTAGGTGATTTTAAACACAAATTTCAATAAAAAACTTCATTTGATGGATGGTCCGATTCCCAAAGGAGAAAGGAGTAAAGTCCATTAATGTTTGCTATTTCCGTTATTTCCTTAGGGACTTTTAACTTTTTATTGAATAAAATAGTATTGCTTAAAAGCTAAGATAATTTAATTTAAAGTGCACCATCATAAAGAAGAAAAAAAGTTTCAAGGAGAAAACAGCTATTTACTTTGCTAAGATGATTGATAAAAGGGACTGTGGTTGTTAAACAAAATAAAAATGTATTTCAAAGTTTCAAGTTTTTTTACGAATTATTTTCTCAGCTTCCTAATGAAATATAGATCCTCCACTTTTAGGAAACTTCAATATTTAGGAAGCATTGAAGTTGTACAAATCAAGTCAAAGTTTATTGAGAGATTGGTTGAATAATTACTATTGTAAAATAAAAATTGAAAATTTCATTATATGGGACCACTTTGTTCAAATTGCAAGTTGAAACAATTGCAAAGTTCAAAAGAAATAAAAGATTACATATAAAAAATATTTCATATTTTGTATTTTTATAACTTTCATTATAATGCTGCTTATAGTTGCTAAACTTCAGCAACAAATCTAATGCCATATGAGAAAGCACTAAATTTTCTCCAATTTCTTCGCACTAGATGATGTAATTTGCAGAACTTAGAGTATATTAAAGAATCGGCTAATACAGTTCCCATATTGCAATTTTTAAAATTTTCACAACTTTCTATATCAGCCAATTTTTAATGTGCTCTGAGGACTGCAAAATACATCATCTAAAAGGAAATGTAACCCTCTCTCATACGGTGTATAAGGATTTCTTCTGACTTAACTTCAGAAACTATAAGCAGAAACTATAAGCGACAAACAAAAGATGGTTTTATGCCTCTTACAATGGTTTTTCAGAAAAGTTGTAGTAAACAAAGTTGTAGAACTTTTTAAATATTTTATTTCGAAGAGAAAAGATTGGGCTCAGCTGGGAGTCAAACCGGTCTCTCATGCAGGTTCTCATGCGTGACATGCATTTCAAAACAGAGAGGACATTACTTTGAGCATGATTAAGTGTCCAAAGCTCTAGGTAACACCAGTGTATGATTTTCCCAGCTAAAAATTTGATACTTTTTTTTTAGAGACCTCAATATATGTATTTTGTATATAAATTCTAACTATAAATAACTTTAAAACTCCATTTTTAGTTATAACACATATAAAATACCACCTCTAATCCATAGCCAGTCTCAGTAAGTATTTCTGGAGCAACATAAGTTGGGGTTCCACAAACAGTGAACAATGGTTCATATACTTTCTGAGCAAGACCAAAATCAGCCACCTTTAGTGTTCTTAATCTATCCTCTTCCATTTCAACCTAATAACAATTTAAATAAAGAATAAATCAGAGCGAAAATTGAAAACAATTAATTCATATAATGTAATATGTTAGAGGACATTGTCTACTCGACCGAAATGACTTACATATAATGAAAGATAATCTCAACAATGCTTTTATTAATTGCTTCATATATTTTATAATTTTCACTTTTATTTCCAGTTTAATAAATTATCATTTTAGTAGACCCCTAAAAAAGGAGGTTTCAGATAAATGGCAAACAATGAGGGATGACAACCCTCCAAGTAAATTGAAAAATATCAAGAAAGTAATCAAACCATAGACTACATCCTGCCACAACAATCGGAGGGAGGAAGTTGCCCTAGTCCGATTGAGGATCGGCCACACTGCTCTAACTCACTCATATTATTAAAAACCTTATTATTAAAAAACTGCCATTGACATTATAATGATTCTCTCTTTTCAGTTAAATGTATTTTCGAAGAATTTCCTCACTATTACCCTTCAATCACTAAAATCGAAGAATTACTGAAGAAACTTTGATTCCTGTAAGAACTTTGGAACAGAAAAAGATGAAGAAGAAAAATCATTTTTAGGCGTTGATGACGGAAGAGTTTTTACGCTTTTAAACAAAACAAATAAATAATAATTTTTTTATTAGTTCCATGATTGAATTTTGGAACCATATTCAATTTATTTACTTTTACTTAATACTTCAATTTATTTATCTGACTGATCAACTAAACAAGATGAAAGTAGACCTGGCAGCCATCCAAGAGGTAAGGTGGAAAGGAAGTGGCAGAATCCAGAACCAAGAATCTACTATGTTCTATAGTGGGGGTCAAGATAAACATGCATTCGGGACAGCATTTATAGTGTCAAAGCGATTTAGCCGAGCAGTGTTAGATTTTAAGCCCATCAATGACAGAATCTGCATGCTGAGGATAAGAGGGCAAACAAGCAAAGTTGTTTGATGACGTTCATAACAAATGTTCATTCACCAACAGAGGAAAAGAGTGGAGAAGAAAAAGATCTGTTCTACAAAGAATTGGATAGAACTTTCCAAAACTGTCCTGCTGCTGACCTAAAAGTAGTCCTAGGTGATTTCAATGCCCAGGTAGGGAAAGAAGAAATATTTATGCTGACGATAGGGAAGTATAGCCTCCACAACGAAACAAATGATAACGGCGAACGTATGATAAATTTTGCCGCATTTCACAGCCTGATTGTGATGAGCACAATATTCTCCCACAAGGAGAAGTACAAACACACCTGGTGTTTGCCCAATGGAGTTACTACCCAGATTGACCATGTGCTAGTATCAAGCGAACATTTTAACTGAGGTAAATGATGTGAGGTCTTAAAGAGGAGCGGATATTAATTCCCATCATTTCCTAGTAATAGCGACCTTTACCATCAAAGCAAAATATAAAGTACATAGGCACCAAGGGAAGACTAGAAAATGGAACGTGGAAAACTTAAAGGACGAACAAGTAAAAATATGCTTTAGGGAAAAATTGCAGGGCAGTGTAAGAATGTATCAAGCCACTAACGGAAATGATGAAATTGAAACGAAATGGCAAAATATCAAACAATTAATAATAGAGGCTGCAGATGAATATTGTAAGTCAGATCAGAGAACACCAAAAAATGCTTGGGTTGACACAGAATGTGAAGCAACCATAAACACGCGAAGCAGAAAGAGAATGAAGTGGCTGAATAGAGACACAAGGCAGACAAAAAAGGAATACCAGGATGCGAGGAAATATACAAAGAATATAATTAGAACAAAGAAGAGGATTAAAATAAATGAAAATATTAAGAATATAGAACTCGCAAGATGCCAGATCAAGACCAGAAAGTTCTATCAGGATGTGAATGAGTAGAGGAACGGTGCAAAGCAGAACTGTGATGAAGCTGGACATCTGCTGGTCGCAGATGATGAAATACAGGAACCAATCCAAGGATGGAGAAACCATTTCCGGACATTGCTGAACCCAGAAAGCGCAAATGAAGAGAGAGTGGAAATTATCTTTGAAACAGAGGAATATATAGAAGAAGACGTACCACCTGATGTAGAAGATATCGAACTAATCCTGGGAAAAATGAAAAATAACAAGTCTACCGGCCCAGACGGAATGCAAACCAAACTCCTCAAAAAAGGCAGTGATCCCTTAGTTGGTGAGATCAACACTCTCATTTCCCACATCTGGCCGAGAAAATCCCAAATGAATGATTGGAGGTTACAATTGTTCCAGTTTACAAGAAAAACGGAGATGCCAGAAACTGTGAAAACTATCGAGGGATAAGTTTATTAAATACTTCCCACAAGATATTCTCCATAGCCCTCTATGACCGACTACTGTATTATGTGGAAAGGAAGCTTGGAGATTACCAGGGTGGTTTCAAACCGAATAGGTCAACCATTGACCAAATCTTCTCTCTAAGACAAATTTTGGAAAAAATGAAAGAGTTCCGGAATACAGTGTGGAGCTTATTCGTAGACTTCAAGGCAGCGTACGATAGGATTGTGAGAGAAGAGCTCTTTCGAGCAATGAAAGGAATAGGTATTCCCTCCAAGCTTATCAAGCTCACAATGTGCACGATGCAAAACACTACCAGTAGTGTAAGAGTCAATGGGAAGCTCACTCGGTGTTTCAATGTCAACACTGGGCTCAGGCAAGGAGATCCCCTGGCAACACTCCTCTTCAATATTATAGTGCAGAGTATCATCATGCGAGCGAACCTGGATATTGGAGGGACTATATTCAACAAAAGTTACCAGATACTGGCATACGCAGATGACGTCGTGATCATTGGAAGGTCTCTCCAGAACATCTAAGATGCTTTCGAACGGTTTCAGCAAAAGGCTAGGGCATTCGGCCTTCAAGTTAATGTTGAAAAAACAAAAATAATGGTGCTAAGAAGGAAAAACTTGACACACCCTCAAAACCTCTATGCGATTGGCAACAACTCATTCCAAAATAATCATACTCCAAAGCGCATCTCTTAAAAAGTAGGCTGATCAGTCACACAACAAAGATCAGACTATACAAAACTCTAATAAGGCCAATTGCGACTTGATTAATGTGAGACTTGGGTGCTAAACGCAGCAGCAGCAAGAAAAATGGACGTCTTCGAACGGAAAATATTAAGACGCGTCCTGGGCCCAATAAGAGAGAATGGAGAGTGGCACCAGCGAAAAAATAAAGAGGTATACCAGATTTATGGAGACGTCAGAATTTCAGACTATGTACGGATGCAACGTCTGAGATGGCTGGGCCATCTGGTCAGGATGGAAAATCACAGAGTGGCAAAGAAGCTGTACACTTGTCATCCAGAAGGAGTAAGAGCTCGTGGAAGACCACATGGAAGATGGAAAGAAAGCATAGCTGCGGATTTGACCGCGAACAGGCTTTCTCTGAGACTTGCTGAAGACCGAGAAGCCTGGGCAAGAGCGTTGGAACAGGCCAAGGACCGCCTAGTGCGTCTGTAGTGCCTCTGAAGAAGAAGAAGATTCAATTATTTAATGATAAAATTTAGGCCATAGGTCATCAATAATAATTTCAGCATGTCTTAAAAATATTATTGTCATCTTTTGGATGCTCTGTGCTATTTATCAAGACTTAACATGCACCATTTTTCTTTACATTCATTTAATTATGTATCATTTTTAATGAAAATATGTCCAAATTTACAAATCTGAACAGTTAGATAAGATCACTGTCGCATAACCTCTCAAAACAGGCCACGCCCATGAGCCACTCTTCAGAAGTAGTACCAAAACTTCTTCTGTAGAACATGAAAAAATCAAAACTAATACTAAGCTACCTATCTATAGCTCTATCTAATTAAAATATTTATAAAGCAAAATGTTACAATTAAAAATATATCTGAAGCCATTATTTATTAATTGATAAAAATAAATTAATTATACTACAAATTTTTATCTTCAGGGTCAAGCTAAGGTTATTAAAAAGAAATAAAAATACCAGGAGATTTTCAGGTTTAATATCTCTATGAACGATGTTTAAATCATGAAGATAAGCTAAAGCTGAGGCTAAATTTTGGGTCATAATTTGTGCATCAGCTTCTGGAAATTTAACAGCTCTGGAAATTGCATCAAAAAGGTCTCCACCCTATAAAAAATAAACCACCTGAATTTACAGACTGTCTTAAATGTCGATAAAATATATACAAAAATTATAAACCCAAAAATACACTTGAAGTAACAGTTCTCAACAAACCTTTACAAGTTCCATGACTAAATATAATTCTGAGGGTGTTTCATGCTCAGCAATCAATTCAATTATATTAGGGTGCTGAATGCTTCTCAATATAGCTACTTCATTCTCAATCATGTGTTCTTTACCAACACATTTAGATTTGTCAATAATTTTGAGAGCATACTCATGATTCTTTAACCTGGAACAGATTTTAATGCAAATTTCATTTGTTTCACATTTTTTTTAATTTACTAGCATAATCTTATAAAAATAAAATCTATATTATTTATCAACTTATTGTAACACTTATTTGGGTAACAAATATTTATTCAACCAAAATATACAGTCAACAATGCCAACTAATTAATAAAATTTAAATACTTGAGCAGGTTACAAAAATGCTAACACACAATCATATGACTTGAGATATGATGTTTGTCACAAGACACAGACTTATGATAACTCGTTCAGTCACTCGTCCCTTATATATAATCGTAAATGGTCGGATCTGGAATGTTCCAGAACAATGTGGACAGTTCTACGCCTTTGTGGAGTAGGCCACGGAAAGATCTAGACCCAAACAGTTTGTTCCAACCGCTTATTTTGTTCCAACAAACGGTCAGGGAGTTTACGCCATATGTTTTTTTTTTAATTGCTTATCGATTTAATGTTACAATATTTATATTAAATTTAATTGTTTTCTTACTTTCACTTACATGAAAACAATTAGCAACAAAATAAGTTGTTACACGAGATGTATTTCTACTTTTAGCCAGAACCTGCAGTCACCTGTAATGGTTAAAAACAGCTAAAATACGGAAATACCACGTAGGTGGCGGAAAGACACAAACATCGGGGACAAGCCTTTTCCTCTTCTCAATACCATTCTTTTATTTCTAAAAATATGGAGAACTACACATTCTAATCTTGAGATATATTGAACAATACAACAGTCATAAAAACTTCAAAAAGCATGAAAGTTGGATTCATAGAAGTGCCTAAAGTTTGGAAACTCGAGTTGTGACATGGCGAAGGAAGATTTCCTCTGCTCATATTGAATTTTATAATTTTAAATGATGAAAATTCTATGTATTCGATAGAGTAAGTTAAGAAGCATAATTAGAGGTTTTCAAAATAGACCAAACTGGATAGGGGGCATTAGAATCCATTGGGGACAGCGTTTCGCCTTTTCAAGAAAAATTACCCTATTAGAAGAAACACCTCCTCCTCAAAAGAAGCACTTCAAATTATAGTAGCGCGAGGAAGCAGAATTGGGCTCGTAATCAATGAGGAAAATTTGGGAGGAAAAAAAAAGTTTGAAACATAGGAATTCAATTGAGACTTTCAATGCCATTTAACCAACTGGAACGGCCAAAAGCATATTTCACTTGTGATAAAGAATCCTGAGCTTGGAAGTACCCATATAAAGTCTTTAGTGTTGAAGAATTCACGGTTGTTTTGAAAAATAAATCTATTAAGAATTTCTGAAGTTATTATATTTAATTATTGTTGTTTTTTTCTAAAATAAAACATGGATTTCTGATGAAAAAGTTTGTTGGGAAACCTTAAATTAGTACATATGACCCCATAAAATATCAAAACTTCCATATGAGTTTTCAGATAAAATACCCCAATACCTGGACAATTTGTCTTTCAAGTGATTTTTTATTCACTTATAGTCACTTCTCATTCCAAGTTTAAAAAAAAAATGTTATGATTGCCTGAATTTTAACTTCGGATCAATAAGTTAAGCGAAGGATATCACTCATTAAAAACTTCAAATAAATTTGAACTGAATTTCTAAAAAAAACTTTATTCATCTCAGAAGTTATAACTGAATGATATAAATCATTTTCAATAAACTAATTTAAACTATCTCTGTTCTTAAAAGTCATGGTATTAGATAGAACTCATAGCCAAGGTGATTCTTTTGTTTAGAAAAACTTCTTTATTGGCAATATTAGTATTAATTGCTAATATTCTACTAGTAGCAAACTTTTCAGTTATCAATAGTTAAAGCAGTTACTAATTTTTATTTAAAAAGGCAGGTACATTTAAATCTGAGTAACAATACAATTCAAGCACCTACATTGCTCAATTTGTTCATTCACTGAGAGGTTTTATTGATAAGCTTTTATCAAAGAAACATATTATTATGGCTAAAACCTGGCAAAAGCTCTCTCATAATGGCCCTAACCTTTTTCTTTCTAATAAATTCAAAGTATAAGCAAAATTTATATTTATATAAACAATACAATGTTATGAAGAAAATTTATTTATCAGATAGTTATAAATAATTTATTTTTTTTTTTTTTGAAGAGAAAAGATTTGGCTCCGCCGGGAGTCGAACCCGGGTCTCCTGCGTTACATGCGAGGATGCTAACCGCTACAGAGCTCGGCTCAAGGCAGAGCAAATCCTTCCTCTTCACTGATACCTACTCGCCCCTATCTCACAAGTTTTGCGAGTAGTAGCGGGAGGTGGACAAGTTTTGTCCAATTTATGGTATTTTATTGACTTAAGTCAATTTTTTAAATTATTTTAATTAATCTAATCTTAATTTGTGGCTGACCACCATTTTTAAATTATTTTTAAATAATTTATTTTTTGAAGAGAAAAGATTTGGCTCCGCCGGGAGTCGAACCCGGGTCTCCTGCGTTACATGCGAGGATGCTAACCGCTACACCACAGAGCTCGGCTCAAGGCAGAGCAAATCCTTCCTCTTCACTGATACCTACTCACCCCTATCTCACAAGTTTTGCGAGTAGTAGCGGGAGGTGGACAAGTTTTGTCCAATTTATGGTATTTTATTGAATTAAGTCAATTTTTTAAATTATTTTAATTAATCTAATCTTAATTTGTGGCTGACCACCATTTTTAAATTATTTTTAAATAATTTATTTTTTGAAGAGAAAAGATTTGGCTCCGCCGGGAGTCGAACCCGGGTCTCCTGCGTTACATGCGAGGATGCTAACCGCTACACCACAGAGCTCGGCTCAAGGCAGAGCAAATCCTTCCTCTTCACTGATACCTACTCACCCCTATCTCACAAGTTTTGCGAGTAGTAGCGGGAGGTGGACAAGTTTTGTCCAATTTATGGTATTTTATTGACTTAAGTCAATTTTTTAAATTATTTTAATTAATCTAATCTTAATTTGTGGCTGACCACCATTTTTAAATTATTTTTAAATAATTTATTTTTTGAAGAGAAAAGATTTGGCTCCGCCGGGAGTCGAACCCGGGTCTCCTGCGTTACATGCAGCCGAGCTCTGTGGTGTAGCGGTTAGCATCCTCGCATGTAACGCAGGAGACCCGGGTTCGACTCCCGGCGGAGCCAAATCTTTTCTCTTCAAAAAATAAATTATTTAAAAATAATTTAAAAATGGTGGTCAGCCACAAATTAAGATTAGATTAATTAAAATAATTTAAAAAATTGACTTAAGTCAATAAAATACCATAAATTGGACAAAACTTGTCCACCTCCCGCTACTACTCGCAAAACTTGTGAGATAGGGGTGAGTAGGTATCAGTGAAGAGGAAGGATTTGCTCTGCCTTGAGCCGAGCTCTGTGGTGTAGCGGTTAGCATCCTCGCATGTAACGCAGGAGACCCGGGTTCGACTCCCGGCGGAGCCAAATCTTTTCTCTTCAAAAAATAAATTATTTAAAAATAATTTAAAAATGGTGGTCAGCCACAAATTAAGATTAGATTAATTATCAGATAGTTAATTAATCAAATTATATACTTTACACTTGTGTCAAGTTCTGGTATATTTTTATTTTTATTTTATTTTTTTTATTTTAATACTTTTATTCAAAATAAAATTTATATAGAAAAGTACTGAATAATTACAATATAAAGTATATAATGACATAGTGCGAAGGCTGTCTGTCTGTCAGAAGTGCTGAATATTTATTTATTTCTAAAATTACTAAATAAATAAATAAATTACATAAATAAGTAAAATTACAAAAAAAAAATTCATACACATAAATAAATATAAATTTCATACAAATACTTAACAGATAGATACTTTATAGAACTTTTGAACTATTACTAGAATCATTATTTTTTAATTTCGATTGACAGACAGCCATTACCTGCTATTTATTCTGATCATGTGTAGTGCTATGTTGAGTGACGTCAGATGTGGTGGTGGCAGCAGTACTTCCTAGATTATCTTCTCTTCTTACTTCCGGTCTAGATCTTGAAACTCTTGCTTCTTTCTCCTTCACACACTTTTCATTATCATCCCAATAGAAAGCTTTATTGTCCATGATTAAGGTATCATTTTTGATAATTATCTTCTTATTTTTATCTTTTTGATACATTTCCCTCCAAAAATGAAAGAGCATTCTTCGCCTTAGCCTCACAGAGTACGAGTAATCTTTATTAACATAGAAGCCGGTGCCTTTCATTTTGTTAATATTCTTCAAAATGTTGCAACTAGAATCATAGCTAGAGAATGTAGCTTTAATTAAATGTTTACCTGTTTTTGGTATTTTAATAGTAGTAATGCTATTAATATCGTATATCGAGTTGAAGATCAACTCCCAAAACCTCAATGCAAAATTTAACATCTTTATTCGACCCACTGACAGAATCAAGGCTAACAAAAATTAAATTATTTCTACGATTATAATTCTCTAAGAATTCTACACGAGTCTTCAGTAAATCATTCTTGGTTCGTAAATCATCAATTGCAGTCTTTAAGCTACAATTTGACCTTTTAATTCATCTATATCTTCTTTTTTTGCCAACTGTTTTGAATCTATTAAAGCACTACATTGAGTTAATAAATCTTACATTGTTATCTTACCGACCTCCTGTTCATTATCCATTTCTTGTTCTCTTTCAGTTTCAACGCTTGTTTTCTTAACTTTATTTCTAGCCTCTAACTCTTCTGGTGATGAAAGACGTCTCTTAGATTGCGATTTGGAAGGAGTAGATTTTGTTCTCAAAAGGTTCTCTACCGATTTAGACATCAATAAGAAAATAAAAGTATTTCAGAGAGATAATTATATGTAAATCATCTTCTTTTTTAAAGCACTGAATTAGAACAAAAAAACAAACAAGCTAATACGTTCGATGTGTCTTCAAACAACAATCAGGAACAATAATATTTACTTTCCAGTACAATAGCTCCCCTGTATCACTGTTCCGGCTTTACACTACTATAAATCACGTGTTGTTAAAACGAGAAAACGGCTGCATAGAATTTAATGAAACTTCACATTATTAGACAGGGTCTATTAAAATTAACGTATGCAAAAATAAACCACTATAACCAACATAAAATTAAAGGTAATTGAAGAGCGATGTTCACAGACCAACAGTAAGCACAGCATTGTCAAGCACAAGTTCTGGTATATTTAAACAATAAAAATAAATTTATTTCTAATAAAAATTAGTTAAAGAAAACATACTTGTCTGTACATTTTCGAACAACAGCAAAGTTCCCATCTCCAATTATTTGACCAACTGAATATCTTCCAAGAATTTTATTGGATATATTTAGAGAAGAATCTTGTCTTTTCTGGGGTTTCAATGCTTTTGTTTTGTTTGGTAACTTCGGAATCCCTTTACCTAAAGGATGAATAGTAAATAATTCCAAACAACAATAATTTCTAGAATAATTTAAATGGCTAATCAATTAATACAAGGCCATCATTATAAAATGTTAATAATAAACATAGCAAGTATCAGGTAAAATGTTAAGTCAACCACCACTAGTTTCTTTTTGTTGCAAACATGTTTGAATAAAATCGATAATTCTTTATTTTGGCTTCTTAATGCCCCAAAAGTTTGATTCCAAAAAATAGGACTCCTGAAGGGTGACAAATTTTAAATTATCAATTATCAATCATATATTTTTGACATATATTAACCTAGAAACATTAAGAAACACCTATCTCTATCCTTGGGACAAAATGGGTAAAAGTTGTAAATAAGAAGTCAAAATAAAGAAAAACAAACATATAATCTTTCCAAATTAAGCAAACAATTTGTTTTTAGATTATTTCCAATAACTAAGAAATAATAAAGAAGTTGATTTAAATAATATAAACTTACTATATTTTATATATTTATTATGCATTTGATCCATTCTTGCGACAATAAGAATTTTTTAAAGATCTTTTTGAACACAAAATGCTTCATTCGTCATGATCTCAGCTTATTGATTTGTTTTCGAAAGTCTCTAGGATACACTTATGAATGCATGTTAAACCTAATTTATCTTTATTTCAATTGTAAACTAATCTTATAAAATCCTACCAAATAAAACCATTCACATGTTTCATTGCTGGATTTATCTATATTGTATACAACTGAATAAAGATGGAACTCAAATAAATTTTATTTAAAAGTTTTAATTTTCACTATAGATATTAAACATTGTCTTCATCCAATATCTAACAACAAATAAAGCGTTATTGAAAAATAATGCCCTTTTATCAATTTTAATAAGATCGATTTTGAAGCTATGAACTAGATGAAGCATTAGCTATTAATTCAGTCTAGAATAAGAGTATGATGAAAGTACAACTGTTTGAAAAAGCAGAATAATGGAATTCTTTGACAGTATAGAAACTTTTTTGAGGCAGTGTAAATTAGATAAAATTGATTCGTTTTATTGTGTAGAAAATTAAAAAAAAATTATATCGATTGTATTAAAATAATTCGAAAGCATAAGAAATCACAAAAACCAATAAAAGTAGGCCATAGAAAACTTATTCAAGTTAAGGCTCATCAGATTATTTTCTATAATCTTCGAAAACCTAAATTTACAACAATAAAAATTTTGGATTTGGTTTCTCTGGGAGAATTATATAATCTTTAAACATCAATGTTTCCAGGGTCATCGATTTCAAAAATATTATTGATTTTTGATTTTGAGTGGGGTTAGGAGGTGTTTAAATAAGGTTTACGCCCAAATAGATTTAAATTTTTTTAACCCTCTTCACTAAAACTTTGAAATTAATAATATTATATTAGGACTGAGACCCCGATCTGCAGACATAGGGATTGACACTTATATTTATAAAACCAAAAAGTTAAATTATTCTTTATTGAAGCTCCCCTCCCCACAAATTTAAAAAAATCAATATTTTTGAAATTTATGATCCCAGTAAGGAAGGATCCCTTAAATAGGAACCCTTAAATTGATAAAATCAGAAAAAATTAAATTTTTCCTATTACAGGCCCCCTTTAAATTTAAAATTGTTATTTTGAAATCTACGACCTTGGAAAAATCAGGGATCAAATCAGATAATCAGAAAAACTGTAATTATTGCTTATATTGATAAACACCACCCTTTTCATGGATTTATATTAGCCTCAAAGACAACCGATAATGCAAGAGTTGCCACTTACTATTGCTATGGAACATTACTATCTGTAAATTGAAAAATAATGACTTAAAAAAAACTATATTATATCATATTAATATAAAGAATTATATATTTATATCATAATAATATAAAGAATTATATTATATGCTATTAATTTGATCGGTAATAGACATCGAATGTTTGCCAGCTGAGATTCAACTGAAAGTGTATAGTCAACAGTATGAATATATGTATTTTAGTCAACAGGCTTGCTGGTCGCCAAAGGTTTGCTTAAGCGACATAACTGGCTGGTAGGAGGGTACAAGTATGCCTTAAGAATTATTGATCAAACAAAAACATACAACATTATTTTGATAATCAATTAGCAAATGCAAAATTTTCAATGAAAAACTTATAGAAGTAAATTACCAAATTTATCCAAACTGTGAGTTCCAGACTTTAAATCACCACCAGCTCGTCGAATGCCTTTCTGCAAGGCTTGAACTGATTTCAATTCTAATGGGAAAAAAAAAATATATTCTTAAAAGCATAGTTAAAACATAAATATTACAATGCAGTGTGCATTAGGATAACACAAGAATTTATAGCTTATATTCTTATGATGTACTTTTAACCTTATAAATACATGATATAAAATTTTTTAGGGGGCCGGGATGGCCGAGTGGACAAGGGCGCTTGCAATAGATAATCAAAGTTAAGCAACGACCAGCGTGGTCATTACTTGGATGGGTGACCGCTCCATTCGGGTGACCGCCCACCAATAAAAGCCACGCAGTCCAAGTCTACCCCCACCCCCCGGGTATGTACGTAGGTATGTATATGCTACTGGAGGCGACTCACACCGACCGGGCATAGGAGTGATGAACCTTCCCCGTGTATCTCATCGAGAATCGTGGTGTGCTTCTCCAGGATGTCAGTAACCGCCCGGAGGTTTGGTTCAGGGACGGTATGCTTCAGGGAAAGAAATATAGGTCCTCGGGGCCTGCTGACTCTGAGCTACCATAATCCTTGGCCCTAGACCAGTTTGTCACTGTCCTTGAACCCGAGAGAGCTGACGCCATCGGTGGGAAGGACACTGCCAAATTGGCCCCAATGGGATTGGTTATGGAGCTATGGGCAGTCTGCCGCTGTATCATGGTGACCATGGCTTGCAGCAACGTGAGGTTTGGGCTACCCCCTCCAGGCTGTCTGTACTCCCGCAAGCAAAACAAATGTCTGTAAGAAGACCACACTGCGCGGCCAAAGGTCACATTAGGCCTAATGCGCCAACCGGAAAAAAAAAAAAAAAAAAAAAAAAAAAAAAAAAAAAAAAATCCATGAATTTTTCAAATATCAGTAGGTGTTGACTTATTCAATCAATATAACATCAACTCATAGTTCCTACATAACTTTCCCCTTTTACATAAAAATATGAACATATTGCTTGATTATTATTCCTATACTGATGGTAAAACTTATGAATACAACTGCCCTTCAAAAAGCTCTTAAATAATTAGACTTAAAAATAAAGTACTTTAACTTTTTTTTATAATAGTCTATAATTAATATAAGTATATTTTAGTCTAGAAACTATTGTTCCATAATAAATTTTTGAAAACAATATAAAGCAATTTTAGGGGAACAGTAATCGTTCTTGATTTTCAGAAAGGCATAAGAGACGTAAATACACCTATCCATTCACCTTCACGATGTATTTGCAAAAAGCAACTCGTAGTAAAAAACAAGCAAGCAGTAAAAAAACTCGACTGTTGATGAAATTAGTCCCTTCATAAATAAATTAGCAATAATGAATCGAAAAGTGCAGAGAACTACCAAATTTTGCTATACAGATACTCTATAACTTATGGAGATATATAAATATAAGTATATACTTAAATGTGGAAAAATGTGTGAAGTTGAGGAATAGCGTTTACATATTATCGAAACACGTCGATTTCGGATCTAAGTAAGTTCGTAAGTGAAAGTTGTGTGTTGCGCGCATCGCACCAGATTTTTTCTTTATTACTATTATAAGGTTCAAATAAATATAACATTGTGCCCCCTCTAAAGTAGAACTGGCATAGTGTAAGGTGAATTCATTCATAAAAAATAAAAATTGAGCTCCGAACGCAACATCTGGTCCTCCGGTTGGACCTATTTTTTGGGCATTTTCAAAATTGATTTGAATTTAAAGTTTCTTAATAAATCAATTGTGATTTTTCTTAATAAATAATTAATTTAAAACCTTTTATTTGATTAATAATAAAAATTTCTTTGAGTAAATCATTAAATAATTTTCTCTTTTAATTTTTAATCTATTTTCTAATTTTAATCTTTTAATAAATTTTCATCTATTAAATTTTATTAAACATGGCAGACCTAAAAAGCCAAGCTGGTAGCAAAGACATTAACCGATATTTTCAAAGAAATTCAAGGGAAAATTTAGAGCACTGTAAAATTTATTTCAAAGTTACATTAGCAACTGGGATACATGGGTTAATGGGTTAATGGAAAAGGAAAAGGAATTTCCAATCGAAGAAAAATACTTGAAAGCTGCCCGATCGTATTTCTACGAATGTAATACAATTTTTGAAAACGTAATGAATCCAATTCCTACACCAACTTTCTCACATCTTGGGGCACGTTCGTCTACTATTAACGACCCCAATGAATTCAATTACAGCATCCTGTATAGTAAATGTTTGTCCCACTGTTTCAAAGATAATGGAATTACTAAACTTTTATTTGAAAAATAAAAGATATCGTTGACAGTTAAAATATAGTATTAACAAAGATTTAAAAAATAATACGAACAATATTCAATTTTTTACCTATCCTTAAAATAATTAATGTACAGAGGGATCAAAGAATACTTAGATAATTCTCAAAATTCACAAGGTGCTCAATTAAAAAAAGTTTACTTCAAATGGATCAGTATCTTTGTCACCTAGTGATCACATGTTCTCAACTTCCTAAAAAGTGACTCTAAAAGAATAAACAGAAGTCAATGAAACTATAAAAGGGTAGTAGCCAGTTCATGCACTCATTTATTATCTCTGATGCAGTGAAGATGCCAGAATAAAATCTAACAGGATAGGCACAGTGCACATGAGCGGCAAAGTATTCGTCAAGGCATAGAGATTACTTCGCCGCTTGAATACTTAAAGAGACTGGCCAAGGGTATCAGATAACTTCTGCGTTCAATGTGCATTGTCCCTTTACTACCAATGTATTTTAGCCTAACTGATTGAAAACAACCTTGGTGTTGCGATTACTTTTCCGCTAATGTTCACTAAGAGTAGGTTTGAGATTTTTAAAAGATGCTGATGCATAGCACGCGCTTGGTGGTGGTTTGAAAAACAAGATCTAATGATAGCTCATCTCAAACATTAATTATAAAAATTTGAAATGGGAACTCCTTATTTTGGAAATTAAGTAGTTTTATAAAAATGTCTTTAAAGTATTAAGGATAATAAACGGATGAGTTATTCATTTAATTGATATCAGTAAATAATGAAGTAACATAAAAACAATTTGTTTTACTGATCTAAATATTTTTGAAAGAAATGAATAATATAAGCAATACCTTCCACATCCAGGACAAAATCATCTGGATTAGCTCTTTCCGAACCATAAACAAAAAAAATCACATCTTCTTCACCAAAAAATCCTTCTAAATTGGTAACCTGGAAAATTATTTTATAGAATGAAATGGTTTTTATAGAGGCTCAATTAAGATAAGAAATTAACTAAACATGACTAAATCATAAATCTTGGAAATACATATTATATTCAATTAATTGAGTGGATTATACTACAGCAATTATCAAGGTGATTTTAATAGGACACTAATAATTGATTGAAAGCAAGAAGATTCAATGTTGATGTTTCACAAAAGTTTCAAAATTTGTAATTGAAAGTCAACAAGCAGATAACATTACTTAGTTAAATCTACAAAATCTTGCAATAATCTTTAAATACTATTCAAGGGACACAGATTAGTTCTGTGTTGTAGAAAACGATATAGACCTTACAAAAATCTATATCGTTACAAATACTTTGTTTAATCTGCTACCCAACTATTATTCATGCACGAGAATAACCATCAATAATCTAATCAAAATAACAAAAAAAAATTAATATAGGCTATAACTAAATAGCATTTCGACCAAGTAAAAACTTCATACAAATATTCCATATTCTGGAGTTTAATTTTGCCACCTCACCTTAAAAGCTTTTTTTTTTTTTTTTTTTTTTTTTTTTAATTTTATTGAAACTGAAATTGTTTACAATGGAACTAGTTCACGAGAGTCAGGTCCGTGGATGATCTATTGGCAATGATGGACTTTTTCTGAAACCAATAGCTTGTCCTTCCAAATACGGATATCTGTTACCTACATTCCTGTCATATATTCCTTTCATCTTAGTCCTATTTTCAATTAGAAGTTTTTTATCAGTTTCGAAAGTCAGCTTCAGAAAGAATTTTTTTCTGGTTATAATATCCTAGAACTGGAGCGTTACATAGCTGCATCCTTAGATTTCTAAAAGTCGTAGCGTTGTGTTGAATCTCCACGAATTCATTTTCATCCTTGCAAAGGGCTCTGAACAGAGCCACTTGCATGGCGAAATTGGGTATCAATTTTGAAATGTAGATGAATATCTGTAAGACCCTTTTTAGAGATTTCCTATTACAAGGAGTCTTAAATTCTTGGATGGCTATCATTTTCTGCATGTCCTTTTTTCTCTGTTCTCATCATTTCCTCCATTACTCATTCCTGTTGGATTGAATGTATGCCCCAAAAACATAACTTTCTTCGACTCTAAAAACGCACTTTTTCATATTGAATTTTATTATTTCTATTAGAAATAATCATAGAATTTTAAAGTTCTAAAGCGTTTTTCATATCAATGTCTGTTCAGCGTTTTTACTATCAATGTCTCCTAATTTTAACAATATCTGTTGCATTGATTTATCTCTAAGCCTGCAGATAAACACATCTCTTACCAGGCTGCCCGAAAGTGAACTTGTTCACACATTGAGCTTAATTTTTTTTAATTCTGACATATAATGTTAATTTGGTTCCTACCACTTTTTTTTTTTTTTAAATTGCATTATGTAATGATTTTATGATTTTAACATTTTTATTTTTAATCAATCACAAATATGCTTACTTGGTTACATATGTTCTTAGCAACAAAAAATGTTTATGCATTGTTGTTATGCATACCAACATATTGCTTATTGTGTATTGGTTCTGTTTCAAATATTTGCTGTCTCACATGTCTGTCAACAATTTTCTCTAACGTCTTTATTAGGAATGATGACAGTCATATGGGTCTGAATGATTTAGGATCTTGATATGATTTTTTCCCTGGTTTCGGTAAGTACCGAATTTTGGAAACTCTCCATTCTGTTGGGATGTATCCCATTGCTAAGCTTCCTCTAAAGAGTTTTAAGAGGTGAGGTCTTAGAATGTCCAGTCCTTTTTGTATTAGGGCTGGAAAAATCTCATCTGTACCAGCTGATTTGAATGGCTTCATGGTGTTGATTGCCCATTCAAGATTACTGCTGGTAGCAATGTTCTTTGCACTTTTCCACATAATATCAACCTTTGTTGATTCAGTGTATGTGGGTGTCATAATTCCTACTTTGCAATTAGGAAATTGGGTTCTTGCCATGGTTTCAAATGTTTCCATCTCGTCTGTGGTAAATTCCCCTTCCACACTTACCGTTCCCAATGTTTTATTCAGTTTTATTTTATTTTATTTTTTTAACCGACTTCGAACGAAAGAGAAGGTTACTCAATTCGATATGCGCCTTTTTTTTTCAATGTATGTTCACCGATTACTCGGAGATGGATGGACCAATTGGAACGAAACCTTTTGCATCTTGTAGAGTATTTTCCCGAGGTGGTGCCATTAAAACCTCTTTTGTGTTCTTAATTTATTTAAGAAGTTATTGGGAAAAAACATGAAAATAATTATTGAATTATCACTCAAAATATTTACTAATTGGAAAAACATATGGCATATATATCATGAGGCATGCTCCAATAAGCTATTAAAACTAATTGATAACTTAACAAATCTCAAAACTGTTTTAATACTAGATGAATCAAATGGGAAAACCAACCAATCAAAATTAGAATCAAGAGAGTGGGAGGAGAACATGAGCAGTCTGTTCGTTATCAACATGTTTTAAGTGCTTGTTGGAACAAACCTATACATAACCTTAACTAATTTTTTAACAATAGATTTAAATAAAAATATATAATATCAGCAGAATATAATATCGCTGTCGTTTTCTCTAGCGATATTAGTATATACATTATATAGATATATACATTCACCGATAACAGTAAACCTTCTTAATTTAGATCTAGTCGATGGTTAGACACCACAATCATAAGACACAAAATTCGTGGAATTCCAAGAAAGACTGAGTATTGATAACCGTTTTAAAGCAGAATTTAAGACTTCTTCAAGTTCCCTAAGGTTCGTTTAAATTTAAAATCGTAGCAATTATTGATTTAAATTAGGTTTTGATTTCTGACTTTTACTAGCTATGCTCGTTAAAAAGGAATAATTCCTAGAAAAGCTTACTTTCAGTTGATTAGGCGCCTTAACAAAGATTCAGGCACCTCTGTCTTCTTCCGGACCCACTCGGTTCCTGTCTGATATTAATATACAACTTTAATCATAAAATCTTGTTGATTCTTCATTCTGGAGTGAAACTTTTGTAATTTTATCCGGATTACTGTTATTGTTTTTTAATTTTTTTTCTGCAACTATTGAGGCGTATAAATGAAAAAGACTATAAGTGCCAAATTATTGATTTTGAGAAGAGGAAAATCTGCTAAGCTAAAATGTGGCTCGAAAAAATATTAGGGACATGTCAAGTTATGAAATCATTTAAGTTCTGCTAAATAATTTCAATATTAGTTTGTTCCATCATCAATTCCATCTATGATGGCTAATTGTCTTATTTTTTTCATTAAGTTACGATAACGCTGCTAGCTTGTGACACACAGGCTTTGATATTGTCTAGATAGGAGAGTCTAGATATAAAAATCTTTAAAATAGGCAACTATTAGGAATTATTTCCATCATTCATTTTCCAGTTAATTTTTCGATTTTTTACACTTTTCCACTTGCTTAAATTGTGAGTTGTAATTGTTTCCTGTGTATTAACTGAAATGTAGTAGAATAGAGCGCTATCCAAGAACCAGACTGTCTTAAGTCAATTTTCATTGATTTTGAGGTTTCGATCGATCTTGATTAAATCGTAAGATATTTGAATATTCGATTTTCTAAAGGTTGCCGAAATTTTCCAAAGCCAAACCGTCATAAGTTGAGTGTTTGCGGTTCGTGAGAGCCTAAGTGTGTTGTTAAGAGCCGAAGTCCAATAATAAATGAATGAATTTTATAGAAACAGACAGTGATAATGGACTTAAATGTGTTTGTGGGTTTTCCGCATTCGAGGTAGTCATCTCTCAGGTACCGAAATAACTAACATAAATATTGTCTATTGTATTTCCCAATTAATGAAAATTTCCTAGGACACTTTCCCCATAAAGAAATTACATTATTTAAAAAATAAATTAAAATTTCAATGTTTGCTGCTGTTCATCCATCAATAAAAACTGCAAAATAAAAGTTGGTATCTCCCAGAAACAACCTCTTTATATGAAAGTCCCTTCAGCAAAAATTTGGCAGCCATGAAAATGCTTAATATCATAAATGCTACACAACTAGAATTGAAACAACAGTGTTTAGCAATTTATTTTCTGAATAATTTTTAATTTCAAAGGATATTACTCTTAGTATTTTGCTATTAAAGAGTCAAAAATTCATTGAAAGGAATTACGAACATAAAAAACATTTTATAAAAAAATATTAAACCGACTTCGAAACCTAGGAACCAGTAAAAATAAATTCACTGAAAAGTATGAAATAATTACGTTTTGATTTTCATGAATACACAGCAAAATTGAAAATGATATAAAAAGTGGAAAAATGCAGTAAGACGAATAATTTTATTTTGATTTGTACAAATACACACTAATTGTTAATAAAAATTATTAAATTTAAATATTAAATACTATGTTCAATACAACACAATCTTTTCGGAGGCGGCGCAAAATAGAAATAACATGTTACTGATACAATTCCATTAGTAGGCATTGAAATCAATAGCTGGGAAGAGAAGATCCATTTAGAAGATTTTCATAATGTCTAGTGTAAAAAATTTTAAATTTTGCGCCGCCTTCGAAAAGATTGTGTTGTATTGAACATAGTATTTAATATTTAAATTTAATAATTTTTATTAACAATTAGTGTGTATTTGTACAAATCAAAATAAAATTATTCGTCTTATTGCACTTTTCCACTTTTTATACCATTTTCAATTTTGCTGGTATTCATGAAAATCAAAACGTAATTATTTCATACTTTTCAGTGAATTTATTTTTACTGGTTCCTAGGTTTCGAAGTCGGTTTAATATTTTTTTATAAAATGTTTTTTATTTCACAATTTTTAGTTGGAGAAGATAACAAATGTAGAAAACCGTACGTTGGTTTAAAAATTTCGTTGGTAATTAATTAGTCGTTGATAAAATAAACGTTGGTTTAAAAATTTCGAAATCTTTTTAGGCACTACGTTTGTCTTTCCCAGGTCTTTTTATTATACAATAACTGTATAAAATTATTATGAAATACACTTTACCTTTTCAATTTTATGAATACACAAAGAAAAGTGGGAAAGCGTGTATTATACAACTTTCAACACACTACGTTTTATGATTATAAATGGATTTTTTTTTTTTTAAAGATCAATGTTCAATTGGGAAGGGAACACATAAAATGTTTTTCCAATATGACAATATTTTTCCTTTGCTAAATGTCGTCAGTACTTGTAATTTACGTAGAGAATCAGTGTTCCGAGATGTGTTCAGTTAAATATACATAAATACATAAATCCGGCCATTCCAAGATGAAGTAGATAAGTCACTGAACAGTCAAGATTTTGGCCGGTTTTAGACAAGATATCGTTAATGGAGAATCAATGAGGATGCTAATATGACCTATAGTAAATTTGAAAGTAATTTTTAAATTTTGATTGCTTGACTATCCTTCTGAAAACTATGGCGATATTATACACGACTTCATAGGATTACATCATTGGATAGGAGTCCCTGCAAAAAAAGGGGCAACCATAAAATTTATCGATATCAAAAAGACTGCCCAGCTAGGATAGAAGCAACAGGGTTTGGGACTCACATATGGTTAATTTATTATTACGAAGGATATTATTATTCTCCGTATTAGACTACTGACTTAATTCCAAAGGTTGAGTCAATTATGTTCGTAATTCCTTTCGATGAATTTTTGACTAAATTTATTACCGAAGTACTATGAATTATATCCTTCGTAATAAAACATTATTCAGAAAATAAATTGCTAAACAATGTTGCTTCAATTCTAATGGCGTAGCATTTATCATCATTTTTAACAATCATTTCCATGACTGCCAAATTTTTGCTGAGGGGACTTTCATACAATGAGGTAGTTTTCGGGTAGTTATCAAGTTTTATTTTGTAGTTTTTATTGATGGATGAACACCAGCAAAAGCCTCGATAGTTGTAGAAACAAATTTAAAAACCGATACTAGTAATCCGGATAACATAACAGAAGTGTCACCCATAAAGGATCGGCACAAGACCTCCGGCAAGATACTCAACAGTAACCGAGTGTATCCGGAAGAAGACAGAGGTTTATGAATCCTTTATTAAGTCAACTGAAAATGAGCTTTTCCATGAATTATTGTATTGTCTTTTAATGCGCATAGTCAATAAAAGATAGAAATCAAAATCTAATTTAAATCAATAATAGCTACGATTTTAAATTTAAACGATCCTTCGGGAACTTGAAGAAGTCTTAAATTCTGCTTTAAAACGATTACCAATACTCAGACTTTCTTGGAATTCCACGAATTTTGTTGTCTTATGATTATGGTGTCCAACCGTTGATTAGATGTAAATTAAGAAGGTTTACTGTTATCGGTGAATATACATCTATCTATTATTTATGCTAATATCGCTACAGAAAACGACAGCGATATTATATTCTGCAGATATTTATATCTTCATTTAAATCTAATGTTGAAAAATTAGTTAAGGTTATGTATAGGTTTGTTCCAACAAGCACGTAAAACACATCGATAACTAACAGGCTGCTCATGTTCTCCCCCCACTCTTTTGATTCTGAATTTGATTGGTTGGTTTTTCCATTTGATTCATCCAGCAGTAATAAAATATTGGGATTTGTTAGTTATCAATTAGTTTTAAAAGCTTGTTGGAGCATACCTTATGTTATATATGCCATATGTTTTTCCAATAAGTAAACAATTTGAGCTATAATCAAATAATTATTTTCATGTTTTTTCCTGATAACTTCTTAAATAAATTAGGAATCCCAAAAAGGTTTAAATGGGACCACCTTGGGAAAATACTCTACAAGATGCAAAAGGTTTCGTTCCAATTGGTCCACCCATCTCTGAGTAATCGGTGAACATACATAGAAAAAAAAAAAAAAAAAAAAAAAAAAGGCACAAAAAAAAAAAAAAGTCACATACGTATCGAATTGAGTAACCTCCTCTTTCGTTCGAAGTCGGTTAATAATTGACTCAACATTGATCTTATTAAAAAAAAATTCCAATCATAATCATAGAAGATATGGTGTTGGAAGTTGTATTATACTCGCACCGTTTTTCCACTTTGCTGTGTGTACTCATAAAATTGAAAAGGTGACAGTTTATACAATTATAATAAAAAGGAAAGACTATCGTGGTAGAGCATAAAAAAAAAAGATTTCGAATTTTTTTTAAGCCAACTTACGGTTTCCTACATTTGTTATCTTCTCTAACTAAAAAGTATGAAATAAAAAACATTTTATGAAAAAAAAATTAAACCGATTTCGAAACCTAGGAACCAGTAAAAATAAATGCACTGAAAAGTATGAAATAATTACCTTCTGATTTTTATGAATACACAGCAAAATTGAAAATGGTATAAAAAGCAGGAAAATGCTATAACACGAATAATTTTACTTTTATTTGTACAAATACTCACTAATTATTATTAAACATTGTGAAATTAAAATATTAAATACTATGTTTAATACAACACAATCTTTTCGGAGGCAGCGCAAAATTTAAAATTACTAACACTAGACATTGAGAAAATCTTAAAATGGATCTCTTCTCACCTATTGATTTTAATGCTTACTAATGGAATTGTATCGGTAACATTTCATTTATATTTGCGCCGCCTCCGAAAAGATTGTGTTGGTTTGAACATAGTATTTAATATTTTAATTTCACAATTTTTAATAATAATTAGTGTGTATTTGTACAAATAAAAGTAAAATTATTCGTCTTATTGCATTTACCCACTTTTTATACCATTTTCAATTTTGCTCTGTATTCATAAAAATCAGAAGGTAATTATTTTATACTTTTCAGTGCATTTATTTTTACTGGTTCCTAGGTTTCAAAGTTTAATTTTTTTTTCATAAAATGTTTTTTATTTTATTTATTTATTTTTTTTAAAGTATATCCTTAATATTCCCAAAGGAAATTATAACATAAATGTTAAGAATCTTATAAGGAATACATATCGTTCCTTCCTGTTTCATAGAGGAGAGTTATTAGGAGAAATATATTTAAAATATCTTTATATATGAAATTAAAAATGTCAGTAAACATTTATAATCCTTTCTTATTACACAATAATTTAAAGTAGAAAATTATGTGCAATGATGTTTGTGAGTAAATTTTGCTGAAATACATCTATTTATTTTCTGAAAATGTAATATTAGATTAAGCCATAGAAAAACTCAGCCGGGTTTAGCTATTAAGATAATAAAGATTGAATTAAAAACAAAATTTAGAAAAAAACATATTTTTATTATGTCGAAAATAATAGTAGCTAACTAACTTAAAGCCAATTTTGGTAACATGGCCTATAACGATATCAAAGAATAAGAGTATCAAAGCAAAGATGCTATTAATATTTCTTAAAAGTAAATGATATTCAGTAATCAAATGATACATCACCACTTTGACATCGAAGAACAATGGTTTAATCAACCTTATGTAAATATTTCGGTATCGAAAAAGGAAAGTGAGTATCATGTAAACTAAATTAATCTAAATATTGGTGTTATTGAACTAATTTAGCTACTATCAAAGTGCCATATACAATACTATCATAGTGAACTTGCCACAAACACACTCATTCATAAATGACACTTAGTTTATTAACATAGTTAAAACAATTATTATACAGAAATCTTTGTCATGGTTTTTTTTCTATCTTTCATCTTTTCCTTATCAATCAGACCTAGCATTCCTGAAAATTCACGAACAAATTTTCTCAGAATAAGGGATTTCGAGCAATATCTGGTACTTGTCTCTTAAACATCTACCAAAATGCTTCCTAGTATCAATGATTATTAAAATCAGGAAAACTTCTAATCATAAAAAATGAACAATTCGTCTGAAATATTAATTTACATTATTCCAAAAATGAACAAACTTGATGAGTCCTACACATAAATTCAGAAGGGTAGAAGAAAGGATGTCTCTTTCTTTTTCCCCATTCAGCAGAACTTCAAAGCTGTTAGTCTTTTCTCTGAATGATAAGGTTCTATACAATTGTATGTATATGAGGGCAACGACTATTTGTCTATTTTAACTATCTTTCCTTCCCCACTATCAATCACCTTGTTTTTTAATTATTCGATACAAAATGCATGTTAATATTCTAATCCACATAGCTTTCTTGACATATTCCTAGTTGTGAAATAGAAAAAATTTAACTGATATAATTTCTTATGGCCGACAATATATAAAGTGAACAACTATCACTAATGGAAGACAAGAATCATGCAACCTTCTAGAGAAAGTACAACTTCATAATCTCATTATATTCCCATTTCTTACTTAAAACTCATGCTAATACAGAAATTTATTTTCATTGAATACCAATCTGTGCATACTTTTCGCTTTGGTATGATTGTTATTATCCAGAAAGAGGATCAAATAGGACCCTAAAGGAATAAAAAGGCGCTCTCCTTATCTTTAATTTATCAGAAAATAGTTTTCAAATTTGACAATGACCTGTATTATTTTACTATATATTCAATAAATAGATCTTATTTCTATCTAGATCAAGTCATAAATTATTAAATTATTGGGAATGCTTTGGTAGCAATTCACTGGTGTAAATCAACAAGTAACCCATATAATGTAAAATACTACACCGACACTAATAATACAATAAATTCGACACTCATTTAAGAGAATAGTTTAAATCTAAAAAAAAAAAAAAAAAAAAAAAAAAAAATAATGCGAAATATATTTACCTGATTACCTTCAGAGGTGAAAATTTTCCTAACAGCCCCTGTGTCTAACTTGGCTACTTCTGTAATAGTTGATAAGGTGTGATCAAACGAAGGAGCATTCCGTTTATTGAGTAATAACCTCATAACTTTTCTAGGCCTATTACCATTACGCACGATTATAATGATGCGTGGCCTAACAGTGTATGTTGTACTCTTAATTGAACTACTGTTTGAATTAGGAGTGGATAATCTTGTAAAAGATCGCGCAGACCGTATTTTAGGAGTTGTCAATGATAAACTATAATCCACTTTCTTAAAAGAATCTCCTAATCCTGAACAAGCATAATATTTACCATCCTCTAAATCTTCTAAATTTGTAATTTTTTTTCCATCCATGGTAAAAAGTACTCTAACGCCTGTCGCTAGATTAACATTGTTTGAAAATGCCCTTGTCAATTCATTCAATAAGCTATCAAATGATCTATATCTTTCTGGTGTTATCGCTATCGTAACACCTTTACTAAACCTGTCACCATTACATAAAAATTTAACTCTTTTAGCCTTTTTAGCTTTGGAAGGAGAACCATGTATTTCAACATCACTAACATTTTTGTGGATATCAAGCGTTGAGTTGGGAACAAATTTTTCAAGTTTAGTTGCTGGCAAGGATTCAGGAGCAACAAGAAGTGGCATTTCCCCTGAAAATTGATAACAAACAATACTCCAGATAGAAATTTTGAATAGATGAAAAATTAAATGAGTCAATAAACATTAAATGACCTCACCTGGCACCATTCATATATACTAAAAGATGAATTGATGCTAAGAACTGCTGAAAAAATCTGATGTTGAAAATTACCTTAATTAAGTTTCAAAGAAATTAACAAAAAATAAAAGCAACAATTTTTATCAACTAAAGGGTGAAAACACTGAAATTCCAATGAACTTCATATTTAACAACCATAATTTTAAATAAATTGTCACATAAATGATTTGAAAACTAGACAATGTACCACATCTACCTCTAATGACTAACCTAACTGGAAGGAGACTAAAGAGTTGTGAAAGGTTCTAGATAACGTAAAAATCCACTGCTCAAGTAATGTAATATGTCACTTCATTTACAATAATAATTTAAAATAAAGAAAATGAAAGTGATTATTTGAGTTGCCATTATTTTCTAAAATGTTGAATATAGGATTTGTAATTATAGGTTAATATTAAATTAACTCATTCTTAACGGTACTTGATAAGTACAGTGGCGCCACTCAAGATTATTACTGCATTCAAAATAAAACATATGTTCATTCATAATATTCATTATAAAAAATTCTCATAGTGTATGCATTTTACAAAAAAATTTAGGGCTGCTTATGTTGAGAAAACAGCTATTCTTCAGAATAAAGAACTTTTACCAAGAACAAAGGTATGTTTAAAGGACCATGAAATTAATATATATTTCGTAATAAAATATTTCCATATCCATTAAAATACATATGTTTATTTTGAATGTGTTTTCATTAGTTATTAAGTGCCTAGTCAATTAAGTGGAGCTTTCATAGTTTATTAATTATTAGTTTATTATTATTATTAGAGTTTATTAATTATTTCAATCAAAATTATTTTAAACTAAATTAATTCAATGTTATTTTTAAGCTATAGTAGAACAAATCCTTAGATAGTGGTTATAATTTCAGCATTATGCAGCGGTGTGAAATAACTTTAGAGAGCAGATTTTCAAGTAAAATAAATAAGTGCGCGCATCACACATCTTTAACTTACCACCACCTTTCTTTGACTAAAATAAGACATTATTTTTTTTAAATGAGGTACTACGTAGTGGAAAGAATCAGCACATCTTTGCTAAAAATCGAAAAATTCTGATACTTTTTGAATATTTCCCCGACCCCACCAGGAACCACCACTGTCGCCAACTCGTTCCCGTCGGGCTCAGTTTAGCTCTCGCACACGTAAATTTTCATTAACTAATTACTATGGGTTTTTCCTAGCTAATTACCTCTCGCATAGGTAAATAAAAGTAAAGGTAAATAAAAAATATTACTCAATAAAAATTGCCAGAAGTTCTCTATCGTAAATCGAGTATTTTTACTGAGCCGGAGAGAGGGATTTAGAAAAAAATCCTAAGGGACGCCAAACTTTGCCCTCCAGTTGCATGACTGCGGTCATGGCTATATTAGAGGATTCAAACACCAAAATGAGCTCTACATAGTGCTTGGGATGACCAATGACAACTGCGTTTTGAATCGCTGCCTTGGAGTCTTCAAAATCTTTTATACTCTCCTCGGTCCATTGTATGGGAGTCTTGTCGTTCCTCCGCGCTCCACCTTGATATCTGTTGAGGGGGGCCTGAAGTTCTGCTGTCCTGGTTATACAACGCTATAAAAGTTGAACATACCCAAGAAGCGTCGATGGTCGGCGATAGTTTGCGACAGCGTTCACCTTAGCAGGGCGCGCAGTAATGCCATCTTTGTTGACTTTGTGCCCCAAAAACTCAACTTCAGATTGTGCAAAGACACACTTAGGCCCGCTTTATCCAATATAGTTTAAACTTAGATTAACTTAAACCGGATTATCTTTAATCCGAGGTTTAAACTCTGATTCACTTTCTACAGCCTTAGTTTAGTTTAAGCTCGGTTTAAACCTAATCATGTGAAGGTTATTATGTTTTTTAAAAGGTTGGTACATATTTGTTTACATTTCCTTGTTGAAACTTCTATGGAAAGAGAAGGTAATGTAAGGGTTATGGAAAGATTATTTATACATAGGGACATACGATACCGACAAAGTATCGATACCAATACTCATTTGAGTACTTTGATCAAATATTCGATACCACCAAAATATCAAAAGGAAAGTATCGATACTTATGTATCGGTACTCATATAAAGTACTAACTATATTGTAAATAAAAATATATATAAAATATAGCACTAGCTACATTATACCATTAATTAAATTTCGTGTTTTTTATAAGTTGTTAATTATAAGATTGGTTTTATGGTACTTAATTTCAAATGAAATTGTATTTACTTACTACATTTATATTTTAATAAATACTCGGGGATAATTGATAGTCAGGAATTTTAGCCATAAAACATTTTCTTTATTTAACCGTTTCGATCCAAAATGGGGGTCGTCATCAGCGGTAAAACGAAACAAATATATGAGAATAAAATTTTACACTGTTAACTTCATGACTATCAGTCATTTCCGAGAATCTTATAGAAAAACAGTCGACTCAGAACCGATATCGGTACTGATTTAAGTATTTTACATTAGAATATATTCAAGTAATTTATATCCGTCGCCTCGAAATCTAACTGAACTTAACGATATATTTGTTCCGATACGCAATACAAAAAAGTTATGAAAAAATACGCAAATGTTCTGAATTAAAAAGAAAATAAGTTTTTCATATTATCTTGTCAAACTGCTTTGATTTATTTGTAATAATGAAACAATGGTATCCCATTACAGTCTCAATAATATATATTTACAATATATATTTTTTAACATTTCTTAAATTTGGTGGACGTTTCGGACTGTCGTATCCATACTCATCACCTGCATAATGTACAATTGATTTTAGTTTTTTCTTATACTGTATATAAACAATAAAAGTTTTTTTGAAAATAAGTTTTTTCCACCACTGAATTTTAATTTCCTAACATTCAATCTTACTTTTCAATAAATTGAGGCCTTATGTAGGAGTTTCAAAAGTTTGAGATGTATAAGTATGGCTTTATTTTGGCGCTTAGTGGCAGTTCTGGTTACTAGTTCTGAACAGTGGCTCCTGCGCCGTTCAGTAGGGGGCCCTTCAGAATAAGGCCCGATCCTCTAAAAAGGACCCTTTTGGGGGTGTACTTATCTCGGAAGAGGCCACGCCCAATAGTCACTATTCAGAACTTGTACCAAACTGGGTACCAGTTCTGATTACAACTCTTACCGTAAACTGATGTCTCATATCCTAATCCGACAGTTCCTACATCTTCTGCCTTTGATGAAAATACTTTTCGCCACAATATCCTTTCTTAATATTCCTATCCTGGTATCGATACTGACTTTCAGTATCGATACCAGTACTCATACTTGAATCCGTGGTATCGATACCAAAATACCCGGTATGGAAATGAAAGTATCGATACTTTACTCATATCGAGGTATCGTACGTCCCTATTTATACATATTATTTTGTTTTTACCAAAAAAGTAAATAAGGTGAAAGTGTTCTATAAAAATGGAGCAAAAAGAAGTAAAAACTTTTCTCATTGTGAAATTAATGTTCTTCTGGCTCTTGTGGAAGAGAAGAGAGACATTTTTGAAACCAAAAAAACAGATTTCGTCTCTGTCAAAGAGAAGGAGGATTAATGGTTCAATGAATTCAATGAAACGAGCGGTGCTGTTTTCAGAGATTTAATTTGTATCTTAATAAAATGTTCTTTAAAATATGATATTATTATGCCAAGAATAATAATAACCTCTATTACATTTCATAATTTTTTTTTTTCAAATAATGTTGTACCTTTATATTATTACTAGCATTCCCCGTCGCGGCTTCGCCCGCGACCCTTTAAAATCACTTCTGTGATAATTCTTGGTATTGATTTAATATAATATGTTAACTGATGTTAAGGAGATTTAGTAGAATCGGAGCTTCCGGGAGGTGGAATGTTGGAAGAGGAAGCTGCCGACTCGGTAGAAGAGAGGGAGGCGCTCAATGGAGAGTTCACTAAAACAGCCGAAATAAGAAATTGCTTATTCCTCATGAAAGCTTCAATTTTCGGCTTTAAAACATGGTTTTCGACGCCCCGTAAGAGCTTACGAGTTAAACTCTTCGTATTAAGATCTTTAAAATGAGTCCAAATTAGATATTGTTTCTCGAAGTGCAAAAATAGGTGTCCGTTAGAGTTAAACGAAAATTTCGCCATTTAAATCCCTTACGGGTCACATTTTTGAAATTCCTTTCATAGTGGTTACCTACATCGCGTTTAAAATCTAAATTCCGAACTTTTTTTAGCTGATTTTAATTGGTCTTTCCGTGTTGCATTGCTGTACCTGACATGTCGCCTTTTAACTTGCTTCTTCTGCTCAGAAAGTTGCGGTAGTAGAGCTTCACACACGTCAAAATGACCATTACGTAGCGTACCAGTAAAACGTAGTTTACTGCACTTTTCGTGGGATTAGAATTATTGCTAAATACCGCATAAAGCTCAGTTTGGTTCCACAAATCCGGCATGGGTTGAAAGCTGAGACATATGAGTGTAATAACTACTGAAATCAGAATAATTGTTACCGTAATCATTTTGAGTAAACCAGTAAAACGTAGTCTTTTCGTGGGATTAGAATTATTGCCAAATACCGCATAAAGCTCAGTTTGGTTCCACAAATCCGGCATGGGTTGAAAGCTGAGACATATGAGTGTAATAACTACTGAAATCAGAATAATTGTTACCGTAATCATTTTGAGTAAACGCAGAAAATTTGTCCCAATTTGGATGACATGTTGTACTACAATTTGCCGAAAATGACATTTTTCTTGAGAATTCTCGATAATATATGATAGAGATCGAAATAAACACGCACCATCCCCAACCATGGGAATCACAGTGTGCATAATTTGATTACCACTAATATTTAAATAATCAGTAGCCATATTCTATGTGAATGTCTATTTTAATGATATTGTATATTTAATACATCAAAAAAACAAAAAAAAAATATATGGATTAAAATCTCAAAAATAGGTGTCCGTTAGAGTTAAACGACAATTTCGCCATTTAAACCACTTAGAGGTTACATTTTTGAAATTCCTTTCTTAGCGGTTACCTAAAATCTAAATTCCGAATTTCAAGTTTCTATCATTAGTAGTTTTTGCTCTGCGTTGATTCTGTCAGTCAGGACAAAGCCTCTTATATATATAGAGATTATCATTTTGTTTAAATAATAAATGATCTAAGTTGGGCGATATATAATTATTATAGCTTTATAATAATAAAATTACATCATTATGAGATATTCAAGTGAAACATAATTTACAACATAACCTTGATATTAATTATGAACCAACTACAATAAAAATAATGCACGTTGAGAAACATTTTTTTCTCATGTCAATTCTACTTCACTGATTTAACATTGTATTTTGAAAATATTCTTGGATTAACTGATTGCGTCTATTGATGCGTCTCTTTGGCAACAAAAACACATCATAATCTTCTTCCATGTCATTTAAAATTTCAATTATGTTTATTTTCCATTTTTGTATTCAGTCAAGTGCAAAACAATAATTCTTGAGTAACAAGAGCGAGTATGTTATCACACAAAATGTTTGTTTATATTTTGCAGTTTAAACCTAATTCAGAGTTTAAACCGGGAAAAACGATGGATTAACTTAATATAAGTTTAAACCAAGTTTAGAGGTTAAACCAACTTGAAGAAACTCACATCTGGTTTAAACCAAGAGATAATCCGGATTAAATTTAAACTCGGTTTAAACTAAAATGGAGAAAGCGGCCCTTAGTTAAATTAATAGTGAGTCCGTGGTCTTTCAGTCGTTGGAGGACTTCCTCCAGATGTGTCCGGTGTTCCTCTTTATCTTCCTATCCTATGACGATATCATCTATATACAGCCGTGCGAACTCCAGACCTTGAAGAACTCGGTCGAGAAAGCATTGAAAGGCCTGAGACGCATTCCTGAGACCAAAACACATCCGAAGGAACTCAAAACAGGCCGAAAAGTGTTATTACTGCAGGCTTTTGCATCTCTTCTTTCGCTACGGGGACATGGTAGTATGCGCGGTAAGGTCCAGCTTAGTAAAGATCTTCTTACCATGCATATTCATGTTAAAGTGGACCAACGTGGACCAAAGTGGAACTGCGTAGCAGTCAGGTGTGGTCTTAGCGTTGAGCTGCCGATAATCTCCACAGACGCGTATTCCACCATCCTACTTCTCCACTATAAGTAGGGGACTGGCCCAAGGACTACTAGGCGGCCTGCAGATCCTCTTCGACCATCTGCATAAATTCCCGCTTAGCCACGTTGTATCTCTCTGGCGGTAAACGACGGGCTTTGGCCGCGACAGGTGCACCCTTCGTCTCAATATGGTGCGCTACATCATGCTTGGGCTGTTTTACAAAAGAGGTGGGCTGTGTCACGTTAGGATTACGCCTGAGAAGATCTGTGTACCATTCTCCGGCTGGATAATACTGAATAAACCGTAGGCTCCACGACACAGGCATTTCTTCCTTGTGACGTTAGCCCGGTAATGCTGTCCACAAGCAAGGTGATGTCCATGTTGGGTGGCGGTGAAGGCTTTCAGTCACATGGAGATCGACATTTGGTAGCACATGAGCGAAACCGCTCCTGGTAGGAATACAGTAGTCAACGTTTGCTTCCGATTTGACTGGGGGGCAAATGGAAGGAGTAAAGGGGGGCTAAGGCGGAAGACGGGTGCGGGAGTCTTCTTACCCTCATGTGGGAACATCAGGCTATAGTGCCCCACTCACTGTCTGTTGTTCCCCGCTTGCCCGATCCCCTGCAACGCCTGCTGTCACCTCCTTGTGGTGCCCCCTGGGGAGTTGTTGTTACAACTTGCGAACGACAGAGGCGCTGGCACGGGCCAGTCCTCCTTAGGCCATGGTGGTAAGCCCCCGCCATCATGCCCTGAGTAGGAGAATCCGTAGGACAGGTTGTCCGGCCCGCTATCCATTCGGGAGTTGAGGCGGTGATGCCAAATGGTACCACGGGGATGACGCTCTCCCGGGCGTCATCGTTGGGTGGTGCCAGGACCCCTAGGGGTGCCTGGTACGGACGTGGTGGTCGTGGTTACTGAGACCACCAAGCGCCGACCTGTATAGGTCATGAGTGTTTGTTGGGGTCAGGCTGGTTAGCAGGTTTTGTCCCCGTCCTCTCTCTCCTCGCCTTTCATGGTGCGGGGGTGGTCGGTGTAGGCCACTGGCTAGGTACGATCACCCTCGGGGCCGCCATGAGTGGATTAACGAGATTCCCTCTGCTTCTGATTTGACTGCGAGTGGTCTTCTCGATCGTCCTGGTGGAATCACCTCTTGTCTCCAGGGCCACTACAAGCTCCGTAAGCTTCTCTAACGCTGCAAGCAGCCTATCCTCTCCGTTAGTTGATCTTCCCGGCCTCATTGCCGTTACTTCCGCAATCCCGGGCTCGTGCACTTCAGCGATGCAGTATGCGATGAAGCTGAGCTTTGTAACATCCTGTTAAGTAATGAGAATGTACGTACGGGTGATTTTCGGTACTTAACAAAAATTTTGCGTGTTCTGTAAAAATATATACATATATTTCTTCAAATAAATAAAACAGACAATACATAAAAACTTGAACGAAAATAATTAAACAATATAAAGTAATACTCTGAAAATAAATAAATAAAAGTCAACTTGTAAAAGAAATCAAATTAAACGCACTCGTTGGCTCCGACCTCTTTGGAGCTTGATGTTAGATGTAGCGGTGAACAGTAGACAAGGTAATGGCTGGTTGGTCTATTGCAACATGTATGATATGACTAACGGTTCCTTTTTTGACGCAATGGGGTGAATGCAGCTGGATGAAGGACTATTGATTACCGGAATAATTGAGTGACACTATCAGGAACTATGCTGACTGATAAAATATGGAAAAATTTGGCGAGAAAGCAGATGTGTGTTGCACTAGTGAATTTTTCCCGGGAATACTGGTAATGCAAATCGATAATTGGATTAAGTGCGCCGAAAAAGTGTGTAATTCAATTATCGATTCGCAAATTATTAGCGGCAAATAAAAATTGTGCAATAGTGTCAGGTTACAATTTACCCTGCAGTAGACAATTGTGTAGCTGTAGCTACAATCCGTTTACTCGGTCGCTGCCAAAGCTGATAGCATGCGGATCGGAAGTACCTTCAACCAAATAGTTCTCAGTAGGTCTTGCTCTACCATCGAACCACCCAACTGCTGAAGCGATCGTAAAAAATGAGAAGGACGCCTGCCTCCAAGCCGCTGATCCTCTAGCAGTCTTCTTATTCTTGTATTATCAGATTCCTCAACCCCATTCATAAACCTGGCCTTCATGTTTCATAGGGAGTCTCATCTGGAGGTTGCCTAACTAAGTCTATTACTTCCCTCACAGCCGTACTGTCCAACTGAGATACCACATACCTAAACCTATTAACGGAACATACAATATGGTAGAGGTTGAAAATCGTCTCACATTGTAGAAAGAAAACCTCAGGGTCGTTCTTCGAAAAAAGAGGAAGACGGGACTTAACAGTAGCTGCTGAGGCCGCCTCTTTTGGCTGGGGAATAAGCGCCGCTGACCTGCCTTCTTCTTGGTTATCGAGTGATAGTAAATTGTGAACTACTTCATGAGCCATAATAAATATGTAAATTGTACTCACCAATGTAGAGGACGATCACGTCGGGGTTTTATTGAAGATGAAAAAAAAGATAAACAAGAAATGAACAAATTGCACAAAAAACAAAACAAAAAACTATTTATTGAAATACGCTAGGAAACAAATCCAGATCGCAAATCCAAAACGTAAGTCCGTATACAAATTCCAGGTCGATGACAATTTGGCGACAACAATAACATATTTTTAAAAACAAACAAATTTACAAACCAAAAGATTAAATTTATTTGTTAAATAGTTCTAAAGAGGCCATTAAATTTTAATTTTTAAGCAACCATCACAAGAAATTTTCATATGTTGAAATAGTACTTCTACTCATATCTATTGTAGTACTTTAATTTAATTAAAGAAACATTCATTTGTTTATTATGTTGATTGTTCCCATTATTGAGGCGGGAGGGTTATCTCGACTACATCTGCTCGGTAACTCCTCGGTAAACCCGAACTGTTTCGTGGAAATCGGTAGGGCGTGATCGGAATACCTTGCTGTTTACTCACGCCGGCCGCCTTCTTGGAGTTGCTTATCTGAAGTAATACCAATTTTCCTTTAAAAAGGACCCGTTAGAGTGGCCCCGTTCTACACTACCGTACTCGTAGTACCTGTGGATGGTTTGTTATCCCTTTTTAGCAAACTAGTTAGGCTAATTAGGAAAACTGTTATATAGTGGAGGAACGAACGTTGATGGTGAGGTGGCGTAATTTTAGAGCAACCGTGAGCTGCGGTGGTTTGTGTTCTTGCGCAGTTTGTCACGGCCTGCGCCACGCAGGTGAAGTGAAAATGGAAGAATAATTAAGTGAGACTGTTAGGAGCAGATAAATTTTATACAATACATTACATCCTGACAATTCAAAAGTCAAATTGAAAAATCTTGTGCGATGCGCGCAACACACAACTTTCACTTACCAACTTATTTATATTAGAAATTGACGTGTTATTTTAATTGCCACTTCTCAAATGAACAGAACGGCTTTAATGATGAACAATGGTCTGTCATTGAAGGCGTACTCCGCATGCGTGGGCTCAACGAGTTTTATGAGTTGACTGAATATTTTTCTTTTTTTTTCCTTTTATGTTTATGTAACGAGAGCCAGTTAATTTCTCCATATAAACAAAAACAAAGATACTTTATAGGAAGCAAACAAACAAAAAAGGCCACGACCCCCCCCAAAAAAAAGCCCCCTCAGAACATTTTAATTAGTAAAAGGCCCTTCCAAATGTTAACAAATATATATATATTGAGGAAGAATAAAACTTAAAAATAACATTAAACCCATAAAATTATAATATAACTTAATTATGAAAGTAAAGAAAAAAAGTAAATTAAATAAACTTAAATTTCTAGGAATTAAAATTAAAAAAGGATAAGCAAACTTAAAAAAATCTTATGTTATATATAAAGGGAGAATAAATAAAAAACTGTTCATCAATGAGAGAAAAAATGGTGAGGTTCTTCTATCCTTGTAGACTCAGATGGTGAAAGTATATATATATATAAGGTACCTTATATCAGTATGTAGCTAAAAATCCGCCTTCTTTATATATCATCAACTGTCATCATGAGATGCATCGAAATAATAGTATTTTCCAGGCTATGGTGTTATAGTTGAGATGAGGTGGGTGAGGGAACGGTTGGTAACAGTGGTGAGTCGTTCCCCGAGCAGCTACCAAAACACTAATGACACCGGCCTATCGCCGTGTTCGTCGTTCACTTGTTTTTTATTTACAGCTGATATAAATGTCATATGATTCTTGTAACCATACTTAAAAAATAAAAATATGATATTTACAATTTAATTTACATCACACATAAGTAAAAAACGTCTTAACCTACAAAAAACTATACATAAAGAAGATAAAGATAATACAAATTAAACAAGAAAAAATACAACCAATAACAAATAAAAGGGCCTGGTTCAAACGGTGGAAAAATGACATAAGAGAAAAAAAATAATAATACACTAGGGCTTTAACAAGTATTTTGATCTAAAAAGCACTAGGATATCATTTGCAAACACAATGATCTCAGCTTCATCCGTTATCTTAAATATGTCGTCCAATATAATGTTCCAGAGAAGGGGAGAGCAGCATGAACCCTGCGGTGTGCCTCTACTTTGCCACTTGCTGGAAACTCTGTCCCCTACCTGGATGTGGCTTTTCCTCTCTGATAAATAATTTTTTATTAGCAAGTAAATGTTTTGTGGACAAGATCTATCGTGCAATGCTTTTAGAATCGAAGGCCACCAAGCGTGGTCGAATGCAGCTTTTATATCTAATGATACATCAAGTACATTCAGCTTCGTTTGGAACGAATTTTCAACGAAATTCACTAGTTTATGTAATGCCCCTATTGTGCTTTTTTTGCGGAATAAAACCAAATTGATTAACGTTGAGTGGGAAGTTTTTAGATAGGTACAATGACAGACGAGAGGTGATAAGTTTTTCCATAATTTTACCAGCAACGGCGATGAGGGATATCGGCCTGAACTGCTTACCATCGGATCCTTTAGGGATAGGAACTATTTTAGAAACTTTCCATGGTTTTGGAAAAACGCCAGTAGTAAAGCAATGTTTATATAACTTTGAGACAAATTTCGGAAGAGCGCTGAAAGTTTGTTTCATGATTATCGGTGTGATCCCATCAATTCCAGGTGATTTTTTATCATTTAGATTATTTATAGCCTCTTCGATTTCCAAATCAGTCAACGGATCGTCTAACACAGTTTCGGGAATTGAATTAGCTATAAATCTAACGTTTTCGTGATGTTCGGTCTCATTATCTCGATCGTCATTTGGAAGAAATTTATCGATTAAATAATTAAGGGTATCTTGTAAATCAGTTGTATGAGAACCATCTGCTTTTTCTACTGTTTTTAATATTGCTGCTAATCTTAATTTATCGGTAGCTTATTTGTAAGGAAACGACCATGGTTTATCTTTACCAATGCTACTACAAAATTCTTTCCAAGAATTTAATTTATTTAGTTTTATTGTCTTCTTATACAAAAGCCTTTGTTGAACATATGCGTTTCGCCTGATATCTCTTAAGCTGCCGTCATTGGTTGTATTTTGATAAACCCTTCTAAGCTTCTTAGTTTGTTTCCTTAGTTGGGTTAGTTCATCAGACCACCATGGCACAATTCTTTGCTTTTTTGTTGGTGATTTTTTACAAAACAGTTTGTTACACGTCTTGCGTAGGCAACTGTTAAACTTAGCAACAGTCTCTTCAATGCCTGTGGTTTCTAGTGAAATGATCATAAATTCTTCGATTGTAATTTCATCCCCATTCCCATGATTAAATTGTAATTTAATTTGTTTATATAACGTTTCTCTGAATTTTTCCCAGTTACCTTTTGTGGTGGAATATTTTATTTCAGATTGCTGGGGTGAAGAAATATCTATATGAATATTGTATCTAATCGTTTTGCGGTCCGATAAATTTTCATCATCCATAATGAACCAGTTTTGGACAAGGCGGATCATGGATTGATTGCAGAGAGTTAAATCGATGTTGCTCTCTCCCATAGGTGACGAGAACGTGGGCAGGTTTTGATTTTTGTTCATAATGAATAACTTACAGCTGTTTATCAACGATTCTAGAATTTCCCCGCGTCTGTTTGTTAGTTTATCAAACCACAGTTTAGACCTACAATTCGAATCGATAGCCACTAAAATATTTTTATCTTTAAATCTTTCTAAGACCTTTTCAATTTTCTCGAATTGTGTCTCGACTTCTAAATTTATATCAAAGTATGCGCTGGCTAGTATATATTCGATTTCATTCCATATGAGCTGCACTACGACCATGTCTTCAAATGATAAATCGTCTATTAATAACGGTTTTAATTCATCGTTTATAATTATTATACACGCTCTAGGGTTCGCAGTACCCCCTTGGAATACTCGATAGCTCAACGGGAAGCCACATGTTTTATTTAACCTAGTATACGGTTCTTGTGATAAAATAATATCTAATTTGTAACGATATATTGTGTGTAGCCAGACCTTAATTTGTGCTAACTTTAATTTGTTATCAGAACACATGTTTTATTGAAGTAATTTGAATACGTAACCTTTCTGTTGATATTGAACTTGCTATCTAAGGCAATACAAGTGTTATTGGCTAAAAAATAAAACATTACATTGCCATGATAACACATATTCAATATGTACAATATGGTTTGGTTCATTCTATTATAACCGTACAGTTTGTTAGTCATAGTCAGTATTTGTAATTATTCTGTCTATGGCCGCCTTAAAAGAAGGGCAATTTTTAGACATAGATGAATGATTAGGATCTACTTGCCTTTTGTTGTTGACTCTACTGTTGTAGCTATTCAGTATTGACAGTTGATGCATTGATTCAGTATTGATAGTTGATGCATTTGCGGAGCTCAGACCTACACTCGCGGAGGCTGTGAGGCTCGGCGAAGAGTGGACAGGTGGGCTGCTGGGCTTTGCAGAACTTCTTGACGTGGCCCAGCCTGGAGCAGACGAAGCACCTCGGTGCCGAGTGGTAGTCCTCCACGGGGCAGGTCACCAGGTCCAAGAAGGCTCGCCCTCCCAGCATCTTCCTCGCTGCGGAGGTTATCTCCACCACTGCGTGTCTCCAAACTCTAACCGGCGCTCCTCCTCCCGTTTTCTTCATCTTGTTAGATATTATAGTTCTTAACCTTATATCTCCGTCTTTCAATCGATTTTGTTCAATTATTGCAGGAATAATATCCTCTTTTTCTAGTTCTTCCGGAATATGTTTGATAATTACTGTAGGCTGTTTTTTCTTGATCGGTTTTATCCTTAAACTAGTTCCTAATTTGCTGCCGATTTCTTCAGTTATCAGTTTGAGATCGACTTCAGATTCAGATCCTATTATCAGACCTCCACTTTTTGTCTCCCTTAAGGTTTTTATCCCAACCTTCAGTTTTCTAGGGTTGATCGCTTTTTTAAAAAGAGTCTTAGTATCCTCTGAACTGTCGGAATTATTTTTTTCGATTATAGCTTTATGTTCTTTAAGCTGAATAATTTTATTACCTGCGATTTGCGAATAGGATGGGCTAGTAGATGGTGAGGTTAGCTTCGATAATTTCTCAACTTCTTTCTCTAGCCGTTCGTTGTCTCGGCGAAGATGACCAAATATTAATCTCAAGGTGTCAATCCTCCGAAATATGCCTTCTTTAACAGCATCCTTTAGCTTGAGCTGTGTTAAATCAGTAAAAAACTAAACTGCTTCTGAAAAGTCTCCTTCGTCCGACGCCATGACAGATCGAATCTTTAATTTAATAACAGCTTTGTTATTGTTAAAACATCGATACTACATCATTCTTGTTTTTGCCCAAATCATCGATGATAAAAACAGCGGGGTTATTGTTAAAACTAATTTGTTTTTTTCCAAAACATCGATGTCAAAACATATTTGTTCTGTTCAAAAAATCTATGTTAAAACATATTTGTTTTTGTCCGAAACATCGATGTTATAAACATCTTTGATATAGCTAAAACATCGATGTTAAAACATATTTGTTTTTGTCCGAAACCTTGATGTTATAAACATTTTTGAAATAGCTAAAACATCGATGTTAAAAACATCATCCTTATAGTTAAAACATCGATGTTATGAGCATATACATTTTAGTTTTATTTCTAAAACATTGATGTTAAAACGTAATTGTTTTTATCAAAAACATCGATGTTAAAACATATTTGATTTTGTCCAAAACATCGATGGTAATAACAGAGGGGTTACTGTCAAAACATCAATGTTTTCCATTGATATTGAACAAAGTATACTTGTTTTTTTCCAAAACATCAATGTTAAAAACAACTTTGTTTTGTCCAAATCATCGATGATACAAAACAGCCGGGTTAATGTTAAAACTAATTTGTTTTTTTCCAAAACATCGATGTTAAAAATATTTGTTTTTGTCCAAAACATCGATGTTAAAACAAATTTGTATTTGTCCAAACATCGATGTTAAAATATTTGTTTTTGACCGAAACATCGATCTTAAAACAACTTTTTATTGTTAAAACAGGTTTGTTTTTTCCAAAACATCGATGTTAAAAACAACTTTGTTATTGACAAAACAGCAATGTTAAAATATACTTGTTTTTGTCTAAAACATCGATGTTATAAACCTCTTTGATATAGCTAAAACATCGATGTTAATAACATCTTTCTAATGTTAAAACATTAATGTTAAAAACATCTTTGATATAGCTAAAACATCGATGTTAAAACGAACTTTGTTATTTTCAAAACAACGATGTTAAAATATATTTGTTTTTGTCAGAAAAATCGATGTTAAAACATACTTGTTTTTGTCCAAAACATCGATGTTAAAACATACTTGTTTTTTCCCAAAACATCGATGTTAAAAACAACTTTGTTTCGTTAAAAACATCGATGTTAATAACAGCTTTGTTATTGTTAAAACATCGATGTTACATCATTCTTGTTTTTGCCCAAATCATCGATGATAAAAACAGCCGGGTTATTATAAAAACTAATTTGTTTTTTTCCAAAACATCGATGTCAAAACATATTTGTTCTGTCCAAAACATCGATGTTAAAACTAATTTGTTTTTTTCCAAAACATCGATGTTAAAAATATTTGTTTTTGTCCAAAACATCGATGTTAAAACAAATTTGTATTTGTCCAAACATCGATGTTAAAATATTTGTTTTTGACCGAAACATCGATGTTAAAACAACTTTTTATTGTTAAAACAGGTTTGTTTTTTCCAAAACATCGATGTTAAAAACAACTTTGTTATTGACAAAACAGCAATGTTAAAATATACTTGTTTTTGTCTAAAACATCGATGTTATAAACCTCTTTGATATAGCTAAAACATCGATGTTAATAACATCTTTCTAATGTTAAAACATTAATGTTAAAAACATCTTTGATATAGCTAAAACATCGATGTTAAAACGAACTTTGTTATTTTCAAAACAACGATGTTAAAATATATTTGTTTTTGTCAGAAAAATCGATGTTAAAACATACTTGTTTTTGTCCAAAACATCGATGTTAAAACATACTTGTTTTTTCCCAAAACATCGATGTTAAAAACAACTTTGTTTCGTTAAAAACATCGATGTTAATAACAGCTTTGTTATTGTTAAAACATCGATGTTACATCATTCTTGTTTTTGCCCAAATCATCGATGATAAAAACAGCCGGGTTATTATAAAAACTAATTTGTTTTTTTCCAAAACATCGATGTCAAAACATATTTGTTCTGTCCAAAACATCGATGTTAAAACTAATTTGTTTTTTTCCAAAACATCGATGTTATAAACATCTTTGATATAGCTAAAACATCGATGTTAAAAACTTCATTGTTATAGTTAAAACATCGATGTTATTAGCATATACATTGTAGTTTTATTTCTAAAACATCGATGTTAAAAACAACTTTGTTATGGACAAAACAGCAATGTTAAAATATACTTGTTTTTGTCTAAAACATCGATGTTATAACAAATTTGTTTTTGTCCAAAACATCGATCTTATAAACATCTTTGATATAGCTAAAACATAGATGTTAAAAACTTCATTGTTATAGTTAAAACATCGATGTTATGGGCATATACATTGTAGCTTTATTTCTAAAACATTGTTAAATATTTGTTTTTGTATTGTTTTTATCAAAAACATCGATTTGATTTGATCCAAAACATCAATGTTAAAATATACTTGTTTTTGTGTCTAAAACATCGATGTTAAAACCAACTTTGTTATTTTCAAAACATTGATGTTAAAACATCTTTGTTTTTGTCCAAAACATCGATGATAAAACATACTTATTTTTGTCCAAAACATCGATGTTAAAAACAACTCGGTTATTGTTGAAGCAGAAAAAGAAAAAATGAAAAAAAAAAAAATAATGTCAACTACTAAAAACATCGATGTTAACATCGATGTCGCATCCCTATTATGGACCACGATGTTAATGAGGGGTTTTTGACAGGTCTAGCCGGCCAAAAATATTTTATCACCTTATTCTATTAATTTTAGGCAGCTGATTTTGAAAACAATATTCTAAAAAATCTAGCACCTTTAGTTTTTGTTTAAATATGGTATTAATCGTCCAAATAATAATCAATCCTATCAACTTGGTCTGGTTGGTGGAAGCTGTTAGAAACTTAAACCAAACTTAAGGTTTCTTACAGCTTTTAATCAACATTTATATCGACAAGTTTCTATATTTAATAAAATAAATATAGTTCATATAAATATAAAATAAAAATGTATACATCTTATGTGCGATATACAATCAAATGTTGGGCAAACTATAACACACTTCTTAATTCTTAATTAATCATCTGATGATTCACAGCTTTCATCACTCTCCGATTCCAGAAGTCTCGGGCGAGCTATTTGATTGGATGGCTCAGCGGAAAGAAGTAGGGCTAACGTCTTCCTTGAAAATGGCTTGCTTATTTTCTTCGGTACTGGCCTCATACCAGATAGAAGCGGATCGGAACTTAGAAGCAATCTATTCAAGGTATCTATATTACAAGATTCTCTCGAAAATTTTCGAGCCAAGTTTGTTCGGTATAGCCTGAAATGCTTGTTCCGAGCCTCTGCAGCTTCTTCAGAAAGCTGTCCAATTGGAAGGAGTGCACTTTATATTATTTCCGCACCATGTATTAAAATTTTATGAACAGTAGGAGTCATAGGGTGCCATGAATACAACTCCACATATAATTTGGCCGTTTCCATCGTCCAAATTTCATGGTATCCAAGCTATGTCCACTTGAAATGGCCTCTAAAATCACCTTAAAACGAAAAATTAAATTTATAGCTATGCCTATGATTTCTGCGGCAAGGTGTGGATCAGCAAAGAACCTCCGACTGGTCTTTCCATATCCAGGTTTGGGAACGTCCACAATTAAACCCATTTTGAGCCTGAAATCTTCCTGGATTCTCTTTTTCTCCTCTTTTACCAAGTCTTTCTACTCCTCAAACTGGATTCGCCATCTCCTAACAGCAGCTTGTACGCTAGATGCAGTATTCTTTCAAATAGCCTTCGTCCGTGGAGTATGGATAGTCCAAACCTGAGTGTTTCCTCTCTTATCTCTTTAGGTTGGTCTAGATTGTTGAAATCCTTTGAGGTAGCTCCGCATATGAAGCATCGCAACGTTGATTTTGTATCACTTGCAGCATTGCAAACTTTGACATCTACCAGGGTTAATAACATTTTATGTTTTATATAAAATGGATTATCATTTACAACTACATTTGTTCCCTCCAACGAGTTGCATAAATAGTCAACCATCATCATTGGCGCAACAACCCGTCACCGAGTCTGGGCCTCCTCCAAAAGCTTTCGCCAGTTAGTTCGATCTCTTGCGGCAGCTCTCCAGTTTCGGGTACCCAGAAGAACCCGTGCATCCGACCCACCTTACATTAGATCGTCCCACTCTCATCTTGCCATGTAGCCCTCCGTTCAGTATCTTCTTTGGAATTTCGCTGTCCTCCATCCTAACCACGTGTCCTGCTCATCGAAGTCTCCCGAGCTTGATGAATTTAACCACATCGTTGTCACTATACAGCTCTAAGAGCTCCGAATTCTTTCTTCTTTTCCACATGTCTCCCTCTCGTTCCATGGCAAAATTAAAAAGAAGGCATGCAAGGGCATCTCCCTGTCTCACCCCGCAGTTGGTCACAATAGGACCAGAGAAGTCGGATCCAATGAGAACCACACTGTTCGAGCCCAGCATAGTCATCCGCAGCAGACGAATCAACTTTTGGGACTCGTTCATTTCCTCTAATGCCTGGTATAGCTCCGGTCGGTTCACACTGTAATACGCTGACTTGAAGTCAAGGAAAAGGTGATGTGTGCCTATTTTATACTCCTTAGCTTTTTCCAATAGGCATCTCAAGGAGAAAATTTGGTCTATCGATGACCTACCCCTCCTGAACCCAGCCTGGTATCCACTCATTTCCCTTTCCGCATGTGGGGCTAGTCTCTCAAAAAGGATGCTTAATAAAATTTTGTAGGCAGTCGGCAGAAGAACAATGCCTCGATAATTTTCACACAGCATCCGATCGCCTTTTTTGTGAAGTGGACAAATAACTCCTCTTTTCCAAACATCAGGCATCCTTTCTTCTTCCCATTCTGTGAGGATGAGATTGTGAAGCTCCTTTGTGAGTCTTTCGCCTCCGTATCGTAGCATCTCGGCCTGGATGCCAACTAGTCCTGGAGCCTTGTTGTTCTTTAGTTTCATAACGGCCATCTCGACTTCTTCCTCGTCCGGTGGCTCCGAATCATTTGAGAGATCTGCCCTCGAGTAGGCGTTAGCCCTCTCTTCTACGTCTTCTGTATAAAGGGTACACTCGAAATGCTTCCTTCATCTCTCCAGGATGTCTTGTTTTTCCGTTAGCAGATTGCCCTCTTCATCCTTGCATGAAGTGACCCTAGGTTGGAATACAGATCTCCCTTCCTTAACTTTTTGAAAGAAGAGCCGACTTTCATGTCCTATGGCTCTCGAAGTCTTCCATTCTTTTATTCTCCCATATTCTTTTTTTCTTTCGATGGAAGTTCTTTTCTTCTTTCCTTCTAAGTCTGTATTCTTCTTGGGATCTCCTTGTGTGACGCTGGATCATCTTCCGGTAGGCTTCATTCTTCCTGGTTGTGAGAGCTAGCATTCGTTGTCAAACCACGTGGATCTCTTGCTTCTTGGTTGAGTGTCTCCTCCGCTGCATGTTTGAGGGCTTCGGCTATACCTGTCCAGTGTTCCTCTAATGAGTCGTCTCTGCTTCTCAACTCTTCCGCCAGTTTAGTCTCCAAACATTGTTGGTAAGCTGCATTTTGCTCAACGTTCTTCAGTTTTGAGACATCGTATTTCTGTGGTATTGGGCATGTCGTTCTTCTTTTCGTTGATATCCTTGAACGGATCGTAGCGATGCTCAAGAAGTGATCTGAATCTACGTTGGCTCCCCTGTAGACTCTTACACCAATAAGATTTGATCTATGGCGTGTGGTTATCAGGTTATCAGCGTTTGGTTTGTGACGGTTTGATTTGGTGATCTCCAGGTAGCTTTATGAATTCTTTTCGCTGGAAACAATGTGCTACCGACGACTAGGCCATGTACTGCTGAAAAATCGATGAGCCTCTGACCATTCCCATTTTTGTTTTTCATGCAAGCTGAATGCTCCTATTGTTGGACGGAAGGCATTTTCCTGGCCAACTTGGGCATTGAAGTCTCCCAAGACAATCTTGATGTCACTTTCGGAGCAACTTCTGAAGGTTTCTCTATAAAACATGTCCTTGTCTTCGTCAGGTGCAACTTCTGTTGGGGCATGGCAGTTGATGAGAGAATAGAAAGAATTTTCCCTTGATACGCAGGTAACATAATGGGGGGGAGATAGGTGTGAACTTCAAGACCAGCTGACGTGCTCTTCCTCTGACCACAAATCCAGTGCCAAACGTGTGTTGCTTCTCATGGCAGCTGTAATAAGGATATGGTGTCTCTTAACATAAATAGTCAACATACGAAATTTCTTCGTTGGTAATGTCGGCAGACTCCTTTACGAACCTTATCCATATGGGTCGACATAATCTAGGTGAGGAATGCGTCGGATTTTGCCAAATAATTTTTTCGTTCGTCTGAGAAACCAGTCTTTATTTACAAGGTAATTTTCCAAAAATTCTAATTTCTGGTCGAAACTGGTCAATTGGTGGCTAATCATCAGGTCAAATAGGTCTCGCCTCATGAGAATTCTCATCCGAGATTGCCCTAAAATAGCATTTGCCCTTAAGTAATGAAAATACTATAATGTATATATACAATTTTTTAAGAATTTCTTTTTAAAAACTTTGCTTCTTTATTTAGATTTGCAGGAGAAAAAAATCAATATTTTCCAGAGTAGCGGTTATTGATTTAATATTTCTTTACTACGTTATTTGGACAACCAATCATGTTAAAAAAGTTATCGGGACTCATCGGGAAGTTTAACTAAATCATAATGTTGAAATTCACAGTAACAAGCAGCAAAAAATAAAGAGCATGTTTCGTATTTATTTTTAGTGCCTTATTCTATATCTTAATTAATAATATTTTGCTATAACATAGATACATACCTGTTCTTTCACAATCCATAATGAGATGGTCTAAAAAAAATCTGATCGCTTACAAGTAGCACTTAACTATGCACTCACAAAGTTACTTTTGATGCGAAACAAAACAAAAGAAGTTTAACAGACCAGTTTAAACTGTTTTTTCTCTAATCCTTTCAACTAGAGAAGCGATATATGACTTTGACTTGAATCCCCAACTATTCTAATTGAACATTCAATAGGTTTTTCCCACCTCCGCTGCATTTTGTGAAACTGATTTTTGGCCAGCTAGACCTGTCAAATACCCCTATGTGCGCTGGCGTGAACCTGTTAAACATGACGTGTTTGATAAATCAAATAAAATACATACATCTATGAACTCTATTCACAGAGTGTTCGAAGAAAAAGAAAAGTGAGGCTTTCGATTCATAAAAAAAATAATAGATAAACTTCATTCACATAGTCACAAAAAAAAAAAAAAATAAAATAACCTGTACCACTACAACCCATGAAGGGTCTTGGGTTCAGTACTATGTAAGGAAGAGCACTGTTTCTTGGTCAGCGGTCGTGCAAGGAGGTGATTTGACCGTGTTCACGCTCAACCTCCAGGTTTTTTTCCCCTTAATTTTTCAATTAAGGGTACCCCCACTTTATAGAGGCTGGGTTTGCCCAAGGAGGGTCTCTCGGCCCACGAGATGAACTGTGGCGAATAATAAAGATATCATGAGCCATGTCAGATTCGAACTCGGGACCTTGAGCATAGCAATCCACTGCCTTACCAGTGGGCTACTCCGCTCCGCACATAGTCACATGTCGTTAGGAAATTATAGAGAAGGAAAAGTATAGAGAATTTGAAAATGCTTTAAGAAATAACAAACAAGGAATGTTAAGAAAATTAAATGTTATCCTCATTAGCATTGAGAACCAATCTTTACTTAAATATATTTTAGTTTACAAACTTTAGTTCCATAAAATACGAGTATTTATGAATGCAGTATAAAATCATTTTAAAGGGAGGAACAGTAATCCTTTTGGTTCCCAGAAAGGCATATTAGACAAAAGTTTTGATATACATATTACGAGACATAAATACATACACTTTCTATCGATTCACCTTCATGATATCAGTAAAAAAACAAGGAAGCAGTAAAAAAGAAAAACGACTTTTATAATTATTGAGGCCCCTTAAAAAAAGGAAAAAATAACCAATGGTGAATCGAAAAGTAATGAGAACTTTAAAGTTTTGAAATACAAATTGATACTCTATAACTTATGGAGACAAACATAAAAAAATGTGGAAAAATGAGTTAAGTTTACGATTTGCGTTTACATATTTATCAAAAAAGGTCTATTTCTAAATTAAGTAAGTTCGTAAATGAAAGTTGTTTTGCAGGCATCGCACAATTTTTTTTTTTTTTTTTTTTTTTTTTTTTTTTTTTTTTACAGAGGGTAATGCTAATTATTATATAAAGTTAAGTAGGAAAAAATGTGCACAAAGAAAAATTAAACCAAAAAACTATAAGAAGAATAAATAAGATATGACAATATGTAATCAATTTATCTGGTTAAATACAATGCTGCTATTGGGAACTTAACAAGTAAAAACTGTTGTTTAATATAGACATTTATTAAGCTAATTACATCATAATAATAACATGAAGTAATGTAATTTTAAATTTAAAATAATAAAACATAATAGTGAAGCTGAATTAACCACCGAATGTTATCATGAATTAATTAGTGGCATTTCTAACAGCTCCACAAAATATGAATTATCGTTTTTTCCAAGTGAATTTCCTTCTTGCACCAGCTTGGCCAGGCTTTTTTCTTTCTGGCCGTCGGTAATCTCTCTGCAAGAGTCCAGCTAAAACAAACAAATAAATAAATCTTTATCTTCTAATAAAATAGTTTAAAAAATAAATAAATCGTAAATCAAATTTTAACTTTTTAACGTGATATTATAAACAGTCTTGATAAAAAAAAAAACAATTTTGCCAAAAGTTGAATAAGTGAAATTAGAGCCATACTTGTAAAAAAATTGAAAGGTACAAAGTATTATGTTTATTTTTTACTTTCACAAATAAATGTAATATAAAGTAAGGGAATACAGAAATCATGAAAAATTGACTGAGGGTTTTCAACAAGAACACGAGTTTATTGTTCAGGTTACCTCAGATAATCTACATTTTATAGGCAAAATTTTAATTGCTATTGTTTGTTAATTACCTACAAAAATTAAATCTGTTAAAATGTATAAACTTTTGCAAATTGGTAGTGAAACCATTTCTTTAAAAATCTTCTCACAAACTTTAACAACCGTTTATATATATCAATACATGTATAACAATCGACTTAACTTTATGTAACATCAAAGCCCCAAAACTGATACGGGAATGGAAAATAACCAATGACACAAACTTTTCGGACCACAGATCGATTTGTTACCAATTAACCTTCCATCCTTACTTACAACCTCAAAACACCAATAATCTGTTTCAGAAACGCTACATAACTAAAACCGCAGACTGAGAAAAATTTGACCAAAACTTATTTCTACAACTAAAACAGCAATTCACTATTATCGAACCAATACAAATATGTGGCGACATAGAGAAACGATAATAACTTCTTTGGTTAATTTCCCGCCAATTACTCCGATTGGGGAGGTAATCAAATTAGTAAGTAGTAAATGGTGAGACAAGTAGCGGACCCCAGCAATTTTCCTCTCACACCATACTCATACTCCTTCGTCCATAAAGAAATACGTTGCCGGTGGAAGGTTACAGTAAGTCGCTAACTTAAGAGTTTCCACGAGTCTTCGTAAGTAGCCTTTTATATTATAGGCGGGCGCAAGCGACGGTGCTGCTTCTTTACAAGAACTAGAGAAACGGGGATAGAAGCCGGGCCATTACCTGGGATTCATAGGGTTTTTGGGTGTTTTTAATTTATTTATCCATAATTAAAACCTGATTGAGCAAAAAATTATTTGAAAAATGTCTAATAGGTATTGCTCGGTCCCTCAGTGTTCAATTAGAAAATCAAAAGGCGTGCCATTCCATTTATTTCCAAAAAATAAAAAGCTTCTTAAAGAGTGGATTGTAAAATTAAGAATAGATAACCCAACCTAATCAAGGATAGCCTGCCCTTCAATTAATGGTCTTTTAAAATTACTAATTATCACATCAACTATGTCTATCCCCGTTCCTTCCGACATTTTGCAAAACTACTAGCGCACCCTATAGTCGATTGCGCGAGTGTTAATTTCACTCTTGTTTACTGTGTTGTTTAGAATGTTTTTAATAGTTAGTTAATGTGGTAATTACAGCTCTAGAACTATAAGAACATGATAATTGGAGTAGAAATCACTCAAAGTTGAATAGTGTGCAAACATTGTTAGCGTAAAAGAACAAACTAGTGTATACAATGTTTCATCTAACCGATTACAAAACGATGCAAATGAGAGTGAAAAAGTGTGATAAAACAATGTTAGGTAGTGTTAGTCTCAAACTTTATATCTCTTGAGGTTAGCTTGGGGGATGGGAGACTGCAATATTCTTCTAATTAAGATGTTTGTGATATAATATTGTATATTTATTAAATATTTCTTAATATTCTTCAATATATTCTTGGATGGATAGTTCCAACCTTCTTCATGAGAAGGAGGTGTAAATGTTAGATATGTGTAAATTAGTAACCTACTTATTTCAAAAAAGTTGTGTATCGGAAAAGTGAAAAATTAAAGCTTCAGTTTCCTTAAAAATAAGATTAAATTTATTTTCGACAACTTCATATTCTTATATGAATAATTAAAAACTGATTGTTTACTTTATAATGTTATTACTTTTGTATTAGCATATTAATTATTGAAAAATCTTAGTGGATGTTCATGTGTTTTGACATTTTATAAAGAATTGGTTTATTAGTGTGTATTATGATTCTGTTATTTATTTTTCATTTTCATATAATAATGAATAAAAGTTGTCTTTCAATTAATTCTGTTCTTTTTACATTTCTCAAACCACTCTTCCAAAAACTTGTTATACCAAACTTATCTAATTTCAGCAAATTCCATGAAAGCCTTTTATGTAACATAGGCATAGATAAATAAATAAACTTTAAAAATGTTAAATTGGTATTATTAAAATTATATTTAATTTTCTCAAATTGGATTCAGTCTATAATTCATATCAAGATTTTGTTTTGTCAGAAGAGTAGAAATGGAAAAATTCAAAAGCAACTACATCAAAATGTTTGTGATTAAAGTTGTACACTTAAGTAATACTATCAATATACTAAATAAGTATGCATTAATTGAAAATAATACATCTTTTGTTTTGATTTTGCTTATATGAAGAAATTATCTGTCTCTAATTGTGCCTAGTAATAAGTATGGTTAAATATGAAAATATTTGATAAATATATAAAGGAAAAAAAAAATAATTCACCAAGATTAAAATTTTTATTTTCCTTAAAAAGTGCAATAATAGATCACCGCCTTTGTTGTTTATACCTCATATAAATAAAGTAAAAATTCCAAAAAGTCGTTTTGTTCTTAATAAACGGTTCTTTTTAATGAGTATGTCCTCATTTCTGTTTTCCCTGTCCTGATATTTGTTTTCTGTTTTTATTTCTGTTATTAAATAGTTAAGGAGAAGCTAAAGGTAGCTAATCACCTACCTTAGTACTAAGGAAGGAAAACAGATCAAATTTATAGGAACACCTTAGGATCTAAAGCTTCTTTAAGATAGGAAAGCTAAAAGGAACGTTTACAAAATGAAAATTGTGTTAAGGTTAGCTAAAAGTGTGCAATTTAAGGAAGCCTTTAGTAAGACGTTCCTCAGGAACGTTCATAAATACGGCCCTAAATATTATTCATTTACTAAATCACTAACAATCGGCACACCCCAAGGATCCAACATATCACCTACTTTATGGAATGTTCTAATTTACACATTTTCAACTTACCATTACCTGATAACGTTCACCTTTAACTAACGCCGACGACATATTAGTGATGACAATCAGTTGAATATTTTCTGAAATGGAATAAACAAACCATACGCTGACAATTCTAGACAAATGGGCTAAGACAAACAAACTAGACTTTAGTGTACAAAAATCGAATTACATTGTTTTATCTAAAAATCGTCGATTTCCCGATCTAAACATTCAAATGAACAACACAAAAGTGGAACCTCAAATACTTAGGACTCAAATTTGACAAAAAATTGAACTGGAAAAATCACATTAACGATACAATAAACAAGAAACTATAAACAATCAACACACTGCTAAACTAAATGGGGACTAGGATCTCAGATCTTAAAATTAATCTATGAAGGTGCCTTACTACCCAAACTTTTATATGCAATTCCTGTTTGAGAACCAGACCGTAAATCTTACAAAATTAAGAAGAATATAGAGAGTTATAGGCATAAGGATAAGCAAGGATTACCACAGGTATCTTATGAAGCTGCTTGTACCCCTCGCAGGAATTTCCCCAATAGAATACAAAATTCAACAATTATCTACCATTTACAAAATAACAAAACAAGGGAACGATTACAAACATTTCAAAACCGAAAATATTGAATTAGATACTGACATGCAAAATTGGCTACATCCCGCAATACATTCAAAATTAATTCAATGCTTAGAAGATACTCATACTAAAGACTTACACACACAAGACGTTTACACAGACGGCAGCAAAGTCGGGGAAAAAAAGTGGTTGCGCATTTACTTTAATAGTAGATGGTTTACAACATGACCAACAATTTCGACTGGGAACCAATTGCTCAAACAACTAAGCTGAAAAATTAGCTGTTTTAAAGGCCACTGAATACATTTTACAATATTCAAACCTCTATTTTTTTCAAAATTTCAACTGAACAAAATTTTAGTAGACAACATAAGGAACCCTTAAAAACCATGACATGTTGACTGAGACAATTAGAAAAAACATCTTACACCTTCTTGACATGGACTTTACAGTCAAAATTAAAGGTTAAAGGTTAAAGGGCACAGCGGGATCGCAGGAAACGAAGCAGCGGACCGCCTACCATAATCTGCCTCTGTAATGGTCTCCTCCCCATAACCTACGACGAAATCCCCTTATCATATATTAAAAAACATATTTTGGCTGGAAACATAAATACTTGGAACATACAATGGCAACAAACAACAATTATAAATTTATTCCAGAAATCACACTTACTAAATATGACAAAATTAAAAGTTCGCACTACAAACTGATACAATTCTTAACTGAACATGGACAAAGCAAATCTTACCTAAAACGTTTTCACCTGACGAACTCTGACACCTGCATCAGTGACGGACAAACTTCACAAACATTTCATCACTCCCTATACGACTGCCCAATTTTTGACAATAAAAGATGCAATCAGATAAGAAGCATCCTTCTAAAAGAAGATGCCCGATAAATGAAAAGGACATTTATAGGAATTATAACAAGGACTTCTTCAAGAAGACTGAGAAAATTTAAAAGTCGGACATTTTGAAGTTTTGTTTTTATTTTCATTTAGCTTACTTTATTGTTTATTTATTTTTTTTAGCTCAAAAGAACTTTTTGTTTTATGTCTTATGTAAAATATATTTTTGTGTTACATCTCATGTTAGGAATATCATTTTTTGTACTCCAGATTTTGTATTTTCTTGTTCTGTTTTTCCTTAAATAACAAATTAATCCCGGACTTCTGTACTGTATTGTATTGAATTGTACTTCTGTATTCCCAATTAATTCTGTATTGATACATGTATTATGCCTGGTGCATGGAGCATGTACACATTACCAGGATAGTTGAAAATTTCCAACAATACAGAATATTTACATTGTACTAAATTTCTGGATATCAAATCTTCAACATGTAAATTATTTACTATAGATTACCAAGTGAACATCACAACTTTACTGATTGTATGCAGTAATTCATTATATTATTACTAAAAAGTGATAATATGTTCTCAGAATTAATTTATGTGATTAAGCTTTAGGATATCGTTAATTACTAAATTAATCTTCTGCCATCCTTTAAAATTAGTAAATGTGTTAACCAATTTAAAGTTTATTTATATTTTCAAAAGTTAAAATGACATATCTACTTATTTACCGAAGTAAATTAATTGTGTATTAAACATTTTTTTTTTTTTTTTTTTTTTTTTTTGCTCTGAGTTATATGCTGTAAAGTTGTGATGTTCAGTTGATAATCAATTATCAATTACACAGAAAAAATTTATATTTCATTAAATCACTGTTAAACTTGAAACTACAGATTTGTTAATTATGTTCAATATCTTATATCCAGAAATTTACTGCAATAACTATAAACATTTCTCCTGTACTGTTTGAATAGTTCCAGGATGTTAATTTGGTTCTTATGAATTGTTTTCTATCTACCTTTAATAGACTTCTATAACTTTCATCAAGCTTGGAGCCTACACCAAAATATGTAAACATTTCTAAAACAAGATATGAATTAACTTTTTGGAAATATCGGATAAATTTTTTCATGAATATAGTACAACTCAATTTGTACAAACTACTTATACAGACATAACTATATGTTTCTATTTATTTATTTACACAGCTTATTGCCAGTCTTGAATATAATATTGTCTGACATATTCTTTGAAACATATTCTCAAAGATGTGTATAAGAAAAGTACATTGTTGAAAACCTTCAGGTGAAACGTTATTTATAGGTACTTTTGAGGTACTATCGCCCTTATTAGCTTCTTTGAAATTTATGTTGTTACAAACAAAAGCAACGCACATTGGCATGACGATATCATTACAGTTTGTAATGAGAGTTACAAAAATGATACATTTCAGAAAAAAAAAAAAAGCACTTTAATTAAAACCAAACCAAAGTAGGTAATTGAAATCACCAAACAACATTTAACTAAAATCCAAACGACTTAGAACATCCTTCACAATGCTACCAACCTCACAAGATTACCACTTATTTATTAGGGAACGTAAATATAATTATTAAATTTAATTGCACTTTACGTTTTCACTGATAAACTAACAAACACTGCAAGTAATCTATTAGGATAACACTATGTAGATAGTATGAGGGTGGAAGGAGCTCAGCATACTCCCTCCATGCCTAAGGCACCTGTATGTTATTTTATACTCAGTGCATGTTACATCAGACTTAAGTATTATTTAAAATGAGATAGGTTTATCATCATTGAAATAGTCTGATAGTGCTTAAATAGCGAAGGAAAAAATCTTGCTATAAAATAACTTTTATTTTATACTTAAAAAAAGTTAATCCACAATAAAGAATCGGTGTAGTCTGCAAGATTCATAATAGTTATCAAGTCTATTAAACACAATTAAAAGGTTTTTAGTTTCAAGATTTATAGGGATTCAATAAATGTTATTGTTGGTAACTGAACATCAAAATTTTATAGCATATAACTCAGAATAAACAGAGGAAATTTTAAATACACTACACGTTTTTAATATCTACTTAATTAACATAAGTCAATAAGAAATTATGACGCTACTTTATTTTAAGATAAATGAAATTTAAATTGGATAACACGTTTACTAATTTTTAAAGGATGGTGGAAGATAAATTTAGCAATTAAAGGATGTCCTAGAGCTTAATTCACTAAAGTTAACAGTGAAAAGCTTTACTGAAATCATTTATTGAATAGTAACTAATTACTTTTTCATTTTTTTAAAAACTATTTTATATTTTAAATAAAATAAATATTTTGAAATTAAATTATCATCATGAATGCCATTTTCGTAATATTTTCAATGTTAAAACAGTAGAATTAATATAGCAAGTTTATTTTTTTTAATCAACGTAATTCTAAAGGTATTATTTAAATAACTTTTGTTTGACTGCACTATTGATTGATTGCTGTAAATCTAATTTTAAAAACAGATTTAATTTTTAATTTGGTAAGTAATTTATAAACCATAATAGCTAGGCAGGAAATAATTAATATAAACAAATTAGTGGTAAATTTATGAGAATTATTTCTAATAAGTATTTAGATAACTATTATCTAACAAGATAAATACCTATTAAATTATCTAGATAACTTCTAATCTAACTAGATAACTTTTCTTTCCTGTTCAGTTTCCTTGGTCAACTGAAAAATTGGACTCATAAACTAAGCCCAACAGATTCAGTTCTTAATTTTGATATCTACTTGACAAATAAACATTTGTTTATAAAAATTAGTCTTGTTTTATCTGAGATAATTGAGAAAATAAACAAATCTGGGGTAAATTCATGAAAAATCCGGCCAAATAATGTGGAAGAGAGATATAATAGTAGTGAGGGGGGAGGCCTTGAGTACACACTATCATCAGCCCAGGAAGGCATTTCTAGGTATTCTACACTTTTTGGTCCCTACCTAAGTGGAATGCAATACCAAGATTGTTTCTTGAAATATACTGCATAAAATCCGAAAATAAAATTCTAATTTATTATAGGCCATTATGATATTGAAGAACCCCTTTTATTAATTACAAGTCAAAAAAGGCTCAATAACTCAAAACTCCTGAATCATAAATAGATTATTTGTGGCCAGATTTATTTCTTAAATCCCCTTAAGAAATATATATTTTATATATATATATATATATATATATATATATATATATTTTATAGCTTATAAATAAAAATTCTAAGGAATCCACATTAATTGTAGCCAACTTCATTCTTAATACATCATTGTATAAAGTACTGACAACAGTAGTTTCTGTGTGAAAAATGTTTTGTTTTCCCTTTCTGATGACACTTACACCATTTTAAAATAATGTCTATTTTTAGTCAAAGTAGGGGAGGGGGGGAAGGAGTAAGTGAAGGTTGTGCAATGTACATATGCATCAGATTTTATTAATAAGATGACTGATAATTTTTAGAATTTTTCAGTGAATGATTTTCTTATTTTCACTTAGGGCTTATAATAATAATCTTTTCATGTTTAATGATCAATCATTTCATTTAATTAATTCATTGCTAGTGCATAAGGTAATGATTAGAAATTCTAGAAGAGGCAAAATTAATATTTCAGTTTTCAGGTAGTAAGGTAAACCATACAGTAATTGACACTCAGTACAGTTATTGGCACCCCAAATTTAACTTAAAGAAATAGGTAAACAAGTACTAATTTTATTATAAGATATACATGAATCTAATGTTTGAAGGGTCTATGAAGTAAGACTTTAACAAACTAACCATAGGGAAGATTTCACAATTAAATCCACAGGGTGCCGATAACTAGATTTGGCACTTTTAACAATAAATATTGCCATATTGTAAAACTATTTAACTTTTGGCCCAAAAAAAACTCTTGAGTCTTTATAAGGATAGATAAAGAGGAGTTATAGGAAGTTTCAATTAGATCCCTTCATAAGAAGTATTTTTTTTAATGTCACCACTGAAATTTAGTCTTAAGGGTGTCAATAACTGCCCGGTTTACCCTATATCAACCTAGAAATATATATATTCTTTAATTCCTTAAATAAAATAAAAATGAATATAAATAAAACATGAATTTAAAATTTGCGATGTATACTTTTTTTTTCCTTTTTGTCAGTGATACAGAAAATAACAGTAGGTGGGAAGCTAGGTTAATTATAATACATGGAACATTAGAAAATATGGTCCATAAGTTACAGAAATCAAAACGAAGAAGACAACAATCAAATTTTGGCAATAAACTAATCCTAATGTTGAAGAGTTGAATTACCTTTAATTAATTGAATATTGAATTACCTTGATCTTAACATACAATGATTTAATTTATTAACAAAAAACCATACTTGTCTATAATTTTATCCACAGAAATTGAAATATAAATAAAATTAAGCAATTTTATTTTTTTCAATTCTTTAATTTTAATTCTTTACCTTTTCTGTTCTTCCTGATGGAGGCATAGTTAATAAAAATAAAATAATCCATGATAATTAGATGATCTGCATTATCTAGTCGTCAGACCTAAGTCCTAACTTAATTATGTTTTTTAATTAATTAATTCCAACAAGCTGAGTTGACTTTTAATAATGCTTTATTTAACTAAGTAGGAAATTTATATTCATTCAAAAATAGTTTCAAACATAATTCCATTTTTGTTTTTGAATAAGCATGGAATGCTATTATCATTGACTTTTCAAATTATCTACCAATGTATCTGTAAAGCTACTGGCTATATCAGTTAAAAACAATATTAAAAAAAAATATTAGCAGTAGTTACCAAAAGCACGGTGACAAAATATGAAATAACACAATAAAACTTCTCTGTTTTAATTCTTTTGATTTTATAAAACATCAAACTCAATTATCATCACAAATCTGTTTTTTTTAAGAGTGGAGACTTAAGATTTCATTTTATTTCACTTAAGACAGTCTTTCAGCAAATTATAATATACCAATAGGCTGTTGGGAATATATATTTTCCCAAGCCTTTCATCTTAGCAGAGCTATATAACTATTGAATCTTGTTAATATTTGTCTAATATTCAATTTAAAAAAATCAAGAAGATCAAAAAAATATATAATCTTTTCCATTAAATGAAATCCAGGACTAAAGTATTAATTATTCAGCACACTTTGGTAAAATAATTAAATTTCAGTACTTACCAAGCCTCATAGTTTCAAACACATCTGGGGAGACGAAGCACCGAAGCCCCCATGATATTCCCCAACGTATGGCTCCAGCTTGACCAGTTTCCCCACCACCTTTCACAGTTGCTTCAATATCTACACTATCTCGTAATCCTGTTAAATCCAGTGGAAAGAGTATCTGCCAAAAGCAATGACACAAATTATTAAGCCGAAAACATCAAAAGAGACTAGATTAAAATTATGACATCTAATCGTATTGCTCCAATGCCAAGTTCACAGTTTTAGTTTATTTAATAATTCATCCATAATTAATTTCTGATTTTCTAACATGGTTTCAAGTTTGTCAATTTTCTGGAGCAGTTGCTCATTTTTTAACATGGTTTCAAGTTTGTCAATTTTCTGGAGCAGTTGCTCATTATAAGGCCTTTCATCACCAGGAGATCTGTAAGAGGTACACGGATGTTTCTGTCTAGCTACTTCAAGAGCTGCCATTAGGATATTACGAGGCAGCCTATTCTCACGTGGATTAAGAGGTTTCACATGTTGTACAACTCTATATGCATCAGGTGACATCAAAGCTGATGATTTAAGCATTTCCACAATCTGGTGTGGAAGGTAACCTTGAAATAGTGACAATTCCAAGAATGAAATTAAGTCAGTTTGGCGAACAAGCTTTGACAAGCCGGCTGTTTTATGCAGCCCTTGAATGTCATGAACTGCAATTCCTACAAGAAGATTCATCAACACAACAGTAACAAAAATTAAAAAAAGAACAAAAGTTATGTGAGCACTAATATTTAATAAAAGAGAATTATTATCACCATCAGAAAGAAGAAGCTCCATATCTAATTCACCTGTCATCATTACTAGTACTTTAATAAATCCTATTAATGGGTTCTCAAAAGCCTTGTTAGTAGGAAATATAACACAGAAGCTTATTGTAAATCCTATTAGCAAACAAGCATAGGCAAAGAAAAGCTTGAAAAATTCTGCTTGAACTTTTGTGAACATTTCTACATATGTTCCAAAAACAGGTAGCTGACCAATAATAACCATGAGGTTAGTCCACCCACAGAGCACTCCAAAAGCGCCAAGATGATTTTGCCACAAATATGTTCTTCCAGTATAAATAAATGATATCGCAAAAACACTAATGATTGTAAACCATTCAATAATGTTAACCAACTGTCCAAAATACTGTCTAGCAGAAGAATATCCTGCTATACCAAAAAGTTTCCTAAATATTTCAAAAACTGTAAAGACTGATAATACATACCATAAGAGTTCCACAATAAAAGGATTATCTAAAAGCAGTTCGCCAAAAATTGAATTTTTCATACAGATGTCACTTGCCTGATTACACTGTTTTGTACAGTTTACTGTTCCATTCTCTAATGTTCTACTTTTTAATGCCTCATTAGATGGACTATAAATGCTAATATTATGAGCAGTATTATAGCAATTATGAGCTAATGCAGCCATAACATATAAAGTCAATAGAGTAACAAAAACAGCACTAAGAAATAAACGTAAAAAATAAAATCTTCTAATTTTTTGCCATTTCAAATGCAAAAATGCACAACACAAAGGATGGTCTAACATCCCTTTTTCACCTTCATCTACAAGTGTCTTTAAAAGCCCAACTTCACCTCCAGATGAATGCTGTAGAAGATATCGGAAATCTAACTTCAATTCAATCTCCTTATAAGCCTGTTCTGGATAATGAATTGATACTGACAAATCAAGTTTTTTCTTAATAGTTGACAGAGATACACTAGTTTTTCTCCGTATAATACTAAGAGCAGTTAATCCACCTTTAGTTCTAGCACTTACATCAGCACCATTCATAATGAGAATATCAACACAACTTGTTAATTCATTTACAGCTGCTATATGAAGAGCAGTGTAGCCATATTGGTCTTTTACATTCACATCAGCACCATTTTTTATTAACATTTCTACCGTACTGTAGGCTAAGAGACCTTTACCGACCGCTGTGTGTAAAGGAGTTCTATTTTCGTTATCTTTTGCACTAATATCAGAATGAGCTTTTAATAGTAAATCAACACATTCTGCGCTTTGCGAACGTGTCCCTAAATGTAAGGGAATCTGTCCCTTCTTGTTTCTTATGGATACATCTGCTTTCTTAACCAAAAGCAGTTTGATAACATTGATATGTCCTCCTTCTGCAGCATAATGAAGAGCTGTATTTCCTCGGTCTCTGGTCAACAAGTTAACATTGATATTTTCTACTTCTAACAACATTTTAACAATATTTATGTTACCAGTATCAGCAGCTATATGAAGAGGAGAAACACCTGCTGAGTCTAATGTGTTAACATCTACATGTTTCGATAGCAATATTGGAAGACATTCAACAGCATTCGCACGTACAGCATAATGCAATACAGTAGTACAGATTTTACAACCTACTCCTAATAGTATTTTAACAGCCTCCAAATTATTTCCTAAAACTGCAAAGTGTAAAGGCGAACAATTATTTGCCATGATTTCCAGACTACAGCCTTCATTAATTAACCATTTCAGGCTCTTTATACATCCACTGAAAGCGGCTAGATGCAAAGGTGTATATCCTTCAAATGGACAACTAAAATTAATGTTGGCTCCCATTTTTAGCAACTCAGGTAATAAATCATCTCTTCTTGTAAAACAAGCCCATAATAGCATCAAATTAGGATCTACCTTTGCTAATTCTTCAGAACTAATACTACATCTTAATTCTACATCTATTAAAATTTTTGGGTCTCTCGATGATGCTCTTATACAATCCATAAAGCTCTGTCTGATTTTCTCTTTGCATATTTTTACACTTAAATCAACTTCCATATTTTCAGATATAACATCATCGACTGAATTTTCACCAAGTTCTATGTCTTTTATAGGAAGAGTTCGAGATCTAAAGCTCTTCCACTTATTGATAAAACTATTTTTCTTCTTCCTCCTCTCATCTAGGTTGACACTAGTCGCTCTGACTAAACTTGCTGTTTCCATCATGACTCACTCAACACTGAAAACCACTGCCCCACTTCAAGGCTGTTTAACTGTATATCTTCCCCCTCCAGGAGTCTCTTCAGTTTCCTCTTAAAGGTTGCAGAGCCCAATGTTTTGAATGGGGTTTAGATACTACAGAAAGTATCAAAAGCAACATTACCCAACAATGATTGTGTATACCGAAAGAGACGTAATATCATAAATTTTTAAATAAATTAATAGAATAATCCAATACACTATAAAAGATATATAAATTTATACAGGTTTAATTTTTTTTAACAAGCAATTTTACAATAAAAGTTACATGTTAGAAAAGTTATTAGTATTACTTTTATAAAATATTACATAATATAAAATATAGACAGACTAACAATAAAAATAAATGTTATTTTTTCTATTAAACAAAACTATAATTATATGTGAAAATGAAAAAAAGAAAAAAGTAGACAGCATAAATATCATGAAAAATATAGAAGATGCATAAGTCTCAGAGGCAGATCTCCAGAAATAGTCTTAAGGAAAGCATCTATGTATACTAAGGTTACAAACAAACATATTAGATTTGATACTGTTTAATAACAAATCATGGGATTTTACGGAAAGTTGCTGACTGAGCTTTATCATTTAGATATTTTAAACATCCTGTGACTGTTAGCCATTTTGAAACAGTTAAGGTTTAAAAAAAAAAGTATAATAACTATTTAAACAAATGTAAAGTTACTTAAGTATAAAATAATTAAATAATGGTGAGTCTAACCTGCTTTCTAGCTTGGATGGATCTGAAATATTCTATATTTTTTCCATTTATATTAATCAAACCAGTTCCAGGGGATATCACTTTAACGTCAGCTCTTGCAGTTTTTCTGGGACATTCTAAAACAAATTAGTAAATTATAAAACACATTTTAAAATTTCTGCATGTAGAAATCTATGATTTAAAAAAAAAAAAAAAAAATCCATTTGCTTCAAGGCTTTCTAAATTTATCTTCACTAAATACATACATAATTTTCAGATGAATTATTTTGAAATATGAAAAGACTGAAAAACGAAATTCCCAACCTTAATTTAATGTTGCTTAGATTTAACACAGACTCTTGAATAGAAATATGCATCTTTTGATCCATTCTATAAAGTGGCAATTTATTTCAAATGTACGAAAAAAGTTAAATTTGAGGTTTCAGTAAAAATATAATTACCTTTAGTTAATACATATTTTCTCCCATCTGCATCAATCAATGGCTGAAATATAAAAGAAATATAGTAAGTAATAAAAAAGAAGAATAAAAATTAGATGATATTAATTCACAAGATCAAAAGCTTGTTTTCAAGGGAAAGAGTCTAAAACAATAGAAAAACAAGTGGGTTTTTAGACCAGATCTACGGCTACTTACGATGTTTATAATCTGACACACACTAATAAGAATGTACTGGTAATTTAAATAATTAATGAAACTAAAACTAATAATAACAAAAAAAGCGGGGAGAGCATATTTTATTAACTTTGGAACAGTAGCTTCTTCGCAGACTATTTTGACTGGTTATGCGATCTCTATATTCCATTAAAAAATATTGATATAAAAAACTTCAGAAGAATAGAGTAAAGTGTATTTGCATTTGGGGGTTTTCCCCATACAAATAGTGTTGGCCATACATTAATTGAATTATTACTGAAAATATGTAATATATTAAATATACATACATACAAGCACACATAAACATACATTTATATATGCATGATAAAAAATATCACACATAGCTACAATATGTACACGATTATAGAAATAATAATAACAGCCTCTAGCAATACATAACAATAATAGACGCATATTACAGATATTTTAAATTGGCTAAGTTTGTTTCAATATCATTGTGTATAAATGAAAACAATAAAAAGGTTCTTCATGTTATAATGGATTGATTGTAACATACAAAAAAGAAAAACAAATCTACTACAACATATATCTCCGACATACACTTCTGAACTATTGTAAATAAACAACAATTTTATGGATATTTATGTACAGAAACGAGCAATAGTATATATATTTATAGACGGTAACGAAAGGAAATTCGAACAAAAATAAATCAAATTGTTATTTGCCTTCATTATTAAAATTTATATGTTATATAATTGTCTGAAATATTAACCTTCGGTCGGGCGCATCTAATCTGTGAGATGAAGTATTTAGTTTTTTGGTGTGTTTACGGGCGGAGTTTGTAAACAATGGTGGCAGGCCAGAGTAGCTTCCTGATTCCACACCCCTGAAGCAAGGGTATTGTTCAAATTTCTCTAGTGCACTGATGATCTTCAAGATTGACGTTTTAATCTACTGGATGAGTTGCGCCCGATTACGTAAGTATTTTTGATTTCCGAAATTAAAAAGTCTTTTCTCAAAACATTTATTTATTTACTTATTGTAATCGTATATGTATATTTCTGTCCCTAATTCAACGATATTTGTTGTTTTTTCGTAAATAATCTGCGAGATTAATTGCGCCCGATCATGTCGCCTAAACATTTGTTTTTGTTGATTGTTCAGAAAAATATGGCTTCTTCCAATCTAAGTCAAAAACAATCAAATCAACGCATCTTTAACTTGCAGAATCCCAGCTGATGTAGTAGCTATCCACGAAATTCTTCTAGCTGAAGATGATATACTTTTTCGGGAAGACAATGGAGACGAAGAAGACACCGACATAGAAGAGGAAATTCAGAAAAGAAACGAGGATTCTGAGACTGACCAAGATGCTGAAAGTTCTGATGATGAAGAACCTGGCCTAGAATTTTTTTGGGCAAAGACAAAGTTACAAAGTGGTCAAAAAACAAGCCTTCGGCGAAAGTTCGACGAGAAGCACACAATGTCTTGCTGCGTTTGCCTGGCACCATTGGGGATGCCAGATATGCGAAATCACCATATGAATGCTGGAAATATATATTTTCAGAATAAATAATTGAAATGATTGTGAGATACACAAATATTTATATTGGGTAAATTAAGGTAAATTACGAAAGAGAAAGGGACACCAAACCAAGTCAGTAGGTTTGAATTCAAAAGTTTTATTGGTGCTCCCCCAATGATTTTAATTAAGTCCATTGCGAGTAAGATTAATCTGTATTCCTTTAATTATAACAAGCTTGTATTTGTATTTTTAAGTATGTCAAAAAAATGTTATTTTCACTGTTACCAATCAGTTAAATATAGTTTTCTTTGTTTAGTAGATTAATATTTTTTTATGAATATTATATATGATTTTATTTGTAATGTTGTTTTAAAACAAAAATATAACGATTTTAAATTGAATAGTTGAGTGTAATGAATTTTTCCTTTACTTCTAACTAGAAATTTCTTTTTAATCTCACAGATGAGTTGCGCCCGAACGTGTTAGGATTTGTATTGCGCCCGACCGAAGGTTAATTATTCATCTGTTACAAATTGATAATTTGAGGCAGTTTATAGTGTAATAATATACATGTTTGTCAGGGTCTGGTATCGTCATCAGCATCAGGGACCGTCATCAGCATCGTAATATCATTCTCGCCCTGATAATCAGGTAAATAGTTTGGTCTATTGGCTAGGCTAACTATTGTGGCTAGTTCTTGATCAGCTGTTTGGCCTATCACTTCAAGATTACTCGTCAGCATACTGACCCAATTAACATTTAATTTGTCCTGCTTCTAATAGGATCCTGCTTTTAACATGTATAATTGAGTTTAATTTATAATCTTAATTTCATTCATAATTTATACTTTAGAGTAAAAAGAGTCGCAAGCCTAGACCATGACTTCTACAAGTCTATGGACTGTATTCGGTTATTTGAGCCCAATTATTTATTATTATAAATAATTTGTATTTGAGTCCAATTACACGACTCACAAAGCTATGGAACTCTTTAAACAAAGATTTTGACCTTGATTTTTCTTATAACTTCAGTCTTACTTTTAGTAAATAAAAAAACGCATTCAATAAGAGTATTATTACCTATGAAGATGTTTAGAATTATAATTTATTACATTTTTTTTTTTTTTATTACATTGAAAACTGTATAAAACGGAACCTGAATAAAACTGAATTCTGTTAAAACAGAAAATTATCTCGGAACGGACCGAATTTATACCTGAAACCACCTTGCATAAGCCGGAAATCTGCCTAACCCGAAAACGGAAGGCTTTTTTCGGTACGAAAATTTTCATAAAACGGAAAATAGTTGTTAGTCGTATTAATGAACTATCCGGTAGGAGACAGATTTCAAAGAATCATTCTCTGTTTAATCCAACATATACTCTGCTCTTATGAGCACTTTAGCTTGAAAGTCAGGAAATCGAATTTTCGAAGAGCCGCGTCCTGTAAATTGCTTGAACAAAAAAAATAGTTACAGATGCTTATTTTTCATACTTTCCAGCATAACCTGTCTAAAACGGAAACCTGTCAAAACGAAAAATTAAGGACGGACCCTTGGCATTCCGTTTTAGACAGATTTTACTGTAATTTATTAGAGAGGTTACATGCATAGTTAATCGACTAATGTAAATATGTATTATTATTAATTTGCAAAAACATGATTTAATGTATAATTAGGAATCAATTACTATGATTAAAAATCTGGTGCGTTCGCGCAACACACAACTTTCACTTACCAACTTACTTAGATTAGAAATTAATGTGTTTTGTTAATTGCCACTTCTCAAAGTTACACATTTTCCACATTCATTTCTTATTTATGTTTTCATTTATCTATAAAAACCACTAATTTCTTTTATTATTAAATAAAAGTTTTTACATATGATAATTCGGCAATGCAAGCATAATACTCCAAGTCGAATGATTTTATAATTCTCTATGTACTTGTTGAATATTTCATTTATTTCCCATGAAACAAATTATTTCAAAATTCTATCGAGTTAAATATTAATAGCAAGTAAAAATTGTATAACACAAAAAAATTGATATATATATATATATATATATATATATATATATATGGACGACAAAAGTAAGATCACTAGTGATAATTTTTATTCATACCATACGGGTTACACAACTAGTATATCATTAATTGAGATATATGGAGTCCCTACAGATATATTTCTACTCAGTGTTTCTAAAGTGTTACATTAATATTAACATAAGATCTTAAACCATCAATTATTTTCAGTTATTCAAAGCAAGGGCCAGACAACCTGGAACTGTTTGGAAATAAAAAGAAAATATGTATAAAGTCTATGATCGACTTACAAATTACGCTGGTAAGCCATTGCCAAAATTTGTTTAATCGGCAAAGAACGGTAAAAAAAAAAAGAAAAAAATGAAAAGGAAAGAAAGCTACAATAAAGTTCAGTGAAGACCTATTAGTTAGTGAATATTGTATATCTGACACATATGTTTGGACAATCAGCCTTTCATTAAGTTCTATGTTTGGATGTACTATACAATGCTGTAATCATGCTATCAGAAATACTGATATAAAAATAAGTAACAAATCCTACTCTCAAGAAGCGTAAAATATTTTTTAAATTTAATGGAAGACTGATATTGGGTGGGTTACCGTAATGTTGTTAACGATTTAATAAATTGAATCGTTAATATTATTTATTGAATAATACAATAGTTTAGCGCAACTAAATCCAATAAATATTTTTTTATGTTTTCCATTTTACCCTTATGGCGTCGTGACGAATAAATTAAAGATAAGTAATATACTTTTTGTAAATTTTTGCCGGCCAAGCCTGGTAATTTTTCTTAATTTCAATAAAAAATATTTGATTTGAAAATAAATAGATAGCTTAGCCAAATTCTTAAATTATTTTTCTCATAAAAACGCATTCAATCAAAAGATAATATATGTAAAGGATATATGGAAAATATTGATTTTTATATGCTTAGCGTGAACTGTAACTTCTTAGATTTGAATTATATGTTATTTTTTCTCTGAAGATCGATGTAGGCAGGTAGTATCGAAGTGCTCTATTGAATTTAATTGTATAATTAAATATAGGAAAAGGTATATTCGATTAGAAAGACTGTTAGGGTTGTGAAATTATGGTAAGAACAACCAACGGAAAATCTAGATCATAACCATCTCAAAAATAATTCATTATTACTCTTTTCATTAAATAAAACGTGAAAAAAAAATATTAGGAATAAAACTTTCAAAATAGATTATGAGGAAAGAAAACTTCACAAAAAACAAAAGAAATACTGAAAAAAAAACAATTCCTATTCTAAAGAAGCGTCAATGGCTGTTTGCATGAAGGTTAACAGGTAGTTAAGTATGGCATTGAGGCAATAACGTTTTTCGTAACTGGAAAGTATTTAATTCCAAGTTTTACAAAGACATGTGGAAATATATTAATTTTAAGCAAAAGAGACTTATTTTCCATTTCAATATCAAAGGTCAGAAGAGAACATAAGGAGTCTATTTTCCACCCATCCCCAAGCTATACTTACACAGAAGGTGATCTATTGCATTAACGTCATAACAACTTATAGCAATTACACATTCCACAAGTGGATCCCGTGAGTTGGCAACAGTTGGACCAAACTATTTCTCATAAATCCAGGACAAGGGCAACTTGGCGGATTGGAGGTCTAAGATCCAAAAGATAATGCTCGAGATTGGCCAACCATACTTCCTAAGGATACCCGGCAAGGATCCATTTATTATGTTTGTTTGTTAAACCTCAGAAGTGCTGTCAGGCAAATACGTGTGTGTGAGACCAGGGGGGAAGGGGTCATGACCCCCTGGAATTTGCACTTTAATCTGCCACTAGTTTAAACTGTTCCATTTGTTTTTTGTTTTTTTGGATAAGAATGTTTTGATTAAAAAAAGATATTTTTAACCGACTTCGGATGAAGAGGTTACTGAATTCGATACCTATGTGCAAATTTTTTGTGCTTTTCTTTTTCTATGTATGTTCAACGATTACTCTATGAATTACTTTATGGATGGGCCAATTGGTACGAAACCTTTTGCATCTTGTAGAGTATTTTCCCGATGTGGTTTCATTAAAACCTTTTTTGGGTTCTTAATTTATTTAAGAATTTATCGGGACAAAAACATTAAAATAATTATTTAATTATCGCTCAAAATATTTACTTATTGGAAAAACATATGATATATATATATAACATAAGGTATGATCCAACAAACTATTAAAACACGTTGCTAACTAACTAACTGCGCATGTCCTTCCACCATTTTTTTTTATTCTAAATTTGAAGGGGTCGGGGCAAAATAGTGCCAAGCAACATTTTGACCCGACCCCTTCATTTGATAGGTTTATTTTAACAATGCTCAATATTGTTTTAATGCTCGTTGATTAGGAAAACCAACCAATCAAATTCAGAATCAAAAGATTGGGGGGGGGGGGGAGAACATGAGCTACGTTAGTTATCGACGTGTTTTAAGTGCTTGTTGGATCGAACCTTAATTGTTTTTTCAATAATAGATTTAAATACAGATATATAATATCATCAATTTTGAAAGGTAATAGAGTTTCTAATGACAAGGTAATTAGTAAAAGAGGTAAACATTTAGTCGAAGTAATGGAAGACTTAGGTATGGTTGTATGCAATGGTAGGGCTATAGAGGATTGCCCGGCAAATTTTACTTATATCAGCGACTTCGGCATGAGTGTCATTGATTTAATATGGGTATCTGCCGGCTGCTTGGATATGGTTTTAGGTTTTAGGGTAATTAATATATCTGACTTATCAGATCATTTATTATGTCATTTATCATTGGGCATAGAAACAGGAAATAGTCACCCTCCAGATAACAGTAATGTAGTTGTAGTAAGTAATGAAAATCTGGTTTGCCATTACCTTAATAGAAGTGACATAAGTCTCAAAAAGCTACAACAACGATTATTAGATTCCAACATCAATGATTTTGAAGATATGGCAACAGATGAAATGTATTTAAATTTAGTAAACATTTTGCAAAATATAATGGTGGAATCTGAAGTTCTAAAGAAAAAAAACATTTTTAAAAACAGTATGGGAAAAAAGAATAAACCATGGTTCAACGTAGATTGTTTACAAGCCAAGAAACTGGCTCGTAAACTATACAGAACGTGTAGAAAATCTTGTTTTAGCGAAACCCACTATGTTACTGAATACATTACAGCAAAAAAACATTACAAAAAACTTGTCAAATTTTTCAAGGCGGAATATTTTGATAATTTAAAAAATAAATTAAGAAATACTAGAAACCCTGCAGAGTTCTGGTCGGCCGTTAAATCCTTCAGAAGTAGCAAATTTGTTAAGTGTCCCATTAGTCTAGAGAGCTGGGAAAAATTTTACCTCAATATTCTTCCTCCGAAATTGACTATCGATTGCAAATTACCAAGTTTTTTTCATCCTTCACTTGACCCGGAAATTTCAATGGCCGAATTAAAAGATATCATTAATAATTGTAAACCAAAGAAAGCCGTAGGTATTGATATGATTCCCAACGAATGTTACATGAACTTTAATGACTCCTGGATCTCATACCTGCATATTCTTTTCAATAAAATTTGGGATAATGAAAATACTCCAAACAATGGTCCTCTATAAAAATGTTTTTATTGCATAAGAAGGGAGATCCATTAAATCCAGAAAATTACAAGGGTATAGCAATATTTAACTCTATAACAAAAGTTTTTACCCGAATCATGTACAATAGATTAATTAATTGGGCAGATTCATCAAATATAATTCCGGACGAACAGATGGGGTTTCAGGAAAGGAAGAGGCTGTAGAGATTGCATTTTCACTTTGACAGCCGCAATTAACATTCAACTAAGGTTGAAAAAAAGAAAGGTTTTTTCAACTTTCATAGATTTCAAAAGAGTGTTTGACTCCATTCCTCATGGCAGTCTTTGGCGTAAACTTTATGATCTTGGGGTTCAAGGTAAATTTTTAAGAATTTTGATGAATTTCTACGACATTGCTACTTTTAGAATATCAGACGGTCTGGATCTTTCAAATGAAATACACGTAACAGAAGGGGTCTTACAAAGGGAAATTCTCAGCCCTCTTTTGTTTTCTTGTATATTTCCGACATCATAAAATTTTTTAAAGATAGAAACTCAAAAGGAATAAACATTTGCAATAATAACGATTTGATCGCTCTACTATATGCAGATGATACGGTCTTCCTCTCCTCAACATGGGCCGAAACTCAAACAAACATTAGGATTCTCTCAGAATACTGTAGGGCCAATTCTTTGGTCGTCAACTCCAATAAAACAAAGATTATGGTCTCACATAAAGGTGGGCGTCTAGCGAAGCTCAATACTTTTTCTTACGAGGGTTCTAACATCGAAGTAGTGAAAACATTTAATTATCTGGGTGTACCTATTTCTTCATCGGGGAAATTCAGGCAATCTTGCGATTCAGCTTTAGCTAAGCATGCGGCTGCAAATGGAGTGGTCACAGGTATTCTACAAGCGTGTAAATCAGACAGCTGGGATACTAAGTGTCAGCTATACGAATCGCTATCCGAAAGTGTATTGTTATACATGACTGAAATTTGGGGATGCCAGTATTCGGAAATTATTGAAAGAGGTCAATTAAAATTTATTAAATACTTATTAAAACTGCCTCGTAATACGCCTAATTTTTATATAAGAGTCGAAACCGGTAAAGTACATGTTTAACTAAAAATATTTAAAAGGATGCTGTATTGGTGGTTAAAAATATTAGCTATGGAGAACCATCAACTTCCCAAAATTTGTTACGACCGACTTGCCGAGCTTAGTTTCCATCCGTCTATACCTCATAATTGGGCAACTGAACTAATTAAACTCCTCTCCATGATTGGGGGAACTAATTTGTGGTCTTCCCAAAATATAAATTTCATAAAAAATCACACGATCGAAATTCAAGAATCAATGAAAAATCACTTAATAAGTTTGGATTTTGATAAAATGGCCCAATCAGAATTTAATTTGTTTTATAGGAATATTGTTATTTTCGGAAATCCCCAAGAGTATCTTAACTTTAATATTCATGTAAATAAGCAAAGGATAGTAGCTCAATTGAGGATGGCGGGTAAGAAGTATACACGGTTATCAATAAACAACATGCATAGAACTTTCAATAGTGATCAAGATTGTAAATATTGTGAAACCAGTTGTAGTGATGAAATCTCACATTTTTTATTAAATTGTTCAGCCTTTCATGATATGAGGCAAACCTTTTTGAAAAAGTATATCCAACAGAATAGTACAAAAGAATGGAATCTCCAGAATCTTTTGTTAATTAAAAATGAAAGTCAAATTAACAATATTTATTTGTACTTAAATCACTTAGGAAAGAACGACAATAGAAAATAAAAATATTTAATACTCCATAATACTTAATTGCAGCTTATTAATAATATTTTGTAAGAATTGTATTTATTTTATTTTTTGTGAGTTTTTTTTTTTCTTTTGTTATCTATACATAATTTTATTCTATCAACAAAGAATTTTTATGTTTTATTTTCGCTATTTGTAAATATTCTGTACGTGATTTAATTTTAACATTTTTCTTTACAAACATACTGTACTATGTGTCTATCATTGTTATATTAATATTAATACTTTTCTTTTTATGTTATATTTTAGGATTTTATTTTATTATTTCTTTATTTAATTTTTTTTCTTTCTTTTTTTCGTTTGTTTTGTATGACCATTTTAATTTATTTTTTGTATATGGAGCCAGACCTCCTGTAATTGTAATTATTACAAAATACAGTATTTTATTCATTCATTTCATTCAGATATATAATATCAGCAGAATGTAATATCGCTGTCGTTTTCTGAAAATGAAACATTTTTTTATGGTTCCGGCAAAGTTATTGTAGTTTCAACCCTGTTCCTGGAAAATTTCAAGAAATAATACTATTAAAAGATTATAGTCTGTTTAACGGATGGCGGAGATTAGGTACTTCTATATTATTATAGAAGAACTCGTTTACTGCACAGGGTGCTCCTAATGATTTTTACTTTCACTTACCTATATATGAAATATATAGTAAGTGGAAGTATTGCGATCGTGAAAAAATTCGACTTCCGGTTTTCAACGGAAATACACGTTTTGGGGTCCCCTGAGTCGAAATGACCAAGTCCCGCGAAATGGTCTGTGTGTGTGTCTGTGTGTCTGTGTGTCTGTGTGTCTGTGTCTGTGCGTCTGTGCGTGTGTGTGTGAACAGACTAGCTCAAAAACTATAAACCGTGAGATCCTGAAATTGGGTATTTAGTGTAGGTATATGCCCGCGATGTGACAGCATAAATTTCATCAAAATTACTTAAAGGGAGAGGGTACTTTACTTAATAACTTTTTAGGGTTTTTTCGATTTTCTCAAAAACGGCTCTAACGTTTTGATTAAACTGAGTATTTCATCTATTTATATGCCCTAGATATGACTGTAAAAATTTCATCAAAATTGATTAACCGGAGGGGGGACTTTACTTAATACATTTTGTAACATTTTCACGTGTTTTTTTTATTTACTCTAAATCGGCTTTAACGATTTTGATCAAACTGGGTATTTGATGTATGTATATGCCCGAGATATGAATGTTAAAATTTCATTAAAATTGATTAACCAGAGGGGGGACTTTACTTAATACATTTTGTATCATTTTCACGGGTTTTTTTATTTACTCAAAAACGGCTTTAACGATTAACGATTAAAAATAAGATATGGATGTAGAAAAATGTGTGACTTTGGGAAATTATATTTAACAAAACACGTCAATTTCTTATCTAAGTAAGTTGGTAAGTGAAAGTTGTGTGTTGCGCGCACGCACCAGATTTTTTAGAATAATTTTGTAGTTTAAAATAATACACAATTTACTAAATATTAAAAATTGCAATCTATTAAAATAAAGTTTTGCATTTCCGAAATTATTTTCTCCGACTAAAATCTTTTTATGATTTTAAAAGAAGAAAAGTTTCAGAATAACTTTTTGAAATGAACTTTTATGCAAGAAGTTATTGGGATAAAAGCCTTCAGATAACTTTATCAAAAAGTTTTCGTAATGAAAAAGTTAATGTTCAATAAAAACTTCAAATAGGGTAAAAAAAAATATAAGTTTAACATAAACTTTTTTAAAATAAAAGTTAACTTATATTTTCGACCTCTGCCTAATTGCATTGCCGTCCAGCGTTGAATGAATGAATTTTATTGAGGGGGCCCGGTGTGGCTGTGCGGTAAAGCGCCGTACTCCCATGCCAGAGCTGTGGGTTCGAGTCCCGCCCTGGGTGGTGCTTTTCATTCGTAGGAGAAGTATCACCCAGTGCCATGGGTGTTTGTTATGGGCAATATAGGGCTTCAGTAGAAGCCTTAAAGTCCCAAAAAAAAAAAAAAAAAAAAAAAAAAAAAATTATTGAAACAATGATAAAGGACCAAGGACTGTCTGGCTCAGATTTGTCTGTGTTTTCGCATTCAAGGCAGTCATATTCTTAGTTACCGAAATAACTAACGTATATGTTGTGCAAAACCGTTCCTAGAAAAATCACTGGAAAGTCACATGTAGTCAGTCATAAGACAAACAAGACCCCTGACTCAAGGAAATAAAAAAGACGATTCAGTACATGAATGCTCTACTATCTCGGAATAAATAACTGAAAATTAGTGAACCACCGATGTTTCGGTTGGTGGCCCATCCCACCATAATATCCCAAAACCTTTTTCCGTTTTAACCATGAAGAAGCACCTTTTAGACATAAACTATTCTATACATCTGTACACGATTATATATGCTAAAATTTGAGATCAAAACTGACTCATTAGACTAAATCTGAGATACAACTGAAGAATTCAAAATGCCGCCATTTTGTATTCCATCGACTTTATTTGGCAGAGATTTACTACATTATTTATATAACCTACCTTGGACACCTGTTTTGCCACTCTTCAATACCACGTTCACGTATTTTATGAATAATCGAATCAAATTACAGTAATTTTATAATCTTTCATAGATATTACTAAACTAGACACATTACACACTTACATGTATTATAATACACATGTAAATAAATTTAAGTTTCGGTTTCGGTGTCAGTCGGACACAACTGAAAATCTATGTGTATGGGTCAATAAAACCAATATGTGAACCAGTAAAAAAAAATTAAATTGCGTTAAATACTGTATATAGAAATGAAAATGAGAGGAAAAGTTCAGACAGAGAAACACGAGAGCAGACATGTGACAGGTCTGCAAGCATCCAAATTTTTTTCAATATTAAGTCAGCATAAACGAGATAAAACCGGCATGTGTTTATAACATAAAAAAGGATCGACTGTGTTGATGGTTTTAGACAAATCAAGATTGCGATTCCCGATATATATTTCCTTGAAGATAGGTCAAAACCCCGAAAAACGTCGTGCAACAATAAATTATGAAAAAAAAATAAAAATGGAAGAGGTTCCCCCCCAAAAAAACTGAAGATGAGAGGTTTTGCAAATTGGCGAGATGTAAATGTTTATGAATGCAATGCTAATTAATAACAGATAGGGCTTATATATTCACCACTTACCTCAGATGGTGCAAAAGACCTATGCTTGTCCATTAATGGCTTCCTGTTCTTCATAATGAAGTCTTTCACAGCATATGCTCTTTTGTGGGAAGATAGTCTTTCCATGATATTTATAAAGTTATCATACTGAAAAAATAAATAAAAGTTAATGGTTCCAATTGCATTAAAAAGGCTCCCTACAGATCTTTAGCTGCTTGATCCAGTAAATGACATCTGAAATGGTGGATAGTTTTTAAATACATATCATTGTGTATAGTGAGATATTTTTCTTTCAAGAAACTTACTGGAGAATTAATTGAATAAATAACGTGTAATTTTATGCTTATTAGTAAAATTAGAAATTTTTAGTTTTAAATAAATTTTGAGTTTGTTTCTAGTACCGTATTGAAGAATATGTAAAGAGTTAAAGCCGAAGAATATACATATTTCTTCGTTTATATTTTTTTCATAACTCTTCTTAAATTTTAACATAAAATAACAAGGACTCCTCCCAATTGAAATCTACTACAGTGCAGTATGAAATGCAATATTTCCATTAATTTTTTTATTAATTACTCAATTAAATTAGACGATTAATTGTAGAAGTTAATAAATTTAATTAGGGTAAAGTAATTAGTAATAGTAGTAGGGGACTACTATTACTAATTAATACTAAACACTTAGTAATTACTATGACTAACTTAACAAAGGGACTGCTAACTTGACTTATGAACTGGCTAGCTGAATCCAAGCAAAACTCGTGAGCCCCATCACAGGACAGATTCGTGACTGACTGACACCCAACACATTACGCTGTCACAAGACACTCTTAAATTGCATTCTAAAAATTCATTAGGAGCACCCTGTGCAGTAAACGAGTTTTTTTATAAAAATAAAGAAGTACATAATCTCCGCCAGCCGTTAAAAAAAAATTAAGATACGGTTAAGAAAAAAAGAAAACAACATTTATACTAAAAATAAGTAAAATTTCTCGTTCGTACTAATTTTATCGACAAGTTAATAAGACGTTACTTTTGTTGATTTTTTTTCTTATCATTTTTCAACAAGACATATATTAACATAAGTGAAAATAAAAAAAAACTTTCATTTTCATTTTACCAATTGGAAATGATTTTGTCTTAAATTTTTAAATACGGTTGAATTCCATCTATAATTCTAATAAACATTTTTGTCTTTTTAACATTTCATGTATCATTCTTGTTAACGTTATGGTACAGAGTTTCTAATTATATTAGTTTTGCAATATTTTTTACAACATTCCTACTTTACGAATATGGTTATGTTTGCTCACTTTTTTAATAAATGGATTTATATAATTTTAAAATCTAATAAATCAATTTTCATGCACTGTTCTTGAAAATAAAGATCAGATCCGTACCCTAGTTTTGTCTCTAAAACAATAATGCGAGGTGTTATAATTTTAAGATAAAACCTAAAAAAAGATAAAACCTATTATCCTCATTTCCCCCTCCTCGAACTTTCAATAGAAAATTGTAGAGAAAGTTTAACCAACGAGTGCCCTGGGCGTTTTCGCGTCATGGAACGTGAATAGCTCCTGAAATTATAAGAATACCAGTCAATCAATGTTTTATATATTATAAAAGATTGTAAATAATATCGATTATTACTGCATTAATACTAAAACTATATTTGCACATATAATATAAATTAAAAAAAAATATATGAAGAAAATCCCATTTACTTGTATTGAACATCTTCGATGTTACTATCCTTTATAGTAACAAGCAAATTTTCAAATTTACGAAATAAGGAGATCTAAATTATTTGAGGACAAAAATTAAACACATATGTACACTACCTCAAATGTAGGTATAATATATCGTTGCATATGTAGGTTACATAATAATCGTTGTAAAGGTACATTATAGGAAGAAAATTCCTATTTGAAAATCAGAACATTTCAATTAAATAATATTAAAGAATATTTGATTCTGATTAAACATGGCGAGTTTAATCGAAATCGTTTTATATCGTTTGTGAGCAAGCCTGTTCACAAACACCCACGCACGCACGCACACACTTGTTTATTCGGACTCAGGGGACCCCAAAATGTGTATATTTCCGTTGAAAACCGGAAGTCGAAGTTTTTACGACCACAACACTTTCCCTTACTATATATTTTATAATTAAAAAAAAATTATAACTTAACTGTTTAACTAACGATCCAGATTAAATGAAATATATATTTTATATATCCTTAAGCCGCCGAACGATACGGTTAAAACGCCGGTTTGAATCCGCTATGGGAGGGAGGGTTGACTTTTATTTCATGGAGGCCCCATGGAAGAAATCTCGACCAACCCACCATGTTTAGAATAGGTTGATTACACCTCCAGATTAACCCCAGTATGCCACACATGGCCAGGTAGAGGTGTCGAAAAAAAATTGATAAGTGAAAGTAAAAATAAAAAATCTGGTGCGATGCGCGCAACACACAACTTTCACTTACCAACTTATAGATTAGTGATTTTTTTTTAATGCCCTTTCTCAAAGTCACATATTTTTCCACATTCGTCTCTAATTTTTATTTGCTCTCTAAAGTACACCATTTTATTATCAAATAAAAGTTCTTACTTGCGATAATTCGGCAATGCAAGCATAATACTCCAAGTCGTCTGATTTTATAATTCTCTATGTAGTAGTTGAAAACTTCATATAGTTCCCTATTCATATAATTCTATATGTTTACTTGATATTTTTTCATATTTCATATTTAGCCATTTCTCATTATTAGGCGAAACAATGCTATGCCTGCATTGCCGAATTATTACAAATAAAAACTTCTATTTAAAAATAATAAAAAATATAGTGTACTTTTTTGATGAATGTTTAGCTGTCACATCGCGGTCATATTTATACACCAAATACCCAATTTCAGGTTTGTACGGTATATAGTTTTTGAGCTATTCTGTGCACATAAACACACAGACCATTTCGCGGAACTTGGTTATTTGGACTCAGGAGACCCCAAAGCGTGTACTTCCGTTGAAAATCGGAAGTCGAAATTTCGATCGCAATACTTTCCCTTACTATATAATTAATATATAGGTAAGTGAAAGTAAAAAAAAATAGTAATTAGATGAACATGTAATTTAATCGAAATACACACAACATGTTGACGAAAAATGCCTGAAGGCTAAGAGGATGAGCTCAGATACAAATGGGTAGAATTAGTAAATTCCAGGAACGTGGTAGAGCTATTTTTGGAGATATACCACAAAACAACTAGAAAGTCAACAAACATGATCGAAATAGTCTAAAACTGGAGTAGGAAAAAATATCAAGGATCTATTACATCCTCTAAAATTAACCATTTATTAAAGTATAATTAAAAATCCGGTGCGATGCACGCAACACACAACTTTCACTTACCAACTTACTTTGGTTAGAAATCCACGTATTTTGTTAAATGCCCTTTCTCAAGGTCACACATTTTTCCACATTCGTGTACTTATTACTTTTACTTACCTATATATGAAATACGAGTAAATAGTAAGAGAAAGTATTGCGATCGTGAAAAATTTCGACTTCCGGTTTTCAACGAAAATACACGTTTTGTGGGTCAAATAACCAAGTCCCGCGAAATGGTCAATGTGTGTGTGTGTGTGTGTGTCTGTGAACAGACTAGCTCAAAAACTATAAACCGTGCGAATTTGTAATTGGGTATTTAGTGTATGTATATGCCCGCGATATGACAGCAAAAATTTCATCGAAATCGGTCAAACGGAGGGGTACTTTATTTAATGAATTTTGTCTAATTTTTAGGGTTTTTTCGATTATCTCAAAAACGGCTCCAACGATTTTGATTAAACTTGAAATTTGATGAATGTATGTGCCCACGATGTGAGAATCAAAATTGATCAATTGGAGGGTGCAATTTATTTAATAAACTTTGTCTTATGTTCACTTGTTTTTTTATTTACTCAAAAACGGCTGTAATGATTTTGATCAGACTAGGTATTTCATGTATGTTTGTTTATCCCTATAAACAAAAAAAATATTTATATAAAACAAAACAGGCCCCTTCCCTATTTTAGCCCCCTCAGAACATTTTAAATATGATAAAGCTAACCTGATATTGAAGGATATTTGATTCTCATTAAACATGATGAGTTTAATTAAAATCGTTAAAGCTATCATTAATATCGAAAAAAAGAAATAAAGTGCCCCCCGTTTAATCAATTTTGATGACATTTTTGCTGCCATATCGCAAAGATATACATAGTTCAAACACCCTGTTTTATCAAAATCGTTAGAGCCGTTTTTGAGAAAATCGAAAAAAACGTAAAAAGTTATGAAATAATGTACCCCCTCCATTTGACCAATTTTGATGAAATTTTTGCTGTCACATCGCGGCATATACATATACCAAATACCCAATTTCACGTTCGTACGGTTTATAGTTTTTGAGTTAGTCTGTTCACACACACACACACACACACACACACACACACACACACACACACACACACACACACACACACACACACACACACACACACACACACACACACACACACACACACACACACACGCACACACGCACGCACGCACACACGCACGCACGCACACACACACACACACACACACGCACGCACGCACACGCAAACGCACACGCCGACGCCCACTCTCAATTTTACGGTAGTATTAGTACTATTGTAAAAAACCAAATTACTAAAGTGACAAGGTTCTAACTGCAAGAAAAACATTTTTGAGCATCACTTTGTGACTAAAAGAGTTTATTCCGCTCTTTGTAATGACACGTTATGAGGTAGATCCAGAAATGACATTGGAAGTGCCCTGCGAAGAATTTTAGAAGATGTCGCTAAAGAAAATGACATACCTAAGAGAGCTCATTACTTGGTCAGACTCCTGTGTTCCCGAGAATAGGAACTCAATAATGTCAAACGCTATCCTAGACTTTTTGAGGGACCACCCTGAAATAAAATCAGTGACAATGAAATACTCATTGCCAGGACATTGATGTGTGCAAGAGGTTGATGGTGTACATTCACAAATTGAAAAGGCGATGAACAAAATCAAATTTTATTCACCGTTAGGTCTAATAAGACTGTTGAAAGGCATAAATCGTCAATATCCATATAAAATCATTCAAATGAGAGCTTCTGACTTTAAAAACTTCTCTGAAACGAAGAAACTACAAAGCAGTGCCTTATACAAAAGTATCCATAATTCAACATATACAAGCATTTGGGAAGATTTTATACAAAACGAGTCATGATTAATTAGAGTCCTACAACGCTGCAAACATTAAATTTATGGAAACTCCAAAACAGCGCAATAAGTCGAAGAAGTCTAAGAAGCAGCTAACTGAGCCTAGACTATAAAGAGTAATTTTATAAAACAAAATGATCAAACTCATGTAAAACTTGAAAGTTAGGTATAAAATAGTTGTTTATTTGTTTAATCTTGTAAATTTTCACAAAGTCAATCTTGTCATTTTCAATCTAAGCCTGATTTTTACTTGCATTTTCAATTTGACATGGTTTTGTGTGCAGTTAGAACCTTGTCACTCTTGTCAAGTTGATCAAAGTTGGGAGTGACAAGGTTCTAACTGAAAAAGTACATAGTCTGTAAACATACTATGCGACAAACTAAAATGCAATGTTTCCTCTTATTCTGATTTATAAAGTAGTAGTAAGCCCTCAGAAAGCATAAAAAACAAATTCATCAATAAATAAATAAAATATTGCAAAAGGAAAATTCAAACTTGTTTTTCTCAGAAGTTACTCTTGAGCAGTTAGAACCTTGTCAAACCAATGCCACGATATGGAAAGAAGCAAACATTATTCTGAATGAGAAACCAGGAAAGGAAAGAAGCCAAGATGCTTCCAGATATAGGCCAATAAGTTTACTACCTGTATTTGGAAAAGTACACGAAAAGATCCTGAATAGAAGAATAATATACCATTCATCAGTCATAAACCATATGACTTCCAAGGGTCTTTTGTCTACAAAACAATATGGGTTTACACCTGGAAATGGGACCATAGATGCACTGTATGATGTTAATGGAACAATCCCTTAAACCGTACGCAGTATGCCTTTAGTGGCAGACCTGTGTTAATAAGTGAAGGCGTTCTGAGGGCCGGGATAGCAGAGCGTGTAGGAGCGCGACCCGTTGTTGCACGCTCGAGCCGAACGGCGGCGGTTCGAATCCCCCCTGGGAGGGTTGACTTTTATTTCGTGGAGGCCCCACGGAATAAATCTCGACCCTCCCACCATGGTTAGAATAGGTTGGTTACACCTGTAGAGTAACCCCCCGTATGCCACTCATGCCAAAAAAAAAATAAATAAATAAAGTAAAGGCGTTCTGTTCATGTGAGAGTTGTCAAGAAGTTTGGAACATACATATTCAATAGAATTTTTTTGTTTCGATGATAGCTAAATGAAGTTTTAAATAACTACCATTTCCATGGTATACCATGATTTCCAGAAAGGCATGAGACAAACTTTACAACGAGACGTAAATACACTTTCTATCGATTCACCTTCACGATATATTTATAAAAAGCAACTAGCAGTAAAAAACAAACAACCAGTAAAAAAACTCGATTGTTGATGAAATTATGTCCCTTAAAAAAAGAAATAAGCACTCATAAATCGAAAAGTACTGAGAACTTCCAAGTTTTGCAATACAGGTACTCTTTAACTTATAGAGATAAACAAATATAAGCATATAAATGTGGGAAAACGTGTGAAGTTGAGGAATGGTGTTTACATTTTATCGAAACACGTCGATTTTTAAGTAAGTTTGTAAGTAAAATTTGTGTTGAGCGCATTGCACCAATTTTTTTAAAAAAAAGTTTATAATGTATTTAGTTCCAAAAGCTCTTCCTCACTATATAATTTTTTCGCCATCACAACCATTTTATAACACAAGTTAAACTATAATGTAAAATTAGAAAAAGCATAAATAGGCAGGTATAGAAAGGGTTGATATCAGTGAAAGGTTGGTAGAGATAGTTGAAAAGCAACTGTGTATCAAGGCAATATAGTAAGGAAAAGAACAATCAAATGCCATCTAGTGGTATGGGAAAATATTATAGATTCCAAAAAACATTGAAAGAAAGCGCTAGTTACCCGGCTCATACGAGTCTACAGCAGTGAAGCAGAGAAACAGTTTGGCTCATATAAGAGCCATCGGCACCCGGACAGCTCATGTTTGAGCCAACAGCAGTTGAAGGGTTAAGGTGTATGTATGCCTTCAGCATACCTGTTTTTTTATAAAAGAAAATCCATAGTAATTGGATATTTTCAAGCTCATTTTCTCTTTCTTTGTCCTTTTAAACATTACTTCCTCAACTAGAACAGTTTGTTTTTTGTAAAGCTTTCGTCACCAGCTACATATTTAAGTCCAACCCAATGTCATTATTCTCTTATGGAATTACTTCAATGGTATTAGAACTTGCATTGATAAGATCTTTATAATGCTTCGGAGTGTACCAGGTGTGTAAATATGAAACCGGAATTCGCCAATGATAGGAGTTAGCAGTCAATGTAATCTTCTAACTAATCCGTCAGTGGTGTTATCTGCTTTTGCCTACATGTAATAAAGAGATCCAATTGATACCAATATCAGTTTCATTCTATAACCGTGTTTTTAGTGGCATTGAACATGTCGACTTTTGTGCCAATAAATCAAGATTTGCGGACAGCATTTATTTTCCGTTTCCTTCTGAAGAAAATTGGAGCATTATCACATAGGATGCTTGTTGAAGCTTACGGGGAGCATGCCCTAGGCAAATCTCAATGTTTCGATTGGTTCAAAAAATTTAAAGATGGATTTCGATAAAAGAAACAAAGACCGTGGAAAACCACAAACAAAAAAAAAACTTTGAAAACGCTGATTCGGAAGCGTCTGTTGGACAATTATTACATGTGACACCGTCTCCATTTGTTTGAAAAGCATGGAAAAGATCCAGAAGGTCGGAAAATGAGTACCTCACCAACTGAATGACAGGCAACAGGAAGCTCGAAAAACCTTATGTCAAATGCTGCTCGCCAGGTACAGAAAAAAAATCATTTCTTCATCAAATTGTGACTGGTGATGAAAAGTGAATTTACTTCGAGAATCCTAAGCGTAAAAAAATCCTGGGTAACTCCTGGTGAACCATCGGCATCGCTTGGGGAGGAAGAAAATGCTCTGTGTCTGGTGTGATCAGATGGCTGTTACCTACTATGAGCTGCTGAAACCTGGGAAAACTGTTAATACGGAACGCTACCTACAACAGATGATAAATTTGAATAAAGATTTGCGCCAAAAAGTTCCGAATATCAAGAAAGGACACACAAAGTGATCTTGCTCCATGACAATGCCCCATCACATTCGGCTAAACGGACCAAGGAAACGATCCAAGTGTTTGGTTGGTATTTCTTCCGTATGCGGCTTATTCACCAGATTTGGCCCCATCCGATTTCCACCTATTTGCATCGATGGGACACGCACTAGCTGAGCAGCGCTTCACTTCTTATGAAAATGTACGAAATTGGTTAAGTGATTGGTTTGACTCAGAAGAGGAAGCATTATTTTGGCGGGGAATCCACAAATTGCCTGAATGATAGGAAAAATCCATAGATAGCGAAGGACAGTACTTCGAATAAAAAAGTATGTATCATTTTTACACAATCAACTCTTATTTGCTATTTGAAAAATTCCGGTTTCATATTTACACACCTGGTAAATAGAGAATTATAAAATCAGATGCGATGTAGTATTATGATTTCATTCCTGTATTAACACAAATATTGTTTTTTTTAACTAAACAATTTATTTGCACCTGTATAATTACAATAAGCAAATGTGCTAAAATAAGTTACCATTGGCATTGGTAGGCATGAGGGAGATAGCACCTAGTGGTGCATATTTCTGACATTCAAAAGATTTACGTTGTCAGACTAGGAGGTCCCTCATGAGGATGAATCCAACTCCTCTTCAGCCTTCGCCGAGGTATGTCAGGAATCATCACGTCTTGCCATATCTTGTACAAATTGGTTGGTATGTCCATGTAATTTGTCGTAAAACCGTCTGTAATTCATACATATTATTTGTCACAGTCGAAACTCTTTAAGTCATTGTGAAGGGTCTCGTTTGAAATGTAGAGTGGTGAGTTCGTAATTAATCTTAAGTATTGGGATTGGAAGGTTTGTATTTTTTTAATATGTGTCTTTTTTGCGGGTCCATAAATTTGGCTAGCATAGGTCCATATAGGTTTTAGTAAATAACTGTACAGGTTAAGTTATTGTCTGAGGGGTAATTGGGAACGTCTATGTACGACGGAGTATAATATTCTTAGTCTGAAATTTAACGTTTTTCGTTTCATCTGAACGTGTGGGCCCCAAATCATTCTTCTGTCGAGTGTAAGTCCCAAGTATTTGTTTGTGGTATTGGGTGATTGTCAAGTAGACTGGAGGGCACGTTTCGTTTATCACAAAAATGAATGATGCTTTATAATGTATATTGATTATTGTAACATTCACCTTTTCAATTTTATGAATACACATAGAAATGTGGAAAATCTAGAGCGGTGCGTGTATTACAACTTTCAACACCCTCCCTACTATAACTAGAAATGGACAACTTTTTTAAAATACCATTGTTCCATTGGGAAGGGAAGACATAGAAAGTCTATCCACAATGACAATCTTTTTTCCTGGGGGAAGTATCGACGTCAGTACTTGTCATTTACATACATACATCTGTGTTCCGAGAGAAGGTGTCGAGTTTGCTCCGCTGTCACATAAATCCGGCCACTCCAAGAAGGTACGCCACAGAACAGTCGAGATTTTGGCCGTATTTCGACAAGATAATCGTGAAGTAGGGATCGATGAAGATGGTTATATGGCCTGTAGTTAATTGTAACATAAGTATTTAATTACGATCGCTTGAGTATTCCTCTAAAAAATAGTACTCCGGTAGGGACCATAAACATTTCTTAATTTAAATCTATCGTTGGAAAAGTAGTAATTAAACTAAATTTTATTTCCAAAAACAACTCATTGGTTAGAAGTCCCTGCAGTTAAAAAGGGCAGCCATAAAATTAATTGATATCAAAAAAGTCCGGGAGCTTAGGGCCAAAAAAAGTGTCTGATTTGAAGAAAGTTTTTGATCATACAGGCTGAAAGTACTCATTTCATAGACAACAAATGTGAACGTCTGCCACCTCAGATCGGTTGCCATAAAATTTTATAGGCAAACAAAATCGACATTTTCGAACTTTTTTTAATTTTTCGCTCATAAAACGAAATCGCAGAGAAAATTGCGTTACTTCTAAAATGAAAGGGCATAAAATTTCGCGTCGACTCAGGTCCTCACATTTAAAATCGGTTAAGTATATTCGCCAAAACCGACTGTCAATTTAGCCACTAAGCGGAAAAATTAATTACGCTAATGTTCCAAAGCCTGCAATTTGAAGAGTATCCGTACTGCTTACTTCCTGCTACGATTTCGGTCTTTGAAATATCAGGGGATTTGATAAAGTATTCATTATAATGACTACTTAGACAGTTAGGTACTTGGCAAAATTCATTCTTTTATTTTAACAGATGTAAGATGGTTGTTTTGTAGTTCAAAATGGTTAATACTTCAAAAACCTGTTAAAAGTAAGCACTACGAATACTTTCACGTTTTTATTTGTATTTCCACGAAGGGTTTAGCTAATGTGTGTACGGAGCTTATTTCATGCTAAATTTGATGCTCTGCAACTTTTATCTAAAACATTTTGATAAGAGGCGTTGGAACACGCTAAACCAATAAACCGATTTAAACTTACACTTTCTTAATTGTCGTCGTGAATACTTTCACGTTTTTATTTGTATTTCCACGCAGGAGTTAGGAGAGCTAATGTATGCATAGAGCTTGTTTCTTGCTGAATTTTAAACTCTGCAACTTATTTCTTTAAAATTTTTCATTTAAACTAGGAGTTTTTGTGATCAAAAACTTTCTTCAAATCAGACCCTTTTTTGGCTCAGATCCCGGACTAAAAAGGCTGCACCGCTTTGATGGAAGCGAAAGGGCTTTAGGACTCATTTTACGGTTAATTTTTTATTAAGAAGGATAATAATATTCTCGATACTTCGGTTTAATTCAAACATACTTCTTGGTTGAGTCATTATGTTCGCCATTCCTTCGATGAATTGTTGCCTAATCTTAAGAGCGAAGTAGGTACTAAGAATAATATTCTTCGTAATAAAAGATTATTCAGAAAATGAGTTGCAAAACACTGTAGCTTCAATTCTAGAGGGGTAGCCTTTCTGATATCATTTATATGGCTGCCCAATTTTTGGTGTGGTGACTTTCAAAGGATGATGGTGTTTCAAGTCTTTTACAGTTTTTATTGATGGATGAACAAATTGACAAACATTAAAGTTTTTATTTCTTTTTTAAAAAATTAAATGTCTGTATAGACGATTTAATTATTATTACAATACTAGCTAGGGTACCCGGCTTCGCTCCGGTAGTTGTGTGGTCGTTTTAATAACAGAAAAACTTTAAAATTAAAGGGAATATAGAACAAAATCTTGAAACTTCGGTTTTAACTTGGTATCAATATTAAGATTCGAAATCTGCATAGTCCGCACAAATAAGGAACCCTATAAACTTTATAGGGTGTTAAGTTTTTATCAAAAATTGAAGAATTTTTATGTTTTAAAAAATTTGGTTTTATGTTTATAGCTTTCCTAGAAGACTATGGTTTTACTTTCAATATTTAAACATACTAATTTTCAGTTAATTATTCATTTCTAAACGATTAAATTCTCTAAACATTCTAAATAAACTTTTTGTTTTATGTTTATTTCCTTTCTAGAAGATTATGGTTTTGCTTTTGATATTTAAACACGCTAACTTTTCGTTAATTATTCATTTCCAAATGATTCAACTCCCCAAACGTTCTAATATACTAAATTTAAACTTGTACTTACAACGTGGTTTGCCAATTTTATTTTCCTGTGATGTTTTTCTTATGTCATTTATTTACACCATCCGGATCATGTTTCTATAGTTTTGTCACTATAACTCGTTTTATTTGTGGGGATTTAAGCATTTTTCACTACTTATGGTTATCCTTCCGACAGGTTACTCATTCACGTTCAAAAGCCCAAAGCAATCACTGAATTTTTTCTCTATTTATTGTTTTTCTCGTTTTGAGCACTTTTAACTATCCAGTTATGTTCAATAAAATCTAAAATCACCTCTAATTGCCAGCTTTTATTTCTGCCGTGCTTAAAATAGTCGTTTTCCTTCATTTTAAAGATTGTATATTTTAAGTTTTCCGAAGTTTTCGCGCATTGCCACGCAATCCTAGCGCCTAATCCCTAGGCCCTATATAAGCGCGGGCAGATTCGTCCCATTGTCCTTTTGCGTTTGCCCTTACCAGGGACAACACGTCTTTTTTGCGTTTGCCAGTTGCAGAGAACACGTCTCTCCACGCTTTTCCAGACCAGCTGCCAGGTCTCTTGCGCTTTTCTTGCGGTCACTCTGTCGACCCACCGCCATCTTGGCTACCTTTAGTATCTCCAAACCGCTTACTTCCAAGGGGAGAAAATTCTTCTATGGGCAACCAAGACCACACCAGATGAGCTTGCTGTGTTCATGCTGCGGAGATCTTCGTTTCTACTCTGCGTCATCTGCCAGCCTGCAGGCGAACTCTCTTCGCACTTCTGTTGCACCAACTTGTACTGAAGTTTTCAAGCGTAACTATATTCTCAGAAAATGTTTTATTTTTTATTCAATTGTATATGTCTTTAATTAGCTGGCCAGCTATTCTTTATTGTACTTTAACTATTCTTTATTGTAACTCAGCTACCTTTTATTGTACCTTAGCTATCACTACGTATATCTCTCTTGTATTCTACTACAGCACATTTAATATTAAATTATTAATTAATTCTGTACATTTCATGCCAAATTGTGAGCTGAACTGGGGAACCCTGCAGAGCTGGCAGATAGCTGAGAACAGAAAACTGTTAGCCAGAGCACCATCATCAGCTTGCACCTCCCAGCAAAGGACACAGCATCTTCAGCTGTTTTCCGGTAACCATCAGGGGTGCAGTAATCAACTTCCGGCTAACTGTCAGGTGAGTGCCAGTTTTCTTTACCCTAGGCTAAGTCACACCTCCCCAAGGCTCTGTCTCACGTTTGGTTTCATTACAGTTCTCATCAGTGTTGGGTTCTCCCCCCAGTTTTGATCGATACACCACTGGCTTGATTCCAGAGATTTGTGATCACTGTGGGACAACGGCAAGAGAAGAGCCATGTATTCTTTGTCTTTATTTTATCATCTGTAATAAACAGGTTGTATTTTGTTTACATTTTGCTTCTTCTTCTTACCCCAAAACCCAACATAGGGGGTTGAAAATGGTGAACTAACGCTTAATTTTGCTGCAACTTTGTCGAGTCATGCTTTTCTTTTAATGGTTTCTGTGATTCTGAATCCTATAAGTCCATTCCAAGCAGTCAGCAGAGAATAAGTTATTAGATTATAGTTAGTATCTAATAATAGAAAAATCTATTAGTTAAAAAAAATATATTTCGAGTACAACTTAAGCGCCGACTAATGTGATGGTACTATTAGATCCAGAAGTATAGAAACTACCGAAGATTCATAGAAACTGTTTTTTAAGATCTTTCTTCCATTTCAACCTCCCTTAAGATATCCCCCCGTAAGTTGGGCGGACTCCGCACCTACTATTAAAAAGTGAAAAACCAAAATATCATGAAGGCAAACTTTTTTTCACCATATTTCTTTATATCCAGAACTATCAGGGGTAATAAAATCTTATTAAAAAATGCTGTAATTGGAGTTAGTAATTTTGTCAACTGGAATGCTTATCATAAATAGTAATAAAATCAACTTCTTTATCAGAATTACATACAATAAGAACACTTCAAATTTTTTATTTTCGATTTATACTAAGTCAATCTATCTCTTTTTTTTTATGTCTATTTTTATTCGCTCACTGTAATACTAAGAAATGTTCACTCATATTGCATTAAATTTACTAAGTACATATTATATATTGATTAAATGTAATGCGTTGATCGATTAGCCTTCTTATGTAAAAATTAAGTTGTTAGGGAATCCAGTGGTTTTGCTAATTGATTGCAGAGATGTAAAATCATTATTTTATTTTGAAAGCAAAGTAGAAGCTAATTATTTTCGCTTGATTTTTTATTAATTTAAAAAGAACAGCTGAAAAAATATATATCCTTTGAATGAACAATAAGCATTAAATGAAACGCACCCTAGCGCTTCCTGGTAGCCTCGAGCTCGAACTAAATTTTTCATTCATAAACTGGTATCTCAATCTCAGAGAGGCTAATTAAAAGGTGCGAGAGGCTTAAAATTCCAGTCATTTTCTCTTCAAATTTACATCCTTAAAAGAAAAACGGAAACCTTCTTCTCCGTTAGCGGTTAAATGGGGCAACACGCTGAAATAACCTTCTTGATCGTAAGTTGAGTCGTTTTTTAGCTTTATCGGCACGCACATTGTACACTTTGCTTGATAATATATATTGATTATTATTTCACGGCGCTACAATCCGGTTACAGGTCTTTGCCTCCTCCAACCGCTTCCTCCAAACGTCATTGTCTTGTGCCGACGCCATCCAGTTCCGAACTACTAGGATGTTAAGTGCATCTCCTGCCACTCCATCAGACCTATTATTATTACACTACTACCTGGAAAAAGATTCCTATGAAAATTTTCATTTATTGGGAAGTATAATACGCAACATATGACTCCCTCGAATGTGAATAGGATTTTTTTAGTCCCCTTAAAAAAATGATTAAACTCATGAATCAAAAAGTCCTGAGAACTTTTAAGTTTTATTGCAAATTTTAAAGTTTTAAAATAAGTTATAATTCTCTATAACTTCTAGAGACAAACAAAAATAAGTAAATAAATGTGGGAAAATGTGTGAAGTTGCTGAATGGCATGCAAATTTACCAAAACACGTGCAATTTTAATCTAAGAAGTAAAGTTGTGTGTAGCGGAAATCGCACCGGATTTTTAGTTTCACTTACCTATATATGAGATGTATAGTAAGGGAAAGTATTGCGATCGTAAAAAATTTCGACTTTCGGTTTTCAACGGAAATACACGTTTTGGGTTCCCCTGAGTCCAAATAAACAAGTACCGCTAAATGGTCTGTGTGTCCGTGAACAGACTAGCTTAAAGAATTGGGTATGTGGGTATCAAAATCGCTAAAACTATTTTTGAGAAAATAGAAAAACAAAAAAAAAATGGGAAAAAAGTTATAAAATAAAGTGCTCCCACCAATTGATAAATTTTGATGAAATTTTTACTTTCACATCGCGGGCATATACATACATCAGCTACTCAATTTGATCAAAACCTTTAGACCGTGTTTGAGAAAATCGAAAAAACAACAACGTAAAAATGAGAAAAAAGTTATGAAATAAAGTATCGTCACATCGCGAGCATATACATATACCACATACCCAATTCTTTAAGCTAGTCTGTTCACGGACACAAAGTAAAAATTTCATCAAAATTTATCAATTGGTGGGAGCACTTTATTTTATAACTTTTTTCCCATTTTTTTTTTTGTTTTTCTATTTTCTCAAAAATAGTTTTAGCGATTTTGATTAAACTCGTCATGTTTAATGATAATCAATATTCATTAATATCAGGTAAGCTTTATCATTATTAAAATGTTCTGAGGGGGTTTAAATGGGCAGGAGGCCTTTTTTGTTTTCCTTTAAAGTACCTTTGTTTTTGTTTATATCATAAATTATCTGTCTCTTATTTCGCCTAAAAATAAGAAACGGCTAAATATGAAAAAAAAAACAAGAAAACATAAATAGGAGAAAAGTCAGAAAAATACTCCGTCATCTCATAAAACACGTTGAACCCACGCATGCGCAGTACGCCTTTAATGACAGACCATTATTCATAATTAAAGATGTTCTGTTTATTTAATGGAAATTATTTGTTTCGCGGTAACCATATGAAGTTTGAACAACTACATAGAGAATTATAAAATCAGACGATTTGGAGTATTATGCTTGCATGCCGAATTATCCCAAGTAAAAACTTTTATTTAATAATAAAAAAATTAGTGTACTTTAAAGAGTAAATACAAATAAATATAGGGGCTGAACTTGCCAAGAGGGGTTAGACCGTTGTTATTTGCTGATGACCTGGCGATTGTCTGCCGATCCGACAGTTTTGATTCCACGCGTAATAAATTACAAGAAGCCATCCACAGAATTAACAACTGTTCCGTATCTACAGGTCTACAAATCTCCATAGAAAAAACCGAATGTGCTCATTTTAATCGCAAATGAACTACTCCTCCGTCTCCCGAACTACGCCTTGGAAATTTTTCGATACCATACTCAAATTCTCATAAATTTTTAGGTTTAACATTTGATCGGAAATTAAGTTGGGATCCACATATTTCGTCACTTAAGACAGCCGCCACCAGAAAATTAAACATTCTTCGTTTTCTTTGTGGCACATCTTGGGATCAGACAGGTTCACTATGCTAAAACTATATCGGACTTTAGTTTGTTCGAAATTGGACTATGGATATTTCGTTTACGGCTCTGCGCGTCAACGAACCTTAGCTAAACTGGATACAGTCCATCACGCCGGTATCAGGATTGCAACCGGTGCATTTCGAACGAGTCCTACCCTTAGCATTTGTTCGGAAGCCGGTATTCCTCCCCTCATGTTTCGAAGACAAAAACTCGCGATAAACTATTTTTCTAAGCTATATCTACAATCTGGTCATCCAACATACAAATACATTTTCCAATCAAAATACTCTACGATCTTTCGACAAAAAACTAATTCTAACCCACCTCTAGCACAAAGATTTTCTTTAGATATTTCAAAACTCAAAACAGTTACCAAACACAAACACGAAACCGAAATTCCACCTTGGACACTTCAACCACTGAAAACAATTTTAAGTCTCTCACATGCCCACAAAGATAACACCACACCTTGTGAATATAAAGCAAGACTAAATCGACTCATTGAAAATATTCCAGACCGCTTCTTAATAATGTCTGATTCCTTAAGCGCATTAAAAAGTATTACCAGAGATGCACTCGCGATGCCTGGAAGAGGCTCCGTCGACTGTTTAATATAACAGTCCACATTATCTGCCATTTGTCCGATATTTCTTTCTTTAGTGGTCTACTAAGATCTGAGGAAGGAACCATTCGGCGGTCACGCATTCACACCTTTTCACTAAAGAACCACCCTCGTCTTGTCAATTTTGCCAGTCAACTCTTTCGGTCAAGCATATTTTGGAACAATGATCTCACTTTGTGCCGTTAATCAGAAAAATCGGATAAGCCCCAAATTTGACAGCTTGTCTTGGTGATAACGAAGCCTCAGTAACATTAATGTTGAGATTTCTAAAAGAGAACCGGCTGATTTCTAAATTCTAAAACTCTTTATAATCATTTATAACTTTTTTTTTTCCTGCCTATTTCGTAAGTCTACGAACAAATGTAATCTATAGGCGTTGATAACCTGAGGGTTTTACGCCTCTAAGCCATAACAAACAAACAAATGGAAAAAATCTGGTTCGTGCTCGCAACACAAAACTTTCACTTACCAACTTACTTAGATTAGAAATTAATGCGTTTTGTTAAATGCCACTTCTCAAATGAACTGAACGGCTTTAATTATGAACAATGGTCTGTCATTAAAGGCGTACTCTGCATGCGTGGGCTCAACGAGTTTTATGAGTTGACTGAATATTTTTCTTTTTTTCTCCTCTATATGTTTTGTTTATTTTAATCATATCTAGTATTTAGCGATTTCTTATTTTTAGGCGTAACGCGAGACAGTTAATTTCTCCATATAAACAAAAACAAAGGTACTTTATAGGAAACAAAAAAACAAACAAACAAAAAAGGCCCTACCCCATTTAAGCCCCTTCAGAACATTTTAATAATGATAAAGCTTACCTAATATTAAAGAACACCTAATTTTCACTAAACATGACGAATTTGGTGAAAATCGTTAGAGCCGTTTTTGAGATAATCGAAAAAAAAGGTAAAAATTGGAAAAAAAGTTATGAAATTAAGTGCCCCCTCCGTTTGACAAATTTTGATGAAATGTTGGCTATCACATCTTTGACATATACATACATCAAATACCCAGTTTGATAAAAATCGTTAAAACGGTTTTTGAGAAAATAAAAAAAAACATAAAAAGTTATTAAATAAAGTACCCCCTTCGTTTGTGCAATTTCGATGAAATTTTGCTGTCACATCGCAGGCATGTACATAAACTAAATGCCCAATTTCAGGTTCGCACGGTTTTATAGTTTTTGAGCTAGTCTGTTCACACACAGACCATTTCGCGGGACTTGGTTATTTGGACTCAGGGGACCCCAAAACGTGTATTTCCGTTGAAAACCGGAAGTCGAAATTTTTCACGATCGCAATACTTCCACTTATGATATATTTCATATATAAGTAAGTGAAAGTAATAAGTAAATGAATGTGGAAAAATGTGTGACCTTGAGAAATGGCATTTAACAAAACACATCAATTTCAATATTAAGAAAGTGTTTGATAGAATTAGTTATCCTATAAACCAACAATCCTCAATTAAAACCATCAATTTCAGATTTAAAAGTAAAAGTTCTGTTCTAAACTAAAAGTTAAAAATAATAAAATCTGGTGCGATGCGCGCAACACACAACTTTTCACTTACGAACTTACTTAGATTAGAAATCGACGTGTTTCAATAATATGTAAACGCCATTCCTTAACTTCTCACATTTTTCCATATTTAAGTATATACTAATATTTGTATATCTCCATAAGGTGTAGAGGATTTGTATTGCAAAACTTGAAAGTTCTCAGTTCTTTTCGATTTATTATTGCTTATTTCTTTTTTTGAGGGACCTAATTTCATCAATAGTTGAGTTTTTTTGTACTGGTTCCTTGTTTTATATTGCGAGTTGCTTTTTGTAAATATATCGTGAAGGTGAATCGATAGGAGTATTTACGTCTCTTATGCCTTCCTGGAAATCAAGAACGAATACCTAGTGTTCCTCTAAAATCGCTTTATATTGTTTTCAAAAATTTATTATTTTTGAAGAACAAAAGTTTCTAGACTAAGATATACCCACATTAATTATATACTAAGTATTATCTTATACCATATTTTTACACAACTACGATGCTTCAAAAATTTGAGCATCACTTATTTACTCTCTTAAGTAAAATTAATCTTTTTATTAATAAATAAAAGTTTTTATTTTCGTACTACGGTTAATAAAATTTTGGCTGTCACATATACATACATCAAATACCAAGCTTGATCAAAATCGTGAAAGCCGTTTTTAAGTCCTTTTTGAATAAACACACACACACACACACACACACACACACACACACACACACACACACACACACACACACACACACACACAAACACACAAACACACACACACACACACAAAAACACACACACACCCACACACACACACGCACACGCACACACGCACAAACACACACGCACAAACACACACGCACACACGCACAAACACACACACACACACACACACACACACACACACACACACACACACACACACACACACACACACGCATACACACGCACACACACACACACACACACACACACACACACACACACACACACACACACACACACACACCATTTCGCGGGACTTAGTTATTTAGACTCAGGGGCCACCAAAACGTGTATTTCCGTTGAAAACCGGAAGTCGAAATTTTTCAAGATCGCAATACTTCCACTTACTATATATTTCATATATAGGTAAGTGAAAGTAAAAAAATAGGTTTTGTATAAATTTTGATTGGGTTTAATATAATCCACTGACACTCAGGATGAACCTCTAAATATCCTATAGCTCTAGAATAAGACCGGCCGGCATCCGCCCTGGTAGGGACGCTGCTCCCACGCCGCGGCCTCATTTTGTAAAATTATTGGCAGCTGAGGCTGCTAAGAAAAACTCAGCGCAGGGCATATCTCTCCCATCTCAATCTGAATCAGGATTTATCATTAGCATTATTCAGCATCATAATATGATTAGGGTTTTATTTTATTAAATTGATATATTTATTTTAGATACATTAAAAAAAAAAAAATTATTACACATTATCGCCTCAAATAAGAATCTGTCGTCTTCGTCAACTACAAAAAAAAAAAAATAATCGATATTGTCATTATATGTTATTGTCTATTTTCCTCAATATAGGGACGACCATTGTTTTATGATATAATATAATATATTATAATATATATAAATAAATAAAAGTGATTTTTGTCCGATGGCTCTTATTATAATTCTTAATATAAATTAAGAAATCCTATTCGTGCATTTTGTAGACATCTCGTAGAAGTATTAAGAGCCGTTAGTTTACTTGGAACATCTCTAGGAACTCCCCAGATTACCTATAGTCCCCCTTCTCTTCAAATTCAATAATTCTAAAAGAAAAAAATCTGGTGCGATGCGCGTAACACACAACTTTCACTTACCAACATATTTAGATTAAAAATTGACCTGTTTTTTAATTACCATTTCTCAGAGTCACATATTTCATATTTAGCTCTTTCTTAATTTTAAGCGAAACGAGAAACAGATAATTTCTCCATATAAACAAATACAAAGGTACTTTACAGGAAAACAAAAAAGGCCCCTTCCCATTTTAGCCCCCAAAGAACATTTTAATAATGATAAAGCTTACCTGGTATTAAAGAAGACTTGATTTTGATTTAACTTGATGAATTTAATCAAAATCATTAAAGCCGTTTTTGAGATATTCGAAAAAAAAATTAAAATTGAAAAAAAAGTTATGAAATAATGAGCCCCCTCCAATTGATCAATTTTGAAGAAATGTTGGCTATCACATCGCGGGCATACCAAATACCGAGTTTGGTCAAAATCGTTAAAGCCGTTTTTGAGTAAATAAAACACATGATAATGAGACAACATTTATTGAGTAAAGTGCCCCCTCCGTTTAACCAAATTTAATGAAATATCGGCTTTCGCATCGCGGTCATATACAAACATCAAATACCAACTTTGATGAAAATCGTTAAAGCCCTTTTTGAGTAAATAAAAAATCTGGTGCGTGCGCGCAACACACAACTTTCACTTACCAACTTACTTAGATTAGAAATTGACGTGTTTTGCTAAATATCATTTCCCAAAGTCACACATTTTTCTACATTCATATCTTATTTTTGTTAATCGTTAAAGCCGTTTTTGAGTAAATAAAAAAACCCCGTGAAAATGATACAAAATTTATTAAGTAAAGTCCCCCCTCCCGTATATCAATTTTGATGAAACTTTTACAGTCAGATCTCGGGCGTATAAATACATCAAATACCAAGTTTGATCAAAATCGTTAAAACCGTTTTTGAGTAAATAAAAAAAACACGTGAAAATGATACAAAATTTATTAAGTAAAGTCCCCCCTCAGGTTGATCAATTGTGATGAAATGTTGGTTATCACATCTTTGGCATATAAATACATCAAATACCAAGGTTGATCAAAATCGTTAAAACCGTTTTTGAGTAAATAAAAAAAAACATGTGAAAATGATACAAAATTTATTAAGTAAAGTCCCCACTCCGGTTGATCAATTTTGATGAAATTTTTACAGTCATATTTCAGGCATATAAATAGATCAAATACTCAGTTTAATCAAAATCGTTGGAGCCGTTTTTGAGAAAATCGAAAAAAACTTAAAAAGTTATTAAATAAAGTACCCCCTCCCTTTGAGCAAATTACATGAAATTTTTGCTGTCACATCGCGGGCTTATACATACTCTAAATACCCAATTTCAGGTTCGCACGGTTTATAGTTTTTGAGCTAGTCTGTTCACACACACACACACACAGACACACAGCCACACAGACACACACACACAGACCATTTCGCGGGACTTGGTTATTTTGACTCAGGGGACCCCAAAACGTGTATTTCCGTTGAAAACCGGAAGTCGAAAATTTTCACGATCGCAATACTTCCACTTACTATATATTTCATATATAGGTAAGTGAAAGTAAAAAAAAATCGTGAAAATGGGACAACATTTATTCAGTAAAGTGCCCCCTCCAATTGATGAATTTTGATGAAATTTTGACTGTCGCATTGCGGGCATATACACACACCAAATACCAAATTTAATCAAAATCGTTACAGCTGTTTTTGAGAAAATCGAGAAAAACGTAAAAAATAGACAAAATTCTTCAAATAAAGTACCCCCTCCGTTTGACCAATTTTGATGAAATTCTTGCTATCACATCGCGGGTATATATATAAACAAAATACCTAATTTCAGTATTGTACGACCTATAGTTTTGGAGCTAGTCTGTTCACACACACACACACACACACACACACACACACACACACACACACACACACACACACACACACACACACACACACACACACACACACACACACACACACACACACACACACACACACACACACACACACACACACACAAACACACACACACACACACACACACACACACACACACACACACACACACACACACACACACACACACACACACACACACACACACACACACACACACACACACACACACACACACACACACACACACACACACACACACACACACACACACACACACACACACACACACACCATTTCGCGGGCCTTGGTTATTTGGACTCAGGGGACCCCAAAACGTGTATTTCCGTTGAAAACCGGAAGTCGAAATTTTTCACGATCGCAATACTTTCCTTACTATACATTTCATATATAGGTAAGTGAAAGTAAAAATAACTTTAAAAACTTTAATTAATGTATTTTAGATATAAGATTTCCGACGACTTCGTGAAATGCAAACAATTACCATTATCTTTGCTTATATTATTAACCTTATTTAGAAACATTAAATCTAGTTTATCAAATGGGAAAGGAAACGTCCAAGGAATTATGATTGTTCGAACTCTTGATGGCACTATTTCATAAGTCGATTACGATAGATTACCAATAATTAGATCAGTTAAAATTAAAATAATGTATATTGTTTTACTAAGCATATGGTTAATTGACAAATATCAGAGGATTTTATATTGTATGTATATATATATATATATATATATATATATATATATATATAACTTAACAGTTACCGAAAAGAAACTTATAAAAAAAAGGAAAAAGGTAGACAATAAGACACGCATGAAGTTAGAAACAAGACTGATTTATTCTTTCTATAATTCCCTATTTATACATTCTGCTAATGTTTATAAGCAATGTTTGGTATTAAGGCTAATACTGTGCCTTCTCTATCCTTATCTCCCCCCCGCCAGTTTACGCCACCCTGTCGTAAACTTCACAAAATAAAGGATAAAATAAGAAAATATAAACAGAACAAACAAAAATAAAATATAAACAGAACAAACAAAATACTTAAAACGAAAGAAAATTCTCCTATTTACAGAAATAACTAGCATAACAACTGAAATGGTTTCACTTATGGCACATAATCACTTTCTCAAACTTATTAAAATAACAACCAAAAAAAAATATTTCTTAGCACAAACACTGTATTCACTGAGCGGTTGGGAACTTCAGTTGCTCAATGTGGACCGTCCTTCGCTTTTTTGGTTCTTTAACACTTTCAATCGTTACTACATTGTGTTCCCTAATCACTATCACTCTGAATGGGCCCTCGTATCTCCGTAATTCTTTTCCCCTGTTGGTACCTATCTTGCGGTAAACGATTGTCCCAATTTTTATCCCTCCCGTTACATCTTTTAACTTTACATTCTCCCGCGCAACCCTCGTACTCTTTTCCTTCTGAATTTTCCCCCGAACTTTCTCCCATCTCCTACCCAGCTCAATCCTATTGCTGAACATCCTCTCCACCGCTTCCTCTTCCGCTACCGTGGCTGCGTAATCCCGTCGTCTCCCGCGTAGCCCGAAAAGCACTTCGAATGGAGAAAATCCCGTGACAGTATGAATTGAGTGGTTATAGGCCACCACGGCCTTCTGCATTGCGATGTCTGGTTCCAACCCCTTTTCCACTTGGTACACCCTCAAGTGATCGCTAAGAGTGCTGTGCAATCGTTCGATGCTCCCCCTGCTCTTGGGATGACCCGGTGTGTTGAGGTGCCACACTACTTCGAGTTTCTTCATTTCTTCCCTTATCTGTGAATTGTCGAATTCCCTTCCTCCATCTGAAGAAATTCGGTCGGGCACACCGTAGAACTGGAACCACACATGAAGAGCTCCTAATACCGCCTCCGATGACTTTTCCTGAATTTGGTACGCCATCGCTATCTTACTGAAGAGGTCTATCATGGTGACCCATTTATATCCCCTCCAAGTGAAGGTGTCAATTTGAAGATCACTGAGCGGCGTATCTGCAGTCGGCGTCTCCTCTTGTGTACCAACCGGGGGGTGCCTATCGTATTTCGTTGCCAAGCAAACCTCACAGGACCCGATAATTTCACTGATCGTCCGTTTCATACCCCACCAGAAGTATCTTCTATGCAAGGCCTGCAGCGTCTCGTGTACCCCACGGTGATTTGTTTTACCTTGGTGGTATGCTACTGTCACCTCTTTCTGTCGCTCTTCATCCCTGAGGGTTTCTACCATCAGCTTGCAGCGGATGAATAGTCTATCCACCCCGATTCGTTCGGACCGCCACACTCTCTTTATTTTCTCCCAGATTGTTGAGTTCCCTACGTAGAGGTGATAGACCTTTCCCTTTTTCGATGCGTCCTTTAGCGCTCTACAAATCTGATCATCTCTCGCTCCCGGCTCTGACCAGATTGTCGTTATCTCGCATCTCCCGTATCTGCTATACTGCACTTTCATTAACCCCGAGGTCCTCGTTTTCCAAATGATTTGGCGGCTTTTATCATTGACGATCTCCTCCAATTCCTCCATATCTGCTGTACGGCCACTAGCCTGATACTCCTCTGCTTGTGAATCATCTGTTTCTGTTTCTTCCTCGTCATGTTCTCCCTCTCCTTCGGGCGTCCACTCTCTCAGGAATTGTCGCACATCTCTAGAAGATTCTCCCCTCTCTTCCTCGATGGCGTTCACCGTGATGGCTCTAGACAGCCAATCTGCAACGACGTTCTCTCTCCCTGGCTTGTACATGATTTCCATGTTGTATTGTGACAGGAATTCTTTCCATCGCGTAACTCGCGCCGAGGACTCTTTTAGTTTGCCCACCCATTGCAGTGGCCTATGGTCTGTGTGTACTTGGAACTTTCTCCCGAATACGTAAGGCCTAAAGTGCTCGACAGCCCACACTATTCCTAACAATTCCCTTTCTAAGGCGCTATACCTGGACTCTGCTTCCGTTAGACGCCTACTAGCGTAAGCCACAGGGCGCTCCCCCCCTTCTCCCTCCTGAGCCAACACCGCCCCGATCGCGTACTCGCTCGCATCTGTTGTGATGGTGAACATCTTTGTGAAATCTGGGAATGCAAGTATGGGTTCCTCTTGCAGACGCTGCATGCACTTTCGGATGTTGTCCTCCATCAGTGGGGTCACTATTACTTTCCTTCCTTTCTTTAAAAGATTATTGAGAGGAACAAGATACTCCGCCATTTCGGGCACAAAGCGTCTATAGTAATTGAGAGTTCCTAACAGTCTACGGATACCTTTCACATCTCTAGGGATTGCCATTTTCCTGATAGCCTCTACTTTACCCGCTTCTGGTTTGACACCTTCTCCCGAGATAGTATGCCCTAGAAAATTTATCTGCTCCTGGCCTATTAAAGATTTTTCCTGGGATAATTTTAAACCAAATTGTCGCACTCTCCTGAACACACTTTTTAAATGTTCCACGTGCTCTTCTTCGTTCTTACTGAACACCAACAGATCGTCCATGTAGATCTGGCACATGGATTCGTCGATCCCCCTCAACAATTCATCCATTAGCCGCTGAAAGGTTATTGGAGCATTTTTCAGACCGAACGGCATCCTCGTAAATTCATAGTGCCCCCGCTCAAAAGAGAATGCTGTCTTGCAACGGTCTCTCGGATGCATTTTGATTTGGTGGTACCCCGCTTTTAAATCTAGCGTGCTGAATATTCTTGCCCCGCTCAGCCTATCCAGGATATCTTCAAATTTGGGGATCGGGTATTTTTCGTCCACAGTGTTGTCATTTAGCTTCCTGTAATCGATAACGACCCGGTACCTCTCCTTGTTATCTCCCGGCACGCTTTTCTTCCTTACTGCCCATAGGGGGCTGTTGTACGGCGACGTGCTATCCACGATAATGCCTTGTTTTTTCAAATCCTCGATTTCTTCCCGAATGTGTTGGCGGAGCGCGTGAGGGTATCTCCTTTCTTTCACGTACGTTACCTTCTCTTGTTTGAGGGGTATTTCATGTACAGTTCTCCCCGTTGCTCCCAATACATCCCCCTCCTTAAAAAATACGTCCGCGAACTCATTCAACACTCTTTGCCTCCAATCCTCGGTCCGTCTGATCACCCCTATTCGCGCCGTATCGTCCCTCAAAACGGTTTCACACTTGTACTCTATCTTCCCGATCCTAATATCCCACTCCCCTTTTCTATTTCCGATACGCGCCCCCACCCTCTCCAAAAGGTCGCAACCTACGATGACCTGGTATTCCCGGGGCATATTTCTAACGACATGTACCTCCAACTGGCTCCCCTTACTTCCCCACCTTGTTAGATCGATTTCTGCCTCCCCCTCTACTCTACAGGGGCCACCCAGAGTGATTAGTTTACAGTTACATACCTTGATTCTGTGAGACGCCTCTCCTCCACTCAGCTTCTCCAGGGCTCCTCTGGTCAAGATGGTGCTGGAGCTCCCAGTGTCCACCAAACACCGCACGCCGCCTTTCACCTCAATTATAGGCAACCATCCACACTTACTCCTTATATTGTGATTTACTAGCGTGTGGTCGCCCCTCTGCCAGCACTCTCCTCAAATTCTTTCTTCCGCTCGCCATCGTCTGCTTCGACCATTTCCTCGTCCGCCTCTGCTAGTCTCGCCCCTTTGTCCTTCCGGTTCTTCCAATTCTCCTTCCGTTTCCGAGGTTGCGGACTCTTCTGTTGACTCTCTGGATGCTGTGCTCCTCCTTGCTGAATCGCTCCTTCTACGCACCCTCTGGGCATTTATTTCCATCGGTTCACCTCGATTTTGCTCTCTCCTGGAGTACATGTAGGGGCACTGCCTCGCAATATGTCCCTCCATGCCGCACTCGAAGCACTTGGTGCGGGGACACTGTGCAACCAAGTGTCCGCTCTTCCCGCAGCCATGACATTTTCGGTCTTCCCTCCTGGATCTCTGTTTGGTTTGCATCGTCCTTCTTTCGGAAGTCGACGGTTTCTCCCGGCTATTATAGAGTGATTCTCTCCTTGTCCAGGTCGTGTTTCTAGGGCGTCTGTAGGTTACTCTGCTCCAGCCGGTCTCTTCCGTCTCCATACGATTCTCTTCTTCTCTTGCGCTGTAGTCGACCATTTCTTGCGCACATTCTACAAATGATCGTTCTCTCGGTAGACCCTCTCTTTTTCCTGTCTCTTTGGCCAACTGTACCTTAAGAATGGTGGACAGGAACGCCATCCGACCCTCGACCTCTGCTGCACTCATCGTCTCCCGCATCTTCTCGGTAATCTGGTTGTATTTAACCAAAAGTACCCCAGCATACTGTCCGCTTGTCTGCCGTGGCGATTTCACCTCCCGAAACATTTGGAAAATGTCTTCTTCGGGGGTCCACCTTCCGCCCCCATACGCCTTCTTCAACCTCTCCTTCACCACCACCCAGGGCGTCTCTTCATCAGCCTGAATGTGATTCAGAATACTCCTCTTCACTCTACATACCAGGGCTGCCTTCAGTGCCTCCGCATCTCCAGCATTGACCAGATTTTCCGCCACTTTGGAATCTATTCTTTCCATTAGGCGATCTCCGCCCTTCAGAAAGTGGTTTAGCTCTCCGGTTTCTCCTGCAAAGCGCTCGAGATCCGAGATCGCTTTTCTCAAATCTTGACACGTGGCTACTCTAAGCTCCATCCATTTTAGGGTATTGGCATGTGCCGCCGCTAAGGAATCACGTGGTGGTGGAGGGATATCTAAGACTGGCGGTCTCAACACTCCTTCTGCCATCTTTATCACTTCAAACACAATTTACGTCTGACCGGAAAAAAACGGCCTCCGCACTCTCACTTTCCCGGGTTTCGGCACCACTTAACAGTTACCGAGAAGAAACTTATAAAAAAAAGGAAAAAGGTAGACAATAAGACACGCATGAAGTTAGAAACAAGACTGATTTATTCTTTCTATAATTCCCTATTTATACATTCTGCTAATGTTTATAAGCAATGTTTGGTATTAAGGCTAATACTGTGCCTTCTCTATCCTTATCTTATATATATATATATATATATATATATATATATATTTATTTATTTATTTTAACTAGAAAAATAATTTTGAAAAAATAGGCATTTAAAAAATGCAAATGAGTCATAATTGAAACATTAATTTGAATTAAAATATTTTTAATTACTACAATCATGGTTTGGATGGATGAGTTGGACCGAAGATGTAAGGGGGTGTTGGGCTTCGTTCCAAACCGGCAGTATTCCCCCCACCATTTCCGTCATGCAAACATATGGCTTAGAACGAAAAACCGCACGTGTAAGGGCACCAAAACTCGAGCCCAGAATCGAATTCAGGACATTTGTCCTGTTATGATGTATCTCAATCATAATTGTTTTCAGACCTTTCTGCTTCCATACTCTAAACTTGGCTGCACAAATAGATCGATAGAGGACCTTTTCTAAAAAAAAAAAATCAATTTTGAGCAGCCAGTATAAATAAGATTATATAAATATATCAGTGTCCGACCGAGAAACCAAAATATTAGCCGAAACCGAAAACAAAACCGAATTTCGGCCATAGTTCGGTTCTGGTTTCGGGCCGAAAACGAAACTTATTTACGTGTGTATAAATATTACACGTAAGTGTGTAATGTGTCTAGATTAGCAATAACATTAATGAAAGCTTATAAAATAACAGGAATTTATCTCAATATTCATATAAGATGTATAGAAGCGTGGTAAGACAGGTTTAGTAGTTAGGTTATAGGATCGAATCCCGGCCCCAACTTCCTTGTGCGGTTGGTCCCCGTGGGATGTTAGACCATACCCCCTTAACCAGTACAGCCCTAAAATTTGAAATAACAGGCTGATAATAATAAAAATTCATATTATCATGTCTAAATAATAAATAATGTAGTAAATCTTTGCCATAATAAAGGCGATGTAATACAAAATGACGGCCGATTGAATACGAAAAGCTGTATCTCATGACCTATTTAGTCTACTGAGTTTTGGTCTCAAATAATAACGGATATAACCTAAATTTATATTTCAGTGAAAAATCCAGTCTTCCTTTTTGATAATATATATTTTTTAATATGTTAAAACATCACTACGTTTCGAGGCTCATTGCCTCATCTTCAGGTGACTGCAACAATATTTTACATGATATTTACAACTTTTTTTTAAATTTAATTTACAATAATTATAAAATTTGGAACATAAACATTTATGACTTAAAATCCTATATTACAATATACTCATTATATACATACCTATGTTATAATTATAAAATATATCAATTCTTTAAAATCTAGTCAAATATTAAAGTCAAATAATCACAATGTACTTCTTATTTTGGCCACCTCACTGTTACTGGCTTTAGTCTGTTGCTACTTAATCCTATTAATACTTGTACACCTCTTGTCCTAATTATTATTATTTCATGATATATACACACACAAACCATTTATGTACACACACACACACACACACACACACACACACACACACACACACACACACACACACACACACACACACACACACACACACACACACATTCACATACCCACACATACTTACACATTACATGTCTAATTTGTATGTATATATCATTAAATTTTTAATTTTTTAATTATGTCCATGTAATGGCTGCCTATGGTTTTAATATCTGTTTTATAATTGACTGTTCTATTGATATTTTTGGTGGATATAACCTAGTTTTTATTTTATTTATTTTTTTTTTGCGACTTGATGCACCGCGACCTCCTTGGGTCTATTGTGCGCCTAACTATGCCCGTGTTTCAGATTGGAATCCTTAAAACATCGGTAAATTTGAGTATGCTTGTTGGATTTAATAAGTCGTTGGAAGTTGGATTGGTTATATTTTCCTGCCCAAACATTCCAAATCTTAACCGCACAAATCGGTCACACCAACAGATTATATGATATGCTGTTTCGTTCTCTTTGCCACAGTATCTACATATTGGTGATTCTGCCAACTTTAGTTTATACATGTGTTTGTTTAGTTTACAGTGTCCTGTGAAGAGCGCTGTAATTTTTTTAAGTGCCTTCCTGTCAAGATTCAGCAACATATTGCTTCTTTTGACTGAATAGCCGTCTAAGAAGAGTTTGGAGTGATATTGATTTTTATCCTTCCAATATTGTATTTTAATAGCTCCATATATTTCCCCGATCCTTCTTTTGGCGTAGCTTATGCTTATTCCCAGTACAGGTTCAGGGGTTATGGGTTTATTAGCTGATCCTTGCCTTGCTAGGCAATCTGCCTTTTCGTTTCCATGTATACCAGTATGTCCTGGTACCCATTCCACTCTTACATTATTGTTTTCTGATAATTTATTGAGCGTATTGTTGCAGGTTTTAACAACCTTTGATTTAGCTATATGGTTACTGATTGCGCCAATAGCTGCTTGACTGTTAGTGAATATAGTTACTTTTTTGTTTGTTTAATAATGTAACCTAGTTTAATAATGTATAGTTTTTTTCGAAACGTGCTTCTTCATGGCCAAACCAAAAAAAATGTTTTTAGGATGTTATTGGTGATCTGGTGGGAGGAGGGGGCTGTCAAAGTCGAAAAATTGATTTTCGCATCTGAGTCTCTATATAAGAACAAAGAACAAAATCTACTGCCACCATTTGATGCAACTTGTATCCCCTTGTTATAACAAGGTTACTGACTAAAATGTTTTTTCTCTTCTGAATTGAATCTGTGGACATGTCGGGTTTCTCCAACGACTAATATTTAAGTTTAAGTATTTAAAATATACACTCCCGGTCAAAAGTATCGCAACACCTAAGAATTTTTATTATTTAAAATAAAATGGAGAATGTCTCTCCTAATTCTATTACAGAGTGAAGTATTATAGGAGTTAGGACTATCTATATATTATAGGACTATATTATAGGATAATATTAGGATTATCTAGGAATCTTATGAAAGGATTAGGGACATAAAAAGGTCTTTTTTCAGTGATGATTCACACATTTCATTCAGTGCTTTCATGTATTTCATTGTTTGACAGTACGGTCATATTGTGAATAATTTTGGTGTCGTGGATGTATCCGGACATTAAAATGAACATACCTTAGCATCTTAGTCCAGAGGAATCCAATCGTCTTGTCACTTTAGCCTTTCTGTACGTCAGATCGCGTTTCGTATAAAAGTCCATTATTCTACAGTCTCCAGATTTATTAAACGGCACAGGGAGACTAGAAGGCATTTAATAAGACCAACTGGAGGACGAACTAGGGCCACCAGCACCATTGACGACCGCCTTCTGTAGGTTCAATCACTCCGGAGACGGGAATAAACTAATCCAGAGCTCCAAAATCTACTCCTTCAGTTGCGTAAATTACGCATACTAAGGCGAACTGTCAGGAGGAGGCTTAATGAAGTTAGCTGTACCCCGCAACTGGCCCGCGGCTCATCAGGCAACAACGTGTAGATGAGGTTGATAACACGTGAAGTGGACCACGGATGATTGGAAGCACATACTCTTGACTGACGAAACGAAAGTCTCTCTCAATAGTCCAGACGGTCGAGGCAGAGTCTGGAATATACCTTAGGAACGGTTCAGTCAATTCTGCATCAGTCCCCGTGTGCCTTATAGAGGAGACTCTTAATGTTCTGGATAGGGATCTCCTGGGGAGCTCATACAAAGCTTGTCGGGGTGCGTGGTGGGGCTCTGACGGGCCCCAGGTATGTGGAGGAAATCGTTCAAGAACATATCATGGCTTTCATGCGTTTCAGTGGCCCAGAAGCATTGTTTATGCATGGCATTGCAAGGCCACACACTACAAGCTGCATCACAGACTACCTCGATTATGCTGAAATCGAAAGACTTCTCTGGCCAGCAATGGGCCCTGATTTAAATTGTATAAAGCACCTGTGGGACACACTGAAGAGAAGGGTTAGAGCCCGAAATTCTGCACCCAGGACTTTGGCAGGGCTGGAAACAGCAGTTCTGGAGGAATGGGAGCTAATTTCACAGGAAGCCATTCAAGGCACCATTAGAAGCATGCCAAGGCGCATGGAAGCTGTAATCAGAGGGGCGTATTAAGAACATTCTGCATACAATCCAAGGTTTATTTACTTCAATAGTTATACTTTAATTTAAGTGAGTATTTACTTTTCGTTTATTTTTTTTTTGTGAAAATCACATTTTTATTGGCCCAATTAAATTAATAAACCTTCTTATTCTATCTTGTTTTTATAATTGGCCCAAAACCCTAGGAACCAAATTTATCAATCAAATTAAGAATATGCAGGTGCTGCGATACTTTTGACAGAGAGTTTATATTCTTATTTGGTGTTAATCCCATTTTTACTTTCACTTAACTATATATGAAATATATAGTAAGGAAAAGTATTGCGATCTTGAAAAATTTCGACTTCCGGTTTCCAACGGAAATACACGTTTTGGGGTCCCCTGAGTCAAAATAACCAAGTCCCGCGAAATGGTCTGTGTGTGTGTCTGTGTGTCTGTGTGTCTGTGTGTGTGTGTGTGTGAACAGACTAGCTCAAAAACTATAAACCGTGCGAACCTGAAATTGGGTATTTAGAGTATGTATAAGCCCGCGATGTGACAGCAAAAATTTCATGTAATTTGCTCAAAGGGAGGGGGTACTTTATTTGATAACTTTTTAAGTTTTTTTCGATTTTCTCAAAAACGGCTCAAACGATTTTGATCAAGCTGGGTATTTGATGTATTTATATGCCAAAGATTTGATGGCCAACATTACATCAAAAATGATCAACCGGAGGGGGGGACTTAACATAATAAATGTTGTACCATTTTCACGTGTTTTTTTTATTTATTCAAACAAGGCTTCAACGATTTTTATCAAATTGGGTATTTGATGTAGGTATATTCCTAAGATGTGACAGCCAACATTTCATCAAAATTTGTCAAACGGAGGGGGCACTTAATTTCATAACTTTTTTTCCAATTTTTACCTTTTTTTCGATTATCTCAAAAACGGCTCTAACGATTTTCATCAAATTCGTCATGTTTTATGAAAATTAGGTGTTCTTTAATATAAGGTAAGCTTTATCATTATTAAAATGTTCTGAGGGGGCTTTTTTGTTTGTTTTTTCCTATAAAGTACCTTTGTTTTTGTTTATATGGAGAAATTAACTGTCTCTCGTTACGCCTAAAAATAAGAAATGGCTAAATATGAGATATGATAAAAATCAAGTAAACATATAGAGGAGAAAAAATGAAAAATATTCAGTCAACTCATAAAACACGTAGAGCCCTCGCATGCGTAGTACGCCTTTTATGACAGAGCCTTGTTCATAATTAAAGCCGTTCTGTTCATTTAATGGAAATTATATGATTCATGGTAACTAAATGAAATTTCAACAAGTACATAGAGAATTATAAAATCAGACGAGTTGGAGTATTATGCTTGCATTGCTGAAGTATCACAAGTAAAAACTTGTATTTAATAATAAAAGAAATTAGTGTTTTTTATAGAGCAAATGAAAACAAAAATAAGAAATGAATGTGGAAAAATGTGTAACTTTGAGATGTGGCAATTAACAAAACGTATTAATTTCTAATCTAAGTAAGTTGGTAAGTGAAAGTTTTGTGTGGCGCGCAGGCACTAGATTGTTTTAAAAATAAAATTTGTTTATCAATAAGGAGCTAATTAAAAACACAAAATGGTTCTTAATGCACAAGGTGAAGAATAAATATTATTCTTTACACTCAACGTATATACTTCTGTATGAAATGAATGCTTTCATTACATGTTAAGACTTGCTGTAATGTACGAGGCATATTTCTGTTTGACACCAAGTTTTCGACCAATTAAAGATACCAAACGAATGAGAAAAATCTATGTTTTAGCGAAATACAAGTGTTATTAGTTAAAATAACAGATACTTTGCACCATTAAATCCAAGGGTGTTAAGGTAATGAAAGAGATCGAGCTTACAAGCTGAAATCGTGTAGTCCTCTTTCCTTCTCAGAGGTATCAGACACAAAAGATAGTTTCGGCTTGGCCGAAGATTCGGCTGATTTTTTGCCGAAACCAGGTTTTTCGGCCGAAACTTCGGTCGGTCACTAAAATATATATATATATATATATATATATATATATATATATATATATATATATATATATATATATATATAAGTGAAGATATAAAAATGTTTTTCAGGTTATAGAAATTTTTTAAAAAGTGGAAAAGGCCAGTTTTTTTAGGTCGCCAATCAATTAAAGATATAGTTATCACTTCATCACTATCAACAATTTCCCATTCTGAGTCAGGTACCAATCAAAGGAATCAGTGGAAAAAACATATGTGTCATATGATACGTCATTTACATGGAGGTACCCCGGAAAATATGAGCGAGCGTTCTTATTGTAGAAGTTACACATCTAGATTTCCTTTCTTAATTTTCCTCCCAATTAGCTATAATCGAACTCATTTTTACTTTCACTTAGGCGTTAAATATATATGGGATATATAGTAAGGGGCAGTATTGCGATTGCGAAAAATTTCGACTTCCGATTTTCAACGGAAATACACGTTTTGGTGTCCCCAAGTCCCGCGAAATGGTCTTTGGTGTGTGTGCGTGTGTGTGTCTGTATGTATGAACAGACTAGCTCAAAAACTATAAACCGCACGAACTTGAAATTGGATATTTAGTGTATGTGTATGCCCGCGATCTGACCGCAAAAATTTCATCAATATTGATCAAACGGAGGGGGTACTTTATTTAATAAATTTTTACTTTTTCTTTTATTTTCTCAAAAACGGTTTGATTTTGATCAAACTGGGTATTTAATGAATCTATACGCCCGCGATGTGACATCCAAAGTTTCATCAAATTTGACCAATTGGAGGGGGTACTTTATTTAATAAATTTTTTCTCATTTTCAAGAGTTTTTTTTATTTACTCAAAAACGGCTTTAACGATTTTGATCAAACTAGGTACTTGGTTTATGTATATTCCCGCGCTATAACATCCAAAATTTCATCACAATTGGTCAAAGGATGAAATGTATTATTTAATAAATTTTATCCCATTTTCATGTTTTTGTATTTGTTTTTTTTTCTCAAAAAAACTTGCAACTATTTTGATCAAACTGAGTATTTGATGTATGTTTATTCCCGGGAGTGACAGCCAAAATTCCAGATCCCGTCTTATCACTTATGAAAATAAAAACTTTTATTAAACAATAACAATTTTTAATTTACTTTAGAGAGTACGTCGTGATTATTATTTAAAGCATTTAAGGTATGATAAAATATGGTATAAGATAATCTTTAATTAATTATATTTAAGATTAGAAACTTTATTCCATAATAGATTTCTGAATGAAAAATAAAGTGATTTTAGAGGAACAGTAATCGTTCTCGGTTTCTAGAAAGGCATAAGAGACAAACTTTACTACGAGACGCAAATACACAATCTGCCGATTCAACTTCACGATATATTGACAAAAAGCAACTCCTAATAAAAAACAAGCAAGCAGTAATTCGACTGTTGATAAAATTAGATCCCTTAAAAAAAAAAAAATAAGCAATAATGAATCGAAAAGAACAGAGAACTTTCAAGTTTCGCTAAACAAATAATCTATAACTTAAGGTGATATACAAATATAAGCATAGAAATGTGGGGAAAATGTGTGAAGTTGAGGAATGGCGTTTAGATGTTATCGAAAAACGTCAATTTCTAATCTACGTAAGTTCATAAGTGAAAGTTGTGTGTTGCGTGCATCGCACCAGATTTTTACTTAACTATACATGAAATGTATAGTAAGTGAAATGTGTGTGTGTGAACAGCCTACTGCAAAAACTATAAACCGCACGAACCTGAAATTGGATATTTGATGTATGCATATGTCAGTGATGTGACAGCAACAATTTCATCAAAATTGCTTGAAATTAATCAATCATAATGTTTAAAATTAATCAAACGGTAGGACGAATTAATGAACTCTTAACTTTTGTCTAAATTTTACGTTATTATCTTTTTTCTCATAAGCTCTTCTAACGATTTCGATTTAACTGGCTATATTTAATGAGAATCAAGCATTCTTTAACGTCAGGTAGGTTTTATCATAAAAATGGTCTGAGGGGCTTAATTTGCAAAGGGAAACTTTTGTTTTCCTATAAAGTACTTTTTGAAATATGAAATGTAAAAAAAAAAAAAAAAAAAAAAAAAAAAAAAAAAAAAAAAAAAAAAAAAATGAACGTATAACTAGCTGAGAAAAAATAAAAATACTCCGACAACTCAAGAAACTCGTTGAAACCACGTATAAGTAAAGGAATTAATGGGAAACAGTTGTCAATGTGTTTGTGAACATACACATTTAAGTGAAATGATGTTTTCAACAACTAAATATAAAATTATAAAATCGGACGCGGTGTGGTATTATGCTTGCATTCCCGTATTATTATAAATAAAAATAAAAACTTTTACTTAGCAAATTTTATTGCACTTTAGAGGGTAAATGCGTGGTGCTTAAATTAATTAAATCAGTTTACGGTGTAAATAAATATGGTAGAAGATAATCTTTAACTTTAGTTTACAAACTTTAGTTCCCTAATAGATTTCTGAATGTATATAAAGTGGTTTTAGGGGAACAGTAATAGATCTCGGTTTTGGAAAGGCATAAGACATTTTAAAATTAAATTTAAATTTACTATGAGCCGCAAATACACCTATCGATTCACATTCACGAACTATAAAGCAGTTTGTGAAACTCTCAGTAAAATTATAATTACTTATACTATTAACTCTCAGTAAATAATAAGCAAGCCGTAAAAATAAAACTCGACAGTTGATGAAATTAGGATGTTTTTAGGCCACTTAAAAAAAGAAATAAACAATAATGAATGGAAAAGTACTCAGAACTTTCCGGTTTTTCTATACAAATTGTAATAATCTATAACTTATGGAGAAAAACGAAAATAGGTAAATACGTGATGAAAAATGTGAGAAGTTTCTAAATGGTGTTTTGGTATTTATCAAAACACGTCGATTTCTAATATAAGTAGGTTGGTAAGGGAAAGTAGTGTGTCGCGTGCATCGCACCAGATTTTTTCTTTATGCACCATTGCTTTCATATGCACCATAAATCAGAATTTGTAAAGTGCTACCTACTCCTAAACAACCTGGCGTATTGTACATTCTGTTTTAGCGATGAAAATTCAAATCTCTTCAATTGTATTACCAATACTTCGAAATACACAGTAAGGAAACATAATTATAGTTTACAATACCCGTGAAAAGTATAATACTCAGTTTTCCTTTCTGATAAGTACTACTTATTAAAACTTATAAATTAAAATATATGTATAATTGAATTTTATGAATGTGGAAGATAACGTTAATTTATATCGTTAGATAACGTTAATAATAATTTACATTTTTTAAATTACTAAAATTCAATTTATTTAAACCTTGCTTTTGCTAACACAAATAGATGGTTTTCCAATCACATGAGCAGGCGACATATAACGATGCTAGTCCCAGCCACTAGGGATGCGACATCGATGTCGATGTTTCTGAAACATCGATGTTTTGGGCAAAACATCGATGTTTTTAACATCAATGTTACGTAGCCGATGTTTTCCGACCATCGATGTTTGTGGGCCGATGTTAACATCGATGTTTCTAGTAGTAAGGTTTTTTTTTTTTTTTTTTTTTTCGATGTTTTAACAATAACCAAGTTCTTTGATGTTATATACAATCGGATGTTATATACTCATCGATGTTATATACAAAAACAAATATGCTCTTAACATCGATGTTTTAAGTATAACTAAGTTGTTTTTAACAGCGATGGTTTTGTCCTAAACATCGATGAGGAAACATATTTGTTTTTGCAGAAAACAAAACAACATCAATGTTGAAAAAAAAGTTGTTTTTAACATCGATGTTTTGAACAAAACACATCAATATATATGCTCTTAACATCGATGTTCCAACAAGAAAAATTTGTTTTTAACATCGAAGTTTGGGACAAAAAACATCAATATATATACTCTTAACATCAATGTCTTAGACAACATCAAATATTTTTTAACATCGATGTTTTAACAATAACCAAGTTCTTTTCAACATCGATGTTATATACAAAAACAAATATGCTCTTAACATCGATGTTTTAAGTATAACTAAGTTGTTTTTAACAGCGATGGTTTTGTCCTAAACATCGATGAGGAAACATATTTGTTTTTGCAGAAAACAAAACAACATCAATGTTGAAAAAAAGGTTGTTTTTAACATCGATGTTTTGAACAAAACACATCAATATATATGCTCTTAACATCGATGTTCTAACAATAAAAAGTTGTTTTTAACATCGATGTTTTAGCTATAACTAAGATGTTTTTGCAGAAAACATCGATGTTTAAAGAAAAGTTGTATTAAACATCGATGTTTTGAACAAGAAACATCAATATATATCCTCTTAACATCGATGTTCAAGCAATAAAAAATTGTTTTTAACATCGATGTTTTTGACAAAAACGAAAATGTTTCAAACATCATCAATATATATGCTGATAACATGTTTTAACATCAATGAGATTAAGAGAATATATATTGATGTTTTTTGTCCAAAACATCGATGTTAAAACATTTTTGTTTTTGTCCAAAACATCGATGTTAAAAACAACTTTTTTTAAAACATCGATGTTGTTTTAATCATTGATGTTTTCTGCAAAAATAAATATGTTTTAACAATAAAAAGTTGTTTTTAACATCGATGTTTTAGCTATAATTAAGATGTATAGGTCGGTCCTAATAGTTGTATATTTAATAAATGATTATGTAAAACCAACTATGTAGAAAACATCGATGTTTTTATATATTAATAATGAAAAATAAACATGCTTTACACTTAAACATCGATTTAAATACGTTTGGGCACTAATATGTTAATGTTCAAAGAACGTATAAATTAAAAAACATCGATGTCGAAAAACATCGATGTTCAAGAACATCGATGTTTTGTGGTCGATGTTTTGATTGTAAAAACATCGATCTTTTGCCTTCGATGTCGCATCTCTACCAGCCACAAGTGGATATTGTTTGGCCCTAAGATTTATTTATGGTCATCCCAAAAGCTATACGAATCAGCAATTGAAGCCTTTAACATTGTAATGAAAATTCTGACGGTATCAATGGAACATGTGGCAACAGGACGGCTTATCCATAAAACAGTAGTTCAAAAGCGGCCCAGTATAATCAATAAGGACGCGTTCAAAATTATACTGTGGAACGTTCCATTGATGGAGAGAACTTTGGCTGGACTTAATAACGAATTCCAGGCAGTTCTTTGTCGATATTTTTCCAAAGGCAGTGACGTTTGTTTGTTTGTTTAACGTCTATTTTTATGCTACTAAGGCTAATCGGACGATGCCACAGTGGGAGTCCTAAATTTTCCCTACCAGGTATGATTAGAATAGGGATCTTTAACGAGTACCTGACCTCGTACAGGCTCGGGAACTCCATTTTACGTCCTATCCGAGGGACGGCATAGCTAAGGATTGTATACTCCCTTTAAAAAATCCTAGGGCCACCACGGGGCGCGAACCCGCGACCTTTAGTATTGTAGGCTGCTATGCTAACCACTACACCACAGGTGACCCCAGGCATTAATGCCTTGACAACTGCTTGATTTTTACCATCCCCACATGAGCTGTATGCCCTTCCAAGATAACTCTCTTTTTAAGGCCTCCTGCAATACAAATACGTTTGGTTCTTAAAAACGATGCCATTTGAAGTCATAGAGTTTTTTAGAAATTAGGTCTTGGTCAAGGTTTGATGTGCATCTTTGACTGATTCTGCAGCAATATTGAACTGATGATGACGTCAGTAGAAATCTCGTTGATGATATGGTCTTCAAGGGTTGCAAATTCGAGGCACACGGTGCCTTCTGTGGAGCAGGTAGCCTTTGAAGTAGAGTAATTTAGCTCTGGAGATGCTGTCAACATGTACGTGATTCTCTGCTATTAGATGAAAGAATTGTAGTCAAACTCTTGAAGAAAAGTCGCTAACGTGCAGGATGGCAGCTTCGTTTCAGAGTGGAAAATTCTGGCCAGCGGCTGGTTATTTGTAATTAGTAGACCCCGGATTTGTATGCAATTGCATGTTTTTTCTGCTTGAAGTTTTTCAATGTTTGATCGCAGATCTACACGAACCATGTCAAATGTGACGTATATTCCAAATTTCATTTTGCATAGTTGGGAGATAAATGCATATATTTGCATATTTGAATAAAAATCGTAATTTGGGAAATTTTTCTTATTGTATAAATTACTTTTTCAAAAACTTTAATATTGCAGTGATATTTGTCAAAACAAGAAAGCAAGGGCTTTTGTTTTCTTAGTATCTAGTGAGTTGTTGGTCTTATGATGGAAGACTTGGGAGTTCTGGGAAACCCTTATACAGTATAGATTTGATTATCCTTCTACATTGAAAACCAAGTCAGTACAGTTCCGTTTAACCTAGGGGAAACGTCGTTATTACCATGCCAAAAGTTTCATCTTCTTTGAAGCAAAAATTAAGTGAATGGATCGCACCATTTAACTCCGAAAACCAAGTGTTGACGTCAGACGGAAAAATTGTGTTTTGTAACGCGTGTGGAAAGCAAATTATGTGTGAAAAAAAAATTCAAATAGTTCAGTATGCTAATACAGGTATTTATTTCTTTTTTTAAATTTAATTCGTTATTCTAAAAAATCTGGTGCGTGCGCGCAACACACAACTTTCACTTACTAACTTACTTAGATTCGAAATTAATGCGTTTTGTTAATTGCCACTTCTCAAATGAACAGAACGGCTGTAATTATGAACATTGGTCTGTCATTAAAGGCGTACTCCGCATGCGTGGGCTCAACGAGTTTTATGAGTTGACTAAATAGTTTTCTTTTTTTCTCATCTATATGTTTTGTTTATTTTAATCATATCTAGTATTTAGCGATTTCTTATTTTTAGGCGTAACGCGAGACAGTTAATTTTTCCATATAAACAAAAACAAAGGTACTTTATAGGAAACAAAAAAACAAACAAACAAAAAAGGCCCCTCCCCCATTTAAGCCCCTTCAGAACATTTTAATAATGATAAAGCTTACCTGATATTAAAGAACACCTAATTTTCATTAAACATGACGAATTTGATAAAAATCGTTAAAGCCGTTTTTGAGATCATCGAAAAAAAGTTAAATATTGGAAACAAAGTTATGACATAAAGTGCCCCCTCCGTTTGACCAATTTTGATGAAATGTTGGCTATCACATCTTTGGCATATACATACATCAAATACCCAGTTTGATAAAAATCGTTAAAGCCTTGTTTGAGTAAATAAAAAAACACGTGAAAATGATACAATATTTATTAAGTAAAGTCCCCCCTCCGGTTGATCAATTTTGATGAAATGTTGGCCATCAAATCTTTGGCAAATACATACATCAAATACCCAGTTTGATCAAAATCGTTAAAACCGTTTTTGAGTAAATAAAAAAAAACACGTGAAAATGATACAAGATTTATTAAGTCCCCCCTCCGGTTGATCAATTTTGATGAAATTTTGACAGCCATATCTCGGGCTTATTAAAACATCAAACACTCAGTTCAATCAAATTGTTAGAGCCGTTTTTGAGAAAATCAAAAAAAACATAAAAAGTTATTAAATAAAGTACCCCCTCCTTTTGAGCAATATTGATGAAAATTTTTGCTGTCATATCGCGGGCAAATACATACACTAAATATCCAATTTCATGTTCGCACAGTTTATAGTTTTTGAGCTAGTCTGTTCACACACGCACGCACGCACGCACACACGCACGCACACGCGCGCGCGCACACACATACACACACACACACACACACACACACACACACACACACACACACACACACACACACACACACACACACATACACAGACCCTTTCGCGGGACTTGGTTATTTGGACTCAGGGGACCCAAAAACGTGTAGTTCCGTTGAAAACCGGTCGAACACAAGCAACTTGCATATTGTAGGCCTACCTTTCAGAATTCTCATGGGTTTAGTCTTTTATGTATTAATAACCAGTTTATTATTTTGGCAATATTGAGCAAGGGTATTGATTTTGTTGTGCATCAGTTATTGAATGAACTATAATTGCAAGATCATCCACAGGCATGAGCAATAAAAAATATTTATGTTTGCCAATAACATAAAGTAGGTAATATTGGCGATAACATTCAATGCAAGACGTGTTCCAAATCACTGATGAAGATAGGGAAGAAAAGGGGGCTTAGCTTAATAATCTATTTTATTACTGTATAGTATAATTAAATGATGATAGTTTAAATTTATAATAATAAAAGTTGGAAAGAATAAAATTACAGGCTAATATTTTATTTTGAATAAGAATTCATTGATTTGTTAAATGCGTGTTCCATCAATAATGTAATGAAGCTTGTATTTATGAAAGTTGAAATGTAACTCTTTGAATTTGAAATAGAGAAAATCCCGTAGTATATGAAGTAAATAAGTCTTAATTTTATTAAAAACTTTCTATCGATTTCGGAATTACTGATAATTCTAAAAATGGTATGAAAGCTGAGGGCAATGATTTCAAAAGTCGGAGAACAATATGGACTCCTAAAAGGCCGTTACTTCAAAAGTCGGAGAAGTATATCGACTTAAAAGTAGCAAGTGAAAAATCGATGAGTCAATTGGAGAATTGGTAAGATGGCTTGTGACGTAAAAATGACGTGAACACTCAAGCAAGACGCGCTGTTTTTAAAAAGGAGGGGAAATAGTGATAAGGTGGTGGGGGCATCAGCTGACGAGAATTTCCCCTCCGAAAGGGAGTGATAGCCACGCCCCGAAGCAGGGTTGCCCCATCAGCCGCACTTCAGTAGTAGGGATGTTACGGAACGTTTAAATGACGTATTAGCTCCAACCGTTCCAGTTCCGACTGCGTATTAGGTTCCCTTAACCGTTCCAGTTCCACCTATCGGTTCCGAGAGTAAATTCCACCAGTGTAGGTAGACCTCTATCTCCACCTTTTCAAAAGTTAAACTACTCTCCAAGGAACATAAATAGGAAAGGAATCCAGGGGATAATTTAATATTATAATAATATAATATATTGTCATATAATATAATATTATTTAAATAATAATGATATTTAAAAAATAAGAATGTAAAGAATAAGTTATTAAGTAAACATTTTTATTATTTATAATTAGATTTTCCAATTTATAATTTAAATAAATAATTGTATGCCAATAAACATAATAAGCAGATAACAAAATAAAGTAGATATAAACATGTATATTTATTTTATACATTGTATCTCTCTCACTGTATATTATATGTATGGATGTGAATAAAATTTATTTAAACAAAAAAATTACGATTTTTTGTTAGCGTTTACTATTAAAAATTAAAAAAAAATTCCAAGTAAGCCAGGTTAAAAAAATGAAAATGATGACATCTTAAAATGAAATGTAAACCCGTTTACTAGTAAAAATAAAAAAGTATATTGTACATAAAACTTATTGTTCTTCAAGTCATAACTCCATGTTAGCATTTAAAAATAAAAGCATTTTTACTTTTACAGTTAAGAAAAAAGAAAACATTTTATTTTTAATTTGACTAAATATTTTTACAGCTTAATTAATTAGAATGAAATTGCTACAATGCTAATGTTAAGAAGAATTTAGGATTTTAATAAATAATGCCTTTATCGAGTTATAACTTCCCTATCCATTTAATGGTTTATCTAAAAAAATGTTAACATATTAATTTTTTTTAAGATCATATATTAGAAAAAATCGAAATTATGTTTTATTTTATTTTAAATAAATAAAGAAATGAAAGACGGTGATGTTACAAAAACAAAGATAAATAGAAATTGCTTCTTAGATAACCATAATATGCTGGCTTAAAAATTAGTTGAAATGTCAAATCAAGAATTCCAAACTAATTTCATGAACATTTGCACTGAGGCTCCATTTCGAAGAGAGCCTCGGAACTAATAAGCTAACAGCTCCGTTAGAATCAATGGGCGAGGAAAGGTTAAACAGCTCCGACCAGCCTCGGAACTAATAAGCTAACAGCTCCGACCAGCCTCGGAACTAATAAGCTAACAGCTCCGAGTCGGAGCTAGTCTCGGAACTAATAAGCTAACAGCTCCGAGTCGGAGCTAGTCTCGGAACTAATAAGCTAACAGCTCCGAGTCGGAGCTAGTCTCGGAACTAATAAGCTAACAGCTCCGAGTCGGAGCTAGTCTCGGAACTAATAAGCTAACAGCTCCGAGTCGGAGCTAGTCTCGGAACTAATAAGCTAACAGCTCCGAGTCGGAGCTAGTCTCGGAACTAATAAGCTAACAGCTCCGAGTCGGAGCTAGTCTCGGAACTAATAAGCTAACAGCTCCGAGTCGGAGCTAGTCTCGGAACTAATAAGCTAACAGCTCCGAGTCGGAGCTAGTCTCGGAACTAATAAGCTAACAGCTCCGAGTCGGAGCTAGTCTCGGAACTAATAAGCTAACAGCTCCGAGTCGGAGCTAGTCTCGGAACTAATAAGCTAACAGCTCCGAGTCGGAGCTAGTCTCGGAACTAATAAGCTAACAGCTCCGAGTCGGAGCTAGTCTCGGAACTGATATGCTAACAGCTCCGACTCCAGCTCCGTTAGAACCAATGGGTGGGGAGAGGTTAAACAGCTCCGACGAGCCTCGGAACTAATATGCTAACAGCTCCGAGTCGGAGCTAGTCTAGTACACTAACAGCTCCGGTTCCAGCTCCCAAGAGTCTAGTGAAGGAAGGAGAAAGCAGACAGCTCCGACCGGAGCCGTTAAGGCATCCATGTTGGAACTGTTCCTAACAGCTCCGGGCACGTATTAGGTTCCGTGGAGCCGTTCCGGCAATTTCGCACCATCCCTATTCAGTAGTGGTACCTTGGTTTCATTTACCTTTTCCGCGGTAAGGTGTTACAACCTGAACGACCATAGCTTGCTCCCTCTAGTTTTTTGCTTGCCCCCCCCTAGTTTTGATCCTGGGTACGCCCTTGTAAATTAAGCAGTCTTGAAAAACAGAAAATTATGCGAGTGCCTCCCAATAAAGGTTGGAGTAATTATTTTCAAAGTTTGTTAAAGATCCTGAAATAAAGGTTATGGCCCTTTCCCACGCCATTACCATTGAGAGATCGCAAGCCAAACTCACTGGAAGTGATGGATCATATGGTATTAGAACAAGATCGCTAATGATTTTTGTTTAGAGTTGATGGAATGCCTTTAGAAATTTTTATGTCCAAACCCATTAGCTTCCTATGTGGAAAAAAGTTGGCATATACTCAACTTACTTGGAGAATTTTTAAATTTCAATATATCTGAGACCTTATCTTAAGTATTGAACTTGGGGTTTAAAGAACAACATTTTAATTTGCTTAGGTTTAGTTCTTTTTTATTTTTATTTTTAACTTTTAAGGCAAGCTGTCTATTTCTGCTTGCACTCTTCTAATGTAGAGCCGTGGAGGCCCAAGTCCTCATAATATGCATGGCACCAACTAGGTTTGCCAAAATCTGATCAAGGAATTTGTTGAATTCGCTTGGCGCGCAGTCTTGATTCCAAATGACAGGCGATTCATGAAGAGTCGAGATACATTGTATTTCCTTAGAATTGTAGATCCAGATGACAGAAAAATTTTGGAAGCCGAAGGCTATTGGGAAGGTCATCAATCTTTTTCTGTCATCAAACTTCAATCAATCTTTTTTGGTCATCAAACTTTTTCTGCCCAATAATAACTTTCTCACCTTGCTAGGGAATTTCTTTAATTACCATATACTTTGTTTTGGACTCATAAAACTTCTAGCCCAAGCCTACTGGCAGAGTCCAACAGTGCTAAAAAGGGATTAGTCACAGCCAAAGAGAGTGTACAACCATGTCGATATCATCAGCATATGCTAAAAATTGAACAAACCTGGTAAATATGTTTCCTTGGTGTTGGCGTAGTCCCGCATCTCTTATGGCCTTCTCAAGTGCAAAGTTGAACAACATGTAGGCTAGAGCCCTCTCTTTCTAGTAAGAAATTCTTCAGATCTTTCGCCATTTATTTTAACCAAACACCTCACATCCTTCATGGTGATCTTCATGAGTTCCTCAGGTACGTTTGGTTATTTGAGAGCACTGTACAGCTCATCGCCAATTATGAGTTCATGAAGGAGGTTTTGAATATAAAACCAAAACTCACCACCTTTAGTAGTAGTGCATTTTATTATTACTTAATTTAAGAAATAAATAGAAATTATTTGTAGCATTTACTTCATCCTTGGAGCTTTCTTGTGAAATAAAATTACTTTTTCACTACAAATCATCCATTTTCCTCTATTATTTTATTTTAACATAAATTTGGCTTGGAACCTAAATAGTAAGCGCTAGATAATATATATTATTTTCATAGCCCCTTATAGTACCGATCAGACATGGGATCTCAAATGACTGATTCAGTTATAGTTAGACATTTAATTTATTTATTTTTTCATATTGCTATATTTCATACAAAAGGTAAGCTTCAGTAACAGGTAATTTATTTTATTAACACAAAGCATAAAACTATTTTGTATTCAAAACAACAATGAATTGTCCCATCTGATCCCTATAACCTTATAATAACTTTTTATTAGCATGAATTTCTACTTTCCATTCCAATCACATGTTCATAACTTTTTTTTTCATAACTAGCACTCCAAGTGTTCAATTAAAGTTATTAATATATTTTATACATTCTTTACCATTTTTACAGTAAAATATAAAGATTATTAATTTATGCATGAAAAATATGAAAATTTCATTGCACGAATCATTTTACCAAAAATTCTCTTTTGTAAGGGACATCCTTCTCTGATGGCTGCAACAATGTTGGACCCAAAATTCAAATAAATGTATCTTACTTACCATGAGGTGGACATTTTGGTGACTGAAATGAATATGATTTTTGAAGAGACATAAAAAGGTGACAACTGATAATATCTCCTAATCTAGGGATTTATCAGCAACTCCCTTGACCAGGCGCCTACAACTATTAACAGAATAGTAGCTTTAGTCCACAGGAAGCCAAATGGATATCATAATGTTTCTTTTTGGAAACACTATGTAGGGAACAGAAGACGGAACATTTTGTGTACGATATAGAAATTTTAAGGTGCTTTATAATGGATGGAGAGTCCAAAACATCACAGATGATAAAATAAATAAAGTAAAAAAGTTATAAAGAAAATACAGTTGGATGGTTATCACCCAAAACAAAGAATAAACAAAGAAGAAATTAAGAATCATCCAAAGATACATTATTAGGAAAAAGAGAAAAATTATACTATCCTAAAATATATATAATATACACAATATTATAATATAATCTAACCAAAAAGATTTTTTTTTTAAATGCTTGAACATACCTCATTCCTACTTAAAGGCTCTACAAGGTATTCTTCTAGTTCCTTTAAGTCAAGCCACTTAGAACCAGCAAGATCCCTGTTATAACATCATTATTAAGAAATGTTATACAGAACAAGAAAAAAGAATTTGTACAGAATAAATGAACAGACAACATTATTAACCCTCCATAATCGAAGAATACAAATATACTATCCTCTATAATGTGAAAAACATAACGGTGCACAGCTGTCCTGAGAGGGTACCCATTTATTTTTGACTCCCCTCCCACATAATAGTTTGTATAGGACCTAATAACTCTACTGGAATCCATGGGAACTAAGTATACCAAATTAACAAAAAAGAAAGGGTTTATTAAACATTAGTTTAATAAACTAAAAAAAAAAAAAGTATAAATTGCTCATTCTAGATAAACGGTTTTGATGAAACAACTCAACCTTAGCCTTGACTAAGAATAAAGGTTTAACGAACCTGAAGGCCTAATGCCGACATATTTATGGGGTAAAGTTCACGCTCTTTAAATATTATCCCTACCCATAATTTATTGATGTCTTCACCATTCTCGATAGATGGCTCTAACACATCAAATCTATTCTTGATTTCAATTTCAAATTGTTTTCTGATTGTCAGAATTTGGAGTTTTTCCAGATTAAAATATTCGGAACGAGTTTCTTGCCTTTTTTTTAGAAAGTTTTTTCCAAACTCTAAGACTTATAGTTTGTGATCCGACCAGTATTCTGCCCCGCAATACAACCTAACATTAATAATACTATTTTTTCACCTGTGCTGTACCAAAACATGATCAATTTGATTTCGTGTTATCGAATATGGTGATGTCCAGGTGTATTTATGAATACCTTTATGTTTAAACGTTGTACTTTTTATTATTAAGTTTTTCGAAATAGCAAAGTTAATCAATAGGATTCCGCTATCATCACTAATGTGTAAACTTTCTTTACCAATAGTCGGATAATATACTTTTTCCCTACCCACCTTTGCTTTATTATTTCTAAAATTATCTTCTTCACCCAGTTTCGCAGTAATTTATATAAAAAACCCACTCTAGTTTATCATAAAATTCGGACCTTACTTCGTCATCACTATCTTTGGTCGGAGAAATTATGTTGATTTATGCAAATTTGAACCACCGCCCATGATACAGCCACTGGTACCTATCCCCGAAAAATTTAATGTCCCTCAATGCGGATAGTAAACGATTTCTAATCAGAACCCAGTGCATAAACAATAATTTTGGCCCCCTCCGTACCAAATTGTATTCTTACCTTCTCTTAACGAGCCCTCCCCTGGCCAGCATACCTCTTGCAGCACCACGATATCTAAACTGCACCTCGTATCCTAGTTTGCAACCAATTTTAACCCACCCGCTGTATTCAGACTTCTGATGTTCCACTTCCCTAAAACTAAATCTGTTACTTATAACTTACGGCATGATTCCTTAAAGCAGTCTCCACCCGAAGACCCAAAAGAGGAACAAGTTCACCTCCGGATAATGAGCATTTTACCACAGGAGAATCCATGACTATTTTTGGTGAACTTAAAATTTGTGAGTAGGACGGCACACCCTCCAGCTAGCCTCCCCAGGCTGCTCTCATTTTTTGGTCAGCAAGTACATTGGACTTAGCCGGGAGGAACTTCCCAGGAATTTCCACTGGCCTTCCTCACATCCATCACCCATGGGACGCTAAAATAATATATTAAAAAAGTCCAAAAACATCTTTATCACAAGGCCGCCATTTTCTCTATCCAATCTATCGACTTTAAGAAGGAACTTTTATCTGGGTCTGGTGGAGAAGGAACCTCTCAGGCCAGCAGCGCCCAATGGAGGAATATATTAAATATGAATATTTAAGTTTTAAATAACTAAATTAATTTCAATAGGATGATTAATTATGATGTAAAATGCTTGGGCTGCAACTATTCATAGTGTTCCTTAAAATATTATTTTTACAGAAACAAATTCATATGTTCATGTACAGGGAAAGGCACTTTTTGGTAACAAAGCAGGATTACTTCTCTTTTTATGCTTAGAAGTAAGCATAGCAGCTCTATTTTGTCCAGAGCTTTCTTCGTTATCAAGTCCGCAACTTGTATCTTTTTTCTAGAGTATAATAATAATAATAATAATAATAATAGCCTTTTATTATGTACATTTAAGGAGTAAATACAGATCAGAAATTAACATAAATTAAATTAACAATCATCTTCTTTGTACATAGGCCTTCCCATATCATTGGTTTTGATAAGTAAAAATTATAATAAAGTCTTTGCTATTTATGGGAGTAATGGTCTACGCTGTCCCAGGTGACCAACCTATTGGGAAGCGGTTTTCTAGAGTATGATGCTTCAAAAAAATTTACTTGCGGCCCTCCATGCGATGGTCCTGGTTGAATTATTTCGGTTATATATTTCAAAAAATAAAACCGCACGAATTGTCTTATATTCCTCTTTACTTCATCCGAACAATCAGATAAATTATTTTCGTGCACTAGTCTATCAGATAGACCATCGTTTCTGGTGCTTGGTTCAATACTGTGCCAGACTTCATACAGTTAAAAATTGGTTTTGAAATCTAAAACCACAATATCACCATAAGGAGCAGCCAAAAGCAGATAAACTAGGTATCAAAATAAATTTGAAGAAATGTACTATTTATGGTTAAAGTATGAAAAACTGTTATTTTACGTTTTTTAGAAAATCATTTCCAAAGTTTAAAAAATGATGAAATTTTTTTACATAATATTAAACGATATATCTGACCTATTTTTTCACTTTTGTTCAACATTAGTCAATGTACAATTCACCTAAGACTGGCACTTTAACAGGTGAAAAGAGGAATTAAAATGTTTAACTAATAAGATGGTAATAGCCAAAGTAAATATAAACTAACCGAACCAGTTTTATACTTTGTATTTTTATCCACAATTCAAGTTATCTCTTGATCACCCAAAAATAATTATTACACATGTATTTTAAAATATAGTTTTGGCAGACCATTTAAATATCTCTACCAGTGATTACCACCACTTGAAATAGCAGATGAAGTGGAGTGCTTTGAAAAAAAAAAAAAAAAAAAAAAAAAAACTTACTAACATCCCTACAAATAAAAAAAAAAAAAAAATAGAACCAGTTCATGAGTGGGACTGATAAAATAGAAGAGGATGGCTATAATTGAATCCTTAATTGTAATTATACAACTTAACCGCTGACCGTACAGCATATCATAGAAGGATGCACATCGCTACAGCGTGCTTTCGAAAGGAATAGGGTGCCCAGGCAAAGAGAACAGAAAGGGTGCCCAGGCAAATTAGCACTAAATGATTCAAATGAAACAATCGAGGACGTGCTGAAACTATTAAAAAAGATAAAACTGTTCCATAAAATTTAAAAAACTATGAAGAACATGAAGAAATCAAATTAGTAGCTTAGAAGACAATCAAGTGTTGAAGTCCAAAGGACGTAATGACCTTGAAGTTGATCGCCCACTAAAACCAATAACCTAACCTACAACTTAAATAAAGTAGATTGAGTATTAGGTTGAAAAATTGTTTTTATAACAAAATTACAAAATTTAAAACTTCTTCTTTCCACTCAACAACCGGGATATACAGCTATAATCTATGTATATAAAGATGAAATTCTGTTTGTTCTTTATAGAGATCCATACCGATTGTCCTAAATTCTCCAAATTTTGCTCAGTGGTTCTTTCAGACCAGGTGCGAACACCTGTCCATATTAAAATTGCATAACTTCAGCTGATCTCTGGGTATATTCTTTATTGTTATAATAATCGTTTTGATCTCGCTTTACATTGGTTTTTAAAAAATCAACCGTTTGAGTCGATAAAAGTTTATAGATTTAAAAAATGAAATTCTTCGGGTGAAACCGTTACATACAGCTAGTGATGTAATATTGAAAGAAAAATTATTATATTTTTTCCTAGATTAGGTAAAGTGGTTTATAATGGACACTTATATCGAAGGTCTTTACTGTACTTCTACTTATATTTTGAGAAGCAAGTTGGATTTCTTTAGAAATTCAATGATGATTCGTATGTTTAAGTTACCATCACCCAGCTTTATTTAATATTTTTTTACTCCCAAACTTTTGAAATAACCACCTTGTAGTGGACATTGTTAGAGATTTGTGGAATTCTCGTAGATGTCCGGTAGCCAGCTATGTATGGCATAATTCGAATCTGGGCATTTCCTGGAGGAAGTAGAAACTTGGATTAATATTATATTAGTACTTACAGAGGCTCCAATAAATCTGTTAACTTGGCACCCATTTTTTTTCTACCTTCCGTTTCATTCAATGCTTTCAAATGATGATAACCTTCCTAAATAAACAAAAATTAGTTAAAATCAACTCGATTCATTGAAAAAAAAAAAAAAAATTAAAAAAAGGTTCAATTCATGACCAAACCAATAATACTAGATATTTGGGTCATTCTCATTAAAGAGGGCACTTTTGTGTCCAATTTATAGGCAGTTTATACCGATTTGGAGAAGCTTAGGACACTAAGACATCATTTTTCTAAAGCCAGACTAGTTGTAGAAGTAGTCCACATACAGATTTTTCAAAATTATTTAATACATGTACCTTAAAAACACCAAAAAAAGATCCAAATTCATTCCCCTGTGATATCCCTAAGTCTGAGTCTCTTAAAGTACATATACATATTTACCTGACATAGTATATGTGTCCATATACTAGGTCAGGTAAATTTTTACTTTCACTTACCTATATATGAAATATATAGTAAGTGGAAGTATTGCGATCGTGAAAAATTTCGACTTCCGGTTTTCAACCGAAATACACGTTTTGGGGTCCCCTGAGTCGAAATAACCAAGTCCCGCGAAATGGTCTGTGTGTGTGTGAACAGACTAGCTCAAAAACTATAAACCGTGCGATCCTGAAATTGGGTATTTAGTGTAGGTATATGCCCGCGATGTGACAGCATAAATTTCATCAAAATTACTTAAAGGGAGGGGGTACTTTACTTAATAACTTTTTAGGTTTTTTTCGATTTTCTCAAAAACGGCTCTAACGATTTTGATTAAACTGAGTATTTTATCTATTTATATGCCCGAAATATGACTGTAAAAATTTCATCAAAATTGATTAACCGGAGGGGGGACTTTACTTAAAATTTTGTAACATTTTCACGTGTTTTTTTTATTTACTCTAAATCGGCTTTAACGATTTTGATCAAACTGGGTATTTGATGTATTTATATGCCCGAGATACGACTGTAAAAATTTCATCAAAATTGATTAACCGGATGGGGGACTTTACTTAATAAATTTTGTAACATTTTCACGTATTTTTTTGATTTTCTCAAAAACGGCTCTAACGATTTTGATTAAACTTAGTATTTGATCTATTTATATGCCCGAGATATGTCTGTAAAAATTTCATCAAAATTGATCAACCGCAGGGGGCACTTTACTTAATAAATTTTGTATCATTTTTACGTGCTTTTTTTATTTACTCAAAAACGGCTTTCACGATTGTGACCAAACTGGGTATTTGATGTATGTATATGCCAAATATGTGATAGCCAACATTTCATCAAAATTGATCAACCGAAGGGGGGACTTTACTTAATAAATTTTGTATCATTTTCACGGGGTTTTTTATTTACTCAAAAACGGCTTTAACGATTAATAAAAATAAGATATGAATGTAGAAAAATGTGTGACTTTGGGAAATGATATTTAACAAAACACGTCAATTTCTTATCTAAGTAAGTTGGTAAGTGAAAGTTGTGTGTTGCGCGCACGCACCAGATTTTTTTCTGTTGAATTTGGTCAAAATACTGTTTCAGAAAAGCAGTCGAATCCTTGATTGTATTAGAATTCAAACAACTAGTTTCTATGCTGTCCCACATGTTTTCTTTCATTCCCCTAACAATTTTTAAAATTATATTCTCACCACTCTTTTTTGGCGAGAAATTAGTAAAAAACATATAGTTAGCAGGGAGGGGTCTTTCCCCTAGCAATCCCGACTGTTGACCTAACTTCAGTATGAATTCAAGCTCTTAAGAAACAAACAGTTTCTTAAACCTGAAAGGGTAAGTTTCTACCCTTCTAAGCTGAATCTTCAGCTTATCAGTCATCCCTACTGGCCCCTTCTATATATGTATTGAGGAGAGGGTCTATATTGTTGCTGCAGTAGCTGCGGATTCTCACCATCGGTTGAAGAAGGAGACTTTGTATTCATAAAATCAACGACCATTTTAAAATGTTTTTTTCTTAACAAATATGCGTTTGAATTTGTTCTGCATCAGTTCCGTTTCCAGCGAATTTTAAGGGCTTCATTTCACTTACCAGTTTTACTTTCTTTCTTTTTTTTGTCACTTAATTTTATTTTTTGTTTCTCTTTCTCTATCTGAATTGCCCGAATTAAATAATTTTTTTATTGCATTAAATATATACATATACATATACATATATATATATATATATATATATATATATATATATATATATATATATATATATATATACTAGCAGACCCGGCCACGCGTTGCTGTGGCTCAGTAGTTATATCCTAATATTTTTAAACAAATACAGTAATACCAATATTCATTGATAAAGATGAAAACCTTTCAGCTAATCAAAATCCAACGTTATTGAGAATAGAGCATTACACCATTTAAAAGTATTTGGTAATGAATATAGGAAAGTTAAAGTTTTTATTTTTTACATCTCATACTTCAAAGTAGTTTGATTAAAAAGGAGCTGATTGTGTTTACGACTCACAGAGCTGCCAACACTATCACCCTTTTTTTATGGATCGGTATAAACTAACTCGAAATGGCTATATTTTTCCACTAATTTTAAAAAGGATGACTGAAGTAAGTTTTGATAACCTCAGCCATTGATCTATTGATTATTGGCCTAACACTACTTCAACTTGGTATTGTTAGTTTAACAACGGGTTTAATTTTGCTCAGGGTCATGCCAATCTTGGTTAACGTGTCATATATGTCCTTTTGATAGGCGTTTTTTTCAATTTTTTTGAGACCTCGATTTCCCGACCCTTTGGCAAATAAGTGTTCGGTAGGAGGGTGGTGTGTTGAAGCTTTTAATTTAGCAATATATTTGAGTGATAAGAAATCTCTTCTTAAAGAGGTTTTTACATAATACAATTAAGAATTTTTATTTATTCAAGTACTAATTTGTTCAAAATGTTTTGGGTTAACCTGTTTTTTTTTTTTTTTTTTTTTTAACACAAACCAAAGATTTGATGGTTTCCACACACGAGAGCAGGTTTCCCACGTGAGTTATGCCATTGCCCATGGGAAAAACACGGATTTTCAAAGTCCAAGTGGACATTGTTTGCCCTTGGGATTTGTTTATGGTCATGGCAAAAGCCAAATGAATAGGATATTGAAGCCTTTTAAATTTTATTGAAAATTCTGTCGGTTCCAGGGGAATAGGTGGCAACAGGGCGATATCTCCTGTAAACCTTCCAGGCAACATTTTTGCTTCGATAACATTTCCTGTGATTCTTTTAATGACCAAACGTGTACCGTTGCACAATTGAGGTGGATTTAAGTTAGAAGAAGAATGATCGGTGAGCCAATCTTCAACTGGAGATATTTTAGGTGTATATCCAGAGAATTAAAAAATTCAGATGGGAAATTTACGGCTTTGTTTACATCTAGAACATTGTCAATTGATTTTGGAAGTTTATTTCATCGAAATCAACATTTTTTGCTGCCAAAATAGCACGACTACCCGGCCAATTATAGTCCAAATAATTGTTCAAAATATCAGGAAAGACACTTTATATTTTGTAGACAGTTCATTTTTCGTCTCTACAACAGTTCAGAAATTATCTGGTAATTTGATAAATTTTGAATTTCGATGCAGCTCTATTTCACCGTTTCTAATATAGAGCAATTGTTTAGAAAATATATCTGCCGATGGATCATTTTGGAGTAGTACTCTCATATTTATGGTGGATAAATCTGAAACTTGCGGTTACCCAAATAACAATTATTCCTGTTCAGTAGAGGTGTAATAATCATTATATGTAAAATTTTAAAAATGCCGCGATTTGTAATCCATTTTTAATCAACAATCATTTAAAGATAAGTAAAAAATTGTATTCTGGTGTTATTAACAACGAAATATATTTGAGTGATAAGAAATCTCTTCTTAAAGAGGTTTTTACATAATACAATTAAGAATTTTTATTTATTCAAGTACTAATTTGTTCAAAATGTTTTGGGTTAACCTGTTTTTTTTTGTTTTTTTTTAACACAAACCAAAGATTTGATGGTTTCCACACACGTGAGCAGGCGTTGCCTGTTTCCCACGTGAGTTATGCCATTGCCCATGGGAAAAACACGGATTTTCAAAGTCCAAGTGGACATTGTTTGCCCTTGGGATTTGTTTATGGTCATGGCAAAAGCCAAACGAATAGGATATTGAAGCCTTTTAAATTTTATTGAAAATTCTGTCGGTTCCAGGGGAATAGGTGGCAACAGGACGATATCTCCTGTAAACCTTTCAGGCAACATTTTTGCTTCAATAACATTTCCTGTGATCCTTTTAATGACCAAACGTGTACCGTTGCACAATTGAGGTGGATTTAAGTTATGAAGAAGAATGATCGGTGAGCCAATCTTCAACTTGAGATTGTTTAGGTGTATATCCAGAGAATTAAAAAATGCAGATGGAAAATTTACGGCTTCGTTTACATCTAGAACATTGTCAATTGATTTTGGAAGTTTATTTCATCGAAATCAACATTTTTTGCTGCCAAAATAGCACGACTACCCAGCCAATTGTAGTCCAAATAATTGTTCAAAATATCAGGAAAGACACTTTATATTTTATAGACAGTTCATTTTTCGTCTCTACAACAGTTCAGAAATTTTCTGGTAATTTAATAAATTTTGAATTTCGATGCAGCTCTATTTCACCGTTTCTAATATAGAGCAATTGTTTAGAAAATATATCTGCCGATGGATCATTTTGGAGTAGTACTCTCATATTTATGGTGGTTAAATCTGAAACTTGCGGTTACCAAAAAGACAATTATTCCTGTTCAGTAGAGGTGTAATAATCATGATATGTAAAATTTAAAAAATGCCGCGATTTGTAATCCTTTACAAATTTACTGTAAGGTAACAGCCTCTATTCGATTGGGATTAAATTTTCTCAACTTTAAATTATTGTTGATATAGGAGGAATTACAAATCTTCATTGACATTTTTTAAATTTTACATTTTAGAGCACGGGATAAAAATAATAAAAAGGTTTGGTAAAATAAAAAAACACTGTATTTAAATAATAATAACAAAACTGAAAATATAATATTAAAGTCTTAATTATGCAGTTCTTTAGCAAATCACAAAGTATCCCTCAACACCTAATCAAAACACACTCGCTGAGTTTTTATGACTGGTTACCTGCAGTGTAGCCAGCTTACTAATTTTCACTAATTTTTGGCAACACTGACTCCCCAAGTCAGGTTTCTATTAGGTTACACCTATGACAGTAGGTGCTGTTACAACATTTATAGAGTATTATTTCAAATAATAGCCTAATTTAAATTATTAAAATGTAGTTACTTCACTAAAAGTTGATATCAGGGTGGGCCACAGCCAAGCGTTTCAGCGCTTAGCTAGTAATTTAATTTAAACAGGGTTTGAAATTAACTCTTATTTTCTGGGAAAGAGAATAAAAGTCAAATCAGGACTTTTATACTTCTAATAAATAAATAAAAATCACATCATGACTTTTATATTTCGGGCCAGAAAATAAAAGTCCTGATATGATCTTTATCACAATGATATCTAATATAAAAGTCAAAGCTTGATTTTCATTATTTAAGGAGGAATTTATTAGCTTTTTTATCGGATTTCTCCATATTGTTGTTCAGTATTGGGTTAACCGTTTTTATGGAAATCTTATAGGGTATAATAAATTACCTTATATCGATCTTAAGATCGATTATTAGATTATCAAGGCTGCTGATAATGAAAAAAATATCGATATACAACCTCAGGCTCGCTCAGGTATCGATTGCAACTTATCCAATATTTACAATATTAGGGTCAATTTCTAGGTTAATTGGGGTGCTGATTCTGAAATTGATATCGATTTTTCGATTACACGCTCAGGTATCGATTTATTTCAAGTTACGCGATATAAATGATATTGGGGTCCACTAATGGGTTATTCGAGGTGCTGAATTAGAAAATGATATCAATTTTTCGATTACGCGCTCAGGTATCGATTTATTCCAACATACGCGATATAAACGATATTGGGGTCCACTCATAGGTTATTTGAGGTGCTGAATTTGAAAATGATGTCGATTTTTGGATTACGCGCTCAGGTATCGATTTATTTCAACTTACTTGATATAAATGATATTGGGGTCCACTCATAGGTTATTTGAGGTGCTGAATTTGAAAATGAGGTCGATTTTTGGATTACGCGCTTAGGTATCAATTTATTTTAACATACGCGATATAAATGATATTGGGGTCCACTCATAGGTTATTTAAGGTGCTGAATTTGAAAATGATATAGATTTTTCGATTACGAGCTCAGGTATTGATTTATTTCAAGTTACGCGATTTAAACGATATTGGGGACCACTCATAGGTTATTTAAGGTGCTGAATTTCAAAATGATATCGATTTTTAGATTACGCGCTCAGGTATCGATATATTTCAACATACGCGATATAAATTATTTGCAAATGACTAATTTTATGAAGATATTGAAAATGTATGCAACTTATGACCACAATATCGTTATAATCATGTAGGTTGTAATATATCGATACCTGTGTGCCTAATCATAAAAACTATATCATTTCCAAATTCAGCACCTTCCAAACCGAATGCCGAATATTGTTTATATCCCTTAACTAGTATTAAATCGATACTTGAGTGCGTAATCCGAAAATTGATATGAGTGCACCCCAATATCGTTTATATCGCGTATGTTAAAATAAATCGATACATGAGCGCGTAATCGAAACATCTATATCATTTTCAAATTCAGCACCTCAAATAACCTATGAGTGGACCCCAATATCGTTTAAATCGCGTAACTTGAAATAAATCGATACCTGAGCTCGTAATCGAAAAATCTATATCATTTTCAAATTCAGCACCTCAAATAACCTATGAGAGGACCCCAATATCGTTTGTATCACGTATGTTGAAATCAATCGATACCTGAGCACCTAATCGAAAAATCGATATCATTTTCAAATTCAGCACCTCAAATAACCTATGATTAGACTCCAATATCATTTATATTTCGTAACTTGAAACAAATCGATACCTAAGCGCGTAATCGAAAAATCGATATTTTCAAATTCAGCACCTCAAATAACTTATGAGTGAACCTCAATATCATTTATATCGAGTAAATTGAAATAAATCGATACCTGAGCGCATAATCGAAAAATCGATATCAATTTCAGAATCAGCACCCCAATTAACCTAGAAATCGAATCCAATATTGTAAATATCGGATAAGTTGTAATCGATACCTGAGCGAACCTGAGGTTGTATATCGATATTTTTTTCATAATCAGCAGCCTTGATAATCTAATAATCGATCTTAAGATCGATATATGGTAATTTATTATTTCCTACAAGATTTCCATAAAAACTGTTAACCCAATAATGAACAACAATATGGAGAAATCCGATAAAAAAGCTAATAAATTCCTCCTTAAATAATGAAAATCAAGCTTTGACTTTTATATTAGATATCATTGTGATAAAGATCATATCAGGACTTTTATTTTCTGGCCCGAAATATAAAAGTCATGATGTGATTTTTATTTATTTATTAGAAGTATAAAAGTCCTGATTTGACTTTTATTCTCTTTCCCAGAAAATAAGAGTTAATTTCAAACCCTGAATTTAAATACAAATAAAAAAGGAAAAGGAAGAAAAAGTACCTACACTTTTGGGAATTTATTGTAACCTTTTCTTGATTTATTTATTCTTTGATGAAAATTAACAATAAATACAAAGATTTGTATTAAGATTTGTCTGTGGAAAATAATAATATAGGAATAAATAACTGCGCTCAGATAACGCAATACAAAATTATAATAATGATAACCTGTATTACAATAGCATGCTTATAAACAAAAACGTTATGAAATCGACATATGACGCCATGTTAATAAATCGAAACACGACCTACTGTATTTGCAATAATTCGCTATATGAGAATTATTTTGATCACTAATCAAGTTAAAAACTATCCTGTCTATTAAGTTGAGCCAAATTTCATTAAAATCGGTTGAGTAGTTTCTGAAAAATAGAAAGACAAACATCGGGACACGCGATTTTTTTATATATAAGGATATATATATATATATATATATATTTTTTTTTTTTTCTTTTCTTTCTTTTTTTTTCTTGTTTTCTCTTTATGGTTACCCCATAAAGAGACAATTTATTAGTTGAAATACATGCTCCATGCCTTAATAAGGCATACTACATATATTGTAATTTTGCAGGCCTTTACATTAAAAGTTTGTTAAATTACTACATAATAAGTTATAACAGAATACAAAGTAGAAAAAAGAATAATAATAAAGTATGAGAAAATAAAGAAAACCAAAAAAAATAAAATAGGAAATAAATATCACTTATAAGCAAAACAAGTTTTAGGATGCCCTTCTGTTGCTTGTCAATCGATCAAAATAAATTTCTTTTATAAGTATATTTATGTAATTTTAGTATATTTATGTAATTTTAGAGAAGGTAAAACCTTCAAAATTTTCAGTTTTTTTTTTTTTTTTCACTATGGTAGTCCCCTATAAAAACTGAAACATTTATGTTTTCCTAGTAAGAATGTTTAATTATTATTATGATTATTTTATTATTTTCTAAATTTTTAATTTTTTTTTATTTTTAAAATTATTTTTTTTATTTTTTTTTACATGAAACGGCCACTTTCAGGACCACGCGATATCACTGATGAATCTTCCTTCTTTCTCCTTCTCACTTCCCAGTGCAGCTTCACTGCTCCTCTCTTCTTAATAATAAAAAAAATTATTTTTATTATTTAAATTTTTAATCTTCAGTTCTTGTTCATAATTTTATGTATTTTAAATAGATAATTTTCTTTATACTATGAATATTTGAATAAAAAAGTATTTATCATTTTTTTCTGAATAAAAAATCATTTTTTTTTTTCAATTACCTTTCTATTAGTATAAGATTGAAATAAAATAATTGTATTGGAATAACAATTATTGTTAAAATTCATTCAAGGAATGAAATCTGCTCTTCCATGGCCTTAACTTAACTAGTTTTCGCACAACTATTTTTATTTTTTTGTGATTTTCTCGAAAACAAGGCATATGCCAGGACTTTTTTGATCCTCTATCGATCCCTGAAGTTTGGCCACTTGGTTTGGGGACACCCTGTATATATATATTTTCTTTATAGGAGCTCAACACCCCATCACAATTGACAATTTTTGTTTAAGATCCAATAAACAATTTTTAGATATAATTATTTGATGTCTATATTCCTCTATCTAGGTAATCTATTCTCTTGTATACTTTTTTTTTTGTAGTCGTCTGTATATCATGTTTAGCGTGAATTGGTGTTCAATTCAACAAAAAATGCTTTTCGTAACATTAAAATTTAAAATAAAAAGTGCCCTCTTTGGTGAGAATGACCCATTTATGATACCAGAATATTTCAATTTAGGAAAATTTGATTGAAACTTACATGTAATATGCTATAAAAATTTGGCTTTCCAGTATAAAAAAGAAAATGATATGGTCGTCCAGTTTCATCAAATTCCGCATCTTTCTTAGGGGGGAAAACTAAATGAGGTGGCTTTAAAAATGGCCTAGCTTTCTTTTCAAATAAGCCTGAAGGAAAAAGGTACTCAATAGCCTCCTGTTCAACAAAATAAATACATTATTGAGTAAATAAAACACAACACTGTTATCTTAGATAGAATAGTTGTATTTTTTACATACGTCTATCTTTTCTTGAGAAAATGTTTCTGCATCACATCCCATCATATTAGCTAGATGTCGTTTACCAATTTCATAAGCATCACGTTCTTTTTTCATGAACTCATCTTAAACAGTTGAAAACAGAAGATCAAATAAAATACAATAAATGGCACCATTTTAAAAGTGATAGTTCAAATGGTGATTAGGTTCTAATTACATTGATCACACAGTATATGGAATTCTAAAGTATGCTACTTGGAAAAGTATAGGAAACAACTTCAAATTTGCTAACTGTATTAAAAAGTGGGATTAAATGTCAATTTAATAACCAGGAAAAAAAATTATCATTTAAGAAACTTTAAAATTTTGTTGTTTGCAAAAAAAATACTGCTTAAATACAACTTTTTCTTTATTTATTTCAAACTAAAAAGAAACTTACTAATGTAACACGTGGGTTAAACAACTTTTATTCAAAGAAAAATAACAATTTTCAATGCCACACAAATAATCAAAACACAACTAATTGAACAGGTTTATAAAAATTAAGTACAGGTTAAATTAAATTATCCATATCGAGATATTGGCTCTCTTCTCCGAGGCAGTGAGGAATCAACGCCTTCCAACGCCCTGTTCTACAGCTGGGATTGGTACACTTGTTCGAGATTTATGGTAGCCAAATAGAGGTTAATTCATAGAGTCAGCAATTTTTCTCTGACTCAGTATAAATACCCCTCCTTTTCCCTCAAGCGAGGAGTCCAATCCCGGTAGTCAGACATGAGATCTTAGATAAGATAGATTAGTGCAATAGTTTATAGTAATAGTTCAATTACTTTGTTCATTGTAAACATTTTTTTGATAAATAAACTTTTTTTTTAGGTCTGGCTAAGTTTCGGTGATTTATTTGGCGCCTGAACATAGGGATAGTGTTAACTTGAAGAAAGAAGAGCGAAGAAATTACTTAAAGTAACAGCTCTGAGTGTCAGGCTAAGAAGATTCAAAGAAATACAACAGAATCTGGGACTTGGGACTGGGTGCTTCAAGGTGTGTTCAACATTTCAAACGGGTAAAGAACTTATATTAAATCCAGAAACGCCGTAAGGACTTAAATAATACTTGAGGTACAAAAATTGTAATATTTTTTTCTATTCTTTGTAAAACAATATTTAGTTTATAGTTATTTTATGTGATTTATTTTAAAATTGAGTAAGTTGAAAATATACCAACCTAATACGGATGACTTAGAGGTACAACAACAACAACAACAATTGCAACAAAAACAATCATAACAACCTCAACCACAACCACAAATGATAACATATAAAATGACTGTTATGGATTATGACCATATACAAGATTTTTAAGGGGACTCCAAAGAAGTTTATGAATTTTTAACAGAAGTTAGGGAAGATTTTAATTATGTTTGTAAAGCTAATAATACTTTAGCATTAGAAAATCATGCCGCTCTTTTAAACAAAGTAAAATCTATAATAAAAGGGGAAGCTAAAAATCATATTAGAACCCAACATTTTGTTAATTTAAATGAATTATTAATTTTTATAGAAAATAATTATAGAGACCAGAAAACAATTTGTCAATTGGACCATGAGCTAATGTCTATGCGCCCATACAGATTTGAGAATCCAATAGATTTCATAAATAGAGTAGAATCTGCCTTATCAGTGTTGATTGCCCAAATTAGAATAGATAATGGTATAACATATCCGGATAATCAAATAAAATATATTAAAGAAAGAATAACTCATCATATAATTTCTTGCAAAGTATTATAACCCATTAGTACTAGCCGCTGCGTTGAACTGTTTGAGGTAATCCGTGGCTACGGATTCCCTCATATACATTATAATTGTTTAAATAATAATTGAATCTCCCTACCCCAATAAATCCCTAGGTACAGACACCTAATAATCCCATTAGGTAACTGTACACGTTGACAACAATTGCTTTGTACTTGAGGGAGGAGCTTAATTAAGCTCCACCCACTGTCAAATTTAAAATGTGTCAGGTTAGGTTACCATTTACTGTAAACAATGGGTATTCAAAATGAGAAATACTCTTTATTGTTAATAGATGATTGTAAAATGAAAAGAAGTAATTTAATTGTTGTAGATATTATATTTCTAACAAGTAGTTCTGAATATAATTATTTTAAAACAACATTGTAGTTCTAAAAAAAGTTTTATAATTATTTTAATTTTTATATCAAATCAAAAGGTGCCAATATCTCTCATAAATGGCTCTATTATGATATTTAAAAAATAATAATTTATTTTTAAATATTTAATATCATTTAATTTAATATTATTAAAAAATAAATAATAAATCCATTAAAGGCTGATAAAAATTAATCACTGTCACTTTCATCTGATATCCTGTCATTTTCAGAACTTGATGAGCTGCTACCAACAAGGTTAACAATGATCTTATCCATTTCTCCATCAATAATAAAATCCTTTTCCCAATAGTCTACTTCAACCTTCTTTACATGCTCACAACAGGCTTTCCATTTTTCAACAGAGAAGCTATTAAAAACTGACTCACAATAGGAACGCTTTTCATTAAGTGAAGTTGATAGGCATTCACTAGCTATTTTATTTTTTATATCACCCCATACAAGTTCAATAGGATTTAACTCTGGGTGATATGAAGGCAAATATAACAAATCATGGCCTAATTCATTGAGTATTTCTTCCACAATATAAATTTTTTTAATATAATAGTCTTTACACAAATTTAATAATTCAGGTTTCCTCATGTCAGAATTGTGTGGTATTCCCTGCTCTACAAGCCATTCTAATATTTCCCTTTTTAAATTTGCACTATTAGGTTTTTTATTTTTTACTTTGCAATGATAAGAGGCATTATCCATTACAACGACACTATTTGGAGGAAGATTTGGTATCAATTTTTCTTTAAACCACTTCAAAAAATTTTCAGTATTCATGTCTCCATGGTGTTGAGGAAACTAGAAACCGTTTGCAAAGTTGCGGGGTTAAAGGTAAACGCTTCCAAGACCAAAGAAATTCGGTTAAATGTGGAAAATGAGGAGACCCTACAGCTAAATGATGAGGTCCTTGAACGGGTTGATGCTTTCACTTACCTGGGAAGCACTGTGGGGAGAGATGGAGGCACTGACCAAGAAATAGTTTGCCATATCCGCAAAGCAAATGTAGCCTTTGTCCAGCTATATCCTGTATGGCGTAACAAGAATATATCCCGTAATACTAAGCTAAAACTGTACAACTCCAACGTAAAGTCCGTCCTCCTCTATGGCTGTGAAACTTGGAAAATCTCCAAAAAGGTTCTGGGCCAGCTCCAAGTTTTTGCGAATCGCTGCCTTAAGAGAATTCTCTCAATTAGCTGGGACGATAAAATCTCAAATGAGAGGCTTGCTCAACTGTCTAGACAGAAGCCATTGGGGGAGCAGATTGCCAAGAGAAAGTGGAAGTGGATTGGACATACCCTTCGTAAAAGAGATGGAGCCATTGAGAAGACGGCTCTTGATTGGAATCCCCAAGGATCAAGAAGTCGGGGGAGACCCAAGCTGACCTGGCGAAGAACAGTAGAGAAAGAGGTCATTAGAGCTGGAAAAACATGGAGAGAGGTCAAGGCCCTAAGCTGGGATAGAGACGGATGGCGAGTTTTTACTTCGGCCCTTTGCTCCTACTATGGCAGCCATAGGACATAAGAAGAATTTCTCCATGGTAATCCTGATTTTTTACTTTGGATTTAAATATTAGTAATGCACCAGGAATAAAACCACACTCACCTCAAGCATGAACAATTATTAGCCTCGGTCCTTTAGAAATATTAGCTGTTGCACCCATTTCATCTGGACTTTGCCAACAAGTTTGCACCGTATGTGTTGCATGGAGATAAGTTTCATCTAGGTAAATTATGCATCTATTTGCTTTTCTAAAATTTCTTATTTCTCGAATGTACCTTATCCTCCATGCAGCTATTTCCTGTTTTTCGCATAATATTTTTCTATTACTCTGGCACTTCTTCCATTTGTAACCCAATGTCTTTTCTTCTAAGGTACTCTCTGCTGCAGTCTACCTCACCATCAAACTTCAAAGATAATAGTAATTTCTTTATTGTGGGACACTGCTTTTTGATGACATAAAAATGATGGATTTTTCTTCTTATTAAAGATTCTGAAAATGAATCAATAATAACTTTTGGGTTTTTTGACTTACCCCTAGATTTTGGTGTACTAAACTTTAATTCACCATCCTCTTGAAGCATTTTTCTTTCTTCTTTCACTATATTGCTTATTGAAGATCTCGAATATCCAGTTATTTCACATACAGAGTTCATTACATTATAGTTTAAATTATAGTCTTTTTTATTTTTCACTAAATATTCGTGAACACGAAATATTATTTCCCTGGCTTGCCTTTTTATAACTTTCTTTGTCACGCTCTTTTTTGGAGTACTCCGACTAGTAGAAGGATTTTCCATTTTAGAACAATACAAAAATAAAAAGCGGTAAAGTATAAACAAAGCAGACAAAACAAGTTTGGTTATAATCACGGTTATAATGGCATTTCATTGGCTGGGATCTGACGTCAGTTTTCGTGCATGCGCACTAGAGGTACAATACAACTGTTGTCAAGCTATAACCAGGGATGTACTGGGGTAGGGACATTGAATGTATTTCTTTTAATATAATGTTTTTATTTAATATTTATACATGAGTACAAAGTATAGGGGGTTCGAGTCCCGCCCTGGGTGGTGCTTTTCTTTCGTAGGAGAAGTATCACCCAGTGCCATGGGGGCTACTAAGTATCACCCAGGGTGTTAGTATGGGCTGAATTTGAAGTCACAAAAAAAAAAAAAAAAAAAAAAAAAAAAAAAAAAAAAAAAAAAGTATAGCAAACATTATTGGGGCTTGGTTTCTTGACCGTTAGCCCGGTTTTGGTTACTGAATTGAATACATAATATTAATATAAAACAGAAAAAAAAATTACATACATATATATATATATATATTCACACTTATACACATACATACACACATGCATGCACACACGCACGCACACACATTAAAGTTCTTCTGTAGGCCCACGCTATTTTACAGTATGTTATTAAGTTGTTCCAGTTTTTACCATTAAAGTATTCAATAAGTTCGTTATTGTTTAATCGGCTCTTATTGAAACATTTTCTTCGGAATTCCGCTAAAACAGGGCATATGGACAGAAAATGCTGCGTATTTTCTATTTCTCCTTTATTGCAGAGAGAACATATTTCCTGTACATATTCTTCAATATAAATTTTATGATTTAGATTTAGCAGTTCCCCTCTTGCTTTAAAAATCCATTTTACATCGTTTATTTTTTTATCTAAAAGGAGGAAATTATTTGTTCCTAGGTTTACGGATAACTGTTTATATAGATTAAATCTCTTAGATTTGTTTACCCAATCTATGTTCCTTCTATAGTAATTTTCTTCCACCTTGTTTATAATTTCTTTCAAAACATTTTCCAGTGTATCAATATTGTAACACTTATATGGGTAACAAATATTTATTAACAAAAATATACAGTTATCACAACGCCAACGAATTAATAAAACTTAAATATATGAGCAGGTTACAAAAATGATAACGTTAAAACACAAAATCATATGACTTGCGCTACACAGTCAAGACACAGACTTCAACTAACTCGTTCAGTCACTGCTCCTTATATATGATCGTGAATAGTCAGGCCTGAATTCTTCTAGAACAATGTGGGCAGTTCTACGCCTTCACGGAAATATCTAGACTCAAACAGTTCGTTCCAACCGCTTATTTTGTTCCAACAAACGGTCTGGGAGTTTATGCCATATGTTTTTTTTTTTTGTTTTTTTATTCCTTTTTGCTTATCGATTTAACGCTACACTGCCCCCTCCTTAAAGACATTCCTCCTGGATGTCTTCTTTTCCATGCGTGCCTGCTCCTTAGGTCGAACGAGAGGTCTCTTCCGTATCCGCTGCACCTGTTCTTCTTCGTGGTTCCTTGCTTATGGTGCTAAGCGATTGTAATGGACGATCATATTCCTTTGGGATACTTGGAGACCCTGTAGATCACATCCTTGATGCACTTCTTTATCACGTAGGGTCCCTCCAAGTTCTTCTGCAACTTTGGGCAGAATCCTAGCTTTCTTCTCGGGTTATAGAGCCGAACGATGTCTCCTTCTTGGTACCCGCCCTAATCGGCTCTACAATCATAGTGCCTCTTCAACCGGTCGCTAGCGAGGCAAAGATTCTTGCGAACTAGCTCGTGCGTGTATTCTATTCTCTTCTGGAGTCCGGATACATAGTCTTGCCCAGATACATCCACCCCAGGTTTGCTGCCAAAAATGAGGTCCCAAGGTAACCTCATCTCTCGACCGAAGAGAACTCTCTTAGGTGTCTGTTCAGAGGATTCATTAACTGCAGAGCGGTAGGCCATGAGGAAGTATGGGATCTGACGGTCCCAATCCGTTGATGGTCAGAGGTTACCTTGGAAAGGTACTTTATAAGGGTCCGGTTCATCCGTTCTACCATTCCGTCAGACTGTGGATGGAGGGCCGTAGTCCTGGTCTTTCGAATCCCAAGCCTCTTGCAGACTTCCTGGAATAATGTTTCGAAGTTTCTCCCCTGATCTGAATTGTTATATACCTCTTCTGTGCAGAAGGTTTAACAGATGTTTTTTCATTGAGTTAAAGCTGGTCATCATTAGATTAACCTGTTTTTGTAATTCTGTGTTTGCAATTAATAAATTGTATTTATTTGACATTGTGTTCATTGAAAACATAAAACTGGCGACGAGGATAAAAACTTTATCTTTCAAGAAATGTCAATGAACAAATCTGAAGTGAACTTAAAATCGACGGCTTCAGAAGAAAAAATGACCACAATTGGAAGACTTCCAGAATTTCGCCCTGATGGAAAATGGGAAGACTTTCTTGAACGGTTCGAGTTTTATCTAGAGCTCAATAACATTACCGAAGAGAGGAAAAAGAAATGTACCTTACTGATGAGCGTGGGAGAACACACTTATTCAGTGATAAAATCTTTGTGTTCACCTTCCCCACTCAAAGATGTGAAGTATGAAACCATTATTGAAAAATGTAATAAGCATTTTGGGGTTTCGATAAACGAGTTATTAGGCAGGGTAAGGTTTCATAAAAAAGACCAATTGGAAGGTGAGTCTCTTCAAGATTTTATTAGAGAAATAAGAAAGCTTGCCCAGTGCTGTAAATTTGGTAATGGTAGTGAACCTTTGCCTCTCGAAATAATGCTTCGTGACAGAATTGTTGCAAGAATTCGGGATGGAGAGATGCAGAGATATTTATGTCGTAGACACGAGGAATCAGTTTCTTCTAAAAACCCGATAGGTTTGTCATTGGATAACGCAATTTCCATCGCAACAAGCATGGAATCAACAGAAGTTATTGAAAGGTGAGGAACAATCTATTTATAAAGTCAAAGGCTGTAGTTCTAATTCCATAAAGAACCCTAGATGTTATCGATGCAATAGGGCCAATCACTTAGCACCTGATTGCTATTTTAAGGAGCATGTTTGCAAGGTCTGTAGTAAAATAGGACATCTAGAATCTGTTTGTAGAGGAAAACAAGGCAACCTACAAAAATTTAAAAATCAAAAACAGAATACTAACCTTATCGAAGAAAATACTTATGAGGAAGATACACAATATGTTTTTCATATTACTAAAAATATTAATAAAGATCAAGAATTTTCCACTAAAGTGAAGGTAAATTCAATAGTTGTTAATTTTGAAGTAGATAATGGAGCTCATTTAACTTTAATAAACAAATTAACGTACCAAAAATTATGGCCTAACAAAGAGCCTAACTGGGATCATTGTTCCGTTTCTTTGCTAGCTTATGGGAAGCGCCCTTTGAAAATTCTCGGGCAGATCCACGTTCGAGTAGAGTATGGCTCATATATGGGAATGCTACCTCTCGTTTTATTGAACGAAGAAGATGGACCTAACCTCTTAGGGAGAAACTGGTTCCAACCTTTAGGCATAACCATAAAAGGAATAAAATCTGTTCAACTAGAGGCTGGAAATCATTATTCTGACATATTAAAACAATTTCCTACTCTTACTCTTAAAACTTTAGAGGGGCATAGCGGCTCACCAATTCATGTTCAAATTAAGGAAGGGGCTCTACCTAAATTTTGCAAAGCTCGACGGGTTCCCTAAGCATTTAAAGATTCTGCCACTTCAGCTCTTCAATGGATGGTGAACCAGAAGATGCTACGACCTGTCGACCAGTCGGACTGGGCTACTCCTGCTCACTTTTTCCAGAAGCAGAATGGCCAGGTAAGGGTCGTCGGCGATTACAAACATACTGTTAATCCGGCTATTAAGGACTCAGAATATCCCTTACCAACTGTTGCGGAGGCCCTTGCCACTCTTAATGGGGGTATCATATTTTCACAGATAGATCTCCGGGATGCATATAAGCAGCTCAAGGTGGATGAAGAAACTGCTAAATTACTGACTATTAGTACTCCAATTGGATTACTTGAAGTCCATAGGTTATTAGATGGGCTCAGTCTGGCCCCTAGGATCTTTCAAAAATTCATTGAGTCACGCCTTCAAGGCATTCCTGGTGTTTTTGCCTATCTTGATAATATAAAAATTCAAGGTAAATCTGTAAAAGAGCATGATGAACGACTTATAGAAGTTCTTAAACGTTTGGAAGACTCTAACCTTAGAATAAATTATGATAAATCCGTTTTTGGTGTCACTTCAATGGAATTCTTGGGTTATAGCATAGACAAAATGGGCGTCAAACCTCTGAAGAAGAAGATAGAAGCAATTGCAAACATACCTCCTCCAAGAAATAAGGAAGAACTGCAAATATTTTTGGGTGGAATAAACTTCTATGCCAAATTTATTCCTGATCGCTCTGTAATAGCTGAACCCTTACATAGACTCTTAGACAAAAATAAGTCATGGAAATGGTCGGAAGTACATCAGCAATCATTTGAACTTTTAAAACAAAAGTTAATAGAAGCTCCTATTTTAACGCATATGGATGACAGAAAACCCATTATCGTTTGTGCTGATGCTTCTCCATATGGAGTCGGAGGAATTCTGGCTCACCTAGATGAGCAAGGCCAAGAGCACCCAGTGGCTTATTGCTCACATACGCTAACCAGAGAGCAGCATAGAATGAGAACATGAGAGAAATTATTCTCAGCTGGATCGGGAGGCTTTGGGACTTGTCCATGCCGTTAAAACCTACCATCAATACCTATTGGGCCGTAAATTCATACTTTACACGGACCATAAGCCGCTTTTGGGAATTTTCAATCCACATAAGAGGATGCCTGATGTCGTCTCCATGAAGCACAAACGCTATCGTCAAATCCTAGACTCTTACGACTACGAATTGAGATATCGACCGGCTGCACAGCATCGGAATGTTGACCTTCTCTCAAGGCAACCACTTAAAAATGAAATTAAAGAAGAACCTCTTTCTGTAATGATGCTTGAAGGAATAACTAGGTGTCCCATTAGTGCGACTGAGATAGCGGAGGCCACAGCCAAAGATCCCATTTTAAAACAAGTTTCAGCCTGGATTAAGAATGGTTGGCCCTCAAAGATACCAGATCAATTTCATAATTTTTGGTTGAAAAGAAATGAACTTTCAATTCACAGAAATTGCTTGTTTTGGGGTGATCGAGTTGTCCCCAAAAGCCTCCGAAACGACATGTTAAAATTTCTTCATGCAAACCACCCGGGAATTGTGGCCACTAAGGCTTTAACCAGGTCTCACGTCTGGTGGCCTGGCATTGACAATCAAATTGAAGTCCTCGTTAACTCATGCGACTCTTGTCAAGAAATCAGAAGCGATCCTCCAAGGGCTCCTACTCTTAACTGGGAAGTACCGGAACAACCTTGGACAAGACTTCACATGGACTTCGCGGGGCCTTTCCAGAAACAATATTTTTTAATCGTCGTAGATTCTACGACAAAATGGACCGAAGTTCGACGAGTTCCAACGACTGATTCGAAACATGTAATCTCAGAGTTAAGGAAACTCTTTGCTACATTCGGACTCCCTCAATATATTGTATCAGACAATGGCTTGACAAGCTTTGGACATGCTCTCTCCATTTGACGAAAAAAGGGAAACCTTGGACCTGACAACGCCTGGCGACTCCAGAGAGCTCCAGGTAGGGAACACTGTCAGAATGAGGAACTACCGAGCCTCAGGCCCTAAATGGATTTTGGCTGAGGTCATACAAAAAACTGGCCCTTTGTCATATGTGGTAAAGGAGCTCAACCTTGGCCTGCACCACAGAAGGCACATTGACCAACTTTTTAAGGTCCCTAACAAGGAGTTGTCGGGAAGGTCGCGTATCAGCCTGCATCCTGAGGTACAGGAGCCAGAGGAGGTGTCAGAGGATCCCGAACTAGATGAGCCCAAGCTTGATGGAACTGAGCCAGATATGCCTGACCATGATACTGAGCCACATCAGCCTGGGAGAGATGAGCCAGATCTGCTGCCGGGGACTGCATTACCTTCCGAGGCGCACATCTTAAGAAGACCGCGGAGGAAGTGTGTGGTTGAAGGAGGTAAAAACAGATACCGCGAAAGCATCGCTGAAGCCTCTGTAATTGACGGTTTAGACTAAAAGAAACTCATTTGATGATAGATGATTGATTATTTGTATTTTAATAATCATTTCATCTTAAATGGAATTTTCTTTGGGGGGAGAGGTGTTATATACCTCTTCTGTGCAGAAGGTTTAACAGATGTTTTTTCATTGAGTTCAAGCTGGTTATCATTAGATTAACCTGTTTTTGTAATTCTTTGTTTGCAATTAATAAATTGTATTTATTTGACATTGTGTTCATTGAAAACATAAAATGAATGTAGTTCAATTGGTACTCCGAAACGGGTGATGAACTCCTTCACCAAAACGTCGGCCAAGGTAGCAGCCTCTTGGTTGGGGACAGCATACACTTCCACCCACTTGGTAAAACAGTCCACGATTACAAAAACGTACTTATTTCCAGCTTCACTTTCTGGGAATGGTCCTAATATGTCCATGGCTACCCTCTCGAAGGGGCACCCCGCAATATACTGCTGCATCCAAGCGCGGCATTTGCGAGCTAGTCCGTTGCTTGCAGAGCAAATGTTACATTTACGGCATCAATCCCTGACATCCTCAGAGCAGTTCACCCAGTAGAACCTTTCGCATACTTTCTGGAGTGTTTTCGTCACACCATGGTGTCCTCCTGACACTTCATCATGTAGCAGACGAAGTACTACCGGCACGCAGGTCCTCGATATCAGAAGCTGCTTCCTGGATAGGTTGCCGTCAACGTTCTCAACAACCCTCTTGAGCAAGCCGTCTTCCATTACGAGGGAGTCCCACTGTGCCCAGTATGCCTTCAAAACAGGTGAGAATGGTGCTACCTCCTGCCAGGTCGGGCGGCGGTTGCCTATTTTCCAGTCCCGTATCTTTTTCAACTCGGGATCATTTTCTTGTTGGTCCCGGAATGTGTCAGGTGTTTATTCTTCGCTAACTACTCCAACGGCGCAAAGGTTGGCCTCCTTTTGTTTGATTCGGCTACAGTGGGAGCAACTAGGTGGGCATGGTCTTCTAGACAGGGCATCTGCAATGCAGTTATATATATAAACATCGGGACACTCGATTTTTATATATATAAGGATATATGCAGCCATGAAGTAAATATTTCCTGCTAAATCATTTCAACATTATTTTCTTTCACCTCCATTCTATCTATGATGGTTAATTGTCTCATTTTTTTTCTTTTCTCATTTTTTTCTTGAAATTACGATAACGTCCCTACCTGGTAGCACTTATAGGATTAGCTATCGTCTAGATAGGAGAGTCTAGATACGAAAATCTTAAAGGTAGCCAGTCACTTATTAGGAAGTATCCATCATTAATTTTCCAATTACTTTTTCTTTTTTTCGATTTTGTGCACTTTTCCATTTACTTGCCTCTACTGCTGTCCAGTGATGAAAGAATGAGTATTATTGAAACAGACAATGGACAATGGAAAGGGACTTAGGACAGTCTGGCTTAGATGTGAAAATAATTTGCCGATGTTCATTTATCAATAAAAACTGCAAAAAAAGTTTTGATATCTTCCTTATCATTATAAGAAAGTCCCCACAGCAAAAATTAAGTAGCCAGAAAAATGATTGGTGTCAAAAGGGCTACTCTGATAGAATTGAAGCCAAAGTGTTTTGCAACTCAGTTTCTGAATTTGTGTTCCCTTTCCAATTGGAAAAACAATTTGGTCTTTTAAAAAAAACTCTATTTCTAGTCAAAGTAGGGAGGGTGTTAAAAGTTGTGTAATGTAAGCAATGCACTAGAGCTTCCACTTTTCTGTGTGTATTCATAAAATTGAAAAGGTGACTGTTAATATAGTTCGACTTCGAAAACCAGAAACCAGTACTAAATGCACTTAAATCTAAAAAAAAAAAAAAAAAACTTCGAATTTTTTTAAAAAATTACACATGGCTTTCTACAAACTATCTCCCACCTCTGAAATAAGTATGAAATAAAAAACTTTATATAAAAAAAATTAAACCAAATTCGAAAACTAGGAACCACTAAAAATAAATGCGCTAAAAAGTATGAAATAATTACCTTTTGATTTTTATGAATACACAGCAAAATGGTATAAAAAGCAGGAAAATGCAATAAAATGAATAATTTTATTTTCATTTGTACAAATACACACCAACTGTGAATAAAAATTATTTAATTAAAATATTAGATACCATGTTCATTACAACACAATCTTTTCGGAGGCGGCGCAAATTTTAACAAGAGAAATTATGAAAATCATAAATTCTTCTTAATGGATCTTCTCTTCCCATCTATCGATTTCAATGTCTATCGGTCTCAAATAAAATCGTAATCAGTAACATGTCATTTGGAAATTTTCTATTTTGCGCCGCCTCCGAAAAGATTGTGTTGTGTTGAATATGGTATTTAATATTTTAATTTAATAATTTCTATTCACAGTTGGTGTGTATTTTGTACAAATGAAAACAAAATTATTCTTTTTATTGCATTTTCCCGCTTTTTATACCATTTTGAATTAAGCTGTGTATTCATAAAAATCAAAAGGTAATAATTTCATACTTTTTAGCTAATTTATTTTTACTGGTTCGTTTTCAAAGTCGCTTTAATTTTTTTTATAAAAAGTTTTTTATATTTTATTTTTTTAAATAATTATAATGTACATGAGGGACAATGGTAATAAATACCTAATTTGAATGACAAGACAAAATTTATAAAAAAAATTAATTTATAGAACAATATAAATTATCAATCACATGCAACATTGAGGATAGCCAAATGGCTGAAACGTATGCTGTTATAAAATAAATAAAATTTGTTGAGACTAAATAACTGGTCACCTTTTAATCCTCACATTAAATAAAACCAGTCTAATGAAGAGAGAGAAGCAATAATAATTTTTTAATGTCTTCCATGTTGAACAAAGCTTTAGAAATGAATTCTTTCCTCAGCCAGATGTGCGAAGATACTATTCTCAAACTCTACATCTCTGTGTTATGGGGTAATTTTACACAGGAGGTGTCTGATACTTTTTTAGGCTAAGACCTTTACCACAAAAAATGCGCCACGAACCTTTAGCTGTTTGATTATAGTGCCATCCATTATGATTATAGTATAGTATGATTATAGTGCCAGCTAATGTTGACGTTAATAATTATTATTATTTGTTTTGTTTATAGGCGTAAAAACTCTTCCATCATCAACGCCTAAAAATATTTTTCTTCTTCACATTTTTCATCTTCATCTTCTTCTGTTCCGAAGTTCTTGCAGGAATCACAATTCTTCAGTAATTCTTCAACTCGATTTCTTCATCAGCCGATAACTATTTTCTGATGATCCGTTCCCTCCTTCCTGGTATTTTCTGATGATCCAGGACTGCACCCATTTTTTCCTCTTGTTTTTCTGTTAAGCAGTTTAAGATGTAATTAATAAAGCTATATAGATAGGCTTTTAAAAACTGATATTTAGATGTTGTGTTCTTAAAATATCTTTTAAAAAAGATTAAATTTGAGACAAGAGTTTATTTTCTTTAAGAAATTTAAGGACCATTGTGACTGAAGCTTCGTTATCACCAAGAGACTCTGATAAATTTGGGGTCAATCCGATTTTAGTGATTAAAGGGTAATAGTGAGAACATTCTTCAAAAATATGTCGAACCGAAAGAAGAGAATCACAAAATTGATACAACGGAGGTGGCAGTTTTTTAATAAGGTGCATGTGGGTGAGCGCGGTGTGACCGATCCTCAATCGGGCTAGGGCAACTTCCTCCCTTCGATTTTTGCGGCAGGATGTAGTCCATGAATTGACTACTTTCTTGATGTTTTTCAATTTACTTGGGGGGCTTTCATCCCACATGGTTTGCCATTTATTTGAAACCTCGATTTTTAGAGGTCTACTAATTTCTGATGGAGTGAGAACGGCGGTCCCTCGGCCAGGCAACTTAAGTGCCTCTCTGGCAGCCCGGTCGGCAAGCTCGTTGCCCACAATACCTATGTGACTCGGGATCCATATGAAATAAACGGACTTCCCCTGTTCAAGAAGTGCTGTTAGAAACGACTGTACTTTTACGACAGCTGGATGCTCCGAATACATGATTTTTATACTTCTTATGGCTCCTAAGGAATCTGACATTATAACAATGGTTTGCTGAGTTATTGACATACTAATACGAAGGGCTGAGGCGATCGCAAATACTTCAGCGGTGTATACTGAACATAATTTGTGTAATTTAAATTTATGGGTTGAATCACGAGTTACAAAAGAAGAAGCCGTTGAGCTTTCTGATTTAGATCCATCAGTGTAAATTAAATAGTGATTTGGAATTTTTTCAAGAAGCCGAGATAGTTTTTCTTTGTATTCAGAAGGGGTGTTATTATATTTCGGAGCATGTGCGAGACTAAGATTTATATTGGGAGGTCTTAGTGTCCAAGGTGGATTCTGTGGTTCAGGTTTAGGTAACGGAATTGCTTTGATTTTTTGTATAACCATAGAAAATCTTTCTGCCAAAGGGAGAGTAGAATTGGGTTTTTGTCGAAATATCGCTGAGAATTTTGGTTGAAATATGTATTTATGCGTAGGATGATTAGTTTGCGGAAATAATTTTGAAAAGAAATTTATGGCGAGTTTTTGTCGTCTAAATGATAAAGGTGGTAGGCCGGCTTCTGAACAGATGCTTAAGACGGGACTAGTTCTGAATGTGCCGGTTGCAATCCGGATACCAGCATGGTGAACTGCATCAAGCTTAGCTAGGGTTCGCTTTCGGGCGGAGCCATAAATAAATGACCCATAATCCAACTTAGCACAAACCAAGGCCCGATATAAGTTTAGCATTGTTGGCCTGTCTGCCCCCCAAGAGGTACCACTAAGAAAACGTAACGTACTTAATTTCATAGTGGCACATGTCTTCAATGAAGAAATTTGCGATTCCCAATTTAGTTTTCGATCGAACGTAATACCTAAAAATTTATGATCATTTGAATAAGGTATAATTGAATTTCCTAATCGCAATGTAGGGAGAGGATGACCATTTCTTTTTCGACTGAAGTGAAGGCACTTGGTTTTTTCTAAAGAGATTTGTAGACCTATCGATGTGCAACAGTTTTGAATTCTGTTAATTGCGTCTTGTAATTTATTATGAATGGTATCAATGCTATCAGAACGGCAGAATATGGCTAAGTCATCAGCAAACAATAACGGTTTGACACCTTTTGGCAAGTTCAGCCCCATATCATTTACAGCTAATGTGAATAGAGTTGGGCTAAGGACACACCCCTGGGGTACACCATTCATCTGTTTGTGACACCGCGATATATCGCAACCGATTCGAACCTTAAAGTGTCGATTTGTAAGAAACTCTTTTATAAACCGGAACAATTTTCCACTTATTCCCACAGATTTTAGTTTTTGGAGGATAACTGCATGATTTATACTGTCGAACGCCTTTACGATATCAAAGAATACTGCAACAGCTTGTTGGCCGTTGATAAACACGTATTGGATTTCAGCCTCCAATGTAACCAAATGGTCTATTGTGGAGCGTCCTTTACGGAAACCCGATTGGAAGGGTTGGAGTAAACCGTTCTGTTCTATTACCCACATCAATCTCTTGTTGACCATCCTTTCTACGATTTTACAAAGATAGCTCGTTAGAAAAATAGGACGATAACTATTAGGTAATCGTTTATCTTTTCCACTTTTGAGTATTGGGATTACGAACGAATCTCGCCAAGTATTCGGTAATTTCCCCATAGACCATAAATGATTATAATAGCCAAGGAGCCAGTTTAAAGAGTCACGTGGAAGGTTTTTAATCATCTTATAGTGAATATTATCCGGACCTGGTGAGGACCCTTTTACGGTATTTAAAACATTTTTAAGTTCCCACATCGTGAAAGGAAGATTATAATTAACAGTATTTTCATTGGCATCACGACATTCCCTTTCATCACAATTAGCTTCGAAATTATTTTCACCAGGGTTATAAAGTCTAGAGAAGAATTGTGCAAATTCGTTTGATACTGCTAGTGAATCATCGGTTAGCTGACCATTAACTAGTATGGTATATCGGGGAAAAGAGGGATTTTTTGTTATTTTGCGAATTTTATTCCATACGTCAGATAAAGTAATTGAGAAGTTTGTGGAACTTAAGAAATTCTTCCACGATATCTTTTTGCACTGGTTAAATGTTCTCCTACATATGGCACGATGTTTTTTATATTCTACTAAATTTTCAGTCGTCATAGACTTTTGGAATTTTTTATAAGCTCTACGGCGATCTTTAAGAGCTTTCTTGCAGATATCATTGAACCACGGAACCGGCGGTCTTTTTGGGATCCCTTTAGTCATTGGTATTGAAGTTTTTGCTGCCTCTATTATCACATTAGTGATAGCTTTGCATCCTTCTTCGACACTCAGGTCACTTGGAGGAGTGGAAGGTGGGGAGGCTAAAGAACTAAAGAGAGGCCAATCAGCCCTGTGGAATACCCATCGTGGTTGGAAGCGAGAGATGGGGTTTAAATTTGCGAATTTGATCAAAATTGGGAAATGATCACTACCGTAAAGATCCGGTAGGACGGTCCAATCTATATTGTGATAGAGATTCGGGTTACAAAGGGAAAGGTCAATAGCTGAATATGTGCCATAGCTTGAGCTGAGGAACGTGGATTCTCCAGAGTTGAGTAAAAGTAAACCCGAGTTGTCTATAAAATCTTCAATTATTCTACCCCTTATATTGGTATGTAATGAGCCCCATAGAGAGTTATGGCCATTAAGGTCTCCAACAAACAAGACTGGATGAGGTAATTGGTTATATACATCTAATAATTCTTGGGATACTATCGGTCGGTCATGTGGAAGATAAAGATTACAAACCGAGAAAGTAAAGCCTAAGTGAATAGTAACTGCTGTAACTTGAAGATCTGAGTTAATTGCAATTTGTTTAGAATATACCGAGTTGTGGACAGCGATAAGAACTCCACGGCAACTATGGTTAGGATTAGGACTATCTTTTCGGTAGATTTCATAATTTTTTATTGTAATGTTTTCACGAGGTGAAAGATGAGTCTCTTGGAGGGTTATACAGAACGGGTTTATGTCGTTTATTATTAATTTTAAATCATTGAAATGCGTTTTTAATCCGTTACAATTCCATTGAAGTACGGCCATGTGATAGAAAAAGGAAGGGATAAGATAAAAAGAAAGGAAAGTAAGGATAAACAACATAAACACGAAGTTGAAAAATATAGAGAAATAATTAATAAAAAGTAAATTATTTATAATATTTGTTTTTATAAATTCAAAAATTAAAATCGGAAATTGATTTAACATGTGTTTTATTGCTTTAGCTTTTTTACGTCTAGTTAAAATAATATTTTTAAATAGAATTCGTATTAGATAAGGAAGGGGAGGATGTTTGCATAAAATCATAATGGGAAACGCTTGAAATTTTATGATCGATACTTTTATACGGTCCATTTTTATTAATTGGCAGAGTCTATTTTGACATTTTTATTGTTTTTCTTGGGCCTTCCTTTTTTGTTAACTTGTGGCTGATTATTATCAGCATCCGATTGTCCAGTGTCCTCATCTAACGACATGGAACAATCCGGAGCAGGAGATTCACTCAATGTCAGAGCCTGATCCATTGGATGCTCTGATGGAGTGGGGTGAGATGTAGCGGACCTTGGGGTCCGAATAGGGAGAGCTGGAGGATCATTTGAGGATCCTGAAGGCTGTGTATTGTTGGATGGGAGGGAGGAGGAGGTGCAGGGAGGAACGGAAGAGGAGGTGGATGAGCCAGATTGGCTAGAAAAGATAACAGGGGAAGGGAAGGAAAGAGGTTTTGGGATGGAGGATGGTGATGCCACCACCTTTGGTTGAATCGATGTTGAGCACATCTTAGCGGCTGTACTACCTACTTTGGGCATAGCTGTAGCTGATGGAACAGTGAATGTAAAATCCACTTGTATTCCTATTTCTTTTTTTTCAGGGCACTTAGTAGCTGCAGCGTAACTTTTGATAAATATGTTTGGGTTTTTCTCCCTTAAAATATTTTTGGCCTCAGTAAAGGAGACTTTGTTATTAATTTGGATTCCCTTAATTTCTTTTTGCAGTTTAAAAACAGGACATACTCTGCTAAGGGCATTATGGTTTCCTTTGCAATTAATGCAGTGAGGGTCTATCTTACACATTGCATTATCAGAATGACGTGTCTGACCACAATTGGCACAAATAGCCACTTTCTTACAATATTGAGTAGGGTGTGAAAAACCCAGACAATTGAAACATCTATAGGGATTTGGTGTAAAGGGTTGAACCTTTACTGTTAGAAATCCAATCTTAATTGATTCGGGAGGTTTGGGTGTGGCAAAGGTTAGGATGTAGGTATGGGTATATTTTTCAACCCCATCTCTTTTAACTTTAATCCGGGAGATATCAATAACAATATCTTTTAGCTCTTCCTTAATCTCCTCCATAGTTGCATATTGGAGATCAAAGCATTTGATTACTCCTTTAGAATAGTTTAAAGAACGATGAGGACTAACCTCAACTTCAAACTGACCACCAAAATTTTTCATTGCTAATAACGATTCTGTTTGTTTTGTGCTATTAACTTCAATTAATAGATTCCCGTCTTTAAGTTTTTTAATATTTTTTACACTTCCAGCTGTGTTAGTAATGAATTTATTTATAAAAAATCTGGTGCGTGCGCGCAACACACAACTTTCACTTACCAACTTACTTAGATAAGAAATTAATGCGTTTTGTTAATGCCACTTCTCAAAGTTACACATTTTCCACATTCATTTCTTATTTTTGTTTTCATTTGCTCTATAAACCCCTCAGAACATTTTAATAATGATAACGCTTATCTGATATTATATTACACTCAATTTTCATTAAACATGACGAATATGAAGAAAATCGTTAAAGCCGTTTTTGAGATAATCTAAAAATTAGAAAAAAAGTTATGAAATAAAGTGTCCCCTTCGGTTGATCAATCTTGATGAAATGTTGGCTATCACATCTTTGGCATATACATACATAAATACCCAGTTTGATCAAAATCGTGAAAGCCGTTTTTGAGTAAATTAAAAAAACACGTGAAATTGATACAAAATTTATTAAGTAAAGTCCCCCCCTCCGGTTGATCAATTTTGATGAAATGTTGGCTATCACATCTTTGGCATGTACATACATCAAATACCCAGTTTGATCAAAATCGTGAAAGCCGTTTTTGAGTAAATAAAAAAAAAAAACACTTGAAAATGATACAAAATTTATTCAGTAAAGTCCCCCCTCCGGTTGATCAATTTTGATGAAATGTTGGCTATCAAATCTTTGGCATATACATACATCAAATACCCAGTTTGATCAAAATTGTGAAAACCGTTTTTGAGTAAATAAAAAAAAAACACGTGAAAATAATAAAAAATTTATTAAGTAAAGTCCCCCCTTCGGTTGATCAATTTTGATGAAATGTTGGCTATCACATCTTTGGCAGATACATACATCAAATACCCAGTTTGATCAAAATCGTGAAAGCCGTTTTTGAGTAAATAAAAAAAAAAAAAAACTTGAAAATGATACAAAATTTATTAAGTAAAGTCCCCCCTCCGGTTGATCAATTTTGATGAAATGTTGGCTATCACATCTTTGGCATATACATACATCAAATACCCAGTTTGATCAAAATCGTGAAAGCCGTTTTTGAGTAAATAAAAAAAAAAACACTTGAAAATGATACAAAATTTATTAAGTAAAGTCCCCCCTCCGGTTGATCAATTTTGATGAAATTTTTACAGTCATATCTCGGGCATATAAATAGATCAAATACTCAGTTTAATCAAAATCGTTAGAGCCGTTTTTGAGAAAATCGAAAAAAACTTAAAAAGTTATTAAACAAAGTACCCCCTCCCTTTGAGCAATTTTGATGAAATTTTTGCTGTCACATCGCGGGCATATACATACACTAAATACCGAATCTCAGGTTCACACGGTTTATAGTTTTTGAGCTAGTCTGTTCACACACACACACACACACAGACACACACACACACACACACACACACACACACAGACCATTTCGCGGGACTTGGTTAATTGGACTCAGGGGACCCCAAAACGTGTATTTCCGTTGAAAACCGGAAGTCGAAATTTTTCACGATCGCAATACTTCCACTTACTATATATTTCATATATAGGTAAGTGAAAGTAAAAATGGAGAGATATTCTTAAAACTTTTTTCATTTTTACCGCTTACCACCAAGTAAGTGGGAATTATTTTATTTTCAATATTTTCTAAGTTTATTACGTCTAAATTAGATTTAATTCTGCCTCTTTTCCGACGTTTTAAACGCGGACTTGGTGGATCCGTTCCGTTCATTTTTAGATTACGTGCCAATCACCAATAAATAAATCTGAGTTAAAGAATATTATTGGCTTCACTTATCTGAAAAGAAAAATCCAGTCTGCAGCTGAGTTGGAGTTTAACTTCTTTTACAGCGGCTTGAGATAATCAATGGGACCCAAAACAAAGCACCAGAGCGTCAAAACTCCTCCAAAAAACCAAGTTTTACCAAAAAAATGACAGAGCAAATTTTTTGCGTAGTAAAAACTTGTTAATCATATGATCATATGATGACGTTAATAATTTTTACAAGTTCTCAACTGTTGAAACCGGCCTATCTTTAAATACAAATACTGCATGAGCAGCTATTTACAGTTCAGTTGACTTTGAGTCTTGTTAAGACTTAACAAAAATTAAAAATAAAAAAACATTCAATTTGAAAAGCATCCACCATCAATAAGAAACAGAGAAAAACAAAGGTTGGCAACGTTGCCAAATTTTTACTTGGAAACTTATAACTTATTCTTATTTGGCAGCTTATTATACTAAACCAAAACACAGGATTAATGATACATTCAAAAACAAATATGGAGAGAATTATTTACTGCAGGGAATTCAGATTCCTCACAATAATAGAATGATTGTTAAAACTAGAATGCATAATGTATGTAAAACACAAGTTACTAAGAAGAGTCTAAAAATATAGCACAAGCATTACTCACAATAAATTAAAAAGTTTAATCATTAAACTATTATAAGTTATTGAAATGTAAAAAAAAGATGAACAGACCATTTTTCTTAAATCTCCTGAAACTCGCCAGCGTTCAATAAAGATAAAAATCATTTAATGGGCAACTATTAAGAAACTTACTGTATTTGGTAGCCCTTTCTAAATATGCACGCATGGCTTTACTTAGTTTTTTGTCTTTTCTTTCAAGTTGATTTTCTTCTTTTACAGAAGAGCAAAAACGTAAAAATGATTTTTTATTATTCATCTGAAAATAAATGGGATTATTAATGTTACTAAGTAACAAATTCTTATATTAAATAAAATAAAATAATCTCATGTCCAGTATTTTCTTAACTACATATGAAGGGGTCGGGGCAAAATATGTAGTTAAACATTTTTAATAAAAATAAACTGTAGCTGCCGTCTCTTGTATATTATGAAGTACTATATGTCTATGATGGAAATTCCACCTAAATATGACTATAGAGTGCTCTATAGTCATATTTCAGGTGGCATATCCATCATAGACATATAGTACTACATAATATACAAGAGACGGCAGCAACAGTTTATTTTTATTAAAAATGTTGCTTGGCACTATTTTGCCCCGACCCCTTCATTTTGCCAAGACCTAGAAATACCTTAGGAAGACTCCCATCCAGAAGACAATTCCTCAGTTGAACCAGACCCTAAAGCCATCACCCTGCTAAGATTGTATTGTGTCAAACGACAGCCATCGTATTTGAATGACTATGTTTTTAAATGTAAGGGGAGAGAGTGTGATATATCTATTTGTTATATATTTTACATGTTTAGTCATTATTGATTTTTAGCTATATATATGTATTTTGTATTTAATTCTATACAGCGATTTAATGCTGATTAAAGCCTTGTTTTTGAAAGGTGTTTTCCATTTATTAGAGCCAGTTAATGAACATACATTTTAACAGTTTTTTTTTGTTCCTCGCCTTTTAGGCTATACGGGGTTTGATGATGGCCCGGGAAGATGGTGGGGGATTGATGCCGAGTATAATTAAATTTTCATTGCATATAATTTATATGCACCGGGTTTAATATTGCATTTTTAAATAATACATCAATAAAAATTGCAGTTATTGATGAAACAAGAAAATTTTTAAAACCAATAGTAAATGGCAATAATATTTTAGATTTCTACTGAGAATACCTGAATGTCTCCAATTAATAAACATATTAAAATAATGACCAATAACTTAAATTCATGAACACTAGTATATATGCATTCAAATACTTTCAAAACTGTATAAAAATACACAAGAAAACTTAAATAAACAGAGTTTTCGGGTTATAGAAAGTCAAGTCAATGAGTAATATTTTTAAATTAATATAAATACAAATCAAACTCACACTTCCAACAGTCCATGCTAGAGGCCGGTAGTCTCCAAATAATTTTCGGAGAGAAGACATTATTTAATTTTAGTATTTTCCAACTGTTTTTTCTTGGAATAAACGAATATTAAGCAAAATAAAAAGATCACATCTTTAAATCATAACATTATTGTAACCTTCATATTTGATAACAAGGAATAATGGTTACAAAGAGCATAACCTTAACTTATTCCCATTTCTGAAAAATTGCTTTGGCCCATATAACAATTTGGCAAAAAAAACACTTTGTTTTATTTATTTTTTTAGCACTTAGACCCTTGTGCATTTCCCTCTTCAATTATTAAGTGGCAATGCAGGTTTCTTCCATTTATTTACCGCAATTTTCGAAGAGAAGAAAGATTGAACGATCAACTTCTGCGTAGATTACCGAAAGCTTAGCGACGTGACAAAAAGTAACCCATTGCCAAGAATCGATGACGCTCTTGTAGGATCCAGATTTTTTCCAACCCTGGACTTGAAAAGCGGATACTGGCAAGTTGAGATGGACCCTGCCGACAAGGAAAAGACTGCGTTTACCACTGGGTCGGGACTCGGCAGTTCACGATATTACTATTCGGCCTCTGCAACGCTCCAGCAATCTTTGAACGCCTGATGGAGCACATTCTAAGAGGTTTATCATGAAATGCCTGTCTCGTATATCTCGGGCGGTTCCCCACTACGAAAGAAAAACTCTTCTCCACTGATTTTGACAGCTCTTCGTTTTAGATCCAGCTGAAAACCGTAAGTGATCTTAAGGTCCATTCCGAGCATTACATCTTCTTCAATATCAATATCGGCCATCAGAATCGACTGCGAGACGCAGTTGGAGCCTGATTGTATCTTTACCTCCGTTTCCCCGAATTCTCCTGTTGCAGTCCTCAGTCACCATCTGGAGGAGACGATAGTCTTCATAGCCCCTGTGTCTACCAGCATTGTACACCTCCCATCCACATATACGCTACACAGAGGGGTATATGAAAGTTCTAGGGTCATTATCTGAAGATGCGTAGATTTCACTTGCTAAAATTTCATTATTGAAATGTTATGATTTCGGGCCGAAAAAATTCATACGTACTCAGTGGTATATTACTTTCACTTTTTAGTAGCCAGACAGTAGAACCTTTAATTGTTCTTTTAAAAAATGATGAGAACAATTTCAAAGTGAGGGAGTGAAGGCTGAGTGAGGTAGTGAAAAATGTGTTGAGGTAGTAGTAAACTTTGAGAAGTGAAAGCAAAAACGCGTATATCTTAAAGAAATACAATCGTAAAAAACAATAGAAATACAATAAAAACAATTTCAAATTCAAAAATAGGAAATTCCAAACGCGTATAGCCAAAAGTAAGCTTGATTTTAGAGTTAGGTTAGGGAAATAGTTGCTATTTTTATCTATATTCAACCATTTTATTTATTTTTTTTTTAAAGGAGTCAACCACTAGGGTCATTATCTCCGAAGGTCATTGGTTATAATTTAAATTTTGTTGTATAGGTTAGCTTTAAAAGTGTACTTGTATAGGTTAGCTTTAAAAGTGTTAGGTTAGAATTTTAAAAGTGTACTGGTCATCTCAACGTTGTCCGATAAAACAGAAAATAGATTGTGTGGGATGTTGAAATGCGCTCTCTCAGATTCATTAGCTCTATATTCCGTCAACAAATGCTTTACAGTTAGCGGGCAACCGCATGTCTGACACTCAGAGGTTCTCGTGCCATTAGGTTAAGACTTCCATTCTATAACATTATTTTTTATTTCCCTCAGTTTGTTTTCAGTCACCGCTAACCATCTTTGCTCCCATTTCAATTTAATTTTTTGTTTGATATGAGAGATAAAGTCTTCGGCTGGGACCCAGCGATATGCAGTGCCATCAGTGATAGCTTCTTTGACCCAGCCCGATCAGCCAGCTCATTTCCCATTATTCCACAATGACCGGGAACCCAAATAAAGACTGTTGGAATCTTATTCCTTTGGATCTCCATTAGGGTGAGTAAAATGTCCTGTATAATTTTGTTATTGCTGAATGTGTTTCCGAGACTAAGAAGGGCAGATAATGAGTCAGTACAAATAACGATTTTTTTCTTTGTCGGATGAATGATGTTTAAACCTTTGTAGATAGCTATTATTTCTGCTGTGTAGTTGCTACAAACGGATGATAACGTAAAAAGATGATTTCTACCGTTATAAACGATAGAGGCTCCCACACCTGTTGTGTTCTTGGATCCGTCAGTGTATGTGTATTCAGCATCGCCTAGTCTGTCTTAAAGTTTGTTAAACTCGTGTTTATACATGTAAGGAAATGTATTTTTTTTAAGCAGTTTAGTTAGCGAAAGACAGATTTTGGGAGTAGGAAGTCCCCAAGGATAAATTGGTGATACTGCAGTATCATGGAGTTTGGGTGTTTCAAGATCCAAGTCTATTACAGATTGTGAAACCCGTACTATGACGGATGATCTTTTGGATCTGACTATTTGTTGCTGGTTTAAACATTGTCTGTTCGGGAACAAATAATTCAAAGGATGGTTGGAAGCAGATAATATTTTAGCAAAATAGATAAGATCGATTTGTTTACGTCTTAGATCGAGAGGAGGCTCACCAGCCTCTATACATAGGATAATGGAAGGGCTGGACCGGAAAGCACCAGCAGCTATTCTGAGACCTGTATTGAGGATGGGGTCAAGCATTTTTAAGATAATACCAGAAGCCGAGCTATATGCGTTGCAACCATAATCCAACTTCGATCTTATAAGTAATCTATAAAGGGACAACATACTACTTCGATCACCACCCCATTGTGTATTGCTCAACATTTTTAAAAGGTTCAAGGATCGAAGACAACTGGCTTTTAATTGTTTAATATGTTGAACCCAGTTGAGAGTTCGGTCAAACGTCATTCCAAGGTACTTGAGTGTTGGAGAGGGAGATTGGTTTATTATCTATAAGCAGAGATGGCAAAAGATTAGGAGTTCTTTTGCTAAAGAGAACCGCGACAGTCTTGTTGGTTGATATATTAAAGCCATTGTCTACAAGCCAGTTACTGATGTTGTTCAGGGCGGTTTGTATGTTTTCTTGTAATTCCGTTATCTGTTTACCTTCCGAATAAATTACGAGATCGTCTGCGTATAGCATCCCTTTGACTGGCGACTTTATTACATTTAGGACATGGTTAAAGGCTATACAAAAAAGTGTCGCGCTTAAAACGCAGCCCTGTGGCACACCGTCCTCTTGCTCAAATTCTTGTGAAAGTACATCCCCAATTCTTACTTTGAATTTTCTATTAATTAGAAAATTATTTATGAATGCCAAGGTGTGCCCATTTTTACCTATGGTGACCAATGAATCTAGAATAAGCCTTCTCCAAGTTCTATTAAATGCCTGTTCTATGTCAATAAACACAGCTAACACTTCTTTCCTGTTTTCGAAGGCCTTAGCTACATCCGACTCTAATCTAACTAAATTATCCCTTGTGCTTCTCCCTTTCCTAAACCCACTTTGCCATTCTGGTTGTAAACTTTTGGATTCCAAATACCAGGTCAGTCTATTACTTATTAGTTTCTCCATAAGTTTACAGATTGATGAGGTTAGTGTTATTGGTCTGTAACTGTTAACATTCAGGAGATCTTTATCTCTCTTTAGGATAGGAATGGTGATACCTGATTTCCATCTGTTTGGTAAGATTTCGGATACAAAAAATTTATTTATGATCTTTAACATTATGATTTTATTTGACTGGCACATGTTTTTGATCATGCTAATGCATATTTGATCCGGACCGGGTGAGGAGTCTTTACTTGATTTTAAAGCAGAAATAAATTCGGTCATTGAGAAATAATGATTCATGGGATCTATTGATTGTTAGTAATGATTATAGGAGCAGTTTCACGGAATTATTTTATGTCAATGAAATGTTTGGAATAATTTGAGGTTGCTGAGGTGGTGTGGAAGTGTTTTGCTACTAAGTTGGCTAATTTTTTTAGGTCAGTTTCATAGTTATTATGATCTTTCAAGCATTTAATTTGAGGAGAAAGACCATTTCCCATAATTTTCCTAACTGTTTCCCAGAAAATAGCGCTTGGTGTGCTACAACTAACCTTGCTAAGAAAGTTTTCATGTTTTCTGACCGTTTTGTATTTCTCTAATCTTTCAGAGGTTGGTTGTCGTAGAAATTTATTTAACATTTTCTTTCTGTTTTTAGTTGCCTTCCTGCATTCTTCATTCCACCAAGGTACAGGAGCGGAACTGTGGTTTGAAGTGGAGTTGCTCGGAATCGCTTCTTCTGCCGCTTCCAGTATTCTTTGGTTGACGATTTTAATTAAGCGATCAGTATCAGTCTCGGAAAGATCAATGTCATCAAGTCTAACTTTCTCCTGGTGTAATGACCAATTTGCTTTTTTTAATAACCATTTTTTGGGTCTACCGATAAGACATTTATTCAAAGTTTCGATAATTATGGGGAAATGGTCGCTTCCATGTGTATCTTTTAAAGTGTGCCAATGAATTGTAGGTTGTAATGTAGGGGTAGTAATTGTGAGGTCTATTGCTGATAATTTGCCGGATCTGGTGCACAGGTGAGTTTGATTATTGTGGTTGTTAATGACGTTCAGCTGGCAAACATCAATAAGGTTTTCTATCATTTTCCCTCTATTGTCTAAGTGGTGATTACTGCCCCACATTAGGCTGTGAGCATTAAAATCCCCTGCTAGAATAACTGGAGTGGGTAACGAGTCTATTAAGTCTTTAAGTTGTTCTAAAGTGAAAGCCCGACCAGGAGGTAGATATAGAGAGCACAATGTAAAAGGGCGAGGTTGGGATAGGATTCTAATTGAGATCGCTTGCAAGTTGGAGTTAGTATTTATGTCAATAAAAGGGATATTGTCCTTAATTAATATACAAACCCCACCGCAGGCAATTTGACTATCAGTGTAATCTTTTCTTCTAATATCAAATCCCCTAAATTCAATATTTTTATTAGGTTTCAAATTTGTTTCCTGAAGACAGGCTATAGAGGAATTATAGTAACCGAGCAAGTATTTTAGTTCATCTATTCTGTGATGTAAACCATTTAAATTCCACTGTAATATGATCATTAAAAGTAAGATTCATTTTTTATTGCTTCAGGCTGAAAAATAGAATACAAGCTGAAAACGATAAAGTTTATAAGGGAAAAACAATTTCTATAAAGAAAAAACAATATGTTATAAGGAAAAAACAATAGCTCTTCCAATAATATTGTACATGATTTATATTTAACAATCACGATTAAAGGGAAGAATACGTAATATATTGAAAGATATAAGAAGGAGATTATTTCAAAAAGTTTATGATTGCGATGGCAAAAACAAATTAATTATATGTACATAATTATATTCATTTTGAGGAAATAAAGTTTAATATAATGTAATAAAATGATTAAAGATGACAATAAAAACAGAAAAACGTTTACGATTAAGATTTTTGTTGCCTTTGTATTTTTGTATTGCCAATCGCAGTAATTTTAGCAGAGTTACTTTTTTCACTTAAAGATGAGCTTTGTGAAATTGGTCTATTCCTCTTGAGATTAATGTCTAATTTCGGTATGCTTGATGTGACGTTTAATTTAATTTTGATTTCATTTGTTTCCATTTCCTCATCATCTACCATAGTATTATTGTTATCTATTTCATTTACGGTTTTAGGTAAAGTCACTATTAGTTTATCTTGATTGTTATTTTTATTAATTTTCTCAAGTGAGGCTTCCATTAAAGTAATTTTTTTTAAATAAAATTTCGACCGTGTTAGTTAACTTGATCAACTGTTCTGTAAGAACATCTGATGCGGGCTGAGGCCGTGCCGAAGTGGGGATGGGTGGTGGTGGGGGGAGCGAATTAACTACTTCTGCATGAGACCTGGTATCATGTACTGCCTCCTCTCTACGGACTATAAGTTCGGCTTGAAGATAAGATAACTTTTCCTGAGACCTAATTTTTTCAATTTTTTTCTCCCTTTGATATACTGAACAATTAGTATAAAAGGCAGGGTGATCACCTTCGCAATTTATAAATTTAGGAGACCTAGAGCAAGTTTCAGCTTTATGATTGCTTTCTCCACATTTACCACAATTGATTATTTCACAGTATTACCTACAGTGTGTCTATATTTATAGCATGAATAACATAGAAGGGGTTTGGGTTAATATGGTCTGATTTTGATTGAAATGAAATCTAAAAACAATCTTTCTGGGAGTTCGCTTCTTTCAAAGGTCAATATCAATAATGGAGTAGGTTTACTCTCATTATTTATTTTTTTTAAAAATTCTTTTTACCCTGACTATACCGTCATGTTCAAGTTCGGCAACTATTTCATCATTTGTGCAATTTAATAATTCTGGGACGTACGCAACATCACAAGAATAATTTAGGCTTTTGTGTAACTCGAAACTTATGGGGATATTTTGAAATGTTTTTATATTTCCTAAATTAGTAAAATCTTTTTCATTATTAACTGTTAATAGCACTGTGCCATTTTTAAGAAACTTTACATTGACTTGAGGACAATAGCTCTTAATAAATCTACAAATAACAAAAGGACTGAAATCTTTGAAGGTTTTGTTAGCTGGGTTTTCTCTTGATTGCACTAAAACATATTTTTTCGACCATTTTCCTTTGATTGTGAAAATATTTTCCTGTATGTCGGGTGGTTTTGGGTCTAGAGTAGCCATTACCACAAATAGGAAAACTAAGAAAAATTATTAATACTTCTAATTTCAAAAATTATAAAAAGAAAAACAAAAGGAAAAAGAAATAAAAGATACTCTTCTTAATTAAAGGCCTAATAATTAAATAGAAATAAAATAAAATAATTGGTACTCCCTGAGTATAATGTATTGTTGGTAAGACCAGAGTGCGCGCACGAAATATAAGCGGAAAAGCGGATGAAAAGTCAATATCATTTTCCTATTAGCCTACATCTAAATAGTCGGAAAATCGTTTGAACCGTGAAAACCCATCCACCCGTTCACGAGATATAAGCGGAAAAGCGGTTGAAAAGTCGGAAAATTGTCACTATCATTTTCCTATCAACTTACATCTAAATAATCGAAAAATCGTTTAAATCCTTAGAATCCATTCACCCGTTCACGAGATATAAGCGGAAAAGCGGATGAAAAGTCGGAGAATTGTCACTATCATTTTCCTATCAGCCTACATCTAAATAATCGGAAAATGGTTTGAACTTGAAAAGCCATTCACCCGTTTACGAGATATTAGTGATAAAGCGAATCAAAAGTCGGAAAATTATCACTATTATTTTCCTATTAGCCTACATCTAAATGGTCGGAAAATCGTTTGAACCGTGAAAACCTATCAACCCGTTCACGAGATACAAGCGGAAAAGCGGATGAAAAGTCGGAAATTTGTCACTATCATTTTCCTATCAGCCTACATCTAAATAATCGGAAAATCGTTAGAATCCATTCACCCGTTCACGAGATATAAGCGGAAAAGCGGATGAAAAGTCGGAAAATTGTCACTATCATTTTCCTATCAGCCTACATCTAAATAATCGGAAAATCGTTTAAATCGTTAGAATCCATTCACCCGTTCACGAGATATAAGCGGAAAAGCGGATGAAAAGTCGGAAAATTGTCACTATCATTTTCCTATCAGCCTACATCTAAATAATCGGAAAATCGTTTGAACTTGAAAACCCATTCACCCGTTTACGAGATATTAGTGATAAAGCGAATGAAAAGTCGGAAAATTATCACTATTATTTTCCGATTAGCCTACATCTAAATAATCGGAAAATCGTTTGAACTTTAAAACCCATTCACCCGTTTACGAGATATTAGTGATAAAGCGAATGAAAAGTCGGAAAATTATCCCTATTATTTTCCTATTAGCCTACATCTGAATAATCGGAAAATCGTTTGAACTGTGAAAAACCATTCACCCGTTTATGAGATATTAGTGATAAAGCGAATGAAAAGTCGGAAAATGTGTCAATATCAATTTCCTCTAAGGCTACATCTAAATAGTCGGAAAATCGTTTGAACCGTGAAAACCCATCCACCCGTTCACGAAATATAAGCGGAAAAGCGGATGAAAAGTCGAAACATGTGTCAATATCATTTTCCTATTAGCCTACATCTATATAGTAGGAAAATAGTTTGAACCGTGAAAACCCATCCACCCGTTCACGAGATATAAGCGGAAAAGCGGTTGAAAAGTCGGAAAATTGTCACTATCATTTTCCTATCAACTTACATCTAAAAAATCGAAAAATCGTTTAAATCGTTAGAATCCATTCACCCGTTCACGAGATATAAGCGGAAAAGCGGATGAAAAGTCGGAAAATTGTCCCTATCATTTTCCTATCAGCCTACATCTAAATAATCGGAAAATCGTTTAAATCGTTAGAATCCATTCACCCGTTCACGAGATACAAGCGGAAAAGCGGATGAAAAGTCGGAAAATTGTCACTATCATTTTCCTATCAGCCTACATCTAAATAATCGGAAAATCGTTTAAATCGTTAGAATCCATTCACCCGTTCACGAGATATAAACGGAAAAGCGGATGAAAGTCGAAAAATTGTCACTATCATTTTCCTATTAGCCTACATCTAAATAATCGGAAAATCGTTTGAACTGTGAAAACCCATTCACCCTTTTACGAGATATTAGTGATAAAGCGAATGAAAAGTCGGAAAATGTGTCAATATCAATTTCCTCTAAGGCTACATCTAAATAGTCGGGAAATCGTTAGGATCCATTCACCCGTTCACGAGATATTAGTGATAAAGCGAATGAAAAGTCGGAAAATTATCACTATTATTTTCCTGTTAGCCTACCTCTAAATAGTCGGAAAATCGTTTAAACCGTGAGAATCCATTCGTCCGTTTACGACATATAAGTGGAAAAGCGAGTGAAATTCGGAAAATTTGTCACACTCATTTTCGTTTTAGCCTACCTATTTATATTATGTGGTACTTGTTACTTATTAGTTTTAATTTTTTTTCAATAATCCAATTATAATTCAATTACTTCAGGGATTACAATGTAGTTCGTAATTGATGTTATAATTCAATTATTTTAATTCATGGCGATTTTAATTCAATTACAGTAATTCAAATACAATGTAATCCAAATTGTAATTGAATTACATTGTAATTGGATTATGCCCAACTCTGGTAAGGGGTAGTAAGGATGGGAATTAAGCCGATTAGGATTGCTTTGGTTTTTTGTCCGTTCATTTTTCTCTGCCTAGGCGTTGATGCTTTCTATATCTTCTTGTAATTTTCGGAGTTCCTCTAGAATTTTTGAATGATGAAAAGATAGGCAAATTTGAAGGTCGTCAGCGTATAAGTGGTATTGTGAATGGTTGGTGGACTCAAGGAGATCGTTGGTATAGACGGAGAAGACAGTTGGTGAAAGTGAGGATCCCTGTGGGACACCTCTTGTTAAAAAAAGAGATGAGGAAGGAGGTTTATCAGGAATATGAACTGTTTGTGAACGTGGGGATAGGAAGAAGAGGAACTACTTCAGGACGCTGTTTGATATAGAAAGGTTTTGGAGTTTAGAACGGACGGGGCCGGGATGGCCGAGCGTGTAGGAGCGCGACCCGTTGTTGCACGCTCGAGCCGAACGGCGGCGGTTCGAATCCGCCCTGGGAGGGTTGACTTTTATTTCGTGGAGGCCCCACGGAATAAATCTCGACCCTCCCACCATGGTTAGAATAGGTTGGTTACACCTGTAGAGTAACCCCCCGTATGCCACACATGGCCAGGTAGGGGTACAGAAAAAAAAAAAAAAAAAAAAAAAAAAAAAAAAAAAAAGAAAAAAAAAAAAAGAAAGGAGAATGTCGTGATTGACGGTATCGAACGCTTTTGAGATATCAAAGAGAATTAGGATGGTGATTTTATGTTCGTCGTCTATGGAGGAATGGAGATCCTGAGTAATCCTTAACAGAGCAGATTGTGTGAAATAATGAGAACGAAAGCAAGAATGAAGAAGGTTGAGGAGAGCATTCCGTTCAGAGAAGTCATTAAGCTGAGAGTGGACAATTCTTTCGACGGATTTGGATAGTTTAGAGAGAATGGAGATGGGTCTATAGTCGGAGGCTAAGGTGGGAATTGGTACTTTGTTCAACGGACAAACTATCACTTTTTTCCAGGCTTCTGGAAATATGGAATTTTCTAGGGAAAAGTTATAGATGTGTAAAAGGGCTGGGGATGACGGGAAGACAGAGTTTAATAAACTGAAAAACTCAGATCATCAACTAGCACTGATATGCTGACGTACGCCACTCTATAAAACTAAGAGATTCTGGGGATATCAATGTCACCCATGTTCTAAAGGATCGAACAAAAACTCTATCTCGTGCCATAAAATATAGGAAAGCATTTAAAAATTTCAATTTGTCAGAAAAAACTGCCTATTTGCACTGGAAGCTTTATTTATATATATTTAATATTGGAGGTTCCATCAAGTGGTCATTTCATAAATTTAGAAATTCTTTCTATATTTGCTAATGATACGGAGAAACTTTAAGTAAAACTTTATCACCTCAAATTTTTATTTTTACCTATTTTCCGCTATTCCCATTTTTAAAAAATGATAGTAATAAATACATTTATAATAAATCTTTATTTGTTTAAGCATATTTCATAGGTGAAATGCATAAAGAGCAAATAAAGAGAAAATAATATAAACATAAATTGTAAACCCATGGTTGCCGATTTCGCAGTCAGTGGATTAACGTAAAAATTTATTTTATGAAAATTTTCACCTATGAATATTTTTTAACTGCTAAAAACATATGTTTAATGTGTATTAGAAATTTAGAAGCCATTTTGAGGATGTTTGAATTAATAAAATGAAAGGAAATACTTTTGGCCAGCTTTTGGGGTCAAATAACCCTGTGTGGGACGTCTAAAAGTGCAAGTTTTGAGAGGAGCATGTTGGTTTAGGAAAAGGGAAAGATTAGACGAGATGCATTCCACCATTTCATCAATGGAGGATGACGAATAAATAGGATCTAGGGATTGGGAAAGTGAGTCAAAAAAAGGATTTAAAAAGATCAGTGTAAGATCTGTTAGAAGAATCAGTGAGCATGTTTATGTTAAAATCGCCGGCGATGATTTCGTTACTGTATAACAGAGTATGGGTAAAGAGTCTTCCCTCTTTCTCTTAAATGGAAGGATCTAATTGGGCATGCGGAGGGCGCTAAACTGTTATGTAGAGGAGGGAAAACGCGTCAGAGGAAATTTCAAGGAAAAGATATTCCGGATGAGGAAGTTCGGAGGAAGCATGTTCCAGATAGATTTTTACCTTAAGACTATCATGAACGTAAAGACCAACTCCTCCTCCATTTCGGTCCTCACGATCACGAAGAATGAGAGTAGTTAGGGATGAATATAGAAGAGGATGGGATATTTGGTTTAAGCCAGGTTTCCGAGACGGCAATGATGTGATAGAAATTATGGAGGAAGTGTTCTAGGAACTCATCATAATGTGCTGGAAGGGATTGGGAATTAACGTGACAGGATAGAAGGATATTACTCATATAGATGAATTAATGGGATTGATCTGAGAAGGGTGTAGGAATGAAGGGGTTGATTTAAAGGGGCACAGTAATGGATATTAGTGGTGACATGAAACAAAACTAATTGATATTTGTAAAATAGTAAAGAAAAAACAGATAAAGACTCAGGCATGTAATCGTTAATGTTTTTTTTTTTTTTTTTTTTGGGGACTTTAAGGCTTCCACTGAAGCCCTATACTGCCCATACTAACACCCATGGCACTGGGTGATACTTTTCCTACGAAAGAAAAGAACCACCCAGGGCGGGACTCGAACCCGCAGCTCCGGCATGGTTAATCGTTAATGTTATAGAGTGAAAAAATCTGAGTATTGAAAATAATCAAAAGAAACATATTTGAATTTAAAAGAAAATAAATCCCTCTGAGTTTAAAAATAATATAAAAAATTTGAAGAAAAAAAAAATAACATAAACGAAATAAAAGTAAATTGGAGGTAATGACTGCCCCTATATCAGCCCAAGGACTCGATATCCTCCTACTTATTTATTATGTCTCGTCAGCACCGGATCCTTCCGCCAGCGAAGCAGACGTACTTTAGGTTTCCGGCCGCCTTCTTTTGCCTCGCCAGCCAATAAAGGTGCTTATTTCCTGGACTCATCGCTTCACTCAAGTATACTCGTCGGCTCCCACTCCAGGTGTCTCGTCGAGAAGTCTCTCTTTACTCTTCAAAGGCGGACGATCTCGTTCCGAATTGTTTGCCTGACGCACCGGACTACGATCGGTGGTGGCTGTCTTCCGATCTGGGTTTTTTCTCTCCACTGTATTGATGTCCTGGAAACTTGAGACCCAGAGCCGCGCCTATGGAGCACACCAAACCCTCAGTTGACTTGTCGGTTTTTGTATTGACTCCTCTGATTTCAATAGAATTGGAAAGCTGAGCCTGTTCCAAGTTCTCCTATCGGTTTGCCTGTTATTTTTTTTTCTTTAAAATCCCACTTCTGACACAAGTTATAACACTTTTATAGGGTTTAAATAATTTTACTATATTAGCTATATATTTAATAACGAAAATAATAATTTACAATGCCACACAAACAATTAAGATTACAAAAAGTATCAACTTGTAAAAGACACTTTTAACACTAAGATAAACATATGATCGATCTTCAGAGCAAAACTAACTCTTCAGTCCATTGCTCCTTATATTTAACTGAAATAGAACTGTTTGGAACGTTCAAGGCAGGCATAGAAGGCAATCTGCAAGATATGGTAATCTGGCAAGCTGTACTAGAACAGTTTGTTGCAACAATAGTCTAGAACTCTTTTAAATCATATGCTTTGTGTACATTACAATACTTAATTTATAATATTTTGCATAACACACATGCAATTTTAATATCAATAACTCACCTTTGTTGAGCCCTTCGAGGACAGCAATATTTTCATTTAAGGTTATTATCAATTGTTTTCTATTATTGCCCTGTTTTTCCATTTTGAGAACACTTTGCAGACAATAGATAATCTGCAGTTTAAAATACATAATGCATCTTCATCAGACAACTAACAAACAAAACTGAGATTGCTATGGAAATATATACTAAAAAGATTTCTGGTGTTCAAGGTGATGGTACTCAGTGGGTGTGATGGGATGGTTGGACAAACCAGGGAGATGGGTTGGGGAATTTCTACTGTATTTTCTAACAGGTTATTTCTAATATTCCTAAAAAAAAATATAATAAAACATAAATATATATATATATATATATATATATATATATATATATATATATACATATATATATATATGCACAAAACCCCACCATTTTGCTTTTGTATCTATGAAACACCCCAATTAAAAGGCCGGTCTATGCCTACAGTAGCACTGATTATTTCGGATGATTGATACCCTGCTTTCATTAGTTTGTGAGCTAGTATTTTACAAAATTCAGGTAAATCACTTAATAAGCATTTTTGCATGGAATATAATGCCTATAAACATAGAGGACAGATGGTTCTTCTATAGTTGAAAGGAAAGGAAAACATTATTAAAATTTTAAAAACATACATTAACTTGTACCATTGACTTAAAGGATTAAATAAAATACAAAATATTTCTGACAGGAGAATAGATCTTTTAAATATTTATTTATTTTTAAAAATACAGGTATTATTGTGTCATTTTATTAGTATTTGTTAAAATTAGTAGACACATTACAATGCTCTAGTAGCCAGATGGGAATGAATACATAAATAAATGGCAGTATATTTGGCAGTAAAATATATGTAACTGGGAATTAAACCCATACATAAATATATATAATATTATAAATAGAATATATACATGTTTTCAACCTGTCAGATCGTTTCGTTCAATTTCGTATCTTCACGATGTTAACAAAATCTGCCTTTACTCAGGCCTTAGTGACTGGATAATGGCATAACTATTGCATTTTTGTACACTCCTCCAAATATTTTTTTTCAAAGTTTTACATAAATTTCAAAATTAAACCACTACTCTGTGAACATGATTATCATTAATTTCAGTCAAATAAAATTAATTACTAATGAGTAATGAAATAAAATTAAAAATAAAATATAATCAGAATTAACAATTAAACATCTATGAACTAACTAAATAAATAAATATATATAAACATTTATAAATAAAAACATTAAATACAATTACAAGGGAAAAAATTCGAAACAAAATATAATGGGAGCAAAGGTGGGTTAAATGAAACTTTATATAAGAATAAAAGTAATAAAAATACACAGTATATGAACTCCATATTTAAAAAAAAAAAGTTTTGTGGCAAGATTTTAACTATGCCTTAATTGATCATTTAACTGTTAGAAGTATCAATCTTAATAAATAAATAATAATTTTGTAAAGCAATATACTTTAAAAAAACAAAACAATAAATAACAGAAAATATTAAAATAAGATTTGATTGAAGTAAATAAAACTATTTTATGGTCAATATACATAAGCATTACAAATATTTCTCTATAGTTCAGAACAGTTGGAAGGTAACTCATCTTGTTCAATATTTTTACTTTAAATTAAATCATATCAGAGCATCATGACAAGAATCACCTATATAAAAATTTTGAAAAATTGTAGCATCATCATTTATAGAACTTTAAATCTGATGTTTATATATCACAACCTTTTACTTTTTTGAGCAATTTCGTTCAAATGTTTATGATCTTCAACAATTATTGTAATTTAAAAGTTTAAGAATAGAATAGATGATTGTTGTCAAATAAACACGGGCAAGACCTACAAGAATATTATGATACACTATTATCGAAAATATATTTTTGACCATAATTTACATTCTTAGATAAAGGATATGTAAAAATACATCTTTAATTTTATTCTTTTCATTCATTTTTATACATTAATTTATTGTTCCATGTGAACAGAGGGGAGTGAATGGCTTCAGGATCATGACTATAAATTAGTGAAGAAAGGTCTAAAGAATCCAGAATATACATGACTAGAGGTCTGACTCGCCATAGAGAGCAGTTGAAAATGACATGTAGTCCAAAGCACCAGGAACACCATTAGGTCCTTTGTAAGGAGGCATTCTCTTTATACAGTACTCAGCCTGGTCAGGAGGAAGTTCTCTCCTTAGTTCATCGGGCAGGATGTATGGCTATAAAGAATTGCTTAATTAGAAAAATCAATAAAATATAAATACCATTAATTCATTCACTTACTATTTCCAACAAGACAATAACTTGAAAAGGTAAATTTTTTAACCTTTATTTTACCAACACTATTGGATACATAAAACTTAGTAATATGTTGTATTTAGATTTATTAAACATATTTAAGATATATACTTCAAGAATATTCATGATAAGATATTAATAATTACCTTATCAGCAGCCAGAATGCGGAAAGAATCAATGACTTGTTCAGCTGTGTCTGTGTCTGTAGATTCTCTAGTCATGAAGTCTAGGAATGCATCGAAGTGTACATACCCTGTACTGTTTGGATCAACAACAGCCAAAATTCGCTGGAATATCTATTTCACCCTGAACATTTTAAAGTTTTCCGTTAGTACTAATAGCTAATCCCAGCAAATCAATTTATTTTAAAACCTAAATGCTACGTTTCTGGCTACCCACTTTTCTAGGGTGGGTGGGGGTTTCAGATACTCCATATATTACATTAATCTAGGAAAAATTTGCAGTATTTTTTATCGGTTTCAAAAGAGAACCAGGTTTAACACAACTATGCATTACATATTTAATAAGTACTAGTTAACAATGGATTATTTTCCGGAGGTATCTTGTTAACCTTCCAAAAATATCCATATAAATAGGTTGCCCCCTACATCTATCCAGACTCCCAATGATCGGTTGAGCCATTCTGAATTTTTCTTTCACACTATTCTATTGCTAACTTCTAGGTTTCTCCTGCAGCACCTTTTTTCAGGTATATGGCCCCCTTAAGGTAGGTTAATTGCCCAACTGATTTGATCTGTTCGGGGAAGTTTTCTAAGACCGATCAAGGGTGGCAGTCTAATGAACATTATTTGCAATTAGTAATCAGCATTCTTTTGATTTTTATGTTTTTTAAAAGCAACTTTATCCATGTTTATGACCCTCCTTGCTTCTAAGGTGGTGCTTATTAGATCTCATATCTGATTATACCTCACTTCTTTTCTAGGTAACAACATAACAGTGACTAGGTGTGAGCCATATCTACGTCCAGTTACTTTATTTAAATATTATCTAACTTATTAAAATTATGAAATCTTCTCCTGCCATGGCAGCATCCATAATACAATAACATAAAAAAAATTTAATAATTTTTGGTTTTCAGGTAATTTAAATATTATTAATGTGTCAAATTAAAAATATTTGTCAAAATTTATTTCATTTTGGCAATAATGTTTTTTTATACTCAATAAAAAGCAATAAACTTAAATGATTTGGAAAAAAAAATATGTCCAGCCATTTGTTTAGCAGAAATATTTACACTGCAGTAGTTGCTTTCTTGGTTTGAACATTTTAATTTTAAAACAATCTGGTGCGTGCGCGCAACACACAACTTTCACTTACCCAACTTAGATTAAGAAATTAATGCGTTGTGTTAATTCCACTTCTCACTCAATAACACATTTTCCCACATTCATTTCTTATTTTTGTTTTCATCTGCTCTACAACAAAACGCTAATTTCTTTTATTATTAAATAAAAGTTTTTACTTGTAATGATTCGGCAATGCAAGCATAATACTCCAAGTCTTCAGATTTTATAATTCTCTATGTACTTATTGAAAATTTCATTTAGTTACCATGAAACCAATAATTTCCAATAAATGAACAGAACGGCTTTAATCATGAACAATGATCTTTCATTAAAGGCATATGCGTGGGCTCAACGTGTTTTATGAGTTGACTGAATATTTTTCTTATTTTCTCCTCTATATGTTTACTTGGTTCTTATCATATCTCATATTTAGCCATTTCTTATTTTTAGGCGTAATGAGAGGCAGTTAATTTCTCCATATAAACAAAAACAAAGATACTTGATAGGAAACAAAAACCAACAAACAAAAAAGGCCCCTACCCCATTTAAGCCCCCTCAGAACATTTTAATAATGATAAAGCTTACCTGATATTAAAGAACACCTAATTTTCATTAAACATGAAGAGTTTGATAAAAATCGTTAAAGCCATTTTTGAGATAATCGAAAACAAGGTAAAAATTGGAAAAAAATTTATGAAATAAAGTGCCCCCTCAGTTTGACCAATTTTGATGAAATGCTGGCTATCACATCTTTGGCATATACATACAACAAATACCCAGTTTTGATCAAAATCGTTTAAAGCCGTTTTTGAGTAAATAAAAAAAAACACGTGAAAATGATACAAAATTTATTAAGTAAAGTCCCCCCTCCGATTAATCAATTTTGATGAAATTTTTACAGTCATATCTCGGGCATATACATACATCAAATAACCAGTTTGATCAAAATCGTTAAAGCCGTTTTTGAGCAAATAAAAAAAACTAGTAAAAATGATTCAAAATTTATTAAGTAAAGTCCCCCCTCCGGTTAATCAATTTTGATGAAATTTTTACAGTCATATCTCGGGCCTATTAATACATCAAATACTCAGTTTAATCAAAATCCTTAGAGCCGTTTTTGAGAAAATCGAAAAAAACGTAAAAAGTTATTAAATAAAGTACCCCCTCCCTTTGAGCAATTTTGATGAAATTTTTGCAGTCACATCGCGGGCATATACCTACACTAAATACCCAATTTCAGGTTCGCACGGTTTATAGTTTTTGAGCTAGTCTGTTCACACGCGCACGCACACACACACACACACACACACACACACACACACACACACACACACACACACCACACACACACACACACACACACACACACACACACACACACACACCCACACACACACACACACACACACACACACACACACACACACACACACACACACACACACACACACACACACACACACACACACACACAGACCATTTCGCGGGACTTGCTCATTTGGACTCAGGGGACCCCAAAACGTGTATTTCCGATGAAAACCGGAAGTCGAAATTTTTCACGATCGCAATACTTCCACTTACTATATATTTCATATATAGGTAAGTGAAAGTAAAAAATTGTAGTTCCTAATTTTTATCACTTTTGTTTTTTGCTCATAAGTTCTGTAATCTGTATGATGATTAACTGCAGTATGCTAAATCAAGAAGTATCAGTTGTATATGATGCCAGTAAAATTGACATGCTTGAAAATGATGTTATTGTGATTAAAATGACAAAAAGGACATTAAAAGTGCTTATAATTAAAATGAAATTATTAAATTGAGTATATCCTGTTTACAGTCTCAGATTTTTATTGTAACAGGATATACTCAATTTAATAATTTCAAGTAAATGAAGCGGTCTACCAAGATAATATGAATTAAAATGAAAGTTGAATGACGTATAGATGCGAAACTTATAAAAAATTGTTTTATTTAGCAATGTCATGATGTCATTCAATGAGGTGGCAACATTAAAATGACATTAAAAGTGCTTATAATTAAAATGAATGTTGCATGATGTATTTAGATGTGAAACTTATAAGAAATTGTTTTATTTAGCCATGATGTCATAATAAAAATTTGGGACCAAAATTCAATTTTCCTTCAAGACCTGTGGACAAAAAATTTCCTCTAACATAAAATATTAGAGAGAGAGAGAGAGAGTGAGTGAGAGAGAGAGAGAGAGAGAGAGAGAGAGAGAGAGATGAGAAGAGAGAGAGAGGAGAGAGAGGAGAGAGAGAGAGAGAGAGAGAGAGAGAGAGAGAGAGAGAGAGAGAGAGCTCTGTAGAATTATCTGCTAAACAAATGGCTGGACATAATTTTTTTTCCCAATCATTTAAGTTTATTGCTTTATATTGAGTATAAAAAAACATTATTGCCAAAATGAAATAAATAAGTTAGAGAGAGAGAGAGAGGGAGAGAGAGGGAGAGAGAGAGAGAGGGGGAGAGAGAGAGAGAGAGAGAGAGAGAGAGAGAGAGAGAGAGAGAGAGAGAGAGAGAGAGAGAGAGAGAGAGAGAGAGAGTGAGAGAGAGGAGGAAAGGGAGAGAGAGAGAGAGAGAGGAAGGGGAACATTGATTTATTGTTTGTTTTATTTAGTGATAATTTAATTAACGGCCAATACTTGCCTGTCTATCTTTTCCAATGCTGTAGCCGAGGGACACCAAACATGATTTGAACTCATCTGGTGCAAGTTGACCGGTTCTATTTTTATCAAAGTGATTGAAGGAAGCTCTAAATTCATTTAATTGCTCTTGCGTAATACCTTTAGAATCACGAGTAAGAATCTGATTTTCGACCTCATTGATATTCCTATTGATTGAAGTCAATAGCTGTTCCCAACCCACACGCAATGTTTCCATAGTGTATTGAGTATACCTGAAATAAATTTAAGTTGAATTCAAATAAAGTTTCTAGTTTCTGAGGCCAACTAAATATCATTCTTCCTTTTTTTTTTATATAAGAGCTCTTAAAATTAACATGTTACCTATTCTCAAAGATCATTCCTTCTTGTACAGCTTGATGAATCTTCTCCAATTCTTCAATATGAGGTTTGTAGGCAAATACTCCCTGCTCATATTCCTTCAGTCTATGAAGTTGATCTTCAAGAGATCCCTTTAACATATATAATTAATTTTATAAAATGCTGATATAAATTTATTATATTAGACTTTCATGATTTTGTATGCAATAATTATTTAAAATAATAAAATAATGTAGAAACCAATGAGATTTACCTGCAGACCCATTCCAATAGCCGTAACAGCATCCATTTGCCTTTCAATCCATGGCCCAACTTGATTAGCTTTCTCAGCGAATTGCCTCCTTAACATTTCATTGTCTATTTAATAATATTAAAGAAAAATAACAAAAGTATATTGATACATGATTATATTAGGATTGATGGCAAACATTTATTCCAACCTGTGGTAACTATTAGGACACAGTACTGTCATCAACCATAAAAGGTATACATAAAAAACCTTTATTTACAATATTAAGTATTCTAATAAATTCAGATTTTATTTTAAATTTATAATTCCTTTATTTCACTTTAAGGTTGGATTACAACACAATTTAATGATCGTTCGAAAAATTCAGAAAGGCTGTTAGCAAAATATTATATATTTTGGCTCAGTTCATCCAATTGTTCGATTTAATATTCATTAGAAGGCAAGGAGAATAGAATAGACGCAAATATTTAAATTTAAACTGAAATTTCTTGAAAATGGGGATAAATTTATAAATTTATATAAAACAACATGTGGAAAAATTTGCGAGACCATTTTTTAAATTTTTTTTTAATTTATCATTAAAATCCAGAGACTAATGAATAACTATAAATGAGGAAATATTTAAGAGAAATTAAATAAGAAAAATGAGCATTATAAAAAATATCTTTATTTAATTAAAAAAAAAAAAATATTTATATGCCAAACCAGTTTTGCAAGGAAACTAAAAGTCGCAAGGAAAAAACTGATAAATCATCATAATTCCGAATGAATAATGCTTTAGGTCATTAAGGTATAACAATAAATTTCATAATCAGAAAAGATGGGTCTACAGGTTTCAAGTCAGATTGTCGAAAGTATCCAACTAAAATTTTGCTGTTCATTGATCAAATAAAAGAAGTTATTTCATTCTTAATGAAAGCAGATTTTTTTTTTTTTTTTGGGGGGGGGAGTTGCTTCCTACCAAGTCATAGTAAAATTTCATGATTCGCTAATTGTTTTGCAACTACTTGAAAAGTACATGTGACAGAGTTGCTGTTTTCTAACCACAATTCATTTGCTAATTACTGTATTTAGCAATTAGTAAATAAAACTGACTATAAAAATTGTTTCTTTTTCATTAAATGATCAAAGAATCATTTGCTATTGCATATAGCAGAAGGATACTCTGTTGCTTCCTCAGTTCAGCTTGGAGAGTGGAATCTCTCTGTGGAACTAATTGTCTTACCTCAGTCCATTTCCTAGTTAGATCCTATAAATTAAAGAATAAAAAATAAATTAAAGTATATAAGTTGGAAAAACAAGTACTAAATATTTCAAACTTTAGTCTTACATTAGCAGTAAGTGTAGTATACGGATTCTCTAGACCACCAGGGATGTGATATTTGTGGACTGTGGCTTCAACTTCCTTTACAAGACCAACAATGGATGTATATTCTTTGTCTGCTTCACCAAGAGTTGCTTTGAACTGTGAATGAGCTTCAAGAAGACCCTGAATCTCTTCCATAGTATGAACAATAAACATGTCAACAAGATCCTCCCTTGTACCATCCAACCAATTATTAAAAGGCTATAAAAAAAAAGTTAAAATAGATACAAATAATAATAAGCACCAAGACTTGTGGAACCTAAAGCAAGATAAACTTACAGCTGCTCGCTTAGCAAACTCAAGATGAAGAATATCAATTTTCTCAAGGATTTTCTCGGCTTCATCGAGATTTTGTCTTCTCTGCTGAGTAAGTGAACCCAACCTGTCCCACTGATCACAAATTCTTTTACATCTGTTGTTTACTGAGTCACAATCATGATATCGTAAGGAACTAAAATAAAAATTACAACAAATAAATTTTTAAGATATTGGAAATGAGATGAAATGTCACTAAACAAAAATAAAGCATAAATAAATCATAAATAGACAATAATATGGGAATGTGAAATAGAAAGCAAAATCTTTTTCGCATGTAAGCCAGCTTATGGGGTAACATAAGGCTGCTTGTTAACAGCTGTCCATGATCTCTAGTGCACTAAATTGTTGTAAATAACCCGTTTTCTTCACCCATCACTATCAGTATGATAAATAGATCCCTTTGAGCCGGTTCAGAACAGATCTGCAGATAAATATTGGATCAGCCTGGTCTGCATCAGTCTGTTTGTATGGCAACCCAAACATGGAGGCAGGACAGGTAGCCAAGCTGTTTCAAAATCCTTTGGAACAGTTCCAAAACCTATTTTCATTGTCTCCGCAATCTCCCCTACAGGCAGAAACATTCTTTGTTTGATTTGAGCTTTTATACAAGTCGAATTAACCTCAGTGGACCAACTACAGTGGGGTACATTTTCGAAACAAATATTTCTGGAACGAAACTTAGCATAATATTTTTGAGCACCATGTTCTGTTAAGGCATCCCAATTCCTTACATATCTTTCAGTGGGCCTCTGAAGCTCTAAAGTAAAATGAAAAAGCAAATTATGCCAAAAATACAATTCATCATTTGACATATTCACCAGGCTTTAGCACAAACAAAACTAATGCTAATGAAACCAAACACAAAAGATTTGAACTTGGACTTTAAATTTTCCATTAAGTTCATTTTCCATTATTTTTAGAGAAGGCAATGATAACTTGAGATGTTAAAAAACAATCCATAAAACTAACTATGGTCCATTCCATGTCGAGATAGCAGTAGATCTCATGCTGTTACCAAATCTTCAAATCTACAGATTTTCACGTTAAAATTCTGAAAAACTTCATCTTATTTTTTTAACTTTCATAATGCGCAGATTTGATTCTCTATCAGCCTACCCTAAAAATAAAACACAAAAGAAAAATCTACAATTGCAATAAATTATTATTGGCAATTTTTTTTAATTATAAATTTTAATGGAAATTCTTGTTTCTCTCGTCCCTGTATTAAATAGAGACACCAGACATTGCCTACACTCTTAACAAAAAAGAAAAAAAAATGGTTTTAATGTTTTCATTTCCCTATTTTTTGGCAAAATGAAAATAAAAAATGACATTTTCAATTTTATAAAGTAGCCTGTGAGAAATTTTCGTACTATAACAGTCTATGAAATTTTGGCATAACCCTTATGAAAAGGACAATTCAAATTTAAGCATTTTCAAATTTAATTTTAAGCATTGCATACATCTGGATAAATTAATTTTTAAATGTGAGCGGTGCGCCGAGAGCGGGACCATGGATTACCCAGCCAGTCTGATAGGTGTACCGCTTTTGTTATTGTATTATTAGAATTATTAGTGTAAAAAAATTAATTAAAAATATTTTATGAACTACGTGCTCAAGAACGAATTACGTTTATAACGAATAGGATAGTTTTAATAATACCCGTTTCAATAAATACCATGGTGATGATAAATGATTTATGAATCCATCCAAAATTTAAATACATAATATTTTACAGAAATGAAAGATAATACAACTAAAGATAATTTATAAACTATTTTATTAGAAGATAAAAGATTCGACCACGTCCGGGAATCGAACCCAGGTCCTCTGCATCTACGCCGCAGCGCTCTTACCACTGAGCTAACCGTGAGTCCGTTCCGATCGTGATCGAATCTTTCTCTTCTGTGATCCCTCCCTCCAGGTCTCGCCACATTGTAGCGAAGTACCGGGGGGCTGAACAATTGTACAGACAGACGGGATCTAGTTGACATACGTCAAATATATACATTGTATGTTGTTATGTAGTAATTATTTATCGTTAGATAATTAATTTATAATTTTTAAAATATTTTATTAGAAGATAAAAGATTCGACCACGGCCGGGAATCGAACCCAGGTCCTCTGCATCTACGTCGCAGCGCTCTTACCACTGAGCTAACCGTGAGTCTGTTCCGATCGTGATCGAATCTTTCTCTTCTGTGATCCCTCCCTCCAGGTCTCGCCACATTGTAGCGAAGTACCGGGGGGCTGAACAATTGTCCAGACAGACGGGATGTAGTTGACATACGTCAAATATATACATTGTATGTTGTTATGTAGTAATTAGTTATCGTTAGATAATTAATTTATAAAATATTTATAAATTAATTATCTAACGATAACTAATTACTACATAATAAAGATAATTTAATTTAAAAAAAAATACATACTTGAGTTCCCCAGCAATTGCAGCTATTTGCTCAACCCTATCTTGATGAGCAGCAAGGTCACTTTCAAATGCTTCATGCTTCTTCTTAAGGGCTTTCAGTTCATTTAGCCGACATTGCCTAAAGTCACCAGACTGAAGCATTTCTTCTTTGCCCCTGGTCCATTCTTCATGAATGTCTGCCTTGTGCTTGAATTTTTGGGCCAAATGTTCTAATCTTTCCAATCTATACATAGAAGAAAAAACTTTAAGAAAAAGTATTTATTATATAAATGATGGGATAAGGATATTGAGACTACCTAACAGTAAGTTTGTATTAAAACGTGTGTGTGTGTGTTTTGTGTGTGTGTGTGTGCGCGTGCGCGTATGCATATATAAGTATAAATCGCCAAATACAGATCACAAACCATTGCTTTCTTTAAGCTATAAAAGGATATACTATTGCAAATTAAATGATATACTTGAAGTTAAAATTGGTTAAGTGGTGAAGCCAGATTCGAACATAACAAATCGGTAATTTTTACAATTTTGGTGAAAACCATGTTCCAACGCCTATCACTCAAAACCATTTGGTTTAAATGAAAAATGTTCTAAATAAAAGTTGCAGAGTATCAAATTTAGCTTGAAATAAGCTCCTTGCATATAAAATTAGCTAACTCCAGCATTGAAATACAAATAAAAAATGTGAAAGTAATCATAGTGCTTACTTCCTACTGAGACTTCTATTTTTGAAGGTTACCTTTTTAAGATGGCGGATTCATGTTACTGTTCTATGATTAATTTTACGAATAATAAAAGTTTCATTGTCTTAGAATACCTACTTAGCATTATTTATTTTTAAATTATATTGTCACTGATAATTTTCCTTAGGTTCTCATTTGCAAATGCAAAAATGTTTACTTTACTAATGCAAAAATGCAGAAGAAAACACCTATTCTAAAATTATAAATAGAAAGCTGTTTTACTTTTAACAAGCTGAAGGATTTTTTAACCAATTTGTGCTATTCGATGATGGCATCCAACATACTGTTGAATAAAGTTAATTCAAAACCATTTAAGAATTTTTTAAATAAATAAACTGAGCAAGTTATTCCAGACGAGAGCACTCTCAGAAAAACTTATCTACTGGAGTGTTACAACTTAACTGTGAACAAAATTAATGTTAAATTAGCAAATACTTTAATTTATATAATGGTAGATAAAACCTTGTAGCTTGTATGAATGCACCTTAATAGTTGGCATCCTAGACCCAACAAGCTGCCAACATATTACTTAATATCATGCAAGGTTTTAGAAAAAAACCAATGACGTTATGTGTATATGTAAGTATATATGTATGCATATATACATATATATATATAATGTAATATATTTAGGTAGGCACTAAAAATAGATGTCGACACAGAGTCATTATATTTTATTTTCGAATGTAAACAGTGCTTACAGGACTCCCCCTCCACCAAAAGGTCGTCTACCCAAATTATCACATTTTCAATGTCTCTAAAATATTTCTCTGCTGCCTCCTGAAATTCCTTGGGAGCGTTGGAAACCCCAAAAGGAAAAACAATATATCGGAAAACTCCAAAAGGAGTGGCGAAACAGTACTTCCATGAAGACTCACCAGTAAGTGGTAAATGATGAAAACTTTCAGAGAGATCCAAGACAGAAAAATATTTTTTCCCTCTGAGCTTCAGGGCTACGTCTTCAATTGTCGGCATTATTTTTGGTTTCCTGACAATAAATGCATTCAAATCCTTTGGGTCTAGACATAAACGAATTTTCCCATTCGGCTTTTTGACTATTACAATTTTATTAATGCAGGTCCTTTGTGAAATTTGGTCAACTTTTAAAATTGCATTAGGTGTTTCTAGTCTATCTAACTCTTTCTTCAGTTCTAATAATATATGGTACTCGAGTTGGTGGGTGGAATATTCTGGGGTTTTCAACTTTCAGTGGAACAGAACAAGGATGGGGAAATTTTACAGAACATAAACACATCTATCAAATTTTCTGAGGATGATAGGCAACTTTCTTTAGAAACGTTTTTAACTCTTTTGACCAAATTGAGAGCCAGACATCCAGGTAGACCCATTACCATACTGTTACCCCTTATAACCATGAAATCTTCAAAAGCCTCTTTGCCTTTATAATGACATCTTAGGCTCACCTTTCTTATGGGCATAGGCACTGAGCCATCAAATCCCTCTAAGTTAATCTGAGTAGATTTAGATTCTATACCAGCCGATTTACTGATTTTATGAAAAACTTTTAAGAGCATCACACTCACTTCAGGCACAGTGTCTAATTTGCGTTTAACTGCCACATCTTCAATTAATATATTTTTATAACCACAATGAGTTTTACTGAAAGTGTTTGTAGTAATTGTCCAGCAATTTAAATTACTATTATCTTCGGGATTATTAAGTTGATCAGCGTCTTGATCGACAGATTTTACTTTTTTAAGAGGGGAAGATGAAGCAAAATGATGTTTCAGACCACAGTTTTTACACGTCTTCTCAAACGCTGGGCAATGGCGAGGCCCATGTGTACATTTCTGGTGAAGCATCGGTTTTTCTGTTATTAGCAGTACTTCGTTCAGTAAATTTAGACCTAACAACTGACACATCTTGCATTGAAGAAGATAACTTCTCTACTTGCTGTTTACTTTGTTCACTTGCCCTACAAAATTGTATGGTGCTAACTAAAGTTTAACCCATCTTGCCTTAATAAAGCCTCTTGCAGACCTTTGTCTCGTAACTATTATCAGCTTGTAAGCGAGAATGAATTAGAAATCTGTCAATTACAACCATAGGATCGAGGATTAGCATACTTATCGATAGATTTAATGGCTCTGCTATAAACTACACTATCCTCCTCAGATAAAGGTAACATAGTGACAATGCGTGCTTCTTACCCATCATGTTACGTAACAGTGATAATTTTACCTTATCCTGTGATTCATCTTGCCCATTTGTTACCAGGAAATCATTAAAGGACTGTTTCCAAAACTTCCATTCGGATGCAACGTGTAGTAGTAGTGTGCAATAGTAATCACCTCATCAACAATCTGTTTTTCTTTGGTAATGGAAAATTACTTGTTCATATTAATGTAAATAATCACAAAGGAAGGAAGGGTAGAAAGTGAATGTAAATAATCCTTAGTTTTATTTGAATTTTAGATGTACGGTTGCTGTAAATAAGGTTCGCATGTTTAACAGTTTTCCTTTTGAACAATCCAACGTAAAAATTCAAATCATTAACTGTACTTTAAACACTAATTTAAATGTAAACTATTGTAATTTAAAACCTACTAAATGTAAACAATGGCTACTGAGGCGCCATCTTGTGGTCAGAACCAGAAGCTTGTACCAAAACATAAGAGTATTATTTTCTTGAAAAGGTAATTGCTAAAGAATTTTTTATTATTATTTTTAAAACAATGGATTGCAAAATCATAAAAAGTAATAAGTTAAGCCTAGAAGATGTTGGCCCTGTCTAATTCAGACGGCAGCAGTGAGACTAGAAAAAGTAGTTCTAACAAGTAGTCTAAATTGGGATATAAATACCGCCACTGTTTACCAGTACAATCCGACTTTGATCTTCTGACATGCTGAGAGGTCTCCCACGCTAGTGCCTGACATCTTCCAGGACTATTTCCCTGTTTATCGTCTTTTTATTTAAAAACCTTCTACTACATTCCTTTCTTCCATAATGGAGCAGTAATTAGGCCTTGTGTCCTGGATACTGCTCTATGAGGAGTCTTAGACTGCTGCATTTGAGGGCTGGGTCCCCTCGGGTGTACAGTTGAGAATGGGAAGTCCTTAACTCGGCTGAAAGTCTTGCTTAGATAACGTTCTGGTCTGAAAAGGGCCTTGTTTGTAATGCTTATCCCTTGGAAATAACCTTGTCTCACTAAAATAGGAAAGCATAGTTCTGGCAGGATATTCCACTGAGCCTCTTACCCTCGCTTAGATAGCGCCCTTAAGTGATTAAGGTCCATGCATATCTCATGGAGTCACCTTTTTCACTAGGGCAGCATAGCTCTGGCGAGATATCCTTCTGAATATATCCTGGAATATTTATTCTCGCTTAGATTGTGCCCTGGTGCGAACAAGGTTCATGCTTATCACTTGGAAATAACCTGGTCTCATTGATTGAGGGCAGTGTAGCTCTGGTGAGATATCCCACTAAGAATAGTTCAGAGTTGATTGCACCCTTGTCTTATAGAAATATTTTTGAAAAGAAATTGATTTACTTAGCCACAAGAGTAATCCAAACACACATCACAGTCAGTCAAGACAATAAAGATATTATAACTTATATATATATACATATAAATATCAAATATAGGCATTGCTGTATTTGTCATGGCTGTTCCGGTCAGCCAGTCAGAAGTCAATTTTTCTTCTTTAACAACCATCTATTATTAATTATTTATCTACTTTTCTTATCTGGAACCCAACCAGTATTAATGTAATGACAATAGATAAAAATATAATACTATAAGAAAATAAGTATGAATAATACCTCATCATTTCAGAAAGAAGCCATTCTTCAAATGATTTTTCAGCCAATTCTAACCCTTTCCATGCATTGGCAATATCCTTAACAAAAATTTAATAAGTTATAAGACTGTTAAGAAATTTAGCGTAGCAAAAAGCATTTTTCTTTTCCATACGTACCGAAACCATTTTGCCTTCAGTTGGCATATATGCTGGCCTGTTAGAAAGCCTTAATTTTGTTTGTAAGGTATTAAAGTTAGTTTCTAGTTTAGCTTTCTGTTCAACTCTTGGGGGTTTCAGTTTCCTTCGGTAAGTTCTGTACTCTTCCAATTTTTTCTGCACACCAGCTAATGAATTATCAGTCACTCTAGACTCTAACCACGGCATAGTGCGACGTATCCATTCAAGAAGCTATAATAGAAAAAAGAGCAAAGAGACTAGCATAATATTTATAAACTACAAGATTAAAAAGTACAGCCGTAATACAGCTGTAAGTTTAAAAGTCTTAGATTTTTTTAATTAGATTTAATAATTTTGAAATTCAACATTGCAAATATAATATAAATTAAAAATAATTAAATTTTATTTTTTTTTTGGGGGGGGAGGGGGAGAAAACCCTAATTTTTATTGCTTTTGTCATAAATCTTCCAGAATTAATAAAACTTTAAATTACGGTAAAGAATTTCTGTAGCTAACAATAGGAGTTTGAATCTTTTTCTAAATTATTAATAATTTCTTAACAGCATTTTTTATTTTAATTAAAGCTAAGGCTTTTCAAGATAATGATAATTTCAGAAAACCAATCAACATGGTAAACTTACATCACTTGCTAGGCGTTCATATTCTTCCATCAATCGTTCATTTTCTTGATTTACTTTAAGGACCTTACAAATTCGATTGGCAGCTGTTTCAGCCTATTATTAAACAAACAAAATTCTATTAACTCATTCAATCTATAAAATTGCAATATCAAGTCAGCAGTTTTCTTAAATAATAAATTAAAATTAAATGCTTACAATTAATGATAAAAGAGTTACTTCTAAAGTTAATGTAATTAAGAACACAGCATAAATCACGATGGTAAATAATGTATTAAATGTAGTAAGCAGTAAGCAGTTTGATAGCTATTAATTAAACAAACCATAATGACAACTAATAATGAATAAGTTCTAATACAATTGCTTATATAACTAAAAGCATCATATTTTTAAGATTCATCAGAATGAATAATACAAGCAGGATATATATTTTAGGCAAAGAAAAGAGAAACAGTCTTTATTATAAGCTAGAAGGTTAAAAGAAATTAAAATAGCCAAATATATAAACAGTACATAATTGTTCAAAATAATTGTTAAAAGAAATACCTTCTGAGCTCCTGAGAAGCAGTGGTAATATGACGAAACGTAGGTCATAATGACACGTTCGTCAGGCATGGCTGTATTTGTCATGTCTGTTCCGGTCAGCGAGACAGAAGAGAAACAGAAAAGTTGCAATCAAATTAATCACACACACTGTTAGTAAACAAACAAGACTGACATATATTAACATTAGATACACTATGGAAAAAGAGACACAAAATTCTAATAAATTATTAAAGTTTATTTAATAAAATAATTCTGACGTCAAACTGTAAAGCACAAGATTCTATATCAATTAAATACTAACTTTAAAAATAATTTTACTTTGGCTTACTCTGGTTTTTTTTTGGTTTTTTTAAAATTTTATGTGAATGAACAAATAATTTAAATAAAGTTTACAAACCATTAAGGAATCTATACTACTGTTAAATTATATTTTACTCCAAAGTTTATTATCTTTTTCCTATTCTGCACATTTTGTAATATTTTCTTTCTCTTAATATTATATCTCATGTATCGCAATTCATATTTCTTTTTTATCTTTTTTTTTTTAAATGATATATTTGATCAACTTCATGCCACTATTATTGCACTTTATCAACTATAAAACGTATTACAGCAGGAGTTCCACAGGGCAGTGTACTTGGTCCTTTCAATGTGAACACTACAGACTTACCCGAACACGAACACACTTTACTTACTACATTTGCCGACGACACTACACTCCCCACATCCCACAAAAATCCAGACGATGTGTGTTAGACTCTCCAAAGTCATCTAGATGATATTTCGGCCTGGGCAAAAAGATGGAGAGTGAAAATGAATGAATTAAAGTCTTTACTCTCAACCAGGGTTTATGTCCTCAAGTCTATTTTAATGATATTCCCATACCTACTTTCCAGAAAGTACGATATTTGGGACTTCACCTGGACAAAATACTGACATGGAAAACCCACATCAGCCTAATAAGAAAGCTACTAAACAAACAATATGGACTGTTACTTGACAGACGCTCTAAATTATCTCTAAACAACAGACTTACATACACATATACAACGTGCTTATTAGACCCATTAGGACATACGGGATAGAGTTATGGAGCACTGCAAAGTTCTCAAATATTCAAAGGATCCAATCGAATGTATTGAGGAGGATAGTTGATGCACCTTACTACATGACTAATGACTTACTACACAAGGACCTTAACATCCAAACAGTAATTGATGCAGCCACACTATACTACAAAAACTTACATCAAAGACTAACTTTCAACATGAACCCACTAGCAGAAACACTTAAATCAACCATAAATCCACACAATCCACCCCGACGATTGTTGGGGCGGTGGCCTAGAGACTTATTACAATAACTAACGCCAATGGATCACACATACATGTAGAGCACAGATTTGCTCATTGCAAACATTTGCAGATAGCAAAAATTTTAAAAAATGTGACATAAATCAATAAATAAAAAAAAAATTATAGCACTTCATAGGATGAAATAAATATTTAAAAACAACATTCCATTAAATATATATATTTCAGATGTAAATGATGGTTAAAATTTGATTGTACCCAATAAACTCAAAATAATCAACATAGCACTCACTAGAGAAGGAGAACAGAAAAACGTTGAGAGGTAATAGAGTGATGGGCACTGATATGAATCATAAAATTGGTGAATGTTTGGATGATTTAATACAAAAATTTTCTTCACAATCAATAGAACAAATCGCATAAATTGTGAAACATATCCTATAAAATGTTAAGCCAAAAACATTGAGTAAGCAAAAATAAAATTATTAACAGAAATCAATATGTAGATGATGTAATTTATCATAATAAAATTAAAAAAAAAAAATCAAGAAAATGTTATAAAACACTTAATATAGGTCAGTCAAAGATGAAAAATCCACTCAAAACAGTTAAAAAAATAGCAAGTTTTGTTTATTACAAAGTAACTAGTAAAGCTCAATGCATCATTTTTATTTTGGGGTTTGGGGTCACACTGGATACCTGTTGAGCGCCTTGGAAAGCGTGGTAATAGCATGAGACGTAGGTCATAATAGCCCTCTCATCCGGTTTGGGCGTGTTGATCAAATCTATATTAATATTAATAAATTTAATAACTTTTAGTTTTCTATTAAAAATATACCCATATGGAAAATAACTAAATACTACCAAATAACATTGCATGGAAAAAGTAATAAAAACAAACAATACTAACTTAATTTATTATTTGTATGATTCAAAAAGAAAAATCATTAAAACTTGAATTCAATAACCAAAATAATTGATTTAAAGAAAAATAGATTATTAAAATACTTTAAAGTACATCAATCGGAAGGGAAGAAAGTTACAAAATTATAAAAAGTTGCTAGATGGGAACTAAACAACTATTCTCAATAAGAAAATCACAAGTATTTAAAATTATATAAGTTTAATGTAAAAATCAGTATATACCACTATACTTTAAATATTAAGGAATATTTCAAGGAAGGTATACTTCATTTTTGATAAGAAAGGTATAAATAAAAAAAAGAAATCTCACCTTCTGGATCCAACATTCGAGGAATATCCAAATATTTTTCAGCAACATCAAAAGCTGTGTTCAAGTTTTGCAGGGGGTTGTCTTTGGAAAGCTTATTATAATCAATCAAATCCGGTCGATGACGGTGAATAAGAGCACAGAATGCCAGGCCATCCTTGAAACTAGAAGAAATTATAAAAGTAATATGTGTTAAGATATGTGGTATTATTTGGTATCTTAACATAAAAAAATAAGGATTACTGTATAATACTTTATTTTAGAAATAATAAATCAAAATATATAAATTGTAGGTTAGTTTCAGTATTTACAAGTAGCTTTATTTCTCAACCAAAACTCTGACGTCTTCGTGGTTACAGAAAACTGAGCCCCGCTTACGATCAGAAATAGATGGTGTTGTTCTCGTTTTCTATCTGCAGCAGAGTACCGAGCTATAGGGAAAACTCTAATGTGTATATGGCACTTGATAAGAGCATCTGTGTGTAAGGTTACATTAATTTTTTTAGTTCGATATGGTTATCGAAATATCGATGGTTACTATCTTACGATAGCAACCGCTACAGGATTCCCCTCCTAGACGACGGAGTCGCTGAAGTGGACTTTCCGCTTCACTAAGCGTCCTGACCGAGTTTTGTAGGCTTCGGGTTCATGCCCACTCGGTTCGGGTGAAGTAGTTCGAGTAGTGGATTCCTGACTTGATTGTTGATGGGCTGGAGAAGTCTGGTCGTGAGGAAGGTCGTCAGAGAGAAGGTAGGCCGGCTTCAGGCGATCTAGTGAGATATTAGACTCACGTCCCGGTAGCTGGACGAGGTAAAATTTCTCATGTCGTCCTAAGACTTTGTATGGCCCGGAGTAGGGTGGTGTCAATGGCCGTTTAACGTAGTCATCCCTAACGAAAACATGCGTGCATTTCTGTAGGTTTTTATGCACAAATGTCTTTCTGTTAGAACTTCGAGCTTCAGCAGGACGTAGGTGAGACAGTTGTTCCTTCAGTTCTTGGAGAGCTGTGTGTGGATCAGGTGGATTGTGATGACTCTCAAGGAATTCGCCAGGTAGTCGTAGAGGGTGTCCGTAGAGAGCTTCAGCGATGCTTGAGGAAGTATCATCACGTAAACTTGACCTTAGACCAAGAAGAACAGTAGGCAAAACTTTAGTCCAGTTGGCAGAGTTCGTGTGTGCTGTTATGGCTTCTTTAAGTGTTCTGTGCCAACGTTCGATGCAACCGTTTGATTGTGGATGATAGGCCGTTGTACGGTTACGCTGAATGCCTAGATGTGAGATGAGCTGGTGGAACAGTTGTGAGTCATATTGGCGTCCTTGATCGGTGGTTATCCTTGAAGGCACTCCGAATCTACAAACCCAATCCCTGTAGAATGTTGACGAGACCGTTTCTGCAGTGATGTCTCGTAGGGGAATTGCTTCTACCCATCGAGTATGACGATCTATCATGGTTAAGCAGTACCTGTTACCATCTGATGGTGGAAGAGGTCCAATTAAATCTAAGTGCACATGTTGGAACCGGGCAACTGGCTGGAACGTTCCTGGTGGTGTAACCGTATGGCGATGGATCTTCGATCTCTGGCAAGGTATACAACACCGTGTCCATTCTGTTACTTCTTTGTTTAGATTTGGCCAGAAAAACCGCTGTGCGACCAGTTTTCGTGTAGTGCGTATACTTGGATGGCTGAGGTTGTGGATCTTCAAGAATGCTCCGCGCCTGAATTCAAGTGGAAGATATGGCCTTGCCTTTTTTGTGGACATTTCACACAGTAGTGACTTGTTGGAGCCAGGAATTTCTACAAGTTTGAACATGAGATTCTCTTGCTTCTTGAGTTGTTCAACGTGAGGGTCTTTCTCCTGGGCGAGAGAGAGTGCAACAAAATCGTCTGGAGTATGTATTTCCTCTATCCTCGACAAGGAGTCTGCAACAGTATTATCCTTCCCAGGCTTGTAGACAATTTCTGTCGAGAACTGACTGATGTAGGAGAGCCAACGGATGCGGATAGGAGTAGCAGTCTCGGGTTTCTGGGCGAAAGCATGGACAAGTGGGCGGTGGTCTGTAATAATTGTAAAGCTTCTGCCCTCTAGTAACGGCTGGAAATGCCTGACGGCCTTGTAGATTGCCAGAAGCTCTCTATCGTAGACTGAGTAGTTCTTCTGTGCATTGTTGAGTGTTTGAGAGAAGAAACTAAGGGGAAACCAATTGCCATCCTTCTTTTGTTGGAGGACTGCTCCTAATCCCGTGTTCGAAGCATCACAGCAGAGAGAGAGTTCGGCTTTTGGGTCCGGGTGAATAAGCTCGGCGGCTTCTGTAAGGCTTTTCTTAGTCTTTTCAAAGGCTTCCATAGCTTCATCAGTCCAATTGATGGGGCTTTTATCGTTTTTCTTCTTGTTGTGAAGCAAATTGTTGAGAGGCTGTTGGATAGTCGCGGCGTTTGGAAGATTTGGTCGGTAAAAATTTACCATCCCCATAAATCTTCTGAGTTGCTTTACATCCTTGGGTGCTGGAAACTCAAGAATAGCTTTTACCTTATCCCTGAGTGGTGTGATTCCTGTGGTTGTGAGGTGGTGACCGAGGAAGTCGAGTTCAGGGACACCAAAGATGCATTTGGCCGGGTTGATAGCGATTCCATCCCTGTCGAGTCGTCTGAAGACCTCTCGAAGATGAGCACTGTGTTGTTCCTCATTTTCCGAAGCGATGAGAAAGTCATCCAGGAACTTGAAGACGAAGGGAAGATCTCGGAAACGGTCGTCGACGAATCGCTGGAAGCTCTGACCTGCATTTTTGAGTCCAAAACTCATTCGGTTGTATTCGATCAATCCGAACGGAGTGATGATCGCAGTTTTCTCCCTGTCTTTCTCCGCTATTGGAATATGGTAGTAAGCTTTGCGAAGGTCGATCTTGGAGAAGATCTTCTTTCCACTAAGCTCCATTGTGAAATCTCGGAGATTGGGAATTCCATAACGATCCGGGATTGTTTGCGCGTTCAGCGCTCTGTAATCACCGCAAAGCCGTAAGTCGCCATCTTTTTTCTTCACAACGTGGAGCGGGCTAGACCAGGGGCTTTTGAAAGGTCGACAAATCCCGTCTTTGATGAGGCTTTCTATCTCCTTCTTGACCTCCTGATAAATTCCAGGGGGTAGGCGACGGCATTTAGAAGATACCGGTAGGCCCTTGGTTTCTATATGATGTTCTTCAACTCCACTGGAAGGTCCACGGATAGGTGTTACTTTTGTAAGTGTGGGAAACTCGTTGAGGATCTGAAGAAATCGGTTATCCGCAGGTAATATTGAATAAACTGGAATTTCTTCGCATGAGATACTCCCAGTAGTGCTGCGTCCTGTGTTCTGATCGATGAGTCTCCTGTTTCTAAGATCTACTGTCAATTGGTGCCAGTAGAGAAAATCTGCACCGAGAATCGCCTTACTCACATCAGCAAGAATGAAAGCCCATCGTAGAGGCTTTTTAAGACCTAGGTCCAATTCAAGATTAGCTTCACCATAAGTTGCTATTTTGGAACCGTTAGCAGCAATCAGGTAAAAATCAGATGGAATTCTGCGACGTCCTTTGGGGGCTGGAAGCAGAGAAATTGATGCTCCTGTGTCAATCAGAAATGGTCGGCCTGTAATTCTGTCCTTGATGAATAGGCGGTGGTGCGGTTGGATAGTGAAAGTTTCCGCCTCAACTTTCACTTGTTGGCGTTTAAATCGGCATTTTGTGTGTTGCTTGCTTCCCAGGTGCAAGGTTTAGTACATTTCCGCGCCTTTTCTTGAAATTTTCTGTGGTAGAAACAGATACCCTTATCTCGTGATTTGGATCTTGAACGGTTGTCAGGCGATCGTCGATTTTGGCTTCTACCGTGACTTTTGGAGTTTAGCACGCGAAGGATTTCATCCACATCTTTACGCAGTTGTCGAAATTCTTCAAAGTTCCATGAAGTTGTTGTGGGGGTATTGGGTGATATTTGAGGTTCGGTTATGGCAAAAGTCTCAGTAGGCGGAGAAACTTCGTGTACCTTATCCGCTATCTCTGCAAGTTTGTTGACATCGTCATGTCCAGTTGCAGCGAGAATAGGTTGGTATCTGCTAGGAAGATTCCTCAACCAAAGTGTTCGAATGAAGTCATTATTTACGCTGGTACCGGCGAGCTGCTTCATTTTCCGAAGGAGTTGTGAGGGCATCTGGTCTCCTAATGGCATATCCTCTAGCAGTTTCTTTATTCTAAGCGTCTCGGACTCTCCGTATATTTGTAACAATCGCGACTTGAGATTCTCGTAAGTTTGTTGAGAGGAGTCGGTCACGATATCCTGAACCTGTACGAGGACATCTAAATCAATGTTGGGTAGGAGAAGTTGAAACTTAATCGAACTAGAGGTTATTTTTGAAGTGGCAAAAACAGCCTCACATGTAGCGAACCAGAGTGCTGGGTTGGTTTTCCAAAAACGTGGAATTCGAGAACTTGGGCCATGGTACAAGTCTATTTGAGGTGGTTGTATTTCAGCCTTCGTATTATCTGAATTATTTCCTAGCGACATTATACAGATTTTTTAAAAAATATTATACAGTAGGATCACGTCGGGGTCACCACTTGTTAAGATATGTGGTATTATTTGGTATCTTAACATAAAAAAATAAGGATTACTGTATAATACTTTATTTTAGAAATAATAAATCAAAATATATAAATTGTAGGTTAGTTTCAGTATTTACAAGTAGCTTTATTTCTCAACCAAAACTCTGACGTCTTCGTGGTTACAGAAAACTGAGCCCCGCTTACGATCAGAAATAGATGGTGTTCTCGTTTTCTATCTGCAGCAGAGTACCGAGCTATAGGGAAAACTCTAATGTGTATATGGCACTTGATAAGAGCATCTGTGTGTAAGGTTACATTAATTTTTTTAGTTCGATATGGTTATCGAAATATCGATGGTTACTATCTTACGATAGCAACCGCTACATATGTATCATAACTTAAAGTTTAAACCTAGAACTTTTATTAACAAAATCGCTAAATGAATTTTGAAATAGTTCTAAAATACCATACATAGAAAATACCTAAACTTGATGAATATACAAAAATATAAATGCTATAAAATTAATTAAAATTATGTTTGGATATTTAACAAGTATTTAACATGCTATACGATTAACCTACAAATAATCATCGATTACCAATTGTTCATGTTTGGGAATAAATTATTTCTATTGGCAGGCTAAAATAACAATCTATGAAAGCTCAATACAATGAAGTACTTTTTTACTTTCACTTACTTATATATGAAATATATAGTATAGTGAAGTATTTCAATCATGAAAAATTTCGATTTCCGGTTTCGGGGTCCCCTGAGTCCAAATCACCAAATCCGAAGAAATGTTTTGTGTGTGTGAGCAGACAAGGTCAGAAATGATTGGTCGTACGAAACTGAACTAAGGTATTTGAAGTACGTATATGCTCGCGATGTGACAGCCAAATTTCATCAAAATTGGTTAACGGAGGGGGGCACTATTTAATAAATTTTGCCTCATTTTTCGCTTTTTTTTATTTACTCAAAAACGGCTGGAACGATTTTGATCAAAAACGACCTGTTTAATGAGAATCAAGAGTTCTTTAATATCAGGTAAGTTTTATCATCATAGAAATGTTCTGAGGGGGCTAAAATGGCGAAGGAAAAAAGTTGTTTTTCCTATAAAGTACCTTTGATTTTGTTTTTAGGGAGAAATTAACTGCCTCTCATTATTCCTAAAACTCAGAAATGAATTAATATGAAATTCGAATAAAATCGAGAAACAAATAAGAGGAGTAAAAAAAAATGTTCCGACAACTCTTAAAACAAGTTGAACCCACGCACGTGCAGTACTTCTTCAATGACAGACTACTGTTAACAAGTAAAGGCGTTCTGTTCATGGGAAAGAATTATCAACGTGCTTTAGTTGATACACATTTAATTGGAAATTATTTGTTTCTATGGTAACTACATGAAGTTTCAACAACTAAATAGAGAATTATATAATCAGACGCGATGGATTATTATATTATGCCTGCATTCACATATGATCACTAATGAAAATAAAAACTTTTATTTTACAATAAAAAAGTTTATTTTACGTTAGAGAGTAAATACGTGATGCTCAAATTATTTAAAACATTTAAGGTGTGAAAAAAAAAATGGCATAAGATAATCTTCATAATCAATAATCTTTCATTAATTAAATTTTTTTAGAAACTTTAGTTCCATAATAGATTTCAATGTAAAGTGTAAGTAGAGGTTCTCGGTTTCCAGAAAGGCAGAAGAGACAAACTTTACCACAAGACTTAAATAAACCTTCTATCGATTCACCTTCACGATATATTTACAAAAAACAACTCGCAGTAAAAAAAAAAAACTCGACTGTTGATAAAATTAGGTCCCTTAAAAAAAGAAATAAGCAATAATGATTCGAAAAGTACTGGGAACTTTTCAGTTTTGCAATACAAATACTCTACAACTTATGGAAATGTACAAATATAAGCATACATGCAAATGTTAAAAAATCTGAGAAGTTGAGAAATGGTGTTTACATATTATCGAGACACGTTGATTTTTAATCTGAGTAAGTTTGTAAGTGAACGTTGTGTGTTGCGCTCTTCGCACCAGATTTTTTAATACAAACAAATGAAGTACTTTCCAAATGAAGTTTTTCCATAAAATATTGAGGCCAAACCACCCCCTTTATGGTTTCTGGGAGAGGTGTGCTCCATAAGGAGGGTTCTCTCAACTCTGTTGATCATGAACCTGGAGGTTTCAGATTCAAGGGTGAAACAGCTCAGGAATTACTTTGAGACCTTAAAGGAGATTCCTCAAAATAAAATATTTCCTAACAGACATTGAATGAAATAAACCTGAATGCTAAAAGCATATTCTCAAGTTTTAATGCACATGATAATTTCGGAGGCTACACATAATTGGATTTACGAAGATAAAAATAAATTGTGTAATATAATTAAAATAAAACAGATATATCACTAATTAATATTTGCACTAAAACATACCTCAAATGGAAATTTTGTACATTGACATTCTTGTAAGGAGCAGTTTTCCTTTGACACCATAACAACAGACCTTCTTTGGCAGTCATTTCTTCCACAGAAATATCTTGAATGGCAAACCTTAAGATGATAGTCCAGATCATACCCAGCGTCATTTTTAAGTTTCCATCAACAATTTCTATAAAAAATAAATAATAGTGTCACATCACCAACTCATTGCTGATGACAATGTTATATCTTTATACACATATTTGTGTCTAAATGGTTATAGGTCAAGGCAAAATGCTAAGTCCATAACCTATTTATTTATTTTACTTTAAAAGTTTTTATTCTCACCTTCGGCTCCTATTGATACCAATTTTACACCCTTGCTAGCAATGAAATCTAGGGCCTTATTAACATTGGCGATCTTGTGGAAACGCATCTTTCCTCTGTCCGGCTTGGGCAGGGTTTCACCAGAGATAACTTCTAACAGGAGCATCAGTTTTAAGCCATTTCGAAAGTCTTCTTCAATGTTATCAATGGAAGTACCAGCTTTCCTCAAGTGAGAATTGCACCACGCAGTAAAGGTCTAGAAATAAACAAAATCAAATATTCTTAAAATATATTTTATTTTCGGTTAAAAAAATAATTAAGAGAAAATGCTATTATTATTACAATGCAGTTTGTAAGTTTGTGTGATTGGCAATCTGCTAATTAGCAATAAGCAATCGGTTGAATTGCTAACTTTATACTAAGTTAGCATATCTCTCGGCCACCGCCTCAAAAGTCGTCGGGGTGGAATGTAAGGATTTATGTTTGATTTTAGTGTCTGTGCTAAGGGGATCGTGTTAAAAGTTAGTCTTTGGTGGAAGTTTTTGTAGTATTGTGTGGCTGTGTAGATAGGGATATTCATGTCCTTGTGCAGTAAGTCATTTATCATAATATGGTGCGTCTACTATTTTCCTCAATACCTTGGACTGTATTGACTGAATTCTTTGTTTGATGGTTTTGCAGAACCCGATAGTTCTATCCCATATGTCCATAATGGTCGTAATAGTACTTTGTGAATAGTAAGTTTGTTATTTATTGATAATTTCAAACGTCTGCCGAGTAACCTAGATAATATTCCGAATCGTTTGTTAAGTTGTTTCCTTTTCAGTCCGATCTGGGTTCTCCATGTCAGTCTCTTGTCAAGGTGAAGTCCCAAATATCTTACAGCTTGGGATTCAGGGATCGGAGTATCATTAAAACATACTTGCAGGCAGGAACCATGTTTGAGGGTGAAGGTAATAAATTCACTTTTCATACCATATCATTTTTACTTTCCACCTGGTAGCCCAACTAAATATATCATCCATGTGGTTTTGATGGATAGAATAATATGCTATATTGGGGTTTCTGTGTGATGTTAGTAGTGTGTTATAGTCAGCGAATACAGCAAGAAGGGTGTGCTCGGGTAAGTCAGCTGTGAAAATATTGAAGAGTAGTGGTCCAAGTACACTACCCTGCGGAACTCCAGCTCTAACATTTTTAATACTGGATTGTTTGTTGTCAATTTTAACAGTAAAGTGACTGTCTTTCAGGTAAGAGAGTAGTATTAAATAGTAAGTCGGAGGAAGCAAAATTTTGAGCTTGGAAAGCAATCCTTAATGCCAAACCTTAATTGTTTTGATTTTAAAGCATTTGAAATATAATCTACCAATCGGTGACATTATTGGATTTTAATATCATAACAATTTCAGAATATTTCTACGCTGCCGAGAAGTAAGTTGTTTTTAAAATAGAGTTGTAGATATTAGTTAGAAAAAGGATTGCTTGCCTAAGTAAATTTCTCAGCAAACAATTTGTAATAAGGTCATAACCAGGAACTTTTTTTTTTTTTTTTTTTTTTTTTTTTTTTGGCATCAAGATTTGTTGACAAATCCTATTTCGAGGAACTTTTTTATTCGGTAAATTTTGAACTTCCTTAGGATGGATTGCAGTAGGCGGTAATGTCATCGGTAATGGTGTGTTAAGTTGGTATGTTACAAGTTCTTCGGTGATTTGGTTGTTAATGTCTGTGTGAGGTTGAAATGTTTCTTCTAGATGGCATGCAAAAATTCCAGCTTTCTGGCTATCTGATTTCTCCTAAGTGCCATCAGACTATCGAATAGGAAGCGAAACGTTGTGGTGTCCCAGTATGCATTTCGTCATGTTCCAGATGGGTTTGTCGGCTGTCGCTAAACTGGTAAGGAATTTATCAAATCTTTCAGTATTCATTATTATTTATTTGAAATTAAAACATAAGGATAGTTATAAATTATCTGTTGGAAATTTCTATAAATTTCCAACAGATGACGGTGTAAGTTGATTTATTGACAATTCATATTCTTTCGATAGTTAGGGAGAGTAAGCATCCAATAGCCAAATCTATTTTTTTAGGCTTGGACTAGGAAAATCCGTGTTTTTCCCATGGGTAATTATGTGTCGCCTTTTCACGTGTGTGGAAAAGATCAAATCTATTTGTTTTAGCAAAAGGCAGGTTAAACAAAATTATTGTGCTCCAATTAGCACGACAAAAAATAGAAATTGTGAATTCTAATAATCAAAAAATGTAAATTATTATTATAAAAAGTTATAAATTAACGTTATCTATCTCATTCATAAAATTAAATTTTTATGTTTTGATAAGTGGCAGTAACATGTAGCATGGTTTGAGGTTGCTCACTTTCCATAATCTGTTTCAGGTAGAACCTACAGATGCAATATCTCATATCATCATTTGTTATATTCTGAATTTAATTAATATGTATTTTGGCAAAAGATTAATTTGGTAGATTTTTGGGGGTCCCCTGTGGTGTAGTGGTTAGCATGGCAACCCACTATACTAAAGGTCGCGGATTCGCGTCCCGAGGTGGCCTTAGGATTTTTTAATGGGGGTAAAAAATCATTGGCTATGCCGTCCCTAGGATAGGAGATAAAATGGAGGTCCCGAGCCTGTACGATGTTAGAGATCTCTATCCTAATTATGCCTGGATAGGCAAAATTTAGGACTCCCACTGTAGCATCGTTCGATTAGCCTTAGTAGCATAAATGGACGTTAAACAAACAAAAGCAAAAAAAAAGATGATACATTTTTGCTGTATATTGTGATTGCGACGAAACCCTATTCCAATAATAAACAAAATAAAAATTTTTAACCTTCTAAATTCTTTAACAAATAATTTTAAATTTGCGTGAAGTTCTATTCATAATTCCTTCGGTTTTTATATTACCTGAAACTTTTTAATCATTATCAGTGAATTCTGATTTGACTGTATTAAAAATAATAGGATATAATTAATTCAAAGCATCATAACTACTGAGCCACAGCAACGCGTGGCCGGGTCTGCTCGTCATAATAAATGTACATATACGACACATAAAACATTAAAAGTATGCTTAGGTTTACAAAACTTTCACTTACCAACTTACTTAGATTAGAAATTAATGCGTTTTGTTAATTGCCACTTCTCAAATGAACAGAACGGCTTTAATTATGAACAATGGTCTGTCATTAAAGGCGTAATCCGCATGCGTGGGCTCAACGAGTTTTATGAGTTGACTGAATTTTTTTCTTTTTTTCTCCTCTTTATGTTTTCCTCATTTTTATCATATCTCATATTTTGCCATTTCTTATTTTTAGGCGTAACGAGAGACAGTTAATTTCTCCATATAAACAAAAACAAAGGTACTTCATAGGAAACAAACAAACAAAAAAGTCCCCCCCCCCCCCAAAAAAAAGCCCCCTCAGAACATTTTAATAATGATAAAGATAACTTGATATTAAAGAACACCTAATTTTCATTAAACATAACGATTTGATAAAAATCGTTAAAGCCGTTTTTGAAATCATCGAAAAAAAGGTAAACATTGGAAAAAAATTAAGAAATAAAGTGCCAGCTCCGTTTTGTCCAATTTTGATGTAATGTTGGCTATCGCATCTTTGGCATATACATACATCAAACTCCCAGTTTGATCAAAATCGTTAAAACCGGTTTTGAGTAAATAAAAAAAAACACGTGAAAATCATACATATTTATTAAGTAAAGTCCCCCCTCCGGTTGATCAATTTTGATGAAATTTTTACAGTCATATCTCGGGCATATAAATAGATCAAATACCCAGTTTGATCAAAATCGTTAAAACCGTTTTTGAGTAAATAAAAAAACACGTGAAAATGATATAAGATTTATCAACTAAAGTCCCCCCTCCGGTTGATCAATTTTGATGAAATTTTTACAGTCATACCTCGGGCCTACACATACATCAAATACCCAGTTTGATCAAAATCGTTACAACCGTTTTTGAGTAAATAAAAAAAACACGTGAAAATGATATAAGATTTATCAAGTAAAGTCCCCCCTCCGGTTGATCAATTTTGATGAAATTCTAACAGTCATATCTCGGACATATAAATACATCAAATCCTCAGTTTAATCAAAATCGTTAGAGCCGTTTTTGAGAAAATCGAAAAAAACTTAAAAAGTTATTAAATAAAGTACCCCCTCCCTTTGAGCAATTTTGATGAAATTTTTGCTGTCACATCGCGGGCATATACATACACTTAATACTCAATTTCAGGTTCGCACGGTTTATAGTTTTGAGCTAGTCTGTTCACACACACACACAGACCATTTCGCGGGACTTGGTCATTTGGACTCAGGGGACCCCAAAACATGTATTTCCGTTGAAAACCGGAAGTCGAAATTTTTCACGATCGCAATACTTCCACTTACTATATATTTCATATATAGGTAAGTGAAAGTAAAGTGGAAATAGAATTATAAAATTTTAAATTTCCACAATCTTTACTCCTCCATACATATAATATACCATATACAAAGGTTTCAATATTTAAATGGTTTTTCCCTTTGTCACACAGTAATACTAACCAATTTTCCCAGAAAAAGAAATTTCTTGCTAAAACCATTTGGGGTGAGTCTGTTATATGGTTATGTCCGTAAAACACCCTTATCAGTTCGGAAAAAAGATGTGATTTCAGGGAAAGCGAAAAACAAAAACAAAAGAGTCCTATCAAAATCTTAAACAAAACTGCATGCTAAGTTTTATCAAATGGTTTCCTACAAAATTAGTTTCGTTTTGCAATATGAAACCTTTTTGGGTTCTGAACCTTATAGCATGAGATAGAGATGAAGTTTAAGCAAGGTCCACGAGAGTGCCGATGAACTGTTGAAAGGTTTGTTACAAGTTTGCATGATTAATAAAAGAAGTGTGACAGAAGTAACTGTTCAGCTGTATTGCTATGATGGTAATGCGGCATGCCTTTTCAAAGGAACTGTTCCTCAAGTCAGGACAATTACATAATCTACTCGGAGTTAGGCAGTGGAAACTCATTCCGTACCGATGGGTGACCAAAAAATTACACCTATAGATGTTCTTATATCTTTATGAGAATGAGACTAACTTTAACACGTTCAGGCCGGGGCTGTAATTCATGCTCCTCGCCCATTGGCAGCTAACCTTAATGATTTTCGCTCTATCGGATGGGAGTTATTCAAGGGCATTATGCAGTATTGACAATCTAACAACAATAAAATAAACAATACAAACCCCGCCTCGTTATACATCGTCGTTTCGAGTTATACAGAGAGTTTCGAGATTGACTAAAGTGTCCGATGCTGCTGTCTAGTGTGAGCCACCGGTGGTGTTATATAGTAATATTAATCGATTTATTTCAACTTGCGGCTGTTATATAGAGAAAATAATTTCTTAAAAGAATCAAATACATATAACGATGTCCTGTGTTCCATTTTGTCACCACCTTAGAACATTCGTTTCTCTGAAAAAGATTATATCGATAACTGAACATGCCCTCTACAACCAGAAATATAAGAAATGATGACTTTGAAATTATATAAAAAAGCCAAATACCACCAAATTTTTAGAATCACCCTTATAAATTCAAAAAAACGCCGTGACTTACCAAAACAATTAGAGAATTAGAAATCATCAAACAACCCTTTATAATTTCGTTTTACAAAGGAAAAATAAGAAAACTAATTAGAGAGAAGGCGAGTCCACTGAGAGGCGATGTTCATGCTGCCCTAAATGTCTATCGATAGAAAAAATATATGACAATTTGTAATGTTTTAGAAATACAATTGAAGCGTGGAAGTGCATAAGGGTCTAAGTGCCAAAAAAAATAAAACAAAGTTTTTCTTTTGCCAAATTGTTATATGTGCCAAAGCTATTCTTCAGAAATGGGTACCTATAAGTAATGTTTTTTTTGTTAAGACGTGGTAAATGAAGGATAATTATGCACCGCACCAGTTTTTATTTATTTTAATGCTTCCATGAACGATAAATCCTTAAAGACTAGCAGCTAAAACAGGTTAACATTAAAAATGCGTAACAAAATACCTCTTTCAATTGACTTCTTAAGGTTCCCCTACCCAGAATTAAAAGCAGATCGGAAAACTTTAATTTTAATTATTACGAATAAACGAGAACATATATATTTATATAGCATTCGTAATGATATGTGTTGGAGGTGGATTCCTATCGAAAGAGAAGATTAACATCCTGACTATATTCGTTAAATAGTACTGAAGGGGGTTCATTCAATTCCTAGGAGAGATTGTCGAGAAATGTAAGAAAGTTCTCTCATCTATTAAGGTTATTAACCGCTCTACATTCACAGGATAAGTTAACAAACAGTTAACATCACGTGAGAGATTAACTTCGCACAAGTCCACTTTTACCCTTCTCCCTATCCCAAGAAGGCGCTGTTAATTAAAAAAGCAGAAAAGCTCTTTCTTTCCCAGGGGCCTTCAACGAATTACCTTAAGTTTGCAATTAGCCTAATTTTCTATTTCACTGAGTAATTACAATAAAAATAAATTACTAATTTCTTGAATCGAGAAATTAAAGAAATTGCTTCGCTACATAAAATATATCCTTAAGGTTTGTGATTCAAATGTTGGATTGATCGTCAACTGTTTCAATTTCAATTAAGTGAAGTTAAAAACACATTTTATAAAAAATATTAAACCGACTTCGAAACCTAGGAACGAGTAAAAATAAATTCACTGAAAAGTATGAAATAATTACCTTCTGATTTTTATGAATACACACCAATTTTGAAAATGGTATAAAAAGTGGAAAAATGCAATAAGACGAATAATTTTATTTTGATTTGTACAAATACACACTAATTGTTAATAAAAATTATTAAATTAAAATATTAAATACTATATTCAATACAACAAAATCTTTTCGGAGGCGGCGCAAAATAGAAATAACATGTTACTGATATAATTCCATTAGTGGGCATTGAAATCAATAGATGGGAAGAGAAGATCCATTTAGATGATTTTCATAATGTCTAGTGTTAAAAATTTTAAATTTTGCGCCGCCTCCGAAAAGATTGTGTTGTATTGAACATAGTATTTAATATTTTAATTTAATAATTTTTATTAACAATTAGTGTGTATTTGTACAAATCAAAATAAAATTATTCGTCTTATAGCATTTTTCCACTTTTTATACCATTTTCAAAATTGGTGTGTATTCATAAAAATCAGAAGTTATAGTTCGCAAAGTTATAGTAAAAGGGGAAATAAGCTATTACCAAGAGTTTACAAAGAAAGGTAATAAAACAACCATTCTTGTCCTTATGGGCAAGGATTTATGATAACATTCCGAAAGAAAAACAACTTCTTAAATATTCATAGTAACCTAGGAGGGGGATTTCATGAGCTTGAATTAAGTTCATGAGAAGCAAAATCACTGTGGTGTAACAGCCACAGTTCACATAGAGTTAAATTCGAATAAGAGCTATTCGATTAAAGTAAATTGGATGTTTTTTTATGAACAGGACAAGGCGCATCACTAGCAGCGGAACCGAGCAATTTACACTTTATTTAGTAAAAATGGGCTGTATTGGCAAGGTTAAAGATCCACTAAAGCAGAGATTGGAAAGATATAAAATTGGAGGAATGGCAAACTATTCAAAGAACAGTGGCTGAGTGGAGTCCAGAAAATGATGTGATAAAATCGAAACTTTCTGAGGTTTCAATTTTGAAAACCTTTAAAAAAAGGAAAGAAGGTAAACAAAACTGACCACTACAACTGTATTTGATTATTAACAATAAATGAATCAGTCGTTCGAGTAGTGTTAACAAATTCAAGAAGAGAATGATGCTCCATCGCCCTTGGGGGGAGACGACGAACTGAAGAATTATATTTTGATATGTTTTGTGGCTTATAATACAAGGATATAATCCAAATTCCTATAATTTTTTATTATGATTTCCCGCAAAGAAGTTTCAAGTACAGAGTATCCGGATGTAATTAGTAGTAATTTATTGTAACTCTTTTATTCTTATCTAAGTGTTTGTTTGTTTTAATGTAACTTTATGCCACCCACTAAGGCTAATCGGACGATGCTACAGTGTGAGTCCTAAATTTTCAATAACCAGGTATAATTAGGATAGGGATCTTTAACGAGAACCTGACATAGTACAGGCTCGGGACCTCCATTTTACGTCTTATCCGAGGGACGGCATAGATAAGGATTTTTTACTCCCATTAAAAAATCCTAAGGCCACCTCGGGAGGCGAACCCGCGACCTTTAGTATAGTAAGTTTCTATGCTAACCACTACACCGCAGGTGACCCCTTTTATCTAAGTGCAGAAGGACACTCTAACACATAACATCCAACGTTTCAACTACACTAGATAGGCCATTTAAAGGGCTATACCATAGATGTGATAAAAGAAATAATTCAATTTAAATTAACAATTCAATTTAGCATATAATGATTTTTATTAAAAACAGAAATACATAAGCCATCACTATAAAAATTTTCATCCTTAAACAAAGCCGTTGTTATATAACTTTATGATATCGACTCAATACATTTATACGTTATTAAAATCAATGATTTTTGTTACCCGCCGAAAAAGTAGCTAGGTATATTGCTCGTCCAACGCAAAATAGATTTTTTAGAAGAGCTAAATGAAGAGATTTCAAGAAATAAATTTGAATTCCGATAATCTGATTGAATCCGTCTTGAATATCACGATTTTTACTAGATTGAGACCTCTTACTAGACACATTTACAATAATTTTGGTAGAAAATTGTAAACATATTATTACTAGTAAGTGAGCAATATTTTGGAATTGGTTCTATTTCCGAAGTTATGAGATGGTCAAAAGAAAAATTAGAAAACGTTTAAGTTAAAGAGCTGAGATCATAGTTCGATTCAATGGATTCATGGGAGGAGGCGTTGGTATTTATTTATTTATTTACATCGCCCACCAACAGGCAAACGCCCAATTACAGGTGGTCATAAATTCAATTCTTACATCATAATATAACATAATCATAATGTATAAGTTTAGTAATAATAAAAGATAAAATACAAATATTACTTATTCTAATTGGTAGTTAGTTTTATTGTATCCAAAACAGAAGAAGTCTCTAAAATGGTATAAGCATGTACAACTACTGGACACTTGTATCAAACTGCATGACATATATTCAGGCTTTACTTCAGTCGAAATAAGAAGAATCTTCTTCTTTCGCTTTTCCCCTTCGTGCCTTTCAGCGTTGGGGAGTGCATAGCCAGGAATTCCACTCCTCTCTGTTTCTTGCCAGATTCCTGGCCTGTCGGAGATCTTTGCCTCTTCCTCTGCATAGTCTCTTAATATACTCGAGATAAGACATTCTTGGGCGTCCTCTAGGTCTTCTGCCATCCGGAACATAGTCCATCGTCTTTAATGGGTCCCTATGTTCCTCTATCCTAACTACATGGCCGAACCATTTCAATTGGCGGGTTTGCAGAACCTCTTTCAATGGGGAGATCTCGAGTTCCTGTCGTATTCTTTCATTTCGAACATGGTCCCTTTTAGTTCTGCCGGCGATTCTACGTAAAAATTTCATTTCAGCAGCAGTGACTCTGCTCTCCTGCTACAGACAAGCAGGAGAGCAGAGTCACTGCTGCGTATTGACAGACACAATACCCAGCTTTCTGCGCCGTACAAAAGTATTGGAAGGTACCCCGATTTAAATACATGGAGCTTGACGTCCTTAGTCACCTCTCGTTTTCCTAGAACAGTGTTGCAGATCTGGTAGTAGACAGCATTAGCTTTACTTATTCTGTTCGATATTTCCGAGTCCACTTTCCCAGATCTTTCTATGACTGTTCCTAAGTAGCTGAAGTCCGTGACCACTTCCAGCTCTTCTCCATTGCACAGGTCTTCGATCCGTCTTTCAGCTTGTAGCAAGTGCTTTTGCTGATATTGATCTCCATCCCCTTTCGACGAAGTTCTTCGTACCATTCATTCACTGCTTGCTGTAACTTTTCAACTGAATCAGTGATAAGTACGTCATCAGCATAGAGTAGAAGCAGTATCACCACTGGACGAAGGTTTCTTCTCCCAAGGAACGTCCTTTCTGTTCTTCTTTTACATATAGCAACCACTTCATCAATATAGATTAGGAATAACAATGGGCTTAAACTATCTCCTTGTTTGACCCCCCTTGTTATGTTGTTATGTTGAAGTGACCAGATTCCAACCCGTTCAACCGAACAATTACCTTTGGGTGTTTGTAAGGGGATTTAATAGCGTCCACTAGGTTCTTTGGGACGTTCTTGGCTCTAAGAGCCTCCCATATTTCATGTCTGGGAACCGGATCGAATGCTGCTTTAAGGTCTAGGAAGGCGAGGTATAAACTTTTATCTCGGTCCCACGATTTCTGGATAACATTTCTTAAGGAAAATATGTGGTCCTGGGTCTGCCGCCCTGGTCTAAACCTAGATTGCTCTCCCCCAATGAGTTGTTCAACTAGGGGCCTTAGTCTTCTTTCCAGGACAGTTGTATATAGTTTGTAAAATAAGAAGAATCATGGGGATGAAAAAAGCGAAATTGTCACAAAAGGATTTTCAAATTTTGCTAGCTAAGCAATAACAAATTTATTAGAAATCAAGGGGAAAACCAACCTTCACCATTCAGAATAAGACATAGCAGATCTGCTAAATTGTCTGGTAAATAACGCCGACAAAAATTAATTTTTCATGGGGAGAAAGAAGCATCAACAATGTTCGATTATACATTAGTACGGGAGCGAGTTGCGAAAAATCTCACCCATAGAACTAAAACCCACAATATCAGCATAGTTAGAAAAAACAGAGTTAAGTGCAAAACTGACCACCTGGCAGCGATAAAATTCTGACTAATGCCTTAAAAATTAATTTGAATAATTATTTTTTCCACAAAATTCATCTATAAAACATACGACTGGAATAGTAAGCTTTAATAGTAAGGTTTTTACTTGTGTAGAAAGGGAAAAATCTGGCAGCTATAAAACTCCTAGTAGTGCCTGCCAGACGCGCGCGAGAATCACAAACACTCACCCATAAAACATACGATTCATTCTTGTTCTGATCGATTCAAAAAGGTTCCTAAATACGAAATTAAATCATGTGGCTGGTTCAAAATTCTTACTAATACCCGCCAAACGCGTTTATAAGTAAAAAAATCGTTCCGATCCAAGTGAACATTTGCGTTATTTTTCAATATTAATTTTATTTATCCGCATTTCTAAATGTCCTTAGAAATTATTTATAGGGCCGTAACATTCATATTTAGCAAAAATAATTATTACTATCGATGATAATTATTTATATCGGAGTTAAAAAGCAGCAAATGCATACTATGTACCAAACATTTCTTGGGACGAAGAGGAGTTATTGTCCAGTCGATGTATTTTTTTTTTGCCCCAAAATAATTTCCTGTATGATCATCGATTAGTCAATGTTAATATATAAATACAATGTGGTAAGGTTGTACAAACATCAAAATAAAGATTTTGGTATAAAAAGAACTGCTTTTAAGAATTTCTCGAAAGTAACTCCAATTACGATGTTTGTTCAATGGATTCATATACAGGTATTTACTTTTTTATCTAAACAACCCCACCCCTCTTCTAATTTGAAACAAGCGCAGTTGTGATTTGATTTGAAATAAATGCAACAATAATTTAAACGACTTGGAGTTCTGTGGGTTTTTTTTCTCCCGTGGTTTCCCCGTGGGTGGGGTATGAATGCCGAGTATTATTAAATTTTCAATGGCTCCGGGTTTTTTGAACTTGCCATTTTCGGGTTCCCAATCACATGTTGTTAGAGTAACGCGTAATTTTTAACGTGTTTGCTAACTCGGCCATCCCGCCACCCTTGGTGATTTGTTTTGTTCTTACTCCCTAACCGGTCAACGTAACCTCCAAGGCACAGACTACGCTATCCGATAAATGTCCTCAGGGCTACCTAATTTTAATCCTTACCATAATCTGAAATTAATTACTTTTTCTTTATTTCCCTTTTCCATTGGGAATTAAAAAAAAAAAAACTGCTTAGTACTACAGATTGTATTTTAACGTCCTTAAGGCCCGCTTTCTCCAATATAGTTTAAACTTAGATTAACTTAAACCGGATTATCTTTAATCCGAGGATTAAATTCACTTTCTACAGCCTTAGTTTAGTTTAAGCTCGGTTTAAACCTAATCATGTGAAGGTTATTAATTTTTATAAAAGGTTGGTACATATTTGTTTACATTTCCTTGTTGAAACTTCTATGGAAAGAGCAACAAACATATTATTTTGTTTTTACCAAAAAGCAAATAAGGTGAAAGTGTTATATGAAAATGGAGCAAAAGGAAGTAAAAACTTTTCTGAGTGTGAAATTAATGTTCTTCTGGCTCTTGTGGAAGAGAAGAGAGACATTTTTGAAACCAAAAATAACAGATTTCGGCGCTGTCAAAGAGAAGGAGGATGAATGGAAGAAATTGGCGAATAAATTCAATGAAACGAGCGGTGCTGTTTTCAGAGATTTAATTTGTATGTTAATAAAATGTGCTTTATAATATGATATTATTATGCCAAGAATAATAATAACCTCTATTACATTTTAAATTTTTTTTTCAAATAATGTTGAAACTTTTTATTATTATTATAATTTTGTTTAAATAATAAATGATCTAGGTTGAGCGATATATAATTATTATAGCTTAATAATAAAATTACATCATTATGACATATTCAAGTGAAACATAATTTACAACATAACCTTGATATTAATTATGAACCAATTACAATAAAAATAATGCACGTTAAGAAACATTTTTTTCTCATCTCAATTCTACTTCACTGATTTAACATATTCTGAAAATATTCTTGGATTAACTGATTGCGTTTATTGATGCATCTCTTTGGCAACAAAAAGCAAATCATAATCTTCTTCTTCCATGTCATTTAACATTTCAATTATGTGTATTTTCCATTTTTGTATTCAGTCAATTGCAAAACAATAATTCTTGAGTAACAAGAGCGAGTATGTTATCACACAAAATGTTTGTTTATATTTTGCAGTTTAAAACTAATTCAGAGTTTAAACCGGGAAAAATGAAGGATTAACTTAATCTAAGTTTAAACCAAGTTTAGAGGTTAAACCGACTTGAAGAAACACATCTGGTTTAAACCAAGAGATAATCCGGATTAAATTTAAACTCTGTTAAACTAACTTGGAGAAAGCTGCCCTAAATTTTATATTTTAACCTGACTAGTGGCATTAAAGATATATATTTTTATATCTACTCAAGAGAAGTTGGAAACTAGACCAAAGAGGAAAAAATAAAAAACATTGATGGACTGTGGCTATAATACAATGATGCCCTTGAGTGCCCTCGGTAGCTAACACATCCAACTGCCCTATTTGCGACTCTTCCCTTAATTGCCAGCCAAAGGATAAAAATATATTTAAGTGTGCAATGGCGTGCCCCTTGTCACACCGCCAGCAAGGTAACCTGTATTTAAAGCTCTATTATCCCACACACTACGTCTGTCAAGGTTCCAACCGTTCTCATCAACCTTGGGATCCCTAATGTTAATCGCACTCCCATCATAATTTGATTTAATTAATAACTGCTTCATTATAAATCTTACCTTTTGATTAGAGACGATTAAAAGGTTTAGATCTGTAATGAAAGTTAAAAAAATCACAAATAACTGGTTTAAAAAGTAAAAATCTGGTGCGGTGTGAATCACAACTTTCACTTACCATCCTCCGTTTTGATAAAATTAGACAATTTTTTGAAAATGGCATACCTAAGCGCTATCGCAGCGGAAACACTAAACTTTCTTTCTCAATGAAATTTGTTTTTTGGTTTTTTTTTTTTTTTTTTTGTTAGAAAGCGAGGTCAGTAATTCATACAGTGCTGTACCAAGATTGAAGGATGTACTGAGAATGAAATACCCCATTTACTCATAGAACTCCGTACTTTCCAGGGATTCGTTAATTTTTTATAATATATAATATTTTTTTATAAAATTGTAGAAACAATAATAGATTTTTAGACGATGATCATGTTTTTCGACGATATTTGGTAAATAAGATTCGATAGAAAGGGTTCGAAACAATAGCCGATGGTAAATTGGAATTAAATTCAAATTTTGGGCACCTACTCTTTTTCAGAAAACGAGACATTATTTTATTTTTCTCAGGCACGGAAATTTGAATCAGTCGTTTTAGAAACCCTACAAATTCAAAAACATCGATTTTCATTTTATTTTTTGTTTGAACTCCTTCCGATACATGCCGATACATCAAATTCAATTGATACACAAGTCCAACTGATCTATAGGCTTTTATAGACCATTCAAATAATCGTTGTCAGAAGAAACTCGACAAATCCAGGCCATTGAAAACTATCTTCCTATAACCAAATCCGTTTTGGAGTAAAATTTTGCTTGGCCAGCCACTGTCTAAGAAACCATAGAACATTTGAATGCAGAAATATGAATTTGAATCTTGCCTATTTTAACCTCATATATTTATATTTTCAGTTATTTTTCATTCATTAGACAATTTATATATGCTTGTAAGAGTTTTATACAGCAATTTCCAAAAAATATGGTTTGTAACAATCGTATGTCTACCATAATCAAGAGAAACCCTACATGTCCAAAAAAAAAAAAAAAAAAAAAAAAAAAAAAAAAAAAAAAAAAAAAAAAAAAAAAAACAAACATTTATTTTTCAGATCTATTGGATAACCCTAGATTTATTATATATATATATATATATATATATATATATATATATATATATATATATATATCGTTATTATTCTACCACAGTTCGTCTCGGGGGCCGAGAGACTCTCCTGGGGCAAACCCAGCCTCTATAAAGTGGGTACCCTGAAGGCTGAGCGTAAGCAGGGTCAAATCCCTTGCGCGACCGCTGACCAAGAAACAGTGCTTCCTAACATAGTACTGATAGTACGTGGGCCAGACCCCCACCTACCCTGTACCCCCCACCCAAATCCCTAAAAATTGCATAGCGTTGTGTTCCTTGTGATAAAAGATTAAGAAAAAGCCCATGCTCCCAGAAAAAAAATTGGCCGCACTAACCCAAAATGGCCTTCAAACATGGCGGAATGACGAATTTGATTTTAGTTCGTTTTTTTATTACTGAATTCACCAGTATGCTTAATTTCTCTATAACTGGTCTTTTATTAAAGATGGATAGTTTTTGATTCAAATAAACAAACGTACAAAAATAATTAGCCTAGACAACTTAAAATACTTTTAAAGTCAAGTTTTTGCAATCTGGAGCAATTATTCTTATTAAAAATTACTGGTCAAATTTCAAAATATATCAACTAGGTTGATAGAAAACGGGCCCTTAACTGTGAAGAGGCTCCAGTGACTCGGGCGCATCCAGTACTCTGCCACATCGGTCAATTCTCATACAAGATTTAATTACAGTGGTTTTAGGATATTATTTTGAATGTCTAAACGAGCCTATGTAACAGCAAGTATTTAATTGATAGAAAAAATAATACCTATAAATAAATAATTAAATATTTTTTTATTAAATAAATCTGACAAATAAAGAATATAAATATGATAAATAATAATTAATTAGTCGCAGATTACACATTGTCTAAACCTCACTTATATTGACATAAACTGGTTCTCTTGAAATGTAATAATAATGCTCTCATCGTAGTAGTTGGGTTACAGACACTTGTTTCTGATCATTCGTGTAACTTGAAATAAATGCATTTTTGCAAAGTACTGATTATTTATGGATTTGAAACCAATCAAAATAAAAACGATAGAAGTAAATTCCGTTTGTTCGTTGGTATGTAGAAATTATTCATAATAAAATTTAGAAAGTATATACCTAATACAATTTAATAGCTCACAACAATTAATGAATTAACGCGGTATATATATATATGAATGATTAATTTAAAATTAACCCACTATTGCGAAGGATTTAAACATTCATATTCATGCATCTAATGGTCTATAATCCACGAAGTTGGGGCCTTTTTTCGGTTTCTTGCATATAACTACACATCAAAATGTTTACTTTCTCTTTTTTTCTACACATAAAATGAAATATTTGAAGTTAAAATCGGGCTAGTTATTCAGCCAAATTCGAACATCAAAGGTAATTTTTACCATTTTAGTGAAAACTCATGTCGACCTATAACTCGACAACATAAACTCTAAATGAAAAATCTGGTGCGTGCGCGCAACACACAACTTTCACTTACCAAGTTACTTAAATTAGAAATTCATGTGTTTTGTTAATTGCCACTTCTCTAAGACAAATTTTTCCACATTCATTTCTTATTTTTGTTTTTATTTGCTCTATAAAAAACACTATTTTTTTATTATTAAATAAAAGGTTTTACTTCTGATAATTCGGCAATGCAAGCATAATACTCCAAGTCGACTGATTTTATAATTCTCTATGTAGTTGTTGGAAAATTCATTTACCATGAAACAAATAATTTCCATTAAATGAACAGAACGGCTTTAATTATGAACAATGGTCTGCCATTGCCAGACATATTACGGTATTTTATGAGTTGACGGAATATTTTTCTTTTTTTCTCTGTATATGTTTACTTAATTTTTTTCATATTTCATATTTAACGATTTCTAATTTTTAGGCGTAATGTGAGACAGTTCATTTTTCCATATAAACAAAAACAAGAGTACTTTACAGGAAAACAAAAAAGGCCCCTTCCCCATTTAAGCCCCTTCAGAACATTTTAATAACGATAAAGCTTATCTGATTTTAAAGAACACCTTATTTTCATTAAACATGGCGAATTTGATCAAAATCATTATTGCCGTTTTAGAGATAATTTAAAGAAAGCTATAAATTGGAAAAAAAGTTATGAAATAATGTGCCCCCTCCGTTAGACCAATTTTGATGAAATGTTGGCTGTCACATCTTTGGCATATACATACATCAAATACCCAGTTTGATCAAAATCGTGAAAGCCGTTTTTAAGTAAATAAAAAAAACACGTGAAAATGATACAACATTTATTAAGTTAAGTTCCCCCTGCGGTTGATCAATTTTGATGAAATTTTCACTGTCATATCTCGGGCATATTAATACATCAAATACTAAGTTTAATCAAAATTGTTGAAGCCGTTTTTGAGAAAATCGAAAAAAATGTAAAAAGTTATTAAATAAAGTACCCCTTCCCTTTGCCCAATTTTGATGAAATTTTTGCTGTCACATCGCGGCCATATACATACACTAAATACCCAATTCCAGGTTCCCACGGTTTATAGTTTTTGAGCTAGTCTGTTCACACACACACACACACACACACACGCAGACCATTACGCGGGGACTTGGTTATTTGGACTCAGGGGGCCCCAAAACGAGTATTTCCGTTGAAAACCGGAAGTCGAAATTTTTCACGATCGCAATACTTCCACTTACTTTATATTTCATATATACGTAAGTGAAGCAGCAGTTGTTTGCTACCCAGGAATGGGTAGCATCCAACTGGTGCTAAAACCCGTTTTGCCAACCAGGCATGGTAGGGCTGCAAAATAAATAAATAAAAAATATACGTAAGTAAAAGTAAAAATGTTCCATATAAAAGTTTCAGGGCATTAAATTTAGTATAAAACCACCTCCATTTTAAAATGAGCTCATTCCTCGGTTGAGATACAAATAAAAACTTGGGAGCATTCGTAGCACTTCCTTCCTGCTAAAACATTTTTGTGAAGAATAAATAATGCATATAACTACAAATCATCCAACTTCTTCCGTTTCTAAAAATCAAAGATCGATTTTGCAAACTATCTACCCACCCAAATAGTTAGTTCTGTGAATATTTTATCATATCCCCTTAGGCCCGCTTTCTCCAATATAGTTTAAACTTAGATTAACTTAAACCCCTTAAACAAACTTGGAATTTTAACTTTTACGCGAATGACTTGACTTTAAAGGTATTTTATGTTGTCTAGACTAATTATTTTTGTACGTTTGTTTATTTATTCTGAATCAAGAACTATCTAGCTTTAATAAAAGACCAGTTATGGCGAAATTAAGCGTACTGGTGAATTTCAGTAATAAAAAAACGTTCGCCAGTAATAACGAATTCGTCATTCCGCCATGTTTGAACGCCATTTTGGGTTAGTGCGGCCACTTTTTTTTCTGGGAATATTGGCTTTTTCTTAATCTTTTATCACAAGGAACACAATGATATACAATTTATAGGGATGTGTGGGGGGGGGGGGGTGCACGGTAGGGGGTCTGGCCCACCGTGTATGAACCGAAGATCCATCATTGGTTGTAGTGGTACAGATTTTTTTTTTTTTTTAAATTCTCTCTCTCTCTCTCTCTCTCTCTATATATATATATATATATATCTAACAATTCCCGGAAATCGATTTTTGGTTTTGGAAAATCATATATTTTTTGCTTTTATTTGATCATGACTTCCGTCCTGATTTCATGAGTTGCTTTTTGTAATATATGTACCGTGAAGGTGAATTGAGAACGATTTGTATTTCTTCTGAATCTAGTATGGAACTAAAGTTTCTAAAAAAATGTAATTAATTAAAGATTATCTTATACCATATTTGTTCACACCTTAAATGTTTTAAATAATTTGAGCATCACGTACTTACTCTCGAAAGTAAAATAAATTTTTTTATTGTTCAATAAAAGTTTTTATTTTCATCAGTGATAATACAGGAAATGAAATTTTGGCTTTCACAACGCGGGCATGTACATACATATATTTCATGTATAGGTAAGTGAAAGTAAAAACTTGGTACTATATTTGTCATAATAAACGAAATTATACTTCATTTTTCTGCACATACTAATGTAGATGTTCATCAAAATTCAACGATAAAATTTCTGTGGAAATATTTAGAACCTATTGCTATACAAAGAATTAGAAATATTACGAAACAAATATTTATTTTTTTTTAATTTAGTAAATCATTAAATATCAAGAGAAATATTTAATACAAATAATCAATATTTGTATTGTAGAAAATAAAAATATTAAATATTCTCAAAATATAAAATATTTCTCTTGAGGAATATGAAGGTGTGCGAGAGTAGGTCAAAAAATGTATAAATAAATATAACTGCCAACATTTCGGCCTACATTGTGGGGCCTAACTACAGGACAGAGTTGGGCAAATTGTAATCAGAATAATGATTTATGAATATGAATAATTGGTAATCATAAAACAAATGAAAAATGAATAATGGTTATTCATTTTTCATTTGTTTTATGATTACCAATTATTCATATTCATGAATCATTATTCTGATTACAATTTGCCCAACTCTGCTATAGGATTAGTCCCTACTGTTGAGACATTTCGGTCTCTTTTACCACTTCTTTCAGCCCTTATGATGATGACCTACAAAGAAAGAAAATTAACCCGGAGCCAGGGGAAATTTAATAATGCTCGGCATTATTCCCCCACCCTCTCCCCAAGCCCAGGAAACCCTGTATAGCCTAAAAAGGCGAGGAAGGGGAGGAACAAAAAAAAAAGATTATTATTATAGATTAAAAAAGATTATAGTTATTATTATGACTAATTATTACTAATAGGTTAATCAAGCGAGACTTATTTTTTTGTCAGTGGTGATTTTCTCATTAGGGATTTTGAGGATTTTGGGACATAATAATTTGTATTAACACCTTATAACAACTATTAATTAAAGAGCCAAAGCAAAGAATACGCCTGAATTTTGGACAATGAATATTAACCCAAATAACCTTTTGGTTTTTATTTTAAATGAATCCGGATAGGGACCTACTTTGCTTAATTTGTAGATAATTAAACCCGATATCACTCCACTAATGCCTAAAGTTGAAAATATCGTCTTGAATTATTCAGATTTTCTTATATTTTAGAAGTATTCAATTATTAAAATGCAGAACAAGTAAATTGTAATAGAAATAATTAAATACGTACTGAAGAATACAAACTTTAAATAACAAATAAAACAAACGAACAATGATCGGTTTTAAAGAAGTAGAACAAAAATGCTACCGAACATAGTGAAATCTGAGAAGAGGTGGTATAACGAGTCTGAAAGGAAACGCTGAAGCTACATTTCTGGCAGAGAGCCCCGAAGAAGATACAGAAATAATTCCCAACTGCCCGGCCGGAAGGACATTTAAATACTATAGCTGGGTCATATGTCCCCATAAACTTTTTCTTTTTTTACCCAATCGCATCGTTATATACCCAATTGTTGTATAAAATCGCTACAGTGAAGAAGTATTCATAACTTAAATAATTATCATTGTTGTAAATCCTTCTAAAGGGCTTTAAAATAAGTCCCCGCCCAAAATTTTGTTTTCTAACCTCTTCTCAAAGATGTACCATTCTTAAAAAAAGTTATATTTTAAAAAATATGGGATTAATTTGTAATTAAACTATCTCTGGTAACGTTAATTTTTTAACCTTGTTCCATTTTTTCAAAATACTCTAACTTATAAACATACAAAATTCAAAAATCTGTAAAAATGCGCATTTCTCAAAAATGTTAATCGCGAAATTGTGGCAAACATCGTATTACCCTCTTCTACGCACCCCGCTTTCTGAATCATTCCGTTACACTTCTCACTTCACGTTTAAACCAATACTAAGGCACATTTTGAATAAAAAGGGATATGCCATAAGATATTTTTGTATTTTAAATTATGACTGTCACGAAAACCTAAACTTCATTAATAAGAGATGTTACTGAGATAGATTTCTATTTTCAGACGAGCCTCCAAAATGGTGCAAATAACTTAATACATAATAATCCGTGCTTAGTCATTAGGCCAAGGCTAATTTTAGGGATGGTGGTAACCGAATAGGCTAATGCCTCGGATTAAACTGACAATCACATGATAATGCAAAGTTGGTGAAATCAAATCCCGAGCTCAAGGATTTTGTCACTACTCGGCATTAAACCCCTGTTCTAACCCCTGGCACGGGAAAAACACGTCTAACTGTAAAAGTTCGAAAGGGGACAAAAAAAAAAAGTCGACGTTAATAATTTAATTTAAGATAATAATAATGGGCACATTTCGGAAAAATAAGATGAGGTTGAGCACACTACGTCTATATTTTATTTATAATAGTTATGATTATTGTACGGTATTATTTGTAAGGGTAATATAATTTAGCTGAGAAAATTATTGAACAAGTGCATGATTTGTACAATGATTAACCGATACTTATTATTATATATGAGATACATATTTTTGCGCCACAAAAAAGGTACAAACAACTTTTTAAAATAAATTATCTTGATAATTTAACATATAGTAAAACGATGAGCGATTTCTTCCACACTACTAGAATACAAATACAAGGATCAGAAAAATGTTGGACCTCCCGGTAGGATGGCCTTGTGAAGATGAATTAGAAGAGGAGGATGGACTTGAATGGAGGCGAGGAAAGCAGTTAAAGGTGTGAAGGTTGGAACAGCACGGTTCGTTGGAACAGAGGTCGCTGATCCATTTTCCGCCAGCGGCACGTAACCACAAGCTACATCCTCATTAATAAGCCTCCTCCTAAGCGGTCTCTACTTTTTATACAGAAAACAAGTCAAGACATAGTTGATTTATAAATCAATCGGGCTCATCCAAGGAAATTAACTTTATTTAAAAATTAAGAAAAAATATAGTGTCATAAACTCCAGTACAACCCATTGAAGGTCTTGTGTTCAGCGATTTGTAACTTTGGGTTCAGTGATTTGTAACTTCCTTACAAGATTCTTTTAATAATTATATAATATAAATTCTCTCTTTTAATATTTTTATAGGAACACTTGAACAATAGGGAATTCCTATATTTCCGATGAATATTAATACAGTTTTAATTTATTTATACATTTGTACTGGGAGTCGGCCATTAGAGCTACTGGTGTGCGGATCGTTCTGTGTAAAAGTGCTAATATTACTCTGTTAAAGTGATTTATTTCCTATAGTTCTGGGAAAAAGTAAAATATACACGAACTCTGAGTGTTTAAAATAGTTTATTAACATTTTTAATAAAAACATTTCACATTCTTCAATCAAAAATGGTCATCACAAATGAGGATATAATGAACGAAATAAAATCAAACAAAGAAGAGACGATGAAAGCCAAAGAAGCAGCCGAAAAAATTGCAATAATTTTGGAAAACATGCTACAAGAGTTAAACTACGTTAAAAAGAAAAATGAGGAATTAGAGCGGAAAAACGAAGTCTTGGAAGCAGAAGTTATCTCTCTGAAACGCCAAGTAAGACAAAATAATATAATTTTTCATAATATACCAGAGCCTGAGGAGTCTAATTTGGAAAATGTCCCTGAAACTATTAAAAATGTCTGTCAAACAGTTTGTTTCCAACTACCAGACCACTCAATAAACAAATGTTTTCGTTTAGGCAGGAATAAGGGAAAGCGTCCAATTCTAGTCTCGTTTACCAGCTACTTAATAAAGCTAGAAATAATGAAAAATAGGGACTGCTTTCAAAACAAAAATATTCGGATTAGTCACGACAGACTAAAAGAAGACAGAGAACGAGGCAGAAGAATTTATAAATGTATAAACCAGCTGAGGGAAGTGGACCAGAATGCAGAATACGTAAGAAATCGTATAAAATTTAGAGGTAATACTTATACTTTAGAAGAGGCTGAATCTTTGACCAACGAACCAGAAAAATTGGATATGGACTCTGCATCCATTCGGAAGAAAAGAAAACAAGAAGATATTCAGGTGAAGCTACAAGAGTTTTCTTTTCGTCCCAGAACAAAATCAAACTAATAAAAATGCAATAGTGCCCAGGAGTCAAAATGCAAGAAGTCGGGAAATTGGGAAACACAGTATAGGTAATAGCTATGTAAAAATATTGAGTTATAATGTAGCAGGACTAAAAAATAAAATAGATTTAATAAACTTTCTTAACACTATTAAAGAATTTGATATTTTCTGTTTATATGAAACTTTTCTAGAGGATAGTGATTTTAATTATTGTGAAAATTGGTTTAATAATTATAAACAATGTTGGATCGGGGCTAGAAAAGAACATAAATACGGTAGGGCAAAGGGAGGCAGTGTGTGTGACATTAGGTCTAACGGATTATTTGATAAATATTTCTCATTAATGAAAATAGACGATTTAAATGTAATCGGGTTCAAATCTAATAAACTATCTTTTTATATCGTCCCTACTTATTTAAATGCCAATAATTGGGAAACTGACTTTGACAAATTGTCCCGATTTATTAACAAGTATTCCACATGCAATATAGTGCTGATAGGCGACATGAATGTGAGAATAGCCGATTACCAAGTAATACCGGATGAGATAAAATATTGCAAAATATATCCCTCAAGAATTTCAAAGGATTTGAAAATAGATAAAAGGGGTAAAGATTTTCTCGAACTTTGTGAAAATAATAATATGATAATCCTTAATGGGAGAACAGAGGGGGATATCACCGGTAATTTTACATATTTAGGGGGACAAGGATGTTCCGTTAATGATATATGTTGCATTTCTGTAAATCTATTAGAATATTTTGAAGATTTTATGGTACTAGACCAAATATACAGCGATCACATGCCTCTTAGTTTGTGCCTAAGCCTGCCTAATAAGCAACACACGGTATCGGATACCCTCCCGCTGTTACCAAAATTGAATTGGTCGAGAAATGATGACAGAAATTTCAGTCATAAAATAAAACAGAAATTGAAAGTTTATGACGACTCCAACATGAGTAACTTGGATAAAGGGGAATTTATAGTTAAAATGTTAATGGAATGTGCATGGGCAAATAAAAAACTAACTAAAAAACCGTCAGTAAAAAATCGGTGGTTTGATTCTGAATGCCGTCGCGAGCGCAACAAAGTTTTCGTACAGTTAAATATTTTTAGGCAAACTAATAGTTGTGCGGATAAAGAAAAATATTGCTGAATTAGAGCAATGTACAAAGGTATTTGTAAGCGAAAAAAAACGGAATATTATGTAGATATTGGTAATAAGTTTCAGGAAGCAAATAATGCCAAAGATTTCTGGAAATTGGCTAATCAGTTGAAAAACAGTAGTAAATTTATTGGCAGTGAGGCTATAAAACCCGTTGAATGGTTATCACATTTTGAAAAACTATTAAATCCAAATGAAAATGTAAAAACAACTTTATATGCACCATTGTTGATAGAAATAGAATCTTCTGACACAGATTTTGTCCTAAATGAATTAAAATACGTATTAAACAAAGCTAAAACAGGTAAAGCGCCGGGCTTAGACAGCGTGCCATATGAGTTCTATAAAAATAGTCCTCCAGAATTTCATATTAGACTTTTAGCATTTTTCAATGAAATATTTAATACAGGAAACGTACCACTATCTTGGAAAGAATCTATTATTTTTCCGCTTTATAAAAAAGGAGCAATTAATGAAGTAAAAAATTATCGGGGCATTACATTTTTGAATACAATATCAAAGCTATACAGTGGACTAATACTGTTAAGATTAGAAAATTGGGTGAACGATAATAACATTCTAACTGAACACCAAGCGGGTTTTAGGAAGGGATACAGTACTGTAGATAATATATTTAATCTCCTGAATATTGTAAAAATCAATCTGGAAAAAAAGAGGGGTAAATTATATTGTCTTTTTGTTGATTTTTCTTCGGCCTTTGATTCCCCGGCAAGAAGTGATATATTTCATAAATTGAATACAATGGGAGTATCAACGAAAATCGTTAGGGCAATAGAATCTCTATATACTAACACAACTACCTGTGTGTGGACGAAGGAAGGGAGGACGGAGAGTTTCGAGACCAAGTCAGGCTTGAGGCAAGGTTGCCTCTTGTCACCGCTTCTTTTCAGTCTGTTTATAAACGATCTGCCGGAATTCATTGGTGGGGGTGTCATAGTAGCTGCTACCAAAATAAACTGTTTAATGTTCGCGGATGACTTAGCACTTATTGCAAATAATCGCTCAACTTTACAGTATATGATAAATAGGTTACAGTTATACTGCGATAATTGGAATTTAAGGCTCAATATCGATAAAACGAAGATTATGGTATTTCGAAAAGGTGGAAAACTCTCTATAAAAGATAGATGGACGTTTGGTGACCGGAAAATAGAAATTGTAAAAAAGTACAAATATCTAGGAGTAACAGTTACGCCACAGTTATCATTTGAACAACATTTTGTAGAAAAATTGACGACAGCCAAATTTGCATTATTTTCAAATTGGAATAAAGTCATAAAAAATAATGAGGTACCACTCACAACTAAATATAAAATTTTTAACTCGGTAGCTAAAGCCATTATAAGCTACGCATGCCAAACATGGGGTTATAATCCCTATCACAGTGTCGAAAAACTGCAAAAATTATTCTTGAAAAAAATTTTCAGTCTTCCGAAAAACTGTCCGGATTACATGTTATATCTAGAGACCAATAAACTACCTCTTTTTCTTAAATTTCTTAAATTTTCTTAAAAAAAGTGAATTCTTAAATTTACTGAATGGAAAACAGTGGGACAACCTATATCTATACCTAAGAACGGCTGGGAACTATAGAAGGCAGTTAATAAAAGAATATAACTCCTAGAATGATAATAAATGTAGTAGGGGAGAATGTATATGGATATTGATTGGCATATATGTATGTATGTAAGTGTATAGTGTTATAAATATGTGTATGTGTTTGTTCGTGGATATAAGTAAATGTTTGTATATATTTATAGATAAGTTTCAGTTATTATCATTGTTATTTATTATTGTGATTGCTCAGACAGTTCTATTATTTGTAATCTGTTGAGACCCTATAGCTAAGATAACTGTCTTCTTTTATTTATATATTTTGAATCATATTTATGTATTTATATATGTATATATATTGTTCTATATTACAATTAATATTTCTGTTGGCCGCCTCACCAGCAGACGGGCGATGACCCATGCTGTAATCATGTTTATTTACATATGTTTGTATAGTTTTCGTTCAAATAAACATGTTTATCTATCTATCTATCTATCTATCTACATTTGTACTGTTCAGGATTTTCATATAATTTTACTCAATATTCTGAAATAATGGTAAAATTATAAATCTAATCTAAATAATTAATTAATGACATCCCTTACTTGGCACATATTGTGAGTGCTTGCACTTACTAAAATGTGCTTTTGGGGTCATAAAAATATGGCGATGACGAATGAAAGCCATAGTTCAAACAATGACATCATTTTTAGCAGATGTTTAGGATACCATTTATGCCAGGGGCATCTGGTTAATTTGAAGTTAAACGTAAATTACACAATGACGTCATGCGAATGGTATCGATACTAGTATGGAAAATAAAGTAAAACAACATACATCTATTGGACATACAAATCAGTTTGAAGTTTTTTTTTTTTTTTACAGGGTAAAAGACTGATACAAATAAGGCTTTTCAATAGATTTTAATTTTTATAATCAATTGAAGGGAACATATAATTCTTTTCTTGATCACTAACAGGATAATATTAAAAAAATAACCCTTTGGTATGGTAAGAATTGGTTGAAAAGAAATCGAAATATAATTAAACTGTAAACAATAAAGAAAAAAAAACCTGGGAAGTCGTGAATGTGAAATATTTTTAAACAAAAATAATAAGGAACAAACAGACTGTAATAAGAAAAGAAACTTGGCATTATCAGCTTTTAATGGTTCTGTTTATAACCTCAGATTCGGCCAGGGACATGAATTAGTAACGTCACAATAGACAAACAGATGACGAAAATACTATCTATTTTCTCTTTAAGACAAAACGATGAAACTCTTTTATAATATGAACACACCTGACCAAATCGGGTAGTCTATTTTGTTTAAATATTGGTTATACAAATATACGTTGCCTAAAAGTCGCACAGTGACCCTAAACAAAAATCCAATAAGGATCGGAAATGCAAGGTGATATACTAATAACTCTAGTAGTCAGGGAATGATGGTCAAAGTGTTTGTCTTATAAAAGAGAAAAAATACAAAATTTTACGTTAGGTTGAAATTTAACACAAAAAATCCATAGAGTTTTCAACTCTAGGGATAAAATTGAGATCGATAAAGTCGGTAATGACGAGGGTTATTGAGTCAAAATATCAAACAATTAAATAATTTTTTTATAAAAAAATTAATCATGGAAAAATAATCATTTTAAACAACTGTTGTAATATAAAATACCTAATAGAACAATAGAGGAATGAAATTATCTATTTGAACTAATTCGAGGAAACATTTTACAAATAACATAAAATATTGTTTTAATAACATAGTCTATATATATATATATATATATATATATATATATATATATATATTTTTATATCTATATATATTATATATATTTTACTTTCACTTACGTATACATGAAATATATTGTAAGTGGAAGTATTGCGATCGTGAAAAATTTCGACTTCCGGTTTTCAACGGAAATACTCGTTTTGGGGCCCCCTGAGTCCAAATAACCAAGTCCCGCGAAATGGTCTGTGTGTGTGTGTGTGTCTGTGTGTCTGTGAACAGTCAATAACTATAAACCGTGGGAACCTGGAATTGGGTATTTAGTGTATGTATATGCCCGCGATGTGACAGCAAAAATTTCATCGAAATTGGTCAAACGGAGGGGGTAGATCAGGTAGATCAATGTTGATGAAATTTTTACTGTCACATTGCGGGCACATACATACACCAAATACCAAGTTTGATCAAAATCGTTAAACCCCTTTTCGAGTAAATAAAAACTCACGTGAAAATGAGACAACTTTTATTCAGTAAAGTGCCCACTCTAATTGATCGTAGTCACATCGCGGGCATATACTTACACTTAATACCCAATTTATAGTTTTTGGACTAAGTCTGTTCAGGAGGAGTCTGGCTTAGGCCTTGAAACCGTTCACATCGGCTCTGTGCCTGTTCTCCATTCACATCAGTATAAGTGAGATAATTTAAAAAAAAAAATCGGTTATTCTTACAGTTTAATATTAAAGAACACGTGGCTAAAATTTAGTGCCGTTTTGTGCAGTGGAAGCTGAGCTATAAGAGAAAATATATTCTATATAAAGACACCATTCCTGATATAAAGGTAAGATTGCACGAAGATAACCAGTAGTGGGGGCAATCATAATCTGTCCTGTCAGCGGAGGCATCCCCTCTCCCTACCCCATCAATCGGCTAATTATATTTCGTGATAAAAGATTTTATATTTATTTAAGATTATATAACCCGTAACTAATACAATGGCGCCTTCTTTTACCCTTGAAGATATTATGGCTGAAATAAAACTTAATACAAAGGAGACCACTTCTATGGGAAAAGAGCTTATTCAAATAAAATATGCCGTATCTCAAATATTTGAGGAACTACGAGCTAGCAAACTAAAACAAGCTATGCTTGAAAAAAAGGTTTTGAGACAAGAGGAAGAAATAAATAGTCTTAGAAGTGAATTAATAAGAAACAACTTTATCCTATACAAAGTTCCTGAATCGGAAGAGAACCAGCCGGAAGACGTCTACAAAACAGCACAAGCCATATTTAACCAATCTGAGACAAATCTATCCTTAAAGGAAATCGCTTATTGCCGAAGAATAGGACGAGGAAAAGCCCCTAGACCATTACTTATTTCATTCGCCACCCATAAGGACAAAATGGAATTTTTTGGAAAAAGAGATAAACTAAGTGAAATGAAGGTCTCTATTGCCCATGATAGAACACAGGCAGATAGAAATAAACGAAAAGAACTTAACGAAGCCCTAGGAAAAATTAAAAGAATAGAAGAAAAAACAACAATCTTTAGAGGTAAAATTAAATTTGGTGATAATCTATATACACTTGAAGAAATAAACACCGTAATCAATCCTACTGACTTCCAAAACCGCACTGAAGATAATGCAGCGTTAGATGACGAAACCTCCCGTAAAAGAAAAGCAACCGAAAAGTTGGAACAATATCGATTTCGGCCCAGAACACATACCAATTAATAATATAATACCAACAAAGTCATCACAGTTCCAAATAACTCGAGAAGCACACGACGGAATTCCTGGGGATCGTTTATCCAACACTATAATTTTTTGGAACACCCATGGTATCAACAATTTTCTCTCAATGACACCACCCTATACGTCATCATCAATATTTTGTCTCTACGAAACCTGGAAAACATCGGATAACATTACTATTCCTCCAAGAATGGAAGAATTCACTTCAATATCTTCACCAGCTATCAAAGAAAAAAGTAAAGGACGTGGAAGTGGAGGCTTAGCACTAGTGTACAACAGGAACCTATTTAATGTAGAACCCATAGATATATGAGAATATTGGATATTCGCTCATGTAAGTTTTTGTAATATGTATTCATATGTCTTAGGACTCTTATATATTAAACCCTCTATAAATATAACTTTCATTATTGAATTGCTCAGAGATACTATAATATCAATTAAGAAAAAATTTAATAATAAATTAATTCTCATCGGAGGGGACATGAATTGCCGACTTGGAATACTAAATCAATACGGTGTAGAATTTCTATTTGGAACTCATTTTAGCGGATGCCTAGTCTAGACCAAACAGAGACTGATAAGGGGAGAATACTAAACGAATTTATGGAAGAGGAAGGTTTCATTTCACTCAACGGTAGAGCTCCCTCTGATTCTCCCGGTAATTAGACAAGCATTAATTATAAGGGGCAAAGTGTAGTAGATCTAGTTTGGTGTAACACAAACTTTTTACACGAAATTCATGACTTAAAAATTCTTGAATTTCCCTCCCCCTCGGATCACCTCCCGATAAACGTAGAACTAAGTGCGGGGATAAGAATAATAAAGCAAATAAAACAAACAAATTAGTACATCGTATCAAAGTTATGAAATGGCAACTGGAAAAGACTCAAACATTTAAAGAAGTAATGACCCATTCACCTTTAGTCGGGGGTAAACAGTTTAAAAACGTAGATGAAATGTACGATAACATAGTGACGGTAATTAAAGATACCGCTAATTATCTCGATCTCTCTCATAAAACGATTACTAACAAATATAAACATATCAGGAAATACATCCCGTGGTATGATGAAGATTGTAAATATGCTAAATCTGATATCAAAGATAAACTCAAACTGTTTAAAAAATGCGGTTACAACAACGAAATAAGGGATGAGTATATTAAAGCCAAAAAAATTTATAGAAACCTTACAAAGAGCAAAATATCAAATTATGAACTAAAATTGATCGATAAATTAAGTAACCACAAAGATACCAACAAATTTTGGCAAACAATATACACTTTCAGAACTAAAAAAATTCAATACAAACCCGATAACTCTCGAAAAATGGAGTGAATACTTTAAAAATTTCTATGGCCAGAAGTATATAATTCACCACATTGAGAACTACCGACCCATCTCTTTAATGAACAGTGATTTAAAAATTTTTACTCAAATTCTTTTAGATCGGCTAACTTTATGAAAACGAAAAAAATATTCTCCGAGAAACTCAAAACGGATTTAGAAAAGGCAGGTCATCTCTAGACAATCTTTTTCTAATGAATTGCCTAATTGAACTAAAATTAGAATACTCTAATAGTGACCTATTTGCAATCTTTGTAGACTATAAACGAGCATTTTGAAATTCGCTCGGTTTAAGTGGGAATATTATCAGAATCATAAAAAATCTATATGATCAGGCCACACTAAGAATAAAATTAGAAGGGGCATTATCTGACGAGATCGGTGTTAGTAAAGGAGTATTACAGGGCGAGGTCCTCTCTGCATATCTCTTCTGCCTTTACATATAAGACATGGATGACTATTTAAAAAAAAAGGGCGCAACATGTATTCAATTAAATCCCAATTGTGAAATATTAAGCTCGTACTATGCAGATGACATGGCTATATTTTAATTCTCTCATAGCGATACAAACAAAAAACTTGAAATCCTATCCTCATACACTAAAGACAACCATTTAGAAGTCAATCTTAATAAAACAAAAATTATTTACTTCCACAAAGGCAAACAAAAAAGATTGAAAACATTTTATTATAATGGAGAACCCATAGAAATAGTGACGTATTATACCTATCTAGGTGTTCCTTTATCCTTCTCCGGTTTTTTTATCAAGCCTGTAAATATTCTCAATCTAAAACAGCCTGTGCAGTAGGGACAGTAATAGATATTTGCTGAAAATCAAAATTACAATCCTGGGGGAGTAGACTGTTACTAAATGAAGCCATTGCCATCAGCACATTATTCTATGGAATTTAGATTTGGGGATTTAGGTACCTTGATATAATCGAAAAATCACACTTAAATTATTTTAAGAGACTCTTCAATCTTAACAAAAATACCCCTTTCTGGCTCATTAGAATGGAATTCGGTCTAGAACATTCAACTGTTAAGGTACTAAAACGAGTATTAACCTGCATTCAACAAATATTATGCATGTCGGATGATAAAATTACCAAAACCTGCCTCGTGATACTAAAGAATAAACATCAACTCCGACCGTCAGCAAAATATAATTGGTTTACTCAAATTTACAATATTGTAGATAAAGTCAATAGCTCATACATTCTTTTTGAAAGCAACCCTTTTGTCTTCAAAAAAGAAATTCCAAACATTCTTGCCTTATATAAACAATATTTGATTCAAAATGACCTTGAATCCTTAAGAAAAAGTCAGTACAGCCAATTTTACAATATTATATATCAACCTAATCTAACAGGTCAAAGAAATGTAATTGTAGTGTAAGGCTAACCCAACGGGAAGGTTTTCCGGGTAGCGTGAGAAGCTTCACTTGGATTTAAGATGGTGAATTGTTACGTTGTAGCTTATAAAATAAAGTTCTCATTTTTTTTTTTATTAGAATCAAACTTAGTTGTTTCTTTATTTATTTTATAACCACAATATATGGTGTCAGGTGTGGAAAAAGACTAACAAGTGTAAGAAGGTTAATTATGTTAGATAGTGCAGTAGAACTAACAGTGAAAAACGTCAATTATCGCCACCCGAAACTTTTAATTTTAAAGAACCATCAGATTGGCCTCGTTGGATTAAACGTTTTGAAAGATTTAGAATAGCTTCGGGGCTCAGTGAAAAGGATGACTCCACACAGGTAAATATGTTTTTGTATTGTTTAGGAGATGAAGGGGAAGGTAAAAACGTAGAAGTAAAAGTCATCACTAAAGCACCAGTTCTTGCACAGTATGAGAGAAACAGGCCAACGAGAGTAGCAGCTGACGCATCTACAAAAGGGTTAGGGGCAGTGTTGGAACAGAAATATGATAATATCTGGAAACCCGTATTATACGCCTCTAAATCACTGTCACCAACAGAAGGTAGATATGCTCAAAAAGGAAAAAGAAGCATTAGCCTTAAAATGGGCATGTGAGAAATTTGAAGGATTTCTGCTCGGGATGCCAGTATTTGATCTGCTGACGGATCACAAACCTTTAGTGGAGCTGATGAAGCACAAACCGATATCGGATTTATCAGCTAGACTACAAAGGTTTAGGATGAATCTAATGAGGTTTAATTATAGAATCATGTACGTTCCAGGTAAACAGTTTTTTACCCCAGATTTGTTGTCTAGAGAGCCACTAGAGGAGGGGCAAGAAGATGCAGATGTCCTAGAAGAGGAAGGTTTTATTGATAGTATAGTACAAGCACTACCATGTTCAGATGTGAAATTGGAGGAAATAAAAACCTGTCAAGAGTTAGACCAAGAATGTAACATTATAAAGGAACATTTAGGAAAAAATGATTGGCCGAAGCAGTTTCCATTAAGCAAATATGCGTCGGAGTTCAACATTCAAAGAGGAATTTTATTGAAGGGGAGTAGAATTTTTGTACCGAAGAAGATGCGGCGGTATATTCTAGACAGGCTGCATGAGGGGCACATGGGGATAGTTAAGTGCCAGAGGAGAGCCAAGGAAGCAGTCTGGTGGCCTAATTGTTCAACGGATATACAGGCTATGATTACTAGTTGTCCAGTGTGCCGAGAACACAGGAAAAATAGAGCAGAACCACTAATCATCACAGAAACTCCTGCAAATCCTTGGGAGTCTGTAGGTGTGGACTTAATGAAGCATAATGGTATATGGTTTATGGTCATACAAGACTACTAGATTTATAGAGATAGTGCAATTGACTTCGTTGACATCTGATACTGTTATAAGTCGACTTAAAAATATTTTTGCACGCCATGGAATACCTGTATCTTTGAGATCAGATGGAGGAACCCAATTCACATCGGCTGAATTCAGGAAATTCACCGATGAGTATGGTATCACACACCACTTCTCAAGTCCAACTTTTCCACAATCGAACGGTTCAGCCGAAAAAGCAGTTGATATTGCTAAGAGATTGTTAACAAAAAATAAGGACACAAATTTAGCTCTTTTAGAATATAGAAACACACCTCTGGAACAACGGCTTTCACCAGCAGAATAACTGTATGGACGTAAATTAAGAACAACTCTTCCATCAGTGAATAACTATCAGCAAGTGGAGACAGGCAAGCTCGATAGTTTCAAAGAGAAGGATATGGCCATCAAATACCGAAATAAAAGGAACTTTGACTGTAGAAAAGGAGCTAAAGAGTTGATTCCTCTACGAGTTAATGATAGGGTTTGGATTGGAAATATGAAGAGATATGGAGTAATAGATAAAAGTTGCCGGGAACCAAGATCCTATTATGTGAACTCAGAAGAAGGAAAATTGAGAAGAAATAGGAAAGACCTCATAGTTGCTAATGAAGAGGAAAGAAATGCAGATCAAACAGTTTTCAACCATAATTTTAGTTATGGCACGGAGGAAGAAAATCAAGATATGCTGGCTGATCAAGAAAGAGAAAGAGAAAAAGAAGAGGAAAAGAGTAACTCTTCAGGAGAGATGGAGGGAAAGGAGAGAGAAGAGCAAAGAGAAGTGGAAGAGGGAGGAAGATCCAGAGAAGATGGAACTTTGTTTGAAGAAGTGTCTGGTTCAAGAAGGAGAAAGAGGGCAATTCGAGCTCCCCAGAGATACTCAGACTCAAATTATAATTAAGTGTATAAAAATAATATATATATACATTATAATATATACTCAGAGTATAATTAAAGTTACTTTTATGTTTGTTTATATATATATATATATATATATATATATATTGCATTTATGTTAGTTTTGTTGTAATTAAATACTTACTTACTTTTATGTTTGTATAATTGTATACATATAAATTTATATCATATCATATATGGGTTACTTTATGTTTGTATAATTTCGTATTATCATAATGTATACTCAGAGTATAATTAAGGTTACTTTATGTTTTTTGGTATATTGTACTTATGTTCCTTTTCAGCATAGTTTTGTTTTAATTAAATAGGGTTTCTCTTATGTTTGTATAATTTCTTCGTGTTAATTAAGTGGGTTATTTTCTGTTGGTATAGTTTTGTTTTATTTATATTTGTTATGAAACTCAGGTTAGAATTGAGTAGTTTGATTTTATGTTTGTATAGTTTTGTTACGATGCTCAGACTCAGATATAATTAAAAGGTACTTTTATGTTTGTATAATTTTTTTTGTTTTTCTGTTTTAAAGAAAAGGGGATGTAGTGTAAGGCTAACCCAACGGAAGGTTTTCCGGGTAGCGGGAGAAGCTTCACTTGGATGTAAGATGGTGGATTGTCACGTTGTAGCCTATAAAATAAAGTTCTAATTTTTTTTTATTAGAATCAAACTTAGTTGTTTCTTTATTTATTTTATAACCACAATACAGTAATTAACGAAAGCATCCCGTTTAACATTATGAAATTACTAACACAGGCACGTCTATCGGGAAAATATCACATTAAATTCACCCACAAAAACCATGTATATAACATTAAACCCAAAAAAATATGCACAATATGTAATATGAAGTCTTACGAAACTCTTTACCATTTGATAGCAGTATGTCCCATTAATTCTTCAATTATGAACCACTACATACCCGACATTGATAACATATCCGAAAATGAATTTCCGACAATACTTAATGTCCAAGACCCGTCAAAAATAAAACAGACGTATTACTACGTAATTAATTGCCTGAGATTAAGATCATTCATCATCAACGGATAAAATAGTATTCTTTTGTAACAATTCATAAACAATTGTAGATAATAAGTTATTAGACAATATATCAATGAACACGATGCATTGAACCGATTACTGAGTGTAAAAAATAATATCCACCTGCCATCCATTCTATATACAAAACAAATGATATTGCTACCACCATTAAATGTATACTTAATGTGTATATTATTTTTATATTTCATGTATATATAATTCGCTAAAGCGATTATAATTTTTAATTACAAAATAAAATATCAAAAGAACTATTTAATGAGGGTTCATTTTTAATTTTATTACTATTTTTCTTTTGTTTAAAATTACTAATTATTCTTTATTTGTTTATTATCTCGTTTGAACTTTATTTTAAATTTTATTCATAATAGTGAAAGTTTAGTAGAAATTAGTTAATAGTGAAATCTTGTATATACAAATTTTGTATGTAACTAAATTTATAAGATTTTTTCAAACTTTGTAAATCTATATTAATTAATATGTACCTATATTTAGCCCAGCCAGGCTCTATTTGTATGGGGATTTCCCCCAAAGACAAATAAATATATCTATCTATCTAGTTTTTGGGCTAGTCTGTTCACACACACACGCCACGCACGCACGCACGCACACACCTACACACACACGCACACACGCGCACACACACACAGACACACACACACACACACACACACACACACACACACACACACACACACACAGACCATTTCGCGGGAATTGTTTATTTGGACTCAGGGGACCCCAAAACGTGTAAGTCCGTTGAAAACCGGAAGTCGACATTTTTTCACGATCGCAATACTTTCCCTTACTATATATATATAACATATAGGTATCTATCTTTCAGCATTAGCTCATTAGTTCAAATGTTAAATTATGATTTAAATTAAATCCACCACAAATCCACACATTCCAACCCGACGACTTGTAAGGCGCTGTCCTAGAGACTTATTGCAATAATTCAACTGGAATGGATCTCACATTTCCTAATAAAATTATGTAGACGGCAAATCAAAAACATGCGACAAGCATAATGTTATATAATAATAATAATAACAATGCTTTTACATGATGAATGAAGCTGATAAAAATCTGGTGCGTGCGCGCAACACACAACTTTCACTTACCAACTTCCTCAGATTAGAAATTAATGCGTTTTGTTAATTGCCACTCAAAATCACACATTCTTATTTTTGTTTTCATTTGCTATACAATAAAAACGTGAAATCATTCGAAGTGCTTGCTTTCTGCTAAGACATCGGTTTTTAAAGTATCAGGGACTATGACAAAATACGTAAAAATATGATAGGTAGATGCATGGCAAAATTTATCTTTAATTTTAACAGATGGAGGAAGATTGTTTAGTAATTCAAAATGGTGGATACTTCAAAAACCATATTTCTTCGATATGAGTGTCTGTTAATATTTTACTAGGTGGAATATTAGAAATAAATATCTTTTAAGAAAAAAGGTGGGGTTTGAAGAAAACAATTACAGAAATGCGCTATTAAAAATCTGATATTCAATTTGGAATTGGCGTCCCCAAGAACCTCATTACTTAGAAAATTTCAAGATTATCAGAAAATCAAGCTACGCTTGCACGATCTGCAATCAGATATTTAATTCAAAATCAGTTCCCTATAAGATCAAATCAGTATACAAACAAACACAAAGATACTTTATAGGAAAGCAAAAAAGCCCTATTTAAGCCCCCTCAGAAAATTTTAATAATGATAAAGCTTACCTGATATAAAAGAAGACTTGGTTTTCATAAGACATGATGAATTTGATCAAAATCATTAAAGTCGTTTTTGAGATCATCGAAAAAAACGTAAAAAGTTATTAAATAAAGTGCCCCCTCTTTTTGACCAATTTTTATTTTTGCCGTCACATCGTGGGCAAATACATCAGTATCATGTTCGTACGGTTTATAGTTTTGGAGCAAGTCTGTTCACACACACTTCTTTCTCAGAAACTTTACCCGGACAATTACTATATAAGTAAATCAATTTTCCACTTCTCTTTTATATATATATATATATATATATATATATATATATATATATATATATATATATATATTTAAATATAAAGTTAATTTTTAGCGCATATTTCATTTCTTCAATTTATTTCATGGTCTATGGTCTTATTTTAATACATATTTTAATACATTAAAATAAAACCGATATTTGGTTATTTAATCTATTCTTCAATCGTCATTGCCTCCCTGCTCACTCAGTTATTTATATAATGATGCAAGTTCTAAAGATAGAACTGCATAGTTTATTACGACATTTCCAATGGTGCCAGAGGTCGCTAAAGAAAATTAATTTGATAAGATTCTTATGATAGTAGCGCAGCATTCCATTTGTTTATAAGCGGCTCAAGAGCTTATTTAATTGTTTAAATACTTGCTTATTAAATTTGAGTTTTTGTCTATTTTATGATTAACATTATAAGAAATAAAATTTTATGTTTTAGAAGTTTATAAAGGCAATATTTGATAAACAATATTCAGTTTTTTATTTTCATTTACCTATATATGTAATACATATATAGTAAGTGAAAGTGTTGCGATCTTGTAAATACTCGACTATATAATTTGAAGTGAGCCAAATAGTTTTGACTGATGACCTGCAAAACGGGAAAACATTCTATATTCTGAAAATGTAATAGGCGACCATCAAGCAGATCTCAGGAGAGAAAGGAGAATGTCAAAGGAAAACAAGTAACGACTTAATTTTTATGCAATGGCTACACTATTCAATGCAACTTATAAAATGGTGGACAGCCTTTGGAAAATTAAAACTGCGCTGGGTCTCCCACGAAAAAAGTGAGTTAAACGAAAGCGTGTACCGTATGATCTACTTGAATTTATTATTTTGAATTCATTACTATTTGTAATTCTTAGTACTGGCTGACCCGTGCGAAACATTCGCACTCTAACCGACTAAAATCCCACTTAATTTAAGTACACACAGTATATTTAGTATTGTATAGTGCGTATTTAGTGCATCATGAGCATAGGTGATTGTTGAAGTAAAGAATAGAATTGTAGATTATTTACTTTTGAAACATAAGTTTAAGGTATTTATATAATATTTACAGGTTTACAGGACCTCTTTTAACAGTATGTTTGAAGTTACGATATGGTCATCTGTAATTGTTTGTTGGTAGGTTTGTTTTACACAGACATAGATGTCACTGAAAGAGCCGCACCGTGGAAAACGCCACATACTTAAAATATACAAATCGGTTTTGGGGACAGCGAGTGCGTTAATTCTATTGACTGAATTTTGTTTTCATGTTTTTACTTGTTAGTCGATAACGACGGCGACAACGGAAAAGTGTATTTATCAATAATGTTCCGCTCGACAAACCGAAAAAAATGACACCTACGAAAAATTCCCGCGACCATTTTCGCTGAGAATCGTAGCTTTCGCTTACAACTCGCGTTGATGCCTCATTCGTGAAATTTGATAAAGTATTAAGGAAGTTATGGCGTACCGACAAAAAAAAAAAAAAAAAAAAAAAAACTATTGTCATTTTTCCATTCGAAGGGAGTTCTTTGTGAGACTTTGTATTTTTTAAAATATTATTAATGTATGAGTATTTTATTTAAAATCAGTTTACGACTCAAATCAGAGAATTCAGAAATATTGACCGAAATAAAGCGTGCTGCCCAGCTCTACCCGAACTGAATGACAATTCTATGTTATACATTTTGAGAGTTGCTACAAGAAGTTTTATGCTCGGAGTTTGATCTAAATCACCAATCTTAAGGCATTAGCCGAATCCCCAGTGGTCAAGGCTGCTGAACACGAATCTCATTTATGCCATAATAATTTAACTGAGGTGATCATGAAAAACCACGAAATTTTCAAATTCATTCCAGTATTTTACTTATAACGCAAAATAATTATAACAAAATTATGCATCACATTGAAATGATTTCATTATTTCGAAAAGTGCGGTAGAGTTATAGAGGGTTAGAATGCTGTAGGAAAAGTATGGTAAGAATCTTCTTCTTCTTCTTCTTTAACTTCTCCCTTTTGTGCCTTTCAGCGTAAGGGGGTGAGCAGCCACGAACTCCACTCTTCTCTATTTTTTGCTAAATTCCTGGCTCGACGGAGATCTTTGCCTCTTCCTCTGCACACTCTACCAATGTACTCCACATAAGACATTCTTGGGCGTCCTCGAGATCTTCTGCCATCTGGGGCATAGTCCATCGTCTTCAGTGGGTCTCTATGTTCCTCCATCCTTATCACATTACCAAACCATTTCAGTTGGCGGATTTGCAGAACCTCTTTTAATGGGGCGACCCCAAGTTCCTGGCGTATTCGTTCGTTGCGAAACCGGTCCCTCCTAGTCTTCCCGACTATTCTTCTTAGGAATTCCATTTCAGCATCAGTGATTATGCTCTCTTGCCTGTCCGTCAATACCCAGCTTTCTACTCCGTATAGAAGTATTGATAGGTATAATATTTTTGTATTTTGTTTAAGATTTAATTTTATCACCTGTTTTGGGGATATATGTGAATGAGATAAAATGAAGTTATGAGTCAGTTTTTACTTTCACTTACCTATATATGAAATATATAGTAAGTGGAAGTATTGCGATCGTGAAAAATTTCGACTTCCGGTTTTCAACGGAAATACACGTTTTGGGGTCCCCTGAGTCCAAATGACCAAGTCCCGCGAAATGGTCTGTGTGTGTGTGCGTGCGTGAGTGTGTGTGTGTCTGTGTGTGTGTGTGTGTGTGTGTGTGTGTGTGTGTGTGTGTGTGTGTGTGTGTGTGTGTGTGAACAAACTAGCTCAAAAACTATAAACCGTGCGAACCTGAAATTTGGTATTTAGTTTAGGTATATGCCCGCGATGTGACAGCGAAAATTTCATCAAAATTGCTCAAAGGGAGGGGGTACTTTATTAAATAAATTATTATGTTTTTTTCGATTTTCTCAAAAACGGCTCTAACGATTTTGATTAAACTGCGTATTTGACGTATTAATATGCCTGAGATATGACTGTAAAAATTTCATCAAAATTGATTAACCGGAGGGGGGACTTTACTTAATAAATTTCGTATCATTTTCACGTGTTTTTTTTATTTACTCAAAAACTGCTTTAACGATTTTGATCAAACTGGGTATTTGATGTATGTATATGCCCGAGATATGACTGTAAAAATTTCATCAAAATTGATTAACCGGAGGGGGTACTTTACTTAAAAAATTTCGTATCATTTTTACGTGTTTTTTTATTTACTCTAAAACGGCTTTAACGATTTTGATCAAACTGGGTATTTGATGTATTTATATGCCCGAGATATGACTGTAAAAATTTCATCAAAATTGATCAACCGGAGGGGGGACTTTATTTAATAAATTTTGTATCATTTTCATGTGTTTTTTTTTATTTACTCAAAAACGGCTTTAAAGATTTTGATCAAATTGGGTATTTGACGTATGTATATGCCAAAGATATGACATCCAACATTTCATCAAAATTGGTCAAACGGAGGGGGCACTTTATTTCATAACTTTTTTCCAATTTTTACCTTTTTTTCGATTATCTCAAAAACGGCTTTAATGATTTTGATCAAATTCGTCATGTTTAATGAAAATTAGGTGTTCAATAATATCAGGTAAGTTTTATCAGTATTAAAATTTTCTGAGGGGGCTTAAATGGGGAAGGGGCCTTTTTTGCTTTGCTATGAAGTACCTTTGTTTTAGTTTATATTGAGAAATTAACTGTCTCTCATCACGCCTAAAAATACGAAATGGCTAAATATGATATATGAAGAAAATCAAGTAAACATATACAGGAGAAAAAAAAGAAAAATATTCAGTCAACTCATAAAAAACTTTTATTTAATAATAAAATAAATTAGTTTTTTTTTTTTTAGCAAATGAAAACAAAAATAAGAAATAAATGTGGAAAAATGTATAACTTTGAGAAGTGGCAATTAACAAAACACATTCATTTCTAATCTAAGTATGCTGGTAAGTGAAAGTTGATTGTTGCGCGCACGCACCAGATTTTTATGTAATGTATTGATGCAATTAAAGAAGTTATTGTTAAAAGTATCTAGTCCTTGATTAAATACATTATATTTGGCGACGAGGTGTTTGGAGACGTGTTCGCTTGAAGATAAGTACTTAATTTTTATTTCTGTATATTAGTATATTTTTGCAATGGCTTCCAGTTATGTGGGTCATTTGCGGGAATTCAAACTTGATAATGATTGGCCTATATTTAAAGGAAGACTAAGCAGCTACTTTATTATAAATTCGATTGAAGATGAAAATACTAAACGAGCCCTATTTCTTAATACTTGTGACGAAGCTGCATATAAATTAATTTTGAGTTTGTGTGTACCAAAAAAACCGGATGATTTAACATACTCCGAATTTATCTCAAAGGTTGATAGACATTTTAAGAAATCAGATGCTGGATTTAGTGCGCGATTTCGGTTTTATAATTCACACCGAGAAAATAACGAATCGATTCCGGATTGGTTGGCTAGGGTTCAAAGTTTAGCGAGTCTATGTTTTTTTCAAGATCAAGAATTTAAAACTATGGTTAGGGATAGATTCATTATGGGAATGGGTACAACCAAAATAATGGACAGGTTATTTGAAGAAGAGGTAACCTCGCTAACCCTTGAAAAGGCTTTCGAAATTGCATTAAACAAAGAAGCTACCTCTCACTTGTACGATTTGGATGAGGTTAGCTTAACAACTCGGTAAGATTGTCGTGCTCAGCGAGTTAGGGGTACACCTTGTGAATGTTGTGGCTATAAAAATCATATAACACAAAATTGTAAGTTTAAAAATGCAATTTGCTTTGCTTGTGGCCAACAGGGACACCTTAGAAGAGTTTGCTCTAGGAAAGGAAAACCATTGAAGGTTAGTAGATCAACGAATTTTGTGGAAAATAAATCAAAGAAAAATGATTACGATAGCGAGGATGCAGATACTAACTTTGTATCAGAAAGGTCTTCCATGAATGTTGCTGTTGGCTCGACCAACGGCAAGGGTTACTCGAAGGACTAGAAGCCACAAAATGAAGACCCGCTCTACAATGTTCATGTAGGTAAAGGGATTTCTTCTTTTGATATTCGAGTGTCAGTAGAAGGGGTATCAGTAATCTTTTCATTAGATACGGGTTCTTCTTTAACTTTAATGCCTCTAGAGTTATTTATATAAAATTGCAGGCGACAAATAAATGTCTGGTCACGTACTGTGGTTCAACGTTTTATCCAATAGGTAGATGTGAAGTAAGTGTTAAACTTAACGAAAAAGTTCTTGTGGATCAACCTTTATACATTGTAGATACTAAGGGTCCCCCACTCCTTGGTAGGGTTTTCGAGCTTAAACTTGAAAATTGACAATGGTGTAAAGTTTTAAGTAATTTTCAGGTACAGGACTCAGCAAGATGCATAGAGGAATTAAAATCGAAGTACCCCACAGTTTTTACCGAGGAATTAGGCATGTTTAATAGGGGTCTAATCAGTATTAATTTGAAGCCAGATGTAAAACCGAAATTTGTTAGAGCGAGACCATTACCTCATGCAATGAAACAATTGGTAGAAGCGGAGTTGGACCGATTAATGCAACAAGATCTTATTGAACCTGTAGACTATAGCCCATGGGGGTTATCTATAGTCCCAATATTAAAAAAAGGGGGGAAAAAGCGGTCTGGATTTGTGGGGATTATAAAACAACTATAAACCCATGTATTGAAATAGATCAACATCCATTACCCCGCATTGATTCCTTATTCGAAAATTTTCAGGGATGTGTCGTTTTTTGTAAATTAGATTTACGAAGTGCTTATCAACAGTTTGCGTTGGATAAAAAAAGTCAGGAACTGCTTACTATCACCACTCACAAAGGTTTATTCCGTTGCAAAAGGTTGTGGTTTGGAGTAGCCAGTGCACCTCCAAAATTTCAGAAATGCATGGATAGTACCTTGCAGAGGCTAGCGGGAACAGGCTGGTTTTTAGATGATATATTGGTAGGTGCGGCTGACAATGAGACGCTGATTATACGGCTAGAAGAAGTCCTTAAAATATTACGAGATGTAGGGCTGACTTTAGCAGAAGAAAAATGTGAGTTTTTCAAGTCATCGGTAATATATTTAGGGTTCAGAATCGACAAAGAAGGGCTACATTTAGCTGAAGATAAAATAAAGGCGATTGTCGATGCTCCACGTCCCACTTCGGTCAGTGAACTACAGTCGTTTTTGGGATTTATCAACTTTGTTTTACGGTTTATCCCCCATGCAACTGATTTATTACATCCATTGTATCAGCAGCTGCATAAAAATTGCGTTTGGAATTGGAACAATGATTGTGAGGAATCCTTTAAGCGGTTGAAGCAGATTGTAGCGTCTCCTATAGTTTTAGCTCATTATAACCCTGACTTGCCCCTCAGGCTTACGGTGGGCGCTTCTGAATGCGGTATTTCTGCAGTATTATCCCAAGTATTTCCGGAGGGCGAGAGGCCTTTGGCTTTTTCCAGTCGAACCTTGACGTGTCATGAGAGAAATTATTCACAATTGGATAAAGAGGCACTTTCAATCATATTCGGTTTGAAAAAATACCACGTTTATCTATTTGGAAGACATTTTTCTTTGATTTGTGACAATTAACCCTTAGTTCATATTTTGAGCAGGAAGAAACCGATTCCCACAATGGCCGCACAATGCAAAAATGAAGATTTGCCAATTCTTAATCATGATGTTTTAAATGCCACCAAAAAAGATAAAGAGTTGGTTAAAGTGATAAATTTTTTGAAGAACTCCTGGCCAAAGAACATTGATGAGACCATAAGTGCGTATTTCAAGAAACGCCACGAATTGCATCTGGAAGGAGGCTTATTAATGTGGGGATATAGGGTGGTCGTACCCAAACAGCTGAGACAGAGAGTTTTGGAAGAGCTCCATCGATCGCATCTAGGTATAGTAAAGGTTAAGTCTTTGGCGAGATCTTATGTGTGGTGGCCTAAATTGGATAAGGATATTGAAGATTATATACAGAATTGCCAAGTATGTTTAGATAGCAAAGGCGATCCACCAAAGGCTCCAATGATCCCATGGGCATGGCCTGGAGGCCCCTGGGAAAGATTACATATCGATTATGCGGGACCAATTGGAGGTAAATATTACCTGATTGTTTTGGACGCTTATTCTAAATGGGTTGAGGCCATTCCTTCCAACAGTAGGACAGCAGTTGCTACGATGAAGATTTTAAGAGATTTATTCGCACGATTCGGTGTACCTAGACAGCTTGTTTGTGATAATTATTCTTCTTTCTACTCCAAAGAATTTGTTTCATTTCTTAAGGGGAATGGCATTGAGCAAAAATCAGGCGCCCCGTATCATCCGGAAACCAGTGGAGCAGCAGAGAACGCTGTCAAAACAGTAAAGCGTGCAATCCGAAGTTTAATATTATCGTCATCGTCAAAAGAAAAAGATTTATCAATTTTTTTGATGGACTACCGTAATTCCGTTCATTGTACAACAGGTAAAGCACCAGCTGAGCTCCTTCTCGGGAAACTCGATTGGGTTTACTTCGCCCCGATCCGGTAAGTAATACTGTTCACAAAAACCAAGGCAAACCGGTTGAGTATGCCAGAGGAACAAGAAAGGTTAATTTTAGATTGAAGGACAAGGTGTGGGTAATGGACTTTAGGTGTCCTAGAAGAACTTAGAAGAAGGCGATTATTCAAGAAGTGCTCGGACAAATTCGATTTCGCGTGTATGTGTCAGAATTGGACGAATGTTGAATTAGACACACAGATAAACTACGCGAGAGGCAGGAAGAGGAAGAGAATACAGACGTTATTGAAGACAGGATCAACTTGAGAAGACTAACAACCCCAAGGGACATGGGACAGACGAGAGAAAATGTTAGAGCTGATCCTGAGCCTCTAAGGTCGCCTCGGCCTGTTAGAAACCGTCGTCCACCTAGACGTTTAATTGAAGAAATTTGAATCGATATCTTCTTTTATATCTTATTTCTTTTTTTTTTTTTTTTTAGGGGGAAAAATGTAATATTTTTTGTATTTTGTTTAAGATTTAATTTTATCACCTGTTTTGGGGATATATGTGAATGAGATAAAATGAAGTTATGAGTCAGTTTTTATGTAATGTATTGATGCAATTAAAGGAGTTATTGTTAAAAGTATCTAGTCCTTGATTAAATACATTATAGTAGGTATACAGATTTAAATATATGGAGCTTAACGTTCTTATCCACCTCTCGTTTTCCTACAACAGTGTTGAGAATCTGGTAGTAGACACCATTTGCTTTGCTAATTCTGTTGGATATTTTTAAGTCCACTTTCCCCGATTTTTCCATAACTGTTCCTAGGTAGGTAAAGTCTGAGACCACGTCTAATTCTTCTCCATTACATAGTACATGGATATCCTCATTTTGCTTTCCTACTTTCGGTACCTTACTTTTGCTGGTATTGATCAGCATTCCTTTCCGGTAGAGTTCCTCATACCATTCAGTTACCGCCTGCTGCAACTTTTCAACGGTATCAGCGACAAGGACATCATCAGCATATAGTAGATGCTGAATTACCTCCAGACGTAGGTTTCTTCTCCCCAGGAATGTCCTTTCTATTCTTCTTTTGCATATGGCAGCCACTTCATCCATATAGACCAGAAATAGTAATGGGCTCAAACTATCTCCCTGTTTGACGCCTCTTGCCATGTCAAAGCAGCCGGACTCCAACCCGTTCAGTCGAACACGCCCTTTGGGTGCTAGTAAATGGACTTAACAGCCTCCACTAAATTCCTTGAGACATTTTTAGCTCGAAGAGCCTCCCATATTTCATGCCTGGGAACCGTGTCAAATGCTGCTTTCAGGTAAAGGAAAGCCAAGTACATATTTTTATTTCGATCCTTTATTCTGTATAACGTTTCTTAGGGAGAGTATATGATCCTGAGTTTGCCGTCCTGGTCTAAACCCAGCTTGCTCTTCCCCAATAAGGTGATCAACTAGGGGCCTTAATCGTCCTTCCAAAACTGCCGTATAAAGCTTGTAAACCACTGGTGAGCGGCATATAGGACGGTAGTTAGAACATTCGGCCTGGGACCCTTTCTTGTGAATGGGTATAATGACACTGTACTCCCAATCAGTTGGAATCCTCTTCTCGTCCCAGGCTTTTTGACAGAGTACTTGCAGGGCTTTCACTAACTCGGAGCCTCCATATTTCACAAATTCTGCCATTATATTATCACGTCCTGGCATAGTAAGAATCACGAGTTGAAAATCTCGTAGTAATTTTGTATATCATGGCCCCAAATTAAAGTACCTTGAATTTAAAGCGCATCTTTGATTGTAATTAGACAGGTAAGAGAGCTACAGAGAATTTGCTTTTTGATTAAAAAAAGAACACCATTATTTTAAATCCTGACCATTAAGTGATACGCTGAAAAAGTGTCTGATCTAGTTTAGCAATTATTGGAGCAATGCTCGAGTTTGTAGAGGATTTTTAGTCCATTCCATAGCTCTGGAGACTGGCTTATGGTTGTGGCTCATCGTGAATGCATTTTTAATTGAATTCAAAACTGAACGGTGCACACAGGGGTATTTAACCCCCAAAGCTGGCCAAAACTATTTCCTTCCATTTTATTAATTCAAACATCCTCAAAATGTCTTTTATATTTCTAATAGACATTAAAAAATTTTTTTAGCACTTAAAAATATTCTAAGGTGAAAATTTTCATAAAATAAATTTTTACGTTACTACACCGACTGTGAAATAGGCATCCATGGGTTTACAATTTATGTTCATATTATTTCTCTTCATTTCATCTTTATGCACTGCACCTATAAAATATGCTTGTAACTAATAAAGATTTATTATAAATTTATCTATTACTATTATTTAAAAAAAAATGAAAGTAGTGGAACATAGGTAAAACTATAATACGCACCTGATGATACCTTTTTCCTTGAACTTCTCATACCTGTAATAACTGGATCTTATGTCAATTTTAATGTATTAATTACATCCAGATCGCACTGTGTCCGGGAAAATTGTCTAGCATTATTTTCTTTATAAACCCGGAAATGTTTATTTCGGGCTTCTGCTCCTTCCTCAGATAAAATACTAATAGGGAGCAGAAAGCTCTTTATCACTTCAACACCATGTCTTAAAATTTCGTGAACAGCTGGTGTCATAGGATACCATTGATAAAGTTCTACATAAAGTTTCTCCATATCCGTAGTACATTTAGAAAACATTTCTAAATTTATGAAATGGCCACTTGATGAGTTCAAGTGAGTGGGGCGCATTGATATCAGCAGAATCTCTTAGTTTAATATGAGTGGCGTACCTCAGTTGTTGATCTGTTGTTGCAGTTGATGATCTGAGTTTTTCTGTTTTGCGCCTCTTGCTTCTTTCACAAATGATTTTTCAGGGCGTCCAGCAGATCTTGAGCTTTTAATTGATATCTTTCCACTTAGCCATCTGCAGCCCCACTTCCACTGCAGCCCCTGTTGCTGCTTTCAAAAACTTTTCTTTTCCTTGAAGAAGCATTGGAGATCATGCCTCAAAACGGATAATTTTTGTTTTAGCTCTTTCACCTGCTCTAGGGTATTACAATATTTCCAAAAGAGAAAAATACTCCAAAAATTCCTTCTTTTCTTAAAAGATAATGCTTTCGACTTAAAAAATATGTCAAATAATTCCCTTCGGGTTATTATTATTCACCCAGAAGATTCTAAAATATAAATAAAAAAAATTTATGTCTCCCATCGATAGCTATCTGCAGATTTTTTTTTCATGAAACATAATCGGCGATGATTACACATTATCAAAAAAAAAATTTCGTTGCCCACAAATGACCAGAAGTATAACTTTCTAGCCTTAAAATTTAAATTCTAGCTATAAAATCTATCTACCAAAAACAAAAAGATATTGATACCAATATTAAATTCATACAAATTATAACTGTCTGGATAACAAGTACAAACCTGGCCTCGAACTATCCATCATATAATAATGCCAGTTCTTCAGTAAAAACAAATAAACCTACTAAACAAGTTTTTAGGAAGAGACTATTGAATTATAGATATAGAATGCAAGGCCTCAAAGTTTCGTATTATTTCAATAATCCACTTAATCATGCAGATTACATGCCAAATTTTCCCCTATTCAGGCATCTTCAGGGCTTCGCAAGCCGCAAGCTAGAAACCTACTGAAACCTTCCCATATGGAAGGAGGGCTAACAGGGAAATATACGGTTTTGCCAACATTCAAACAAATGTAGATAACAGAAATAACAACTCAATAATGTCTATAGAAAATTAAACACAATATTAAAGTAGAAAAAAGTTCAATTAAAAATATCAAATCAAATATCAAATTCAATAAAAAACAAAACAAATAAATACAAAAATAAAAATAAATGAATAAAAGAACCCAAAACTTCCCTAGCTAAACATACTTCCGAGCATAAGCATAGCATCGATTATGACAAAACTATAATTTTGCATAAAGAAAATTCTGAGCAAAAATTAAAATATCTTGAAGCACTATATATAGCTGCAAACATTAATAAGGTTGTCAATTTTAAAACTCATACAAGAAATCTTAACAATTTTTTTTCTGAAACTATTAACATTTTAAACCAATAGTGAATTATTTATTCTAGATTTGCCTTTACTTTTCACATGTTGTATATACAAATATATTTATTATTCTAGTGCATGATGTTGTGTGTATGGGTGTGAGTGTGTATGTGTATATGTATAGATATAAAATTAAATTACTTTAATTGAACATTTTTCAACTTTAATATTGTGTTTAATTTTCTATAGACCTTATTGAGTTATGATTTCTGTTACCTAAATTTGTTTGAATGTTGGCAACACTGCATATTTCCCTGTTAGCCCTCCTTTCATATGGGAAGGTTTCAGTCTGTTTCTAGCTTGCTTGCGAAACCCTTGTAGCCTGAAGATGCCTGAATAGGCGAAAATTTGGCACGTAATCTGCATGATTAAGTGGATTATTGAAATAATACGAGACTTTGAGGCCTTGCATTCTAAATAAACTTAATATATTTGTAGAACAATATTTATGAACACAGACGAGGTAAAGGATAATGTTAGATTGGAATTAGAATTGCCGCCTGATTAAGGGCCTGGAAGAGATAAGAATCACCTTGCAAGATTCAAAAGGTCCTCTATTTGGACTTCGAATCATTATTTACGAGAAATTTCAAATTTCAAAAAATGGGTTTTGGCCAGCTTTTATGCTCCCGTGCGAGCGGCGAAGTTAAATCCGCGGTCGCAAGTGACGGTGCTGCTACTTAACTGGAACTAACGGAATTGGTTTAGGATTATGGCAATTACATAAGATTCAATAGGATTTTAGGCGATTTCAATTTATAATACATTTGTTTATATGGCCCAATGGAGAGTAAAAAAACTGGTAAAATGCGAGGTATTGATCGCTACCTCACTGTTTTGTGCGACATTCAAACTAAGAGCAATTTCATTATTTCTCCCCCCATCCCCCCCAAAAAAAAGAAATAGAAGCAACTTAAAGGATGGCTTATAAAACTAAGAATAAAGTTTCAAAATACATTAATGTAAGTTGTCTTCATTTTAAAGAATTTTATATTTTATACCTATTAATTTCAATCAATCTCTCAATCAGGGGTTGTATCGTCACGTATTTTAAATGATATTCCCATACCTACTTCCCAGGAGGTACGATACTTGGGACTTCATCTGGACAAAAGACTGACATGGAAAACCCACATCACGCTAATCAGACAGCAGCTAAACAAACGATATGGACTGTTATCAAGGTTACTTACTTGACAGGCGCTCTAAATTATCCCTAACCTAACAGACTTACAATATACAACATGCTCATTAGACCCATTTGGAGATACGGGATAGAGTTATGGGGCACTGCAAAGCCCTCAAATATCCAAAAGGATCCAATCCTTTCAATCAAAAGTATTGAGGAGGATAGTAGATGCACCGTATTACGTGACTAATGACTTAATACACTAGGACCTTAACATCCAAACAGTAATCGATACAGCCACACTATACTACAAAAACTTCCATCACAGACTAGCTTTCAACATGAACCAACTAGCAGAATCACTTAAATCCACCACAAATCCCCACAATCCACCCCGAAGCACAGTTGGACGAATCGCCAATCTAATAATAATAATTCTGGAAGCGACTTATTTCATGTTAATGTTTGTAGAAAATTAAATTTAAGCATGAATTAATAAATAAAAGTCAAAATAATGTATTTTTGACAAAGTTTTCGTAAAAAAAAAATTATAATTTAAATATTAAAACTAAATAAATTTTAAGTAATAAAGCAATTATATTTATTAAAATTTCTATTATTCAAAAAGAAAAAAAAATATTAACTATAAATTAACGTAAAATACATTTAAAAAAATATATATTGAATTGTAATATCGAACTGTAAAAAGAAGAAAATATCCGAATTGTTTTTCAGCTATATCTGAAGGATCTGAATCCAGGTTAGATTCATTTCAGATTCCACCATCAACCTAATGTTATCGACATCTTTAGGTTATAGCAAGGAAAGTACATCTCTTGGTAATGCGTTTCTGGATTTTCGTGGGGTATCCCTAAATGTATTGATGAGAGGATCTGATGTCAACAGTAGCTGTTTGTAGTATCCCTGTTTGTAGATACCCGTGAGTTCTTACGTGTATGAAACTACCTAAAGCCTGATAAATCTTTATTTATGGCTTCTTGAGCTTCTTCAGAAAGGATACCAATAGGCAGTAGACAATATTTTATAATTTCAACGCCATGAATTAACAGTTTATGCATTGTCACCGGCATATGATACCATGGATATAAGCGAATGTATAATTGCCCCGTTTCAGTAATGAATTTTAAATTTTGCACATCAATTTTGTACCCAGATGAAATTGCGGATAAAAGTATGAAAAATTTATTAAGAATATTTTCATCTATACCTGTAATAGGGGAACTCAGGACAAAATTTATAAAGAAACGTCTGGCAGAATTTGTAGAACCAAACGTTGCGGTTTAAACCCATTTTTCCTTTAAATTCGTTCTGAATGTCTGATTTCCTTTTTCTTACACCAATTTTATCTTCTTCACTCCTTTCAGCCCATTTTTTAATATTTAGTCTGTACCTAATAATAAAAAAATATTCGAATATTCTGATCCACAGGTGTAAACTTGAAAGACGGAAACGGTAATTTTCTTTTCGTTGCAATACAAAACGCCTGGTAGAACATTCATCGATTTAAGAGTTGCTCCACAAATATGCCTGCTTATCTTGATTTATCATCCATGAGAGCACTGCACACTCTACTATCAACCACTGTGAGCAAAAATATACATTCAACCGTATATTATATATAGTATCTTATTCCTCGAAAGGGAAAGATCTCATTTCAGAAAAATCTTGCTATTTGCTTTCAATCGTAGTACTTATGGTCAACGAATCTCGTTTTTTTCATAGCTTCGGAGATTTCCGTAATGTATTCCAATGAAACTGGTATACTATATATCTATAACTTTTATTTGCACCTCTCTAATGCCTCAAAATACTAAAAATATAGGCTCTCAACACTGACAGATTTAAGAAAACCGTACACCTTTATTAGCAGGTATTAGCAGTTCATAATTAATACTTTATTTCTGTATATTGTGGACTATATTCTGCATACATATCTCGGTATAGATTTTTAGTAATCCCATTTTTTATTAGAAAAAAATAGGTTATCGACTATTGAAAATAAAGGAGGGTGCTCTGTACTATATCCATATTTAAAGAACCAACAACTTATATAAACTTAATTTCTGAATCGTCTTCTATTGCCTAGCATAAATTTTTTAAAAAAAAACACGATCCACTCAATGATATAATTGGTTTTACAATATAATTTGGAAATAAGCTGACTAAGCATTAAGAGGGAACTACCGTATTTAAACCCCCGCAGTTCTGTTAATATTTGCTTCAAGCGATTGATAATTTGTAAATGACCTAGCTAGATTGTTGTTTTCAAGAGACGGACATGATTTTTATATTTGGTTGATGATAACTATTTCCTCCTAGATTGGCGATTCGTCCCACTGTGCGACGGTTGTTGAGACGGTGGCCTAGAGACTTATTGGAATAACTAACGCCAATGTATTACACATACGTGTAGAGCATAAATTTGCTCATTGCAAAATTTTTTTTCAGATAGCAAATTTAGAACATACGATATAAATAATAATAATAATAATAAATAAAATAAATTAATTTCATAATTATTCATGTTAGACAAAATACTAATAACGAACTCACATACTAAACTAACACAAGAGCTTAATCGACGATTTGGCCAACCTTACAGACTGCTGAACAGAAAATCACAACTTTCAACCGACAATATAGCACTTAATCTACTAAACTATTATCAAACCTATATGGACCTATGGAATCGAACTGCGGGGAACAGCTAGTTGGCCAAATCGTCGATTAAGCTCTTGTCGTTTTAGTTTAGTATGTGGGTTCCATATTAGTCTTTTGTCTAACATGAAGAATTATGAAATTAATTGGTACAAAATCTTTAAAATGCAGACAACTTACATTAATGTATTTTGAAACAGACTTATCAATTCTTAGTTTTGTAAGCCATTCTTTAAGTTGCTTCTATTTTTTTTTTCCGAAATAATGAAACTGAACTTAGTTTGACGATCGCATAAAACACTAAGGTAAAGATCAATATTTCCTATTTTGTTACCAGCTTTTTTCTACATTGTGCTTTAATCATGAACAAATATATTATAAATAAAATTAAAAATCATGCGCGTTTATATACCATAGTTTTATGGTACTAAGCGTACATGAAATGGTAAATTTGGCGCCAAGATAGAAAAAAAAAGATTTTAACTCGCGATTCTGAACATACTACTGAACTGAATTCGAAGTTTCAGTAATTAGACTCATAACTTAATCTACATTTAGAAGTAATGGAATAATGTTTTTCCATGTGATTCTAACTTTTGAGTTATAAAAAAAAAACTAGAAAAGTACGAAAATTCCATGGTTTTTCGTAATTATTTCAGATAAAGACAAGGAAATTTTGGTGGCAAGCATCAGATTCGCATTCGGCACCGTCGAGAACTTATAACCGAATGAGAAAGAACTTCTATAAAGCTTTCCACTTCACGGCCTTTCTTCGACTTCGGGGACTGAGCAACATTGAAACTCTCTAGTCACGGGATGAAACTTTTAAAAAACATTATAAATAAAATAGTTACATAACTACTGATTACATACATAACTGATTGCCTGTATGATGAAACAGTTATATTACTTAACATGACTACATCCTGAAGTTACCGTATTCTATAAGAAGCGTTAATAATTGTAATAATATACTTTTTTTTTTTTTTTTTTTTTTTTTTTTTTTTTTTTTTTTTTTTTTTTGGGTCTTCAAGGCTTCCAATGAAGCCCTATACTGCCCATACTAACACCCATGGCACTGGGTGATACTTCTCCTACGAAAGAAAAGCACCACCCAGGGCGGGACTCGAACCCGCAGCTCCGGACATACAAATTGCACGGGAACGAAGTCTTGGGCAGTATAAAAATTTCTAATTAAATCGAAATAGTAAAAAGGAGTAATTAAATCGAAATATTAATAAAATTAAAAAAAAATAAATTAAAATCGAGCGTAGTCCTCGGCTCCAAGGGTAGAGGCTAAATATCGGGGATGGAAATTGGATGAGGCCAAAAATATGGGGGTAGGTGCGATAATAATATTAAAAATCGGTGTAACCGCTCTTACCCACCCCCTAAACCCTAATTTATGGCTTGAGTTATCATACCTCGAAAGCATACAAATTGAACGAGAGCGGAGTGTTAGGCAGTATAAAAATTTCCAATTAGATCGAAAGAGTAAAAAGGACTACTTGAATCTTAATAATAAAAAAAAAAAAAAAAAAATCGAGCGTAGCCACGGCTCTAAGGGTAGAAGCTAATTATCGGTGATGGAAATTGGATGAGGCCAAAAATAGGGGGTAGGTGCAGAAATATACTTAACTAATTTAGATTTATAAACTAAACCAATGCATGTAATACAAACCGAAATTGTTCTAGCAATGTATAAATATAATCGTGTTAATAAAATGATTTATCAGCACCCATTCCTATTTAACCAAGGGGCGATAATTTATTTATTTTCTACATTTTATGATCCAGATATTTAACATATTTCAGAAATCAGGGTCCCAGCGAGGCATGCCACGCCCTTCCAGCGCCTAAAAATATTAATAGCAATACATTGCAGGAACATGGATCTATTTTTGTCCGTTGGATCGCTCTACAGAGAAGATATCATGAGCGAAATGGTATGAGGCCTTTAATGGATAGCGGGAGATCGATAAATAAAATATCTATTCATAGAAAAGTGGATGAGTCATTGACTTAGCCAGCGATCAAAATGCCTCAACAATAAAATTTATTCAAGAAAAACAAGGTTTATTTGACAGCAGAAATAGAAATAGAAATAGGTAAATAGACGAAGAATAAATCTACACACCAGTTCCAACAAGCAGGAAAGTCCACGATACCTTAGGCAGGACATCACGATAACAAGAGCATGCAACAAAAACTCGTAGGCTAGAAACAAAAATGTCGCGACTGAAAATTATCTGAACAAAAATAATAGACTAACATGCTTATAATGGAACCAAGGGATATACCTAAATGCTAATTATATAAACTTAGAATGCAGTAGGGTAAGTCGTTTGCTTTTTGGCTAAAAATTGTATGTTTCGTAAATGCACTTTCCTGATATATCTACAATAGATAAATAGTAAATAATTAAATACATTTTATTTGCTTAAAGGAATATGTGAAAGTACATAGGTATAATTGCTTAATTACAATATTATACTTTACATTTTAAATAAATGCAGGTATAATGTGATCCGATATTAATGGAAATATAAATAATGCATTATTTATGATGATATGATAATTTATTAATAATAGAAAAACTATAAATTTCAAAGAATTAGATTAAAAACATTCTAAAATAAATTGTTACATCAAAAATATTATAATATAAATAAGATAAAATCCAGTCATATAAAAGCTACTGCAAAATATTCGATTTATTATCTTTTTTTTTCTTCTTCTTAGCCCCTACTTCGTTTTTGTTCTTCGTTGAATGGCAGGAACATGAGGACTTCTATATTCTTATAGAAAAACTCTTTTACTGCACATGGTGCATTTTAAGAGTGTTTTGTGTCAGTTTGGTGTGATAGATCTGTGTCAGTCAGTCACGAATCTGTTTCTGGCGATGGGGCTCACCAGTTTTGATAAGTCAGTTGGGTTAAGTATCAGTTTCTGAGTTGAGTTAGCCTAATCTGAGGCTGTCGACATGAGCTTGCCACCTCTGTGGCCGTCCGGTTGGTGTGAGCGTTTGAAACAGTGGTTTGGTGCAGTGCTTGAGGCTGTCAAAGAATTTGATGTGCCTCCGTCTAATACATTCAGTGACTTTCGGAACATCAAGAGTGGTATGCAGTAAGTCAATTTTCGATCTTTGGAATGCCGTGTGTTTCACAATACGTCTCAGTATGCCGTTCTGAAACTGTTGAAGCTTTTTTGCTGTGGAACTTGATATGTTTGCAAGCATCGGAGCTCCATGAAGAAGGGCCGGTCTTAAGACGCGTTTGTATATCAACAATTTGAGGCGGAGGGAAAGGTTTGGCGAAGTGAGCAGGTGGTTTAGTCTGTAGGACTTAGTCCTAACCGACCTAATCTTTTTTTCGCAATGGCGAGATAGTGTAAGGTGCCTGTCCAGTGTGACACCTAAGTACACTATGCTGTGCGCTGGCCTGTTCTCGCTACCCGCTACCCTATAAACTTTGGGGAGGGGGCGCTTGTTCTTTTGAAAAGAGAAAATAATACAGTTGGTCTTCTTGGGATTAACTGAAATATTTAACCTTTCCAGTTTCCTGGTGATTTCCTCACAGGCCTCCTCCGCCTGCCGTAGAGCTCTCTCAGCGTTTATTGAGCTACTATATATAGCTATATCATCGGCGTATGCTGCTACAGTTGCTTTCTTGTACTTTGCGCCAACAGTTTCAGACGTGTAGACCGAGAACAGTATTGGGGATAGCACAGACCCTTGAGGGACTCCGCAGGTGAGTGCAACGGCATTCGATACAGCTTCGCCGACTCTCACACTTATAGAACGGTGCTGCAGAAAGGATCTCAAAATCGTATATAGTTGCTCAGGAAACTCGTTGTCCAACAGTGTTTTGCATAAGAGGCCATGAGATACTGAGTCAAACGCTTTCGTGCAGTCGATTGAGATCATAGCTGTTGCCTCGTTCTTAAGTGAGTTCTGACTCACTTCCGCCTGTAGCTTAGCTAAATGGTGATCCGAGCAGAGACCGGCCTGAAAGCCAGTCTGCTCCGGAGGGATTAGCGCTATTTCTGAGCAATAGGTTTTGAGGTAATTAAGAATAATTTCTCAAATACTTTGCCTAGGTGGGAAAGCAAGCTGATAGGTCTGTAGTCGGCTGGCTGGGATCCATTTTTTGCTGATTTCAAAAATGGGACAAGTATAGCTTGCTTCCAGGCAACAGGGAAGTATCTTAATCTGAGGCAGGAGTTGTAGAGGTTTGTTAGGTGAGCAATACCTCTCCTAGGCAGTTGTTTTAGTAATATTGTTTGTGTTCCGTCCAGGCCTGGGGCCTTATTCCCTCGCGAACGGCGGAGAATAGCCTTTAGCTGTTTCGGCGTAACAAACATATAATTTTGGCCAATTTCTTCCACAGGAAGCTCATATGGTATACCTGTCCGTCTAGTTATGATTTCACCGTAGTGATCCTCAAATGTTTTAGCTTGTTCCTCTGGCGTTAGAATTCTATTTCCTTCATGTAGTACCGTAGAGCTTCTCTTCCTAATGCTCGTTCTCAACAGCTTCCAGAACTTTTTGTGATAACCGTGAGTTTCTCGGAGTTTTTCATGCCACAGTGCAGTCTGCCATTGTTTCATTAGGTTCCGGATCTGAGTGGTAAGGGAATTAACCACTGATTTCACCTCACGATCCCTGGTCCTATACCATTTATTCTTCCATTTATTACGTAGGGTGATTAGTTTCTGAATGTGTTTTGGAAGAGGAGGTAGAGCCGGCGGAAGTGGCCTGTACTTCGGAATTGCCGCATCGGCTGCTCTTCTGATGGTCGCAGTGAGGAACTCAACGTAGTTGTCTATATCATTATATGTACGAAGAGCCGGGACGGTTGAGAGTTCGTGATGGACCTTTGATTTGTAGGCCTTCCAATCAGCCGCTGCATATTTGAATTTTGTATGCGGTGGCGTTGGTGCTTCGCCGTCTACCTGGTATATGACTGGCCTGTGATCCGACGTTATGAAGTCAAGCGCAATGCAGTCAACGATTCGGTGTTGTTGTCTAGTTAATAACAGATCGACAGTTGACCTATGCGTCGCATTCGCCCTATAGCGGAAGGTGTGGGTATTCGGGTGGACAACCATGCCGGGAGTTTTAATTAATAGTTTACCAGCTTTGTTTGACTGTTTATTATTCCAAATGGTGTGACGGGCGTTAAGGTCTCCCACTATCCAGTGATTCGTTTTCTTGGCACACTCATTGAGGAGCTTAGAGAAGTCCTCGAGAGAAACACAAATTTTTGCTGTAGTAACTGGAATGAGTCACCGTGCGAATCGTGATGCAAGAGGTTGCAGCTTTTTCTCTACATCTACTATCTTCCTCAATACTTTTGACTGAAAGGGTTGGATTCTTCGCATATTTCAGGATTTACCCAGCAGTTCTATTCCTACGCTCATAAAGGTCTAATTAGTCCTTTGTATATTGTAAATCTGTTTGTTCGATTCAAGAAGTAGGTGTTATAATAGCTTTAAAATAGACTTGAGGGCACAACCCGTAATTGACATTGAAGAGTATGAATTATAATTATAATAATTCATTCATTTCTACTCTCCATCTTTTAGCCAAGACCGAGGCATCGTCAAGATAATTTGTAAGAAGTATTATTAAGGAGTAGGTTGGAGGGAGCAAAATTTTGAGCTTTGAAAGCAATCCTTACTATGAATATGAAATAATATATAATAAAATAATATGAAAGGCTTGGACTAATATCAAGAAAAACGCCTGAAAATAATATTTTATTATTATTTATATTATACTGAAATAATATTATATTATATTAGAAAAAAAATATTTTTATTTCCATTTACCTATACATGAAATATATGGGACGGGAAAGTATTGCGATCGTGAAAAATTTCGACTTCCAGTTCTCAACAAAAATACATGTTTTGGTGTCCCCAGAGTCAAAACAACTAGTCCCGCGAAATTGTCTGTATGAAAAGACTAGCTCAAAAACGATAAATCGCACAAAATTCAATTTGGGTGTTTGATGTATGTATACCAGTGCAGCAAACATTTCATCAAAATTGATCAAACGGAGGGGGCACTTCATTTCATAAATTTTGTCTCATTTATTCGTTTTTTTTCTCATAAACGGCTATAAGGATTTTGATCAAACTGGGTATTTGATGTATGTATATGTATATGAGATGTGACAGCCAAAAACATTGTCATGTTTATTGAGAATCAAGTAATTTTTTAAATGAGGTAGGTTTTATCACTATAGAATTTTCCTAAGGTGGCATAAATGGCGAAGGAAAAAAATTAAAACTATTACAGAGCCAATTTATTGGCCACCAAATTAACGACACAGTCCGCGCATCCGATTCCTAGGGAAATTTCTCATGTTGTTGAGCTATACTCTTTAATTTATGGAGGAAATCTAAGAGATGTGGAAAAAGCTATTTTCTGTAAAGTTGCTAAATGGCGTTAACACATTTATCAAAACACGTTGATTTCTACTCTAAGTAGAAATCAAGGTTGGTAAGTGAAAGTCATGTGTAGCGCGCACAGCACCAGATTTTTTCTATTTTTGACATAAGAGTTGAACAAATGTTGTATGTATGTATGTAAAAATGTATGTAAAAGTATGTAATGAGAGGAATAACGATTTTTAATTAATAGTTCTGAAGATTTGGTTGATATATTTCTGTAAATCAATATAACAGCTTTAGAACAATTAAGTATATTGAGTAAAAACTGAAGAGGGGATGGTTAGGAAGTATTCTCTTATTATCGCTGTTCTCAGCAAATTATAACGATAGATTGCTTCCATCGACGAAATAAATAATCGCTTTTTTATCGCATCAAAACCAAAGTATAGATGACTTATTAATGCAGGTAAATGATTGTGAAATTAACCACCATAGATGAAGCAATAACAAATACATCTAAAAACGATCATTTATATAGGTGGATAAAATTCCGCCATTAATTAATACTTCCCCATCAATTTTCTTTATGAGCAGTTTCTGCATTATAAACGACTTCTGACGTCAAATAGTATATTGTTATGGTAGTATAAACAAGCTGGGAGTGCTGCTTTCAAAGCATAGGTATTATTAAAATTTTATTTATTTAAATTTTAATTTTACTTACCTACATATCAGATATATGGTAAGGGAAAGTACGGTGATCGTGAAAAATTTCGACTTCCGATTTCAACGGAAATACACGTTTTGGGGTCCCCTGAGTCAAATTAACGAAGTCCCGCAAAATGGTGTGTGTGTCTAGCTTAAAAACTATAAAGCCTACAAAACTGAAATTTGGGATTTGAGATGTGTATACTCCCGTGATGTGACAGCAAATATTTCTTCTAAATCGAGTAAACGGAGTCGGCACTTTACCCATCGTCCTTTTTCGCTTTAAGATTTCACCAAAAAGGCACTAACGATTTCGATTAAACTTATTATGTTTAATTCTGATGAAGCATTCTTTAATATGAACTAGGTTGTATAGTCATTGAAAATGGCTTAAATGGCTAAGGACAAAATCTTCCATAAAGTGCCTATTATTCTGTTTATTTTGAGTCAATAACTGGACCCTTGTAGGACTAATTCAGACCGGTTGGTTATGTCTTTCCTCCAAAACCGAATATCAATTATCCGCAATATTTACAATTTAAGCGTAAAAATTAGTTACGCTTATGTTCCAAAGCCTGCAATTTGACGAGGGCTATATCAAATAAAAAATGTTACATATAATACGATGTTATTTAATCAATATTATCTGTTTGATAATTAATTTATAATTTTAAAACTATTTCATTAGAAGATAAAAGGTTCGGTCTGGAATCGAATCCAGGTCCTCTGCATCTACGTTGCAGCGCTCTTACCACTAATTGTAAGCTAACCGTTCACACCTTGCAACGTAGATGCAGAGGACCTGGGTTCGATTCCCTGCCGTGGTCGAATCTTTTATCTAATTAAATAGTTTAAATGTTACATAGAATAGTTGTAGAATATAAAGTTCTCTGTAAAACGAGCTCCTTAAATTTAAAATTTGCCAACTCCTGAGGAGACAAAGTAATTAAAACGTGAACATATTTAGCGCTTAGTGGCCTAAATTTCGTGAAATTTTTGGATATTTTTTTTTTCTGTTCCGCGCATACAAATCGGCGAATTCAGATCACAATGCATCGCTTTCTCCTTACAATAAAAGGCTATAATATTGCAAATATAATGATATATTTGAAATTAAATCGGTTTAGTGGTTTAGCCAGGGTGGAACATAAAAATTCTGCATTTTGTAAAAATCTGTAATAATGATTTTGGTGGAAACCGCGTTCCAACGTCTATAACTCAAAAGCATATAGTTTGAATGACATATATTAAAGATAAAAGCTGCATAGCATCAATCAAATGAATTATAGGCGTTGGAACACGGTTTCCACCAAAATCGTAGAGAAATACAGATTTTTGATTCTCCACACACGGCGATTAAATTTGATTCTTGGTACACCAATGTATGAATTACTGACCCTACTTTCCAATAAAAAAAACGATTTCGTTGATAAATAAAATAAATTTATTAAAATGTGAGCATATCACAGTCTAAACCAACCTTTAATACTTGTTAAATTCCCTTCGGAAAGTAATGGACCTCCAAAATGAAACTTAAATTAAAATAATTAATAATTGTGTTATGAATCAATCAATTTAAGGATTTTTTTAAAGACGGAGTCTTTTCCGTATTTAAAAGTTTATTTGTGTCCCAACGGTTCGAGCTATTGGCTCATCCTCTGGGGTTATCTTATCCTATGTGACTTCTTTTTCCACATTAGCCATATGTCATCTTATATATTTTTTAAAACAGTATATAAATACTTATGTCAAGCTAATTTCTTATTACATTTTATGGCTTATTACATATTTTCTAGTCTTTTTAATTCACTGTCACATTTAATTAAAAAGACTAGAAAATATGTAATAAGCCATGAAATGTAATAAGAAATTAGCTAGACATAAGTATTTATATACTGTTTTAAAAAATATTTAAGATGACATATGGCTAATGTGGAAAAAGAAGTCACATAGGATTAGATAACCCCAGAGGATGAGCCAATAGCTCGAAACGTTGCACAGTGGGACGAATCGCTAATCTAGGTGGAAATAATTCTCGGAGCGACTTATTTCATTTTAATTTTTCTAAACGATTAAATTTAAGCATGAATCAATAAATAATAGTCAACACAATGTTTCTGACTAAGGATTTATAAAAATAAAATAAAATGTATAATTAAAATAGAAAAAAATAAAATGTAACTATTTAAGTAAATTGTATTAATGGAATAATCATTGTTAAATGTTGTATTATTCTGAAATTATAAATTAAAATAAAATATAAATTACTAAATAACAAAAAATAAATGTAAAAATCTGGTGCGTGCGCGCAACACACAACTTTCACTTACCAACTTATTTAGATTAGAAATTGACGTGTTTTGTTAATTGCCACTTCACAAAGTCACAAATCTTTCCACATTCATTTCTTATTTTTTCCTTTTATGAGTAATTTAAAACACACGTGAAAATGATACAAAATTTATTAAGTAAAGTACCCCCTCCGGTTAATCAATGTTGATGAAATTTTTACAGTCATATCTCGGGCATATTAATACATCAAATACTCAGTTTGATCAAAATCGTGAAAACCGTTTTTGAGTAAATAAAAAAAACACGTGAAAATGAGACAACATTTATTCAGTAAAGTGCCCCCTAAAATTGAACAATTTTGATGAAATTTTTACTGTCACATCGCGGGCACATACATATACTAAATACCAAGTTTGATCGAAATCATTAAAGCCGTTTTTGGGTAAATGAAAAAAAACACTTAAAAGTGGGACACAATTTATTAAGTAAAGTACCCCCTCCGGTTAATCAATTTTAATGAAATTTTTACAGTCGTATCTCGGGCATATAAATAGATCAAATACTCAGTTTAATCAAAATCGTTAGAGCCGTTTTTGAGAAAATCGAAAAATACTTAAAAAGTTATTAAATAAAGTACCCCCTCCCTTTGAGCAATTATGATGAAATTTTTGCTGTCACATCGCGGGTATATACCTAAACTAAATACCAAATTTCAGGTTCGCCCGGTTTATAGTTTTTGAGCTAGTCTGTTCACACACACACACACACACACACACACACACACACACACACACACACACACACACACACACACACACACACACACACACACACACACACACACACACACACACACACACACACACACACACACACACACACACACACACACACACACACACACACACACACACACACACACACACACACACACACACACACACTCACGCACGCACGCACGCACACACACACACACACAGACCATTTCGCGGGACTTGGTCATTTGGACTCAGGGGACCCCAAAACGTGTATTTCCGTTGAAAACCGGAAGTCGAAAATTTTCACGATCGCAATACTTCCACTTACTATATATTTCATATATAGGTAAGTGAAAGTAAAAATTTAATATGTATTAAATTGTAATTAAAAATTCTCAAAAACAAATAATCGAATATTTCATCGTTCTGATTCATTCAAATCTGAAATATCTTAATCCAGGTTGATGATGGGGGGTAGGTCAGAGTAGATTTTTGGTAGGTAACCCCGTTTTTATAAATAATATAATAAGTATGACTCTACTCCTCATTTTCAAAGCCAAACACAGATATTAACTTCCTTGCCGAATCGCCTTTCATAGCCTGGTATAAAATAGTTTCCAAAACAAAACAAAATACACTTCTATTTTGGCGCACTGACAACATCGTGACCGATTTTCGAAGTTCAACCTTTTTTTTACTTTATTTTATTCAAGGAATTTATGTTTTTGGGATGTTGGTTCAGGTTGACTGATGATTTCATGAAACCGGCATGATTTTTTTTTTCATTTTCATCTATTCTTTGTTATTAAAAATAAAAGATGTCTCTTTCGGAAAAAAAAAATGCCATTTGCTCTTAATTCTTGAACTCATGGCCGACGAATCTCGTTTTACTATACCTTTGGAGATTTATGTAATGTATTTTAATGTAATTGGATCAATATATTATTATAATTTTCATTTGCGAATGAGAAAATTATAGGCTTTCGACAATGAGAGATTTACACCATTAAAAAAAACGTACACCTTTATTAGCAGGTATTAGCAATTCACAATGAATAATTTATTTCTATATAGTGCGGACTATATCCTGTTAAAATATCTGGGTGTAGATCGGTGTAGATTTTTTGTAATTCTATTTTTTATAATAAGAAAAAAAAGCCTTGTGACTATCGAAAATAAGGGAGAGTACTTTGTACTATATCCACATTTAAAGAACTAAGAACTTATATAAACTTAATTTCTGAATCGTCTTCTTTTGTCTAGTATAATTTTTTTTTTCAAAAAAACACAATCCACTCTTCGATATTATTTATTTTGCAATATAATTTGGAAATAAATTAACTGAGCATTTTGAGGAACTACCGTGTTCAACCCCCATTATTCTGTTAATATTCGCTTCTAGAAATTAATAATTTGGAAATGACCCAGCTAGATTGTTGTTTTCATGAGACCGCCATGATTTTTTCATTTACTTGATGTTAACTATTTCCCCCTAGATTGGCGTTTCGTCCCACTGTGCTTTGGGACACAAATAAACTTTTAAATACGGAAGAGACCCCTTCTTTAAAAAAATCCTATTGAAGCACTCTTCCTCACTGAGTGAAGAAAAAAAAACTAGCAATTAATTTGATTTAATTTAAATGCATATTAATGTCAATTGATGAAAAGAATGTCAATATATTCCCTTGGATCGCTGGGCGATGTCGAAGAATGATGAAGCCGAAGTAGGTTGATAAATTTCATCCAATGGAGTCCGTGCTAGGGGTTCGCAGTGGGCGAAAGCTCGGTCTACAAAACTGCAGTAGGCAGATGAGAGCCGTAGACGCGTCTACAGAAGTCAGTGGACTGTTACGATCTGGATGTGTATACACAAGTGTATACAACCGTCGTATTAAAGCATCTGCACTAAGACGGCCTTATAAACATTTGTCTTCCAACAAACATCGCATCATTAATCTGATTGATTCAATTAACCAAAATTATTAAAAAGAGAGAAAAAAATCTAAACGAAATAATTATACAAATTAAACCCTATTGGGTCATTATCTGAAACTGTGTAAATCGTACGTCCGGTCCATTTTCAACCATTAAAATGAGAGATAGTAACTAGAAAAAAATAGGAGCTATTAGTTGTTTCATTTTGTTTTTTCACTCCCTCACCTTGTCCGACTCCCAGGCAAGCTACTTTAAAAATTCGTATTCTTTTAGCAATTGAATGTTTAAATTGATAAATGATTAAATTGATTAACCGGTTAAGTCAGTTATTACTTCAAGATTCCATGAAAAAATAAGAGGTGTCATTTATTGTTACCAATAACAATAAATATAATAAAAATGGTATGTCCAGATGTTTTTCCTTCACTCCCTCACATCAAGTGTTGGATGGTCTGAGCGTTGAGAGGAACATAGCTCAAAGCCCGGGGTGGAAAGAATCGGTTCAGGGAAGACCCTAGGATCATTTTGACTGCCGACCAGGGACTGCGATGGCTTGCCTCCGCTGTCAGATTTAGGTTATTACGGGAAATCTACGCTGTGGTCAATAGCTATTTCACTCCCTCACTTCAAAAAAACTGGTGAGTTTCAAAGCAATTTTTTCACTCAACTATTGTTTTTAGATGAAAAATGGTCATAGTTTTCGAATCTGCAGTCTTTTTTAACTTTAACCTACTTACAGTGATTAAAAAATAATAAAGACTTTGAAAATTTCACTCCCTCATTCTTCACTCCCTCACTTATGCCAAAAATTTCTTAAATGAGGGAGCGAATAACTCCATTCTTTGAATTCTCAAAATAATTTGAGAATGCTTTTTAATGTATGTACAAGCATGTAACTGTAACCTAACCTAACTCTAAAATCAAGTTTACTTTTGGCTATACACGTTTGGAATTTCCTATTTTTTAATTTGAAATTGTTTTTATTGTATTTCTATTGTTTTTTAAGATTGTATTTCTTTAAAATATACGCATTTTTTCTTTCACTTCTTAAAGTTTACTACTACCTCAACACATTTTTTACTACCTCACTCACCCTTCACTCCCTCACTTTGAAATTGTTTTCATAATTTTTTAAAAGAACAATTAAAGGTTCTCCTGTCTGGCTACTATTTAAAAAGTGAAGGTAATATACCACTGAGTACGTATGAGTTTTTTCTGCCCGAAATTATAACATTTCAAGAATGAAATTTTAGCAAGTGAAATCGACGCATCTTCAGATAATGACCCTATTAACAAAAATTAAGAAATTAAACAATAAATAAAATAAATGACTTCATTTAAAAAAAACAACAACAAATTGATATAAGTAATAAATTAAAGTTTATGAGCGTTAACAATAAGTTATAAACAAAGTGATAAATCCTATTTGATAAAAAAGATTAATAAAGTCAAAAAAAAATCCAGATGAGTTCAATAAATGTTACGAAGCAAGCTGATAAATGAAATCCGTGAAAATACTATCGAAATTGATAACTTATCAATATCGAAGTTCAGGACCAAGCAAACGATGATTAAGATGACAGAATCAAACATTCCAGGGATAAAAGGAAGCCATTTATGATTAATCAGTGCTTCTAAAGTTAAGTTGGATATTTTAGAACTATAACAATACTAGTATGCAAGCGCGTCCGCAGGATTTCGTCTAGGGGGCAGGCTGATAAAATCGGGGGAGGGGTTCGAGATATTCTATGAGGCTTAATTATGGCCTATTTTACTTTTAATATTTGGCCTTATTAAGTTATTGTAGGAAATAAAACGAATTGAGGGCTTTAATCCAGCATCCTGACAATTTTTATTCTTTTAATGTTACACACTCTATAAGTCACCAGGGATTCCCCTGGCGCACAGTGGTCCACGAGGCGAAAAAATCAATTTTTGGACATTCTCGAAAAAACAAACGAAGTTCATATTTTGAACGCTTAATAGTCAACTATTAAATCCCCATGAGTAGGAAAAGTGGTGAATTTTACATTACATGACAGATAAAAGTATTCGTCACATACGAACACATATTTTTTGAGTGTAATAATACGTCTTCTATTTTAGTTTATACATACGTTGTAATAAAAAGTTACTATTTTTTTTTCGGTTTTTACAAAATACCTAAAATACAGAAAAGGCTATCTTAATTTGAAGATTTTGATTCACAATTGATTACAGATTTTTTAAGATGGTTCAATAATCAACTTTTACGAATGTTTAGTAATCCATAACTAATGAACTCCTTCATGCTCCGTTTTGATACCTGTCTGAGAATAGCACTTATAGTCTTGTATAAAGACCCAATAGGATTGACCTGCCCCAACTTGCTTCTGCAGTTTCTGTCTCAATAATACCAACTCGAGTATTAAAAGACTGGACTGTTCAATACAAAAGAGGCACTAATTCCTCCAGTCGATAATATTTATTTATTTTTCCAAGTCTCTTGTTACTGTTTCAATAGAAAGGTTCTCATCTACAATACATTACTGAAAGCCAAAATGGAGTGTTATCCTGAAAATATTGAAATCACTGAGAGTTTTGTCGAAGTTGGTTAACAATCACTGCTTGAACATACCGTAAAAAGAATTTTGATGACATACCCGGAGACCGAACCGAATCCTGTATACCACGACCTTACTCTACCTAAATGGGAATGCGAAGGCTGTTCAGGGCATACTGAATATAAACAGACATGTCTAGATCAAATTATTACCGATGCAGATATGTTTCTCACATATTTCGTCCCATTGCTCATTAATAATAGGGATGACATCACAAACATTTTTAGGAAAAACACAAGACCATCGCCTACAAGATATTTGCAGTATTAAATTTGAATTTATGAAAGAAACACCAAACGCAATTCGCGAAGTAGTTCAAAAAGTAAACTCTAAATATAAACTTCAACTGGACCCATTGTTATTCTTTATAATATACCTTTTAGAATTCATTATGAATTGGTTTTCCATGGCTCTATGTGCAATATGCAAAGCTAAACCTTCTCAGTAGAACGAATTAATAATATAAGGAAATCTACCAGAATCCGAAGAAGCAATTCAACTCGGCCTATCTCCTCTACTCGCAAGAATTAAATTTATGGAGTGAGTTTTGAAAATTGTAAATAGATAACCGTTTTAAGAATGGGGAACAACCAAGTACACCAAACAAGAAATTCAAAACAAGTTTAGAGTTATGTTGGGACCTAATGTTGACGTGTGAAGCAAGGTAGGGGTGCAACCAATGATGGGAGTACCTCACGACGATAATTCCAGGATCCATCTACTACAGCTAATATAACTGGAGTTAATGAAGAACGGCCTGGAGTTATCAACATCCTGGACGTTTTTGACAGTGGTGCTGCTGTAGATCCATCAAAATTTGGAAATTATTGTCAGAAAACTGCTATTTTATTTGTAAATTTATAAAGATAGCACAACATGTCTAATACTGAGCATAAGTTTCTTTGGCACGGAAGCAGAATACTTTCAGCTGGTAGATAGGGATATTGACTGAAGAAGTACAAAAGACGGGCAAAAAAGATTATCGTCAAAGGAAATCAAGAAAATGTAGTAGAATTTCGAAAAACGAAGATGTTTTCGTTATGCTCCTTTTGACGTCGAATACTCTACATTACTGAATTTCACAAGGAGCACGCAACTAAAGGCAGATTAAATTTTCATCCAGAAGTAAAAAAACTTTTATTATTAATTGAATAAAGTTGGCGAGGAATTACATTTATTTTTAAGAAATCTATATTCAATTGCATAATTTTTTTTAATCTTATAAAGCCAAGAATTTTGCATTAATCTCGTAAATAAATCATGTATATATCAGATATTACTGTGTCCTTATTTATACATGACCATGAAAAATAAAAATCTGGTGCGTGCGCGCAACACACAACTTTCACTTACCAACATAGATTAGAAATTAATGCGTTGTGTTAATGCCACTTCACACTCAGTTACACATTTTTCCACATTCATTTCTTATTTTTTTTTTCATTTGCTCTATAACAAACACTAATTTCTTTTATTATTAAATAAAAGTTTTTACTTGAGATAATTCGGCAATGCAAGCATAATACTCCAGGTCGACTGATTTTATAATTCTCAATTTCTTCTTGAAAATTTCATTTAGTTACCAAGAAACCAATAATTTCGATTAAATGAACAGAACGGCTTTAATTAGGAACAATGATCTGTCATTAAAGCGTACTACGCATGCGTGGGCTCAACGTGTTTTATGAGTTGACTGAATATTTTTCTTTTTTTTCTCCTCTATATGTTTACTTGGTTTTTATCATATATCATATTTAGCGATTCCTTATTTTTAGGCGTAATGAGAGACAGTTAATTTCTCCATATAAACAAAAACAAAGATACTTCATAGGAAACAAAAACAAACAAACAAAAAAGGCCCCTACCCCATTTAAGCCCCCCAGAACATTTTAATAATGATAAAGCTTACCTGATATTAAAGAACACCTAATTTTCATTAAACATGACGAATTTGATGAAAATCGTTAAAGCCATTTTTGAGAAAATAAAAAAAATAAAAAGGTAAAAATTGCAGAAAAAGTTAAGAAACAAAGTGCTCCTCCGTTTGACCGATTTTGATTAAATTCGGGCTATTTCATCTTTGGCATATACATACATCAAATACCCAGTTTGATCAAAATTGTTAGAGCCGTTTTTGAGTAAATAAAAAAAACACGTGAAAATGATACGAAATTTATTAAGTAAAGTCCCCCCTCCGGTTAATCAATTTTGATGAAATTTTTACAGTAATATCTCGGGCATATACATACACCAAATACCCAGTTTGATCAAAATCGTTAAAGCCGATTTTGAGAAAATAAAAAAAACACGTGAAAATGATGCAAAATTTATTCAGTTAAGTCCCCCCTCCGGTTGATCAATGTTGATGAAATTTTTATAGTCATATCATGGGCATATAAATAGATCAAATACTCAGTTTAATCAAAATCGTTTTCGAGAAAATAGAAAAAAGCTTAAAAAGATATTAAATAAAGTACCCCCTCCCTTTGAGCAATTTTGATGAAATTTTTGCTGTCACATCGCGGGCATATACATACACTAAATACCCAATTTCAGGTTCGCACGGTTTATAGTTTTCGAGCTAGTCTGTACACACACACACGCACGCACGCACGCACGCACGCACGCACGCGCACACACACACACACACACACCGGAAGTCGAAATTTTTCACGATCGCAATACTTCCACTTACTATATATTTCATATATAGGTAAGTGAAAGTAAAAAATAATATATCGGGTGCTATGTATTTTTTTCTCCAAACATAGCACTATATTTCGGACCACTGTGTGGCGCTTTCTAAAACCTAATTTTTTTAATAATGAATCATTAGTATTTTTTCTCTTAAAAGGTTTCTGTGAACTAACACTTAGTCATTCACGATTAAAAGTTTCAAAATCTTTCATGATCGATATCTGATGGAAATGTAATAGTAATATTTGTTATGGTTATATAATTAGTAAAACACCGTGTTCCCAATCTTTACAATTGCTTCGAAAACTAACTAATACAACTAAATTAACATAAATATTCATAATACAACAAAATTGCTCTTTTTAATTTTATCTCCTGGAAGGAAAACAATAAAAAATCAATATGAAAACATTAACAAGAATACTAACAATTAATAACTAAATAACTTTCTATAAGCAGAGTTACATAACTTTAAGATATTATTCTGCTAAGGAGTGTTATTCCATTTGAACAGAAACATTGTTAGAGAAATGATGTTCGGTCTATTGGCACGGGCGCCATCATTCCTGAGGACAAAATCATGTCCAGTATGAATCCTTCAGTCCCTAGAAAGGTGGAGGCAACAATAAGGTAAGGCGCATATTGAACTGTGCCACGCAGGCGACGCAAATCAAAAAAGGGCAAATACACACAGATGAGGGCAGGGCCGCACGAAAAAAAAAGTGCGTCGCACAGTTTTCCTCGGACATTGGACCGCGCGCTTCCTTTCTATTTCACGTTTCACAAAAACTGTTCTGCTCTGATCTGCATCGCGAGTGTCTCAAAGTGCGCTCGGCCTAATACCCATCTAACAATGAGGTAAGGCGCACATCGAACTGTGCCACGCAGGTGACGCAGAGCAGACGGCACAAAAAAAAAACTGCGTCGCAAAGTTGCCCGCGCACATTGAAGAGCAGTTTCTTTGCCGCAGTTTCGGGAAGGCAGGGGCTTTTTTAGTTATTTTTTAGTTAAAATATGGAATTATTGCGGTTTTACGCCATTAAACCAAATAAACCAACCAATCATTATGGAATAATTTTTTTTTCTCATTAATTTCTTCTTTTTTTCCTTGGAAATTTATTTTAATTTAATACCGTTATTATGTATTTGATTAATGAATATATTATTCACTACTTTGTTTACTTTCAATTTTTTATAAATATTTATTACGGGTTTTTAATGTAAATATTATCTTTAATTATCCACCATTACTTTAATTATTTGACCAGTTGTAGTTTTATTTTTTGTTCCAGTCTGTTATTCTTGAGGGACCTTGTCCCTTTAGAACAAAATTTATTTTCACTTCTTTTCTATTCTGTATGAGGATATAATTAAATTAAGTAGATTATATAACAGAGAAGAGTTATATTTACATCAAATACTTATTAAAAAATGTTCTATCGACACATGGTCCATTCCCCACTCTTTGATTAATTGCGGTTTTCGATTTTATAAACAGTAGCTTTTTTTTTGTTTATTCAAATATATTTTTGATTAAATACCTATATATAGCCTATATATAAAAAAATATATACATTATTTGTTTTTTCAATCAACGTTTCCATAAACTAAATTTTCATAAAGCCTATGTTTTTCGGTGAAATAATATCAGTCAAATGTTCCTGAGATCATAACTTTTGAATCGTTTAATTAACTTCTAGTATCTATTAGAGGAAAACTTGTTTTTCCATTTTTTAAACGTGTCAGAGTATGACGAATAAAAACTAACAAAAACCGGAATAAGGTATGAGAAATAAAGTAACAATATTATAACTGTTAGGGCAAAAGTATCTACTTTTAGAACTTCAGAAAGGCCCTAGTCTAAATTTTAATGACGAGTATATATACATACATACATATATATATATATATACATATATATATATATATATATATATATATATATATATATATATATATATGTATATATTCTTTTTTAAAATAACTCACAACTACATTTTTGATCTTGAAATTGTTTAGTTTTAGAAATTCAAAACACTTGTAACATGCACATTTGGAATAGCGAAAAATTTCAAAATTATATTTTGATTTTGAAATCTAAAATAACAGAATATATATTTTGTAAATGATTGTATTTTTAGGACCGTTTTTCCCCTGTACTTATCTAGAACACTTTATATATACAGAAGGCCTGCCTATTTTCATTAATCTACTTAAAAAAGAATTAGAATTTCACAAAAAATAATCTTAAATGATAATAATAGAAATTAAAATAATCAAATATAGAAAACTGCGTCGCATCGGTATCGTTTTCTGTGGCAGATCCACGAGTGCCACATCGGCCTGCTCTGCTCTGCGTCCCTATGTGCGCGGTTCCTATAAATTCACTTTCCACAAAAACTGCTCTGCTCTGCGTCGCGAGTGTCTCAATGTGCGCTCGGCCTGACTCTTGATTCCGGTTATGAAATAACCACTAAAGAAAATTTAAATAAGAACGAATCAATGGATAAATGCTATATAAACACTTATATATATAAATAAAATTATTCGCAATTACATATTAAAATAAAATGCAAATAGTTTAACAGAATACATATACTAAATTTTAAAAAGCACAAATAGACAATGGCAGTGAGCTATCTGTTGAGTTGACTCATTTCCTATTTTTAATATTTTATTTTTAGTTATCTTACATTTTAAAGTTGAGTGGTGGATCAGTAACTAAAATCGTCAGTGAGGAACCTCCTACATTTTACCTATATAAATCATTTGCTAATCTTTCCCAATTCGATCTATTTAGTAAATTTGCTACTTTTTCTAGCGTAAATTGTGATTTCCCAAATAGCCTATCATGAACTCTTTCAAAACTGGGCACATTCCCAAGAAATGGTAGGTATAATCCGGTACATTCAAATTACCTAGTATACAAGTAAAGGTTTCCGTTTTTCTCTTTAGGGTGTAAAATTGAAGAGAAAAGGACCAGAATTTTAAATCTCTCTAGCCTACCTTTAGGGGTTAGTGAATGAAAAATTTAATTCGAGCTGCAGACTACCAGGAAGCGATAGGGTGCGTTTCATTCAATGTTTATTGTCCATTCTCTTAGTTAGTAATGGTTATATATTTTTTTCAGCTGTTCTTTTTAAGTTACTAAAAAAATAAGCAAAAATAATTAGTTTCTCCTCTGCGTTTCAAAATAAAATAATTATTTTAAATCTCTGAAATCAATTAGAAAACCAATTGGATCCCTTAATAAATTAATTTTTACATAAAAAGGCTAATAGATCAACACATTACATTTTATAAAATATAAGTAAATTTAATGCAATATGAGTGACTATTTCTTAGAAGTACAGTGAGCGTATAAAAAAAACAACAAAAAAAAGAGATAATGACTGAATTTAAATCGAAAATAAAAAGTTTGAAGTGTTTTTATTGTAGTTATGAAAAAGAAGTTGGTTTGATTACTATGTCTGATGAACCTTTCAGTTGACAAAATGACTAACGCCAATTTCAGCATCTATTTAATTCTATCATCCCTCATAGTTCAGGATAAAAAGAAATATGGTAAAAAAATTGTGCCTTCATCAAATTTTTGTTTTGACTCTGCAATAGTAGTAAGAATCGAGATCTGCAAAAATAAAGGGGATGTTTTAAGGGAGGTCGAAATGGAAGAAAGGTCTTAAAAAAAGTTGCTTTGAATCTTCGGTAGTTTTTATACTTCTGGATCCAATAGGACCATTTATATAACATTACATTAAACAGATCGAATGTTGTAACAGATTATTGTAGAAAAACCATACCTTGCTAACACAATGATTATTACGCACATATCGCACGTCGGCAAGAAGATAGTTAAAACTCGAAAATCCTATTTTTTTTTATTATTTTTTTTTGGTAATCACATGTGCAGTTTCAAGTGATTTCCCATTATTATATACCTACAGACAGCGACTAGGGAAAATAGTCTACCATTGCGGCGTCTAGTACTAACTGTAACTCAAAAAAAGCCCTCTACTTGCGTTAGTGCGATCATCCCCACCGTAAAAGAATATGGTAAATTGGGCCTGAAGCTAAAGAAATTATTAATAACATTGTGAATTCAAAGTTTATTCTTCAAGTCATTCAAGCGGTATTTATAACTCAAAATTGATATTTTTAGAGTTGTAACAATCCGACGTGCGAATACACAGATATATACGAGTATACGAGATCGATTAATCAGAAATAAGTTGATTGCTGATATCTCTGTTAAATGAGGGTCTGATATCTAAGTAACTTTTATTTCAAAAATCTTGAGCTAAATATAAGTAAAATGTAATAAGATAATCACAAAACCTACAAGAAAGTTATTTTATATAAAAAATGCTTCGGAAAAAGTATATTTTTCCGAAGCATTAATTTTGTTAATTGTTTTAATAAACAATTATGTTCGACAGATGTATCTATTTTTACTTTCACTTATCTATATATGAAATATATAGTAAGTGGAAGTATTGCGATCGTGAAAAATTTTGACTTCCGGTTTTCAACGCAAATACACGTTTTGGGGTACCCTGAGTCGAAATAACCAAGTCCCGCGAAATGGTCCCGTGAAATGGTCAGACAGATTAGCTCAAAAACTATAAGCCGTACAAAACTGAAATTGGGCATTTGGTGTATTTATATGCCCGCGACGTGACAGCGAAAATTTTATCAAAATTGGTCAAACGGAGAGGGTATTTTATTTAAAGAATGTTGTCTAATTTTTAGGTTTTTCTCGATTTTCTCAAAAACGGATTTAACGATTTCGATTAAAATCGGTATTTGGTGTATTTATATGCCAGGGATGTGACAGTCAAAAATTCATCAAAATTTATCAAATGGAGTGGGGACTTTACTTAATAAATGTTGTGCCATTTTCAAGTGTTTTTTTTATTTACTCAAAGACGGCTTTAATAATTTTTATCAAACTTGGTATTTGATGTATGTATATGCCCGCGATGCGTCAGTCGAAATTTCATCAAAATTGGTAAAACGGAGGGGGCACTTTACTTAATAAATGTTTTCTCATCATCACGTGAATTTTTTATTTACTCAAAGACGGCTTTAATAATTTTGATCAAACTTGGTATTTTATGTATGTATATGCCGCGATGTTACAGCCAAAAATTTATTAGCTTATTATGAATATAAAAGCTTTTATTTATTAATAAAAACATTTATTTTTCTTTAGAGGGTAAAGAGAATACGTGATGCTTAATTTTTTTAAAGTATCGAGGGTGTGAAAAAATATTGTATAAGATAATAGTCTATAATCAATTATATTTTAGTCTAGAAAATTTTGTTCCATAGTAAATTTCCGCAACATAAAGCGATTTTAGAGGAACAGTAATCGTTCTTGATTTCCAGAAAGGCATAAGAGACCAGCTTTACAACGAGACGTTAATGCACCTATCGATTCACCTTCATGATAAATTTACAAAAAGCATCTCGCAGTAAAAGAAATAGGTCAATAAGTTTGTTAAGCAAACCTAGTGCGAATACTTTAGGTTTATTCAAAACCATATATATTGGATGCTCGAAATGGTGTATAATTTATGTGTGGAACCTCTGTGATACTTGAGCCTAACAAATCAGACAAAAAAACTTTTACTTCTCGAAACTAAAAGAAAAATCGTGTCTTGAATACGTTATTATGACATCCTTACGGACTACGGAGAATAATAAAAAATATGACACCTGTTTCAGCTTTCGAGGTCAAATTTATTTTGGAATATAACCCAAAAACTGTTTTAAAAACGCACCTTTTCTTTGTTTTAATTCTTCAAAACTTTTTTTCTCAGAAACTGTACGTACGAAAAATCTAAAAATTTTAATTTTTCTTTACATTGATGATAAAGATATAATAAATGATAATTTATCCAATACTGGATAAAGACCCAACTAAAACTATTCAAGAAACGGCGTGTGACATCTGCATGAACCAATCGTACACTTCTTGGAGGCAATTGGTAAGGATAAGGCCCGGTGCACACGGACGACACTATTCTGCGATCCGGACTATAAGCCTATGGGCTTGTGGTCAGGTGTACCTGGAGTATAATGGACCGACCGGATTATACCATTGTACTCCAGGTACCCCTGACCACAAGCCCATAGGCTTATAGTCCGGATTGCAGAAAAGTGTCGTCCGTGCGCACCGGGCCTAATGGGTTATAAAGTCTACAGTCGGTGTGATCCTCTATAACAGTAATTCTCGGAGTGGGGGTTGCGATGAAGATGTCATGTCGAATCCTAACCATTTTTCGTTCGTTCCTAACCATCCTAACCACATTTGATTTTCGGCTAGGAAATCAGCATTACCATCAAAGTGATACCTGCCTTAGAAAAAAATTGGGAGGAATGTGTTTTTATAATTGGCAGGAAAAATTCAGTCATAAACATATAAGGGGTGGTATAGCACCTGTCCACAAATGTTTTAGTATATCATAAAACTATACAAAAATATAGTAAGAGTAGAGGTTCCCCCATTCCGTTCAGTGTGATAACCTGTCTCGGGGAAAATATAATTCTGCATTCGCCATGTGTTTTATTTAAAAGTAAAAGTTTATTATTACATTTTAAATGGGAATATGTTTCGTTTTGAATGATAATATGGTTTTAAATAGTAAGTAATATAATTTTTTTTTCATAATTCTCATGCAGTAAATTACTTTTTTATTCTTTGGTTTTGGTATATGTAGTTCTGTGATTTGTACTTGAATTACTTTTTGCCCAAGTCTGTCTTTAATTAATTATATTTTAGTTCCATAATAGATTTCTAAATGCAATATAAAGTCATTTTAGAGGAACAGTAATCATTCTCGGTTTCCAGAAACGCATACGAGACGAACTTTACTACGAGACGTAAATTCACCTTCCATCGATTAACCTTCACGATATATTTACAAAAAGCATCTCGCAGTAAAAGAAACTCGACTGTTGATGAAATTAGGTCCCTTAAAAATGAAATACCCAACAATGAATCGAAAATTACTGAGAACATTCAAGTTTTGCAATACAAATACTCTATAACTTATGGAGGCATACAAAAAAAGCATATAAATGTGAAAATTATGTGAAGTTGAGGAATAACGTCTACATATTATTGAAACACGTCAATTTCTAATCTAAGTAAGGTCGTAAGTGGAAGTTGTGTGTTGCGCGCATCGCACCAGATTTTTTTCTTAGTTTTACATAATCAAAAATACAAATAATGATTTCGAATAGACGATTTATTGGAGTAACGAGATGGTATAAAACAATTAGATAAGTATGGAGACATATCATGTACTTTAAAGAAATATATAATATATATCTTTAAGTTATAAACAATGAAAGTTCATTCTCAATGAAATAACATAAAACTAAGAATTCACAACTAACAATGTGTGATTTAATTTCATCACAGTTACGTAGATTGTCAAAGATATAAATAATACAAAAAAAAAAAACCCTATTAACATTAATCAAAAATAAATACCTTCACTCAACAATTTCAGTCGATCCCTTTTTTCTGACATCCAATTCTTACCTAAAAAAGGTACAATTGATTAATTGTAGTCAAACTTAGTGAATTTTGGAATAATAATTAAAAATTATCAACTTAACATTACAAATGATAAACTATAAATGTATATTGTAAACTAACAAACAACACTTGAAATAATGCATAACAGTCGTCGGGTCAAATAGGCATTATCACAGTCGACCTCTATTAAACAGGGCAGGTCATTTCTCACACACAGTTGACCAAAAATTTAATTGGTTAGATAACAAGAGATAAATCATTAAAATTGAAAAAAAAAAATTGTAATTGCTGTATTAGGCTATTCAACGTGTTTTGAATAAATTAACGAAAGAAATTAAAAAAGATATGAACAACTTTTTAGGAAGAGACTATTGGATTAATTTTAGTAAATGAATTAATAATGTGTCAAATATCTCTATTACTTAAAATATCCGAAGTGACAACAGTTTGAATTTCATAAAGAAGTTTGTAATTTAAGTCTTTAATAGATGATGCTTTAATAAGTTGGAGTTCATGGGCCATCTCCACAATAATTTAGTAAACAAGTTTTTAATCTGCATGTATTAAGCACGTATCTGCATGATTAAGTGAATTATTGAAATTATACGAGACTTTGAGGCCTTGCATTCTATATCTAAAAGATATGAAGTTAAAATTTTTAATTCATTGATTGCATCAAAAGGTTACAAATACTATTATATTTATAAAGTTTAAATGTATTCAATCAGCAGAATTACCATTGTCTCGAAACGAAAAGAATGTAATAAAATCGATTAAGAGTTGTATTCTAAAAACTATTATAGTAATAAAAGATGATTTATCGGTGCACGAAATATTGATTTTACAGAGGGAAAATTTATCAAAACCAAGATTCAATATTCTAAAATGTAACTTCATGACTTTATTAAAAAAAAATAAAACCCAGTATACATTTATTTACTTTCCTAGTTAGCGAATTTCAATATCTAAATAACATTAAATATCAATAAAAATATTTATTTTATATTTTCAGCTCTAAGAAAATAAGTTAAGAAGGAAGAGGAATAAATTTAGGCAATAATATAAAAGAGTAAAATATTATAAGCAATAATAGTAGAGAATTGATACTCGACGATTCTCCAGGTGAACTGAACATTCGAAGCGGAAATGTACAACAGGTGGTACTGCTACCCGAACAGATGTTACAAAATAAATTTTAAAAACGTCGATGATAAAGTAGGCACAGAAAAAGCACAAGTTCAAGGAGGTTAAGTTTAATGAATTAATCACTCTAACATATCTGTCACATAACGCCAAGCAGAGTCCTAGCATCTTCAGCCACACTTACCACCCACCTCAAGTTCGGTCGTCCCACTCTCCTTGCTCCAAAGATCTCTTCTGTGGCTACTTTCTTCGGAATCACCCGTTCTGGCTATGGGTATGACCAGCCCATCGAAGTCTTCCCAAATTTATGACTTTGGAGCTCTCGTTATCTCCAAAGAGCTTGTACGACTCTTGGTTCTTTCGTCTCTGCATGTCTCGCCTACTTTGTAGGGTCCTTACATCCTCCTCAATATCCCCCTTTCTAACGACAAGAGCCATTTTTCATCTGCCTTCTTAATGAACCATGAATCGTTTTTCGAAATTTCTCCGTCGTTTTTTTAATCGAAAAACTGGAGAAATGAATATGTCTAGTCAAACTTGTATACGGTATTTTCTTAATTATTATGAGTCAGATTGTAATAATATAATTTTGTATTGCAATACATACTGAAACATTGGAAGTTATAATTCTTTTTTGTTATAATATGCATATTTATACTAATTTGGATTAATGTCTATTATGAATTGAATTATGACAGATTTGTAAGTTTGTTAACTTATATTTGGAATGGGAAGGAGAGAGGTTAACGTTCTTCTACATCATGCCTTAGATTATATTGTCGCAACAGCGTTATGGAATGGAGCCTCCCAGAGAAAGCTATCTGTGACCCAGGAAACTCCTATTTCGACAGATCATTCACCTACTTACTGATACAGTTCTTTTCTTTTGTTGAACATAATATTAATCTTAGGAGTTACATGTCCATTTTTATTCAGAGTCAAAGTAAATTACATTCATCTTGAATGTTTCTTGGAGGTATCATATATAAATATATATACTGTGTTCTAATGATCGAAATCTTAACACATATATTTTATTCTTAAGTATTTTCATTTTGACAGAATAACGGGTTATTTTTAATCCTAGTTATAATTTAATTTATATTTAATTTTCAGTTTTAATAATTTAATGCAGGGGTTGATTTTGTTAATGTACACCTATCAAGGAAATTACCTTTTTATATTAAATTATATTTAGATTATTTTACCTAACTACCTAACCAAGGGAGAAGTGCGTCTCGCTGGGACGCCCCCCCCCTCCTCTCTCCATGGCCCTATTTCTTTCATTTGAGTGATTGATTTCGCCCTCTTTCTTCCAGGTTCTTTATGCGCATGCTTCTGGGTCTGTCCACCTATTCCATTTCGATTTAAGTTTCAAAGCATTATAATAACGATGACAATCGAACCGCACAAGTATAAGCTGAAAAGTAAGAATTTTTTTTAAAGAACTGTTAGAGAGTCGAGGAAGCAGCGCAGTTTCCTACTTACAACACTTATTACAAAAACTGTTCTGCTCTGCGTCGCACAGTGGGACGAATGACCAATCTAGGTGGAAAAAAGTCATGATCGAAATTGATGAAACCCTTGTACTAAGTGTAAAGGGGAGATGTTTTTAGAACAGTTATTAGAGGTTCTTTTGTTTTTAGAGGTTTATGGTAGAGGTTACTTAGATAGACAGTTATATTAAATAAATATGAAAAAATTATCTGCCTTTATTTGCTAATTTGCTTTCCAGGAAAAGAAATTTCAATTCCACGAAGGGAGCTATTTGATATTAGGCGAAATTTCAAAGGTATGGATTCCATATATTTTAATATATTACAGCAGCTCAAATTAGATAATATTCTTCCATCGTCTTCAGCTGCGTTGAAGAGTCATCTAAAATTAGCAGTTGCAAAAATTAAAACGAAATGGCAAAAGGCTGGAAGATATTTAGACATATTTTTCACGAAAAACATTGACTGGCTTGACAACATTTTATCATTTGAGTGCTTGTGTGAAGAAACTAAGTCACAACATGTATCAGCCAATGTTGGTCGCCCTGCTGAAAGATTCGAGGACTGCTGTCCCCGAGGAAAATTCAATAAAGTTAAGATATTATAGAGTCTCGGAGCACAGAGGTATCAGTTAGGAAGTCAGGAAAGCGGGATGCTGCAAAGTTTATCAGAGAAATTGCTCAATCTCCTCCAACTCAAATAAAAAAAAATAGATTAGATACTAGTACTAAACAATCTTTTTCAAACCAGGAGGCCCTTGCTTTCATAATAGATTGCAAATTGACCAAGAAGACTTATAATTTAACTATCTCTAGAAATAGAGAGGGCCATGCATTAACTATAATAAAGGGCCATGATATTTATCCCTCATACTATCAAGTATCACTAGCTAAGAATGATTGTTATCCCTCGTCGTGTGATATAACTGTTACTGAAACAGTCGCTACCATAAACGTACAAAGTATTGTAAACCTTACAACTCAGAGACTTGTTTTAGCCCTAAAACAGATGATGCAAAACCTTGCTTCAACAGTTACCAACGACCAGTTATGTTTGATTTGTAAATGTGGCTGTGATGGTAGCAGTGGTCACAGTAGGTATAAACAAAAATTCAATGATAGCAGTGCTGATGATGAGTACTTGTTTGCCTATTCGCTTGTGCCCGTAAAACTATGTGACTTAGAGAATGAAAATAATGTAATATGGAATAATTTATTTATCTTCTACACGAAACTGTAGACCTTTTACGCTTATGTACACAAAAGAGACAACAGAGTTAATTAGAGTAGAAAGTGAAAAAATCAAATAGAATCATTGAAACAAACAAAGGTTATTTTAGACAACAAAGAGATCATTGTAAATTATACATTATTGCTGACTATGGTAGATGGTAAAACTATCAATGCATTAACCGTAACGAAATCAAGTCAGTCTTGTTATATTTGTGGAGCTACTCCGATATATACATATATATACTAACGATCTTCCTGTGTCATATTCAATTAGAAAAGAAAATTATGACTTTGGAATAGCACCTTTACATCAGGTCACTTGAGTTTTTTATGAAAATCAGTTACAGACTGAATATAAGGAAATGGGCAATTAGAAATTACGAAGATAAAATGGAATTAAAAAAAAGGAAAATGCAAATCCAACTGAAATTTAAGGAAGAAATGGGTCTCATAATTAATCGACCGAAGCCTGGTTTATGAAACACTAATGACGGAAATACAGCAAGACGATTTTTCAAAAATCATGTTCTTAGTGCATCCCTAACTGGGTTAAATGTTGACCTTCTGAAGAGATTTTATATTATTTTAAGTACCTTATCTTCTGGATATGAGATTAATGTGGACCATTACAGTATATATGTTCAGGAGACAAGAGGCTTATATCTAAATTTATATTCCTGGTACTACATGTCTCCTACTGTCCATAAGCTACTTGTTCACAGCACCGAAATAATCAGGAACTGCATTTTGCCTGTCGGAATCCTCTCAGAAGAAGCACAAGAGGCGAGAAACAAGGGCTTAAGAAGGTTTCGAGAATCGTCTACAAGAAAGTTACAGCTACCACTAGAGATTTGATTTCGATGCTACTTCTAACGTCGGACCCTTTGATTAATTCTTTCCGACAAAAGCCAAGAAAAAATAAAAAAACTTGACCAATTACGGATATCGCAGCAAACCTTTTAAAAAGTGAAGGTAGCAATGATTTGAGCATCTCGTCCACAGATGATTATTCTGGAGAAGATGAATTCTTTTCAGATGATAACAGCATGTACTGACAATGAGTAAAACAAAAAATATGTCATCAGCAATGCCAAATATTGTTTCCAGAATTGAGCTTTACCATAAGAATACCAGTCTTTTATTGTTTCAAGATTTGTAAAATACAATATTTTCTTAGTTTTCGTTAAAAGAGTGATTTTATTTTAGCTTATTTCGATTTAATTGTTTATTTTAATCGGGCTGCCATAACGATTTCATTGAGCCAGAATTTTTTCCTCCTAGATTGGTCATTCGTCCCACTGTGCGTCGCCGGCATCACATGTCCGTCTTACCTCAAGACCTGCACCCCTCCAGGACGGCTATTTGTTGGTCATAGAGTGCTGATCGTGTATAAGTGTAGTGTTCCCCCAACCTGGAAGATCAGTGGCTGACCGGGCGAAGGATCAATCAATCAAGGAAGAAAAATGATTTACAAGTATGCAAATTGCGGGTGGCGGGATGGCCGAGTGAGCAACCGCGTCAAAAAATACGCGTTGCCACGGAAAACCGGACATAACATTGGGAACCAGAAAAATTTCAAGTTCGAAACCCGGAGCCAGGGGAAATTTAATAATGCTCGGCATTAATCCCCCACCCTCTCCCCTGGCCCGGGAAACCCCGTATAGCCTAAACGGCGAGGATGGGGAAGACAAAAAAAAAAGTATGCAAATTGCAATTTCCGCTATTAAGAGGAAATAAGAGGATATTATGAGGAAATAGTAATATTAGTATGAATTAGTAATATTATGAGGAAATTAAGGTTAGATTAAAATCCGGAAAGGCACGGGCTAAGCAATTTCGCTACTGAAAAGTATAGTAGCGAAATTGCTTAGCCCGTGCCTTCTCTCCCGAAATTTAAAAATTAGGATATACACAATTATTATTCTACCTACGGTACTTTATGGATGCGAAACGAGGTCGCTAACTTTGAGGGATCAGCAAAGGCTGAGGACTTTTGAAAATAAGGCATTGCATAGGGAATTTGGACCGAAGAATGATGAACCAACTGGATTATTTAGACGTTTACACAACGCCGAACTGAGTGAACTACTAATATTAACTCGTATATCCTAAATTTCTAATCGTAAATTTCCAATTGAAGAAAAAAAATTCATTGTTGAAAAAAGTTATATGCATTCCTTTCTCATAGCACTTAAGCCTTATTGAAAGAATGATGTCTATTTTTAGTCAAAGAAAGTATTGTAGTAAGTCTCTGTTGCGCCCTTCACACCAGATGTGTTCAGATGAAATCGACTATTTTTCGCCATAGAATATATTGAAGTGTTAAGGCAGATTTGGCGCACAAACAAAAAGAAACCATTGAAAAATAATAGATGAAGATGTTTACATTATTATAAATAGAAAAAAAGTAAATACTGAATTCATTAGTACACAGAATATTTATCCCAAGAAACAGATTCATTTTATTATAGGTATGTTAAAGATTGGCAAAGTTTAACAACGGCCATAACACGGAATTGGAACAGAAGGAACCAATTAGATATGAAAATGTGAGGATAAATTAAGAGGGATGATGAATTGAAAGGGAATCCGGGCCAGAATTAGCCAACAGCGCCTATAAATACTTTGGCTGCGGCTGCTAATCTGATACATTTCAGCTGGATTATTTTTATAGATTGAAAGCAGGTTACATACCCCGGTGCCTTCCTACCATCCTTGAATTTTTTAGTGTAAACATTATTATAAAATACAATACATATGCACCTCTTATTTAAAACTAATGATAAATAAATGTACATTGTTTCAACAGACCGCTTTGTAAGGAAAGGGAGTAATTCATACGCATAAGCAATTTCAAATAACTAAATATAACCAATATAAATAACTTATTATACTTACAGAAGTTAAAGATGAGTGGTAAATATATGCTGGAGGGATGGCCGAGTGGGTTAGAAAATACGCATTGCCACTGACAATCGACAGATGATTAGAAACCCAAATATAGCCAGTTCGAAACCCGTAGCCAGGGGAATACTCGAGAACCAATATTAAATATCAAACTAAATTTCTGATTCATAGACAGAACATTTTATTTTATTTTTCTATATTAATTATTTATTAAAATAATATCTTAGTCAATAATAAAATAAATAACATCTCTCTGTTACATTTTTATATAGCAACATTCATAATTCAAAGCATGAGGGTGTTATGTTACATAATTCAAAGTTTTGAGAAAATGACTAAGTTTTTTTTTTTTTTTTTTTTGTATACCTTTTAAAGGCATGGTCCTGGGTCTTGATTATCATAACTAAACAAAATTGAGTGAATTTAAAAACTCCAAAAAAAAATTGATTCAAAATATTGAATTTATAACATAGCACGTTCATCCACTCATGTCTTCATTTATGTTCTGGATTTTTACCAAGAAGGTTGGGGAAGTATAATGACAAAACTGCAAATATTGAAATTTAATATTACAAACAAAAGAAAATTTACTCGAATTTGTCAAAAAAGAATAGCTCATAAATTCAAGGGAAATTTTATTAAGAACACTTGTGTAGCAAATACATTGTTTAGCGCACTAAAACAGTAAAATAAATTTCACATATACTTCCAGCGATAAATCATCTATATTCTAAATAAAAATTGTTTTTCCCGGTTGACTCACAGACTTGCGAAGATCTTTCTTTAGCCCCCTCAACTAGCTTTTTCAACCTCAAACCTGGGCTACGTACACGGTGGGCCAGACCCCCCTACCGCGCATCCCCCCCACATCCCTATATATTGCATATCGTTGTGTTCCTTGTGATAAAAGATTAAGAAAAAGCCAATGTTCCCAGAAAAAAAAGTGGCCGCACTAACCCAAAATGGCGTTCAAACATGGCGGAATTACAAATTTGATTTTAGTTAGTTTTTTTATTATTGATATTCACCATTATGTTTAATTTAGCCATAACAGGTATTTTATTAAAGCTAGATAGTTCTAAATTCAGAATAAATAAACAAACGTTCTAAAATAATTAGTCTAGACAACATAAAATACCTTTAAAGTCAATTTTTTCAAGTCATTCGCGTAAAAGTTAAAATTCCAAGTTTATTTGTGATTAAACGGCCATCATTAACGAAAAAAACCCTGAAATAAAACATCTGGAGCAATTATTCTTCTTTAAAAATCACTGGTCAAATTTCAAAATATATCAACGAGGTTCATAGAAAACGGAAACACCGGCGAAAAGGCGCCAGTGACTCGGGCACATCCAGTCCTCTGCCTGCCACATCGATCAGTTCTCATACTGGTATATTCTCATATAGGTTTAGGATATTATTTTGAATGTATAATCGAGCCTATGTAACAGCAAGTATTTTTTTGACAGAAAAAAATAATATAACCTTCTTTTTTTCTTTTTTTTTATTATACAGGGTGCGCCAGAGAAACTTACTTATTTAAAAGGTCAATAAAAATAAAAGTACTTCAGTTATTGTTTTAATTCTTTTTTTATTTTAGAATACAAAGTTCCAAGTTTTTTTTCATGAAGTCTTGAAAATCACATCCGTTAAATGGCGACCCCCATTGTGCAAACACTGATAACGTCGATTTCTGAAGTTCGTCTCCACTCTTCGCAGCATATCAGTTGGTATGTTGGCAATGTCGCGAATGTTATTCTTGAGATGAGCTATGGTCCGTGGTCGATCGACATAAACCAGTGATTTCAAATAACCCCATAAAAAAAAAAAATCACAGGGAGCCAAATCTGGAGAACGTGCCGGCCATGGGAGATCGCCTCTGAGAGAGATGAGGCGGTCGGGGAAATGTCGCAACAAATCCATTGAGCCTCGTGCTGTGTGTACTGTGGCTCCATCTTGTTGAAACCACATTTCCCTAATGTTCCTTTCTTGGAGGCTTGGAAGAAAAAATTCCTCGATCATGTTCCTGTAACCAGCTGCAGTCACGGTAACTGCACGTTCGTTTTCTTCAAAAAAATACGGACCAATTATTCCCATTACCGATATCGCACACCAGGCAGTAACTCGTAAACAATGAAGGGGCTTCTGGTGAAGTTCACGCGGATTTTCACCACTCCAATAACGCATGTTTTGTTTGTTGTTACAAAAGTAGCTCTCGACGGCGAACGCCCCCTGCTCTCTAGACCAGAGCATGATTGACTGGAGGGGGAATCAAACTTGGGGAATTTCCCCGCCAGATGGGCCACCTACAACCGCTCTACCCGTCCAACTCACCGCTCGGGATTTTTTTTCAAATAAGTAAGTTTCTCTGGCGCACCCTGTATAAATCTGATAAATAAAGGATATAAATATGATAAATAATATACAATTAGTCGCAGATTGCACATTATCTAAGCCTCACTTATAGTGACATAAACTAGTTTCTTGGAATCAAATAATTAATAAGTACTAATGCTCTCATAGTAATAGTTGGGATACAGACACTGGCTTCTGATCATTCGTGAAATTGGAAATAAATGCATGTTCGCAAAGTATTGATTATTTACAGATTTTAAAACCAATCAAAATAAAAAAGATAGATAAAAAGTTCTGTTTGTTCGTTGATATGTAGAAATTATTCATAATGCAATTTAGGAAGTATACACCTAATACAATTTAATATCTCACAACAATTGATGAATTAACAGTTACACGATGTATATATATATATATATATATATATATATATATATATATATATGCGTGTGTGTGTGTGTGTGTGTGTGTGATTAATTTAAAATTAAACCACTACTGTGGGGGAAAACCAATGAAAACATGTAAGTATTCATGCATCTAACGGTCTATGATCCACGAAGTTGTCGCCTTTTTCGGTTTCTTGCATATAACTAAATATCAAAAAGTTTACTTTCTCTTTTTTTCGAAAAAAAGGTATACTATTACAAGTAAAATGAAATATTTGAATTTGAAATCGGAATAGTTATTTAGCCAAATTCGAACATCAAAGATCGGTAATTTTTATCATTTTGGTGGAAACTCATGTTCCAACGCCTATAACTCGACAACATGTACTCTAAATGAAAACTGTTACGGATAAAAGTTTTAAACATTAAATTTAGCATAAAACAAGCCCATTGATTTTAAAATTAACTCATTCCTGCGTAGAGATACAAATGAAAACGTGAAAATATTCTTAGCGCTTACTTCCTGCTAAAACATTTTTGTGAAGAATAAATAATGCATAATACCTCAAATTATCCAACTTCTTCCTTTTTTTTTATCTAAGATTGATTTTGCAAATTATCTACCCACTTAAATAGTTAGTTCTGTGAATATTTTATCATATCCCCTAAGGCTTCACAAAAAGAAGGAATTAAGCACTACGAATACCTTCACGTTTTTATTTGTATCTCTACGCAGGAATGAGTTTGATTCCCAATTTCAAAATACTTCGTCTTTGAATGCTGTCAGTCAGCCTCCTTGAGTAATCCTACTAATGTATCCGATTCTTTCTTTCCTGATGTCAGTGTAGAATTCATGTATCTTACCGCCCTGCCAGTTATATTCTATATCCTTGAACTTTTGAGACAAGAATTCTCTCTTTGCCTTTCTTAATATCTTGTTTACTGCTTTTTGAGCAGCTCCTTATCTGTCTTGGGATTGTTTGTCTTCTTTGCCTAAGCGAGTATCTACAGTATTCTTCTATTCTACAAAGCCTTACGGAATTTCTCTGAGTACCATTTATAATAATTTAATTTCAAATTCAATAAAACTAACACAATCAATAATATATATACTGTATAGAGGATGAGATCTCCTCGGCCATAGAGAAGCTCAGAACAATAAAGCTCCCGGCTACGACAATCTCAATGCAGAACTATTCAAACACGGTGGGATGAAGCTGGAAAAGGCGATCCAGGAATTACTTCTGTGCATTTGGCTTGTTGAGAGGATCCCTACCCAATCAGTAATAGTTCCGAAACACAAGAAAGGAGACCCTCTAGAATGCAGGAACTATAGAGGAATATCTTTATTACCGGTGGCATATAAGATATTATCTAATGTGCTGTTCCAACGCGTCCTTCCATTTGCAGAGGGAGCCCTAGGACCCTACCAGGGTGGATTCCGAAAAAGAATGTCAACGTCTGACCAGCTGTTCACCTTGAGGCAAATTTTAGAAAAAGGAAGGGAGTACAAGATCCACACACACCATCTATTCATCGATTTCAGGAACGCATATCATAGTGTTAACAGGGGGCAACTGTATACAACTTTAGAATCACTTAATGTCCCCAAGAAGCTTATTAGAATGTGCCAAGCGACAATGGATGGTGGAAACTGTCGAGTTAGAGTACAGAATGAGTACTCCACTGCATTCCCAGTGACGGTTGGCGTCAGACAAGGTGATGCATTAGCCTGCCTCCTCTTTAACCTGGTGCTGGAAAAAGCTGTCAGAGCGTCCGGAATTCAGATATCGAGCACCATCTTCAACAGGAGTGTGCAGCTGTTGGGGTATGCAAACGATTTAAATATTGTCGGAAGATCCGAAAAAACAGTTGAGGAAGCCTTTTTACGTTTGGAAGCAGAAACAAGAAGATTAGAAATGCTGGTCAATGAAGGTAAGAACAAGTACATGGTTACGGAGCAACCTGCAGTTCCTTGAGAGAGCGTAAAATTCGGGGAATATTCCTTCGAGAAGGTCAACGAATTCACATATCTCGGTTCAGCTATAAATATCAGCAATGACGTCTCATCAGAGATTAAGAATGCTGCTTCTTTGGACTAAGGAACCAGCTCAGAAGTAACCTCATCACAAGGTCAACCAAAAACCTAATGTTTAAGACCCTCATACGACCAGTATTGCGCTATGGTTCTGAGGCATGGACGATGAAAAGGAGCTATAAACAGGCGGTCCTCATGTTTGAGAGACGTGTCCTCCGGAGTATCTACGGGGGAGTGCAGGACGGCCAAGCATGGAGACGGAGATCCAACAGAGAAGTGGCTCACCTTTACAAGGATATAGGTGCCGTGACCTTTATCAGGCTGGGTAGGCTCCGCTGGACGTGCCATGTTATAAGAATGGAGGACTCTGCTATCCCCAAGGAGGTCATAGGAGAAGTACTGCATGGGACGAGACGGCGCGGAAGACCGAAGCTGAGGTGGTTGGACGGAGTGTCACACGACGCTAGAGAGCTCCTTGGATCTCGAAACTGGAAAGCGGTCGCACTCGACCGGAATAACTGGCGGAAACTGATTGAAGAGGCCCCGACTCTCTAGCGGGTTGTTGAGCGGAAGATATATATATATATATATATATATATATATATATATATATATACACACACATACATAGGGGAGGGTGGGGCACAATGAAACACGGGGCACAGTGAAACAGTCGGTGCACAGGGCGAACCAAAAAGTCTAGTGCAACCAAATTCAAATAGCGAGCGGTAAGGGTGACAGCAATTATACCCTTTCTACTTGCTACGTGAAAGACTACAGGTGCTAGTGCGGTTTTGTGGGGTAAAACTAAATTTTTTCGTCGAACCGATGTTGGTCTCTAGGTATGAGTAATTATTTTATTCAATCTGCTCTTACAACTTTTTTCCTTGCGCATCTCTCTGTTAAGAATTTGCCTGACTTTGGCTTTCCCACGTCTTCACGTTCATCGTAGGAAGCAAAAGACATCAAAATGGTTAGTATGGAGTTCCTTGAAACAAGGGTGTTCGGGGCACAATGAAACGTTTCGTGGAGTCCCACGAGTGTTTCATCGTGCCGCATTTGTTTTTCATTGGGCAATAAGCAGTCGTTGTTTTTTTTATTTTCTTACTGATTGGTGCGATATTGAGAGCGGAACAACAAAAAAACTGTATTAATTTATGACAACTGACAACCAAGTCAAACTTTCCTCTTTCTTGAAGAATTTCGTGGCTATCCTAAAGCAGAAGAACGAAAAACCGACTGGAAGCCGAATATAGTGTTTTTGTTAAGCATGGAGCACTATGACACAGAATTTATTTTTTGGAAAATAGCTGCTCGCGGACACATTGCGCATAAGATAATTTTTAAGGCATTTCTTATATAGATTAGATCCTAAGGTAACATAGAAAAAATAAAAAAATGAAAAGAAAGACTCAGGCGGGGTGCTATGGGTAAAAGAAACTATAGTGTTTCATTGTGCCCCACTTACCCCTACATATATATATATATATATATATATATATATATATATATATATACATAGCCGAAAGAGCCGACCAGTTAGCCAAAGAAGCTGCCAGTAGCGAGGTGTTGGTCCCCTCTTACAGCAAGCTCCGATCTCCCATATCAAGGGCCTCATCACCAAAGAGTCGGTTGCGAAGTGGAACACAATCTGGAAAGCATCTACGAAATCACCAAGCCTACACAATTACATCCCACAAATTACACTAAACAATCATAAAATTCTACACAGAGTAACACAATTCCTAACTGAACACGGAAACACTAAATACTATTTAAAACGATTCAATATCATACAAACGGACACATGTGATGAAGATGGACAAACACACAACTTCAGACACATACTTCATGATTGCAGATTGTACGACAGACAACGATACAAATTAATACGAAGTGTTGTGGCCAAACATGGAAACTGGCCTGAGACAGAGCATATACTCTTTACTAAATTTAAGACAGACTTACTGAAATTTATTAAAGAAATTGATTTTGATTAACTGACAAGCAACAGAAGGGCATCCTAAAACTTGTTGTGCTTATAAGTGATATTTTATTTTTTATTTTTTGTTTTTTATTTTCTTATTTATCATACTTTATTATTTCCTTATTTTTACTTTAACGTTTTCTCATACTTGTTTATTTTCTCATACTTTATTATTATTTTGTTTTTTACTTTTTATTCTGTTATTAAATTTTATTCTGTGTATTAAATAGTAATTGAACAAACTTCTAATGTAAAAATCTGTAAAATTACAATATATGTAGTATGCCTTATAAAGGCATGGAGCATGTATTTAAACAAATAAATTGTCTCTCTGTGGGGTTACCATAAAGGGAAAAAAATATATATATATATATGTATATATATATATATATATGTATATGTATATATGTATATATATATATGTATATGTATATGTATATATACATGTATATGTATATATATATATATATATATATATATATATATATATATATTATATCAGTACGTATTAGTGTCCGACCGAAGCCTAAATTTTAGCCGAAACCGAAACTTATTTACGTGTGTATATATATGATACATGTAAGTGTGTAATATGTTTAGTTTACCAATAATATCAATGAAAGCTTATAAAATGACAGTAATTTAACTCAATTATTCATACAATATGTAGGCTTAGTATATAAAAGTGGTAAGACAGGTGTACTAGTTCGGTTATAGAATCGAATCCCGGCCCCTACTTCCTAATACGGCTGGTACCCGCAAGAACTAAGAACAAAACTTATTACCATTATTTGATGTAACCTAAGCCCCCTTTTTTATTAAACTAGGTTACTGACTAAAATATTTTTTCTTTTCTGATTTGAATTTGTGGACATGACGGGATTCTCCAACGACTAATTTAAGATTAATTATTAAGAATATATATTCTTATTTAGTGTTAAACTATTTTTTTTAGAAATCAAATTTCATTATTCATGAGGATATAATTAAAAGCACTAAAAGGTTCTTATAGATCAAGGTAAAGAATAAATGCTATTCTTTATACTCAAAGTAAAGAATTCTGTATGAAAAGAATGCTTTCATTACATGTTACATATATTTTAAGCGGCCTTTCACTGTCACTATCACATTTTTTTCTCCACACCCAACTTAAATCTTTCGATCAGTTAAAGATACCAGAACTATGAGAAAAATCTATGTTTTATCGAAATGCAATACAAGTGTGATTAATTAAAATAACAGATACTTCACACTAATAAATTCAAAAGTTAAAGGCCAAAAAAGAGATCGAGCTAACAAGCTGAAATCGTGTAGTCCTACTTCCTTCTCGGATATATAAGACACAAAAGTTAGTTAGGGGGGAGGAAGGGAGGGAAGGAGGGAGGGAGGGAGGGAGGGAGGGAGAGAGAGAGAGAGGGATTGATTGAGAGAGGGAGAGAGGGAGAGATTGAGAGAGGGAGAGAGGGAGTGAGAGGGTGAGAGGGAGAGAGAGAGAGAGGGAGAGAGAGAGAGAGAGAGAGAAAGAGAGAGAGAGAGAGAGAGAGAGAGAGAGAGAGAGAGAGAGAGAGAGAGAGAGTAAGAGAGAGAGAGAGAGATTAACATTATTGATAGCGTCTGCATGTAAGTTAAAATGAGAATCTATTGATTTTATAGGAGTGACTCAACGCAGTGAAGTGAACATAAATTGTTGTTTATTACGCTATATATATTTTTTTTACTTTCACTTACCTATATATGAAATATACAGTTAGGAAAAGTATTCCGATTGTGAAAAATTTCGACTTCCGGATTTTAACGGAAATATACGTTTTTGGGTCCCCTGAGTCCAAATAACCAAGTCCCGCAAAATGGTCTTTCTACTAAAAGGTGTGTGTGTGAAATAAAAAATTTCATCAAAATTGATCAAACGGAGGGAGCAATTTATTTCATAACTTTTTTTTTTCTATTTTCTCAAAAATAACTTTATAGCCCCAGGCCATGAAGACAAAAATGACCGAATGTCGTGAATAATTAAAGACAAGCTGAATTTTTGCCAGTTGTTAGTACTTACTAAAAGCAGCTTTTTTCCAAAAGTCCCCGCCCCTGCCATTTGTGCTAACCCACCCCACCAACTATTTACTGTAATTTTCCATTGGCTCAGGTTCTACTTCACACCTCCGTTATTACTAATCCAAATCAGAAATTTTTTAAGACATCTTTTTCTATAAACGCTTATTTTTAATATAATATATAGGAAGTTTTTCCTATCGCACATACTTTGGCAGTTACTTGTGAAAATACATTTTTATTTTCGCGAAAAATAAATGTCATAGTTAAAACTTTCTTATATAAAATTTAGCATGATAGTGATTCTTAAAAATTGTTCAGATAAAATTTTTAGCGCAAGAATTAAGCTTTAATATGATGTGTAAAAAACCCGATTACCACCACAGGGACGCCAACAAAACTAATATATGTGTAAAGAAAATATATTTCTTAATTAATTTAATTTTTGATATGGACTTGACTGAGAGAAGTGGAAATAGGTGTGTGAGTGATAGGTTATTTGTATTTATAAATTAAAACATATGGTTAAAGTTAATGATAAAACATTTGATTTAAAATATTGTGAGCAGTCGATTTGAAATGTTATTAAGAAATGCTTACCTAAGAATAAACTTTTGATGACGTTTCTTTTTTTACAGGTAAGTGTTTAGAAAAATGTTTTAGGAATATTAAGTTTAATGTGTGATAAATTTTATTTGTAATTATTAAAAATAAAAACTTTTTTTACAGAGCAACTATTGAGAGTTTATTCATTGGAATATCCTTATACATGTATAACAAAAAATGTGCTGCTGCAGGCAGCCGGACGCCAGCGGGCATGCCTAATAAACATCTGTTTTATTTCTATTTTAATATATTTAATAAGTTTATTATTTACAATTTTATAAATTATTAAGTAATATAAACTTAATCGGTTTAAAAATAAATAAATAATTAAAGTGTAATCAACGTTAAAATTATATTTTAATAGAGAGGGGCGTTTAAGTTATTATTATTTTAATACCAGTTTCTATAAAAATTAAATTAAATAATGTTAGTATATAGGCTTCCCTGTCATCATTCTAAGAATTTAAAAACAAAAAGTGCCAGAAACAATTCAGCGTACATCCGAACATTCCCGCGAACAGCGGAATCCTATAAAAGGAGTAGCTCTGTTATTTGAAGATTATTTCTCAGTTAATACTATTGTTGAGCGTTTGTAGAGCTGTGCATTTTGCTCTGTATGACATCAAGGTAAACACATTTCTTTGTAGCTGTATTACACTCAAAATATCAATATTTTTGTCCTTATATTATTTTGCTTGGTTTTTATTGTATGATCGATCTCGAAAATCGCAGTCGATGAACTGTTATGCCGCTACATCACTCCCCCCTTAACAAACTAAAGCGTGTTCATAAAGGATATTAAATAAATCAATTGTTTTCGTAAAATAAATGTTTTCTTTATTTATATGATTAAATGAGATCACAACAAAATAAAAAGGGAAAAAACTCACGTTAATAATGACTTGATAAACTACGTAAAAGTTGGTCCAATTATATGCAGCAAAAAAATGATTTCATGCTTATTATAACCTCCTTCCATGGAGTGAAAGTGATAATAATGATAACCGTCTGTTTCCAACCAGCGACGATAAAAACATGAGTCTTTACGAAAGTGTTATGATTAGTAGACCTCACCAATTATTAAAATCCACCCAGTGGTTGGTATCCAGAGATAACCTAAAAAAATATATTAACAAGCTGCTGGTAACAAGGCAGAACAGGCACTGTCCGTTCGAGCCACAATACCCTTGATCGATTACTGGCTTCTAGATCGATCTCAAAAATCGCAGTCGATGAACTGTTATGCCGCTACAGTATTTATTAGCTTTTTTGTGTTAAATAATACTAACCCTGCTTAAAATGGATATACCAGATTTTTATATACACTATATAATATATATAGATACTCTATCCAATCATGAGATGAACCCAGAAGACATAACAACAGAATCAGAGATACTGAAATCTTGTTCCATGATAAACGATTCATTGAAAAATATTGAATTACATATCAACAATAAAATGCTTCCTTACTTCCATTCCGCTGGACATTTACCTTATGCGAAATCGGCCCACTTACACGTACAATAAATGTTGGAAATAGAGTCCAAACTATGTATCCTCCCTGTGATGAGTAAGGTCCAGGAGACTCTAATGGCATCCAGCTTACGGCCAGTGTTTGACAGAGAAAGCCATCAGCGTTAATTCGGATCATCAAGAAGCAAAGGGACTACTGATGCGCTGCTGAGAGTAGGGAGTGATTTTGCAGAGATGGTGTAGCGGTGTCATGCTTCTACTGTTTCACATACCCTCCGCATTCGACAGCGTACGGTGGCCGTACGTGCTCCAGCAGCTGCAGAAGTATGAAACTCCCAGTAACTTATATGAACTCGTTAGGAGCTATCTCCACCACAGAAGAGTCAAGATTAAAGGCTGCTATTTCGAGGTAGAATCTTCCATAAAAAAGGGATATCCTCAAGGATCAGTCCTTGGCTCTGCTCTATGGAAGCTAGTTTTCGATGAGTTACTGGGAGTGATAGAGGGTGAGCGGTTCCCTGCCACCGCCTATGTTAATGATTATCTATAGAGGAGCAGTGGAGAGTATCGTGAGGTACGCATCACTCTTCCGGAACTATAACCTCACACTGCGACAAAGGAAGAAGCTGGCTTCAACCTAGAGAATGGCTCTGCTGCGGGTGACCAGCGCCTACAAGAAACGTCCCATGAAGCGGTGCAGATACTTGCAGGGTCGGTACCTCTCGACCTCCTGCAAGAAGCAGTGATAAAATATAAATACAAGAGAGAGCGCTCTACAGGACTTCCGGGGGATCTTCAAGTGAGAATTGGGTCAAACAAGTGGAAAAAGATAGTTCGGGAGGACACGATTGAGAAGTGGAGCTTGCGGTGGGCATCAACACCGAACGGGAGTACACTGAAAAAATATTTTCCCTCGGTCAAATCTCGGCTATCCGCTAGGTGGGTTTCCCAATTCCTCACTGGTCATGGGGGATTTCGAGCTAAGTCTTGGCGTGGATGTCGAGCCTCTATGTGCAACATGTGGTGTTCCGGAAACTGTAGAGCACCTGATTACGTCCTGCACCGCATTTGAGGCGATAAGAGCCAAAATAATGCGATCCTCAGGGATCTACAGACTCACTGAAGATGAATTTCCTCAGTTAGTTACTGAAGAAAATTTTCCTCAGTTCAAAAAATTCATTTATTATTAGAAAGCAGTAGTGGGGCCTGCCCAATTTACCATAGGAGCGGGAGGAAGACGACGAGGACAGGCACTGGAAAGACCACCAGAAGAAGAAGTCTGCCCTGGGCTGATGGTGACGGAGAGATAAAAGAAGGAGGAGTTAAAGAATAAGAACAAAAGAGAAACAGGGCATCATTGGCGCTAAGCGTTTTAGCTTAGTGCTACCACTGCCGAAACCCATATGGTCATTAGGCCAGCTAGGGATGTAAATAAATATATCAATAAATAGATCTTCTGCGTATAGTATCATGCTGCAGTAAATCTGTTTGGTTCTGTGGAGTTTATTGTGGCAGCAGGAAGTTAGGTCTTCTTTGTACAAATGTGTGCGAGCACTGCAGTGGGTATTCTTGTCACAACACTTAAATCATGGGTGAAAAACCAGAGTCGATTGATGAATGATATATGTAAATAAAGCGTTATTAGTGAGAGTATTTTTATTTCGAGAAATATTTTTTAATATATAACAATAAAAATAAATATAAAGGGGGTCCGTGATGCTGCGAATTATTAAAAGTTATAGAATATCACAAACAGCTTTCCAAACTTCACAGTTGCCGGTTTTTGCGAGTCCGGAACACGGCGGGTCCATATGTGGTGGATAATGTAAAGATATTTAGTATTAAGATCAGGAGTAAAAATCTTTCCCGAACAAAAACTTGCATAGAAAAAATATCTAATATATTTTTATGCTAATTAAAGTAATTGCAATAATAATGAATACAACATTTTTTTATTTTTTTTTAAATATAAATAATATTTTTCTGCAATATTGTGCTATCAGTTTTAATGTATGATGAATACAAATCAAATATAGCTATAAATGTCACAACTACCGCTCACGCGTTAATGCTTGGAAAGTGTCGGGCGCGTACTAATACATAACTCTGTTCGCGTTCACGATCTCAAAAATGTAAAGTTAGCTACATATTTTTAAAGAATGGAAAACGAGCAAAAAATTTTATTTGAGAAGTTTTTTTATAATATTTCAATACAAAGAACTGTTCCTTAAAAACAAGATACCAATTTTTACTCGAAACTTTGGCATATTTTATCGAATTATAGCAATAGGGTTAATTTTTCGAAGAAACATTATATGGCCTCTTTTGAGGAATAGATAATGAGGAATAAAAGGATTCAAGCAGCATCAGTAACGAATAAAAATGGCGGAGTTATCATTAATACCAAAAAGAGTCCCGAAACGGATGTTCAAGGGGGCCCCCCAAGTTAGAACAAAGGGGAGAGTCGGGGACTTTTGAGAAAATACCGCTTTTAGTAAGTACTAACAACTGGCGAAAAATCAGCTTGTCTATAATTATTCCCGACACCACGCCTTCATTAAAGACGTTCTGTTCATTTAATGGAAATTATTTATTTCATGGTAACTAACTGAAGTTTTCAACAACTACATAGAGAATGATAACATCAGACGCGATGGAGTATTATGCTAGCATTTCCGATATATCACATATAAAAACTTTTATTCAATAAAAAAAAAATTAGTGTAATTCAGAGAGCAAATACAAATACAAATAAGTAAATCAATGTGTGACTTCGAGGAATGGCATTTAACAAAACCCGTCAATTTCAAATATAAGTAAGTTGGTTAGTGAAAGTTGTGTGTTGCGAGTATCGCACCAGATGGCGTTATATAAAAAAACAGAGGTTTGAGACCGTGAACGTTTTCGATTTTGAGTAAGTCGACATAATGCGACCTGTTCATATAGATTGAGTGTAGCAAGTAGTGTTGACGAAAAGCGAAATAAATCGGGCAACGGACCAAAATATGAAAAACATCTTCCGGTTCATTCAGGTTGCAAATACTGCAGTTTTCTTCCGGCTTAAAATAATAATATATATTATTGAAAGTTAATTTAATAATGTAACTGCCGGAGAGCCTAAGTTGCGCCAGTGTTTTGGTCATAGGAAAGGGGGCACTTATGAAAAATATGGCTGGACCTGATCGCTTTCTATGTACATATGGGGGTAGAGCGGACTGTACCTTGTAGGGCTAATCAGTTTTTGTTTATCGCGCTCCTCCATGTAACTTTCAAACAGGTTTAAAGTTTCATACATCTCCAGCAGGAATTCGCCAGCATCCTCTGACTCCAGAATATCTTGTTTATTTACTAATGACAACAAGAAACTCAGCTGACTTACACAATTAAACGCGAAAAATCCTCAAAAGAGTGTGGGCATAGTCCTAAATAAGGGAGAGCCGGAGGAAACGGTGCTCTCCCGCGAGAATGGAGACGGCATCTAGACATTTAAACAAGGAGAAACTATCAAGTATTTAGGATGCACCTTCTCGCTACTGTTTAGCGAAGATTCGGTGACAAAATTAAATGAAAACCTGATTAAGCTTGTCACCTCTTGCTTGCTGAAGCCCGAGCAGAAGCTCAACATTGTCAACCAATATGTGTTCCCGGGTCTCACTTACCCTCTCCAATCTGTGCCTTTAACAAAGCTACGTCCGGAAGTATTGGAGGGAATCGACACCATGATTCGTAGGAGCTTAAATGCCATAATTGGTCTTCCTGTGAACACCTCCACGGCGATGTTGTACGCTCCCAGGAGGTACAGAGGATTGGGTTTGATCCGCTGCCAATGGGAAGCTCCTCTTCAATACAGGTCCATTGCTCAGCGACCGTCCAATGTGCCGGATGCCCTGTTCCAATCTACATTTGATAACTCGGCAGAGATAGCAGAGTGTGTCGAGAGATTGGGAGTTGAACAGAGACGCCGGAATATGAGAGCTCTACGGCAGTCGCTACGAGAAAACTCGTTTGAGGAATGGGCCAACTTCAGGTGGCAGGGCATTGGAGTACGACATTTTAAAGATACCCCGAAAGCTAACAGATACATGTACGAGAAGCAGATAATTTCGGGGTCTGAATGGTCCAATGTCTTAAAACTGAATATCAATTATGCACCCCTGCGCGGAGTCCCATGTGTCAGCGGACAGGTAAGAGAAGTTGGGTCCCTCTGTCGCAAATGTGACAGAGAGCCTGAAACGCCAGCACACGTGCTGGGGAAATGCCCCAACAACTCGCTCCTGATAACTTGCCGTCACCACAGAGCATTGATGGGGCTCCTGAAGGAGAGAGACTTCGCCTGCTTCGAGGAAGTTTATTGCGTGGATACGGATAGATCCACGAGATATGCCGATATAGTGGCATTCCAGAAGACCGGAAAGTCGGCTATCATTCTGGATCCTACCCTGAGGTATGAGACTAATGACCTCGATCAGGCGAGCAAAGTTGGCGAGGAGAAGAGAAGAATATATGAAAAGTGTATTCCTTTTCTCAAAGAGAGGTTCCGCGAGAGCTCCGGCGAGAGAGAGTTCTACGTGAGAGGCCTTTGGTTCGGAGCCCGCGGAGCCATACCTAGGTCAACCAGGCTTGATGGAGGATCTTGGTGTCGAGATAAAGGACGAAGCAAGATTGGCGGAGAGTATAGTCCTTGACTCCCTGGGAATAATACATCACCGCATATATAGGAGTAGCTGAATTAGAGACTGGTGAGAGGACATCTATGTATATAAGTTAAGTATTTATCTATTTATTTATTTATCTACTTATTTTATGCATGAATTAGTTAGTTAATTGTTTGTTAAATTTTAATATATCTTTATTTCTAATTTATTCTGTTTATTCTAGCCTAAGACATATAGTAGTTTTTATCACATATTGAATATTTATAGAGAAAACAATTCAAAAGAAAATTCATAACAGAAATCAGTTGGGTAAAAAAATCTATAAGGATATTATAAGTTTTATTTACCAACTTTTCCACAAAAAGTTAGCTGTTTCAAAATTAGAAGAACACAAAGAAAAAATCTGGTGCGTGCGCGCAACACACAACTTTCACTTACCAACTTACTTAGATTAGTAATTGACGTGTTTTGCTAAATATCATTTCCCAAAGTCACACATTTTTCTACATTCATATCTTATTTTTGTTAATCGTTAAAGCCGTTTTTGAGTAAATAAAAAAACCCCGTGAAAATGATACAAAATTTAATAAGTAAAGTCCCCCCTCCCGTAGATTAATTTTGATGAAATTTTTACAGTCGTATCTCGGGCATATAAATACATTAAATACCAAGTTTGATCAAAATCGTTAAAAACCGTTTTTGAGTAAATAAAAAAAACACGTGAAAATGATACAAAATTTAATAAGTAAAGTCCCCCCTCCGGTTGATCAATTGTGATGAAATTTTGGTTATCACATCTTTGGCATATAAATACATCAAATACCAAGTTTGATCAAAATCGTTAAAACCGTTTTTGAGTAAATAAAAAAAACCTGTGAAAATGATACAAAATTTATTAAGTAAAGTCCCCCCTCCGGTTGATCAATTATGATGAAATTTTGGTTATCACATCTTTGGCATATAAATACATCAAATACCAAGTTTGATCAAAATCGTTAAAACCGTTTTTGAGTAAATAAAAAAAACATGTAAAAATGATACAAAATTTATTAAGTAAAGTCCCCCCTCTGGTTGATCAATTTTGATGAAATTTTTACAGTCATATTTCAGGCATATAAATAGATCAAATACTCAGTTTAATCAAAATCGTTAGAGCCGTTTTGGAGAAAATCGAAAAAAACTTAAAAAGTTATTAAATAAAGTACCCCCACCCTTTGACCAATTTTGATAAAATTTTTGCTGTCACATTGCGGGCTTATACATACTCTAAATACCCAATTTCAGGTTCGCACGGTTTATAGTTTTTGAGCTAGTCTGTTCACACACACACACACACACAGACACACACACACACAGACCATTTCGCGGGACTTGGTTATTTTGACTCAGGGGACCCCAAAACGTGTATTTCCGTTGAAAACCGGAAGTCGAAATTTTTCACGATCGCAATACTTCCACTTACTATATATTTCATATATAGGTAAGTGAAAGTAAAAATAGGTAAGAATAGAGAGGAGTTGAAAAAAAAAGGTAAGAATAGAGAGGAGTTGAAAAAATCAATAAATAATAAAATTTATTTTCAATCTCCTAAAATCACATAGAAATCCCTGCATCTCCCTCAAAATATCCCTTCTGAATAACATTGGTTAAATTTTTTTTACAAAATAAGTTAATACATAGCAACTTTTCAGGCACCAGTCACAAGTTATACCCAAGGAATATGCCTCCTGCAGACTCCCAGCTGACTCCGCATTCCTACAGTACATAAACCCCGGCAACTAGAGCCGATTGTTCCCAGTCTGTTAGATTTAGTTCTGTTATCCAGTGTTTTGTAATCTAGTTCAATAAATCTCTTTTTAAAAAGACTTTTAGTCCATTAGACCATCTAACTGGCGCCCAAACACAGGGGACTTCAGGAGTTCTTCAAGAGTAAGTCCATTTGACTTTCCTACGTGCGATCAATTTCTCACAATCTGAAGAACTTTGGATTTAATCCTTAACTGTTGGAACCTGAACATTTCTAAACTGGATTCAAGAACAGGATACAGGACGAGGAGAGATTCTTCATCATCAGAAGCATCTTTATCAGACGAGAACCCAGAGGAATCACAAGATCAATTTCCTGTGAGTAACCCCGGTATTTCTAATACCAATTTTTCTTTAAAAGCTTCCCAATTTGTAACTAAAATGGCAATTTCCAAACCTATTCCACATGAAATATTAAGATATATTCCTAACTATGATGGTAACTGTTATAAATTGCCTCAATTTATTAGCATGTGTGAAGAACTAGTAACTACTTATTGTACCGAAGATATAAGCGAAAGAATACATAACCACTGGCTAATTTTTAGAGCTGCTATTAGTCGTTTAGAAGGGCCAGCAGAAGCGGTAGTGTATAATAATAGTTGTAATAGCGTCGCGGAATTAATTGATGCGCTTAGAAAAAACTTTGCGGATAATAGATCAGTATCGGATTTAATCGCGGAAGTAGCAATTATGAAATCAAACAATCGCGAACATCCAATAGAATTTTTAAATAAATTAGATGAAAAAAGAACTGTGATAGTTACCAAATATAAATTAGACGAAGTAACCGGAGAACTGTTAACACAATTAATTCAGCAATTAGATGCAACACTAGTCCGAACTTTTATACACGGTGTGCATCCGGTATTAGGATCCCATTTACAAGTTCTACAAATTAAAAATTTAAATGACGCAAGGTCAAAATTAATAAACGACTGTAGTATTATATTATCGCAATTAAAATACAATAGCACGATTGAAACAATAAATAAAATAGAAATTCCTAAATTCAAACCAAATTTCCAAATTCCAAATTTTAAACCTAACTTTAATCAAAACCAACCACCGAGATTCCAAGAACAGCCTAAGCCGTTTCAAAATTTTAATAATTTCAATCAATATAGACCTCAATTCCCACAATTTAACCAACGAAATCAGTTTCAACCTAACTTTCCAAAACACAACTCCCAAAATACTGTTTCAATGAAAAGCGTACAGCCACCACGTCAACAACACTTTCCAAAATGGAATTCTCAAAACACAGTTTCCATGAAGACTAGACCAACAAGACCTTTTATGTCTCCATATGAGGTAACATATTTAGATTCAAACTCACAGCAACATTACGAACAGCCCCCAACTCATGACTTCCAAAAATTGCAGGACCAAATTAATTCTTTAGCGGAATCCGTTAATAAATTAACTAATCATTTTTTAGAACCAGGACAGAGCCCTCACGAGCCTCCAGACATCAATTTGAATTAAAAACAATTGACAGATCGCTGCCGTACTTTCGAGACAAAAGGAATAGAAAATGGCTTATAGACACGGGATCTTTAAAAAATTATATCAACCCCGAAATAATACCATCAGATTGGCCCCGATATAAGGAGAACTTTTGTGTTAAAACACCTGTTGGTGAAACCGAAGGTTCCGAATATATTATGTTCCCTTCTGATGATATTTTTCCCAAAACTAAATTTATAAAAATGTATATTTTTAAATTTTCCGAACGATATGATATATTACTTGGCCACGAAACGATGAGTTCAATCAAAGCCAAAGTAAATTTTGATATAAATAAGTTAGAATATGAAGATGGTTATAAAAATTTAAATTTCACTATAAATAATAATAATGAAAATAATAAAATTACTTTGAAACCAGGTTATAATATTATAACTGTCCCTATTAGGTCAATTCCCAATAGTGGATCAGGAATAATAAAACCGGTAAATATTGATAATAAAATATTTATAGACGAAAGTCTAGTAAAAATAGAAAACAACAAAGCTAAATGCTTAGCTTATGCCACAGAGTTGATGACCATTTGTCCTCAACCTATGGATATAGATGAAGTCGAATCAATTTATTCAGCGAATCCAGTGACCAATTGTCCCACGGATTCGGCCGAAGTAATAAAAGAAATTCCCAATTTATTGAGAACTAATCACATGAATGTGGAAGAAAAATATAAAATAATAAATTTAGTTTCCCAATACCCGTTAATAATTAAAAGAAATCAAGACATGTTAAGTAGTACAAATTTATTAAAACATAAAATAAATACCAAAGATGATCTGCCAGTGTATACTAGAAATTATCGTTATCCTGAATGTTTTAGAAAAGACGTCCAGATCGAGATCGAAAAACTATTAGAAAATAAAATTATCCGTCCTAGTAATTCTCCCTATAATTCCCCAATATGGGTGGTTCCGAAAAAAATGGATGCCTCAGGCAAAAGGAAAATTCGAATGGTTATAGACTATCGAAAACTCAATGAAAAAACTATTGAAGACAAGTTCCCATTACCTAACATAGAGGACTTGTTTGGAAAAATAGGTAGAGCTACATACTTCTCTACTATAGATCTGGCCTCGGGCTTTCATCAAATCGAGATGGATCCGGATTCAGTGCCAAAAACAGCCTTTAGTACTGAAAATGGCCATTATGAGTTTTTGAGGATGCCATTCGGCCTGAAAAATGCTCCCCCAACATTCCAAAGGGCGATGAATATCATTTTCGCCAAAATGCCCAACGTCCTTGTTTACATGGACGACATCATAATATTTTCCGATAATTTGGAAGAACACCTAAAGCATCTTAAAAGTGTTTTTGAAAAGCTGAAAGAGCATAATCTAAAGATTCAGCTTGATAAAACGGAGTTCTTCAAAAGGGAACTTCTGTATTTAGGCCACATAATTTCCGAAAAAGGAATTCAACCAAACCCAGCAAAATTAGAAGCAATTAGAAATTTCCCATTGCCTAAAAACCAAAAAGAAATTAAACAATTTCTTGGTTTAACTGGTTATTACAGGAAAATGATTAGAAATTACGCCAAAATAGCCAAACCTTTAACTATAAACTTAAAGAAAGATATTAAGATTGATTTAAAAAACGAAGAATATATAAATGCTTTTGAAACTCTAAAGAAGTTATTACAAAATAACCCCATCCTTCAACTCCCCGATTTTTCGAAACAATTTATACTCACGACTGACGCCTCAAAGTACGCACTAGGTTCAGTCCTATCTCAGAATTTTGATGGAAAAGACCTCCCCATTGCCTTTGCTTCAAGAACTTTAAATAAGCATGAAGAAAGGTTAAGCACAATAGAGAAAGAGCTGCTTGCAATAGTATGGGCATGCAAATATTTCCGACCCTACTTGTATGGCAGAAAATTCCTTATTCAAACTGATCATAAACCTCTTCAATGGCTTCATAGTCTTAAAGAACCAAATTCAAAATTATTAAGATGGAAATGTCTTTTATCCGATTTCGAATTTGATATAAAATATGTAACCGGTAAAACTAATGTTGTTGCGGATTCTCTTTCCCGAATTCAGTTATGTAATGCAATAGAGGATGAAATTAATCCACAAGAAGTTCTCGATGAGTTTATTCGAGACTATGCCACCAACGAGAACGATATAGCCAATAACGATAACGATAGTATTATGACAGTTCATTCACAAGAAAGTTCTAACGATCAAGTTGTAATTTGTGACGAAAATAAAATTATAAATGTAGAACAAAATCAAATATTACTTGAAATAGGTAATAGAGAACCAAATGTTCAAAAAATTTTCAATAAAAACCGTCTAACATTTTTCTTTCAAAATCCTAATGATTTAATTCAAATGAAAACGTATTGCATTCAGTTTTTAAAACCCAAAACAACATACGGTATATTTTGCAAAAGAAACGGGATATTAGAAAGCAAATATAAATCAATGCTCATAAATTTCATTAATATAATAACTAATGACTTTCAGAGTATAAAATTAAAACAATACAGTAAATTTAATTTAGATATTATTACCGAAGCCGAACAAAAAGAAATTATTTCAAATTATCATGTAGGAAAAACTTATCATAGAGGTATTACTGAATCATATGAGCACATTCGCAGAAGGTATTACTGGCCTGGTATGTTCAAAGATATTAACGATTATATTAACAAATGCTCCATTTGTTTAAAAGTTAAATATGAGAGAAACCCGATCAGAGTCGAATATAAATTAGTTCCAACTCCGGATAGACCATTCGAAAAAATTCAGCTTGACGTTTTTCACTATAATAATCATAAATTTTTAACTTTAATAGACTCTTTTTCGAAGAAATTAATTGCTTATCCTCTTAAAAGTCTAAACCAAATAGAAATACAGGAAATTTTAAGCAACTACTTCGCTTTGTTTCCTATTCCTAAAATTATACAAATGGACAATGGTCGTGAATTTAATAACAACAGTCTTCAAAATTTTTTAAAATTGTATGAAGTCGAGCCATATTACGTTACCCCAGGTCATTCCGATTCTCAAGGTCTTTTAGAGAGATCACATTCTACTCTCATTGAACTCCTTAACGCAATACAACTCGAACATAAAAATATATCCTTAGAGCATAGCCTAAAACTTGCCCTTATTGCCTATAACAACTCAATTAATTCAAATTTAAAGATGACTCCAATGGAAATAACTTTTGGTACTTTCAAAAATCCGTATTCAAATGAGCTCAAAGAAACATTAATAACAGAAGAATTGGCAAATAATTATTTTAGAGATTTAGAAATAATTCACAAGGTTGTTAAAAATAAAATTGAAAAAGAAAAACAAAAGCGAACCGAACGGCTTAACGAAAACCGTGAACCTGAACCTCCGATTCCAGAAGAACCTTATCTTAAAACAACTTATAATAAAAAGCATAAACCGAAATATTTTAAAACTAAATATAACCCAACTAATAAAATGATCACCTACAATAAAGGAAAAGTTAAAAGGTATTCTAAATTTCATCCAAATAGAATGAAACGCCCAAGAAAACAAATTAAAAATTCGTCTGTTCCAGGTCACAATGAATTGCCTCCTTGTAATAACGATGTGGCTAATACCAGTAACGCCCTGCAAGATGACAGACCTAAGTAAAACCGCAGGAGTTACCCCAATTAAAATTCAGGACTCTTTTGTGATAACAAACTTTTACACATACATGCACAATTTAAATATAAGATTATTACAAAATGAATTAAATTCAATTGCAAAAACTATAAATAGCGTATCCATTAAAAGTAAAAATCTAAATCACATCAATATCATAAAAGCCCACCTAAAGTATACTCAGTCAAAATTTGAACACCTTAATCTAAATCAACGTAGAATTAAACGTGGCATAATCAACGGGCTTGGTTCAGCGATTTCGTGGGTCACAGGCATGATGGACGATGATGACCGTTCTAAGTATGACCAAATTTTAAGTAAAGTCCAATCAAATGAATACACCTTAGAACATAATGTAGAAAAACAAATGTCAATAAATAAAAAACTAATCAATGATTTCAATAACGATATTAAAATTATTCAAAATAATAATGAAAAGATAAAATACTATTTCCAGAACCTTTCAAATCGAATAGAAACTAATGAAATAGAAATCAACCAACAATATTCATTTTTACTGAATAACCTCCTGTTACTCTATAATAAAATTAATGATATAGACACCAGCCTTGAATTCTGTAAACTTAATATTATACACTCCAGCATTCTGTCCCTTGTGGAACTTGAAGAAGTTGTAAGTAACGCCAAAATAAAACTTATATCTGAAGTACCAGAAATTTTATGGCAACTAGGCAAAGTACACTGTTCCCTTCATAGCGATTATATCTCATATTTTGTCCAACTCCCTTTATCTTCTCCTACTTATGAAACGTTCTTCCTTTTATCCTATCCCGTTATAAAAGATAATGAATTTATAACAGCTCATGTACATCCCTCATTGGTATTACGATATCAGGAATTATTTACAGGTGATTGCTCTTTAATTAATGAAAACTATTATTGTAAAAATGTATCAAAAATAGAAAATAGATGTATTAATGAATTGTTAGACGATAAGGAATTAAATAATTGTAAGTCTCTAGTAATTAGTGACCCTAAACCTTTTGTAAAGTATATCCCCTTAGCAAATAAGTATCTTATATTTAATACTGATAATTTAGTCCTAAGTACTAACAATAGCAATAAGACTATACATCCTAAGTTAACTGCATTATTATATTTAGACAGATCAGAAACTCTCATAAATATACCTCAACCTTATACATATTGGGAAAGCACGATTTTATTACCATCAGAAATTCCTTATGTAAAACGTTATATAAATTTTTCATTTGCAGACATCCATAAAGCTAATATCAATGTAGAACCTCTAGACTTTATTGATGAAACCTATGTAGATCATGTGACTATTTTATATTCCCTACTAACAATCATTGTAATATCCCTTTTATGTTATTTTTTGTATCACAATCGGCTAAAAATTCAAAAGATTTGTACTGTATGGAATAGAAACGACAAGTCTACACCTCCGGATCCTCAATTTCAGAATTATCCTCAACTTCCAATTATTTCGCCGAGGACGGCTTCATCTTAAGGAGGGGCGAGTTATACCCAAGGAATATGCCTCCTGCAGACTCCCAGCTGACTCCGCATTCCTACAGTACATAAACCCCGGCAACTAGAGCCGATTGTTCCCAGTCTGTTAGATTTAGTTCTGTTATCCAGTGTTTTGTAATCTAGTTCAATAAATCTCTTTTTAAAAAGACTTTTAGTCCATTAGACCATCTAACTACAGACCGCTTTGCCTAAATATATTAATTTTATTTTAAAATTTTGAGAACAAAAATAATCAAAAGGTAACTACGAAAGTTAAATTATTTATTTGATTTCAAGAGTCTGGGTACAATCTTGATATTGGGTGGTAATATCATACAGGATACTTGATACAGGATGAAGTATAACATTTAGGAGTAAAAGATGTTCTGAGTTATTGATATTATACCGAAGTCGTTGGCTCGATTGACTGTGAGTAAGACTAAATTCATCAAATTAAATTTATTAATTAGTTGTACACACACGTGCGTGTATATCATACATCAGAACCCTTTACGGTTTTAGTTAGCGGTTACACAATAGTATCTGAGAACCCTAACGAGCCCATTCTTGAGATTAAAACAAAAATAGTAGTACTACATTAACGAGGTTTGGATCCTAATTTAGCTGAATATGCCATTTCCCTCACGTTAAATTGGTTTTAAAAGAAATAAATACAATTATGTACACGTCTAATCATTGATGGCCTAAGTACAAAACAGTGAAAATAGTCTTTTTTTCTCAAAAGTAATGATAATTCAAAACATGATAAATCCTCTCAGTTTTGAAAAGCTTTAAAAGAAAAAAAATATTACCAGCAATATGAAAATTAATACGTACTAAATATAATCAAACCATTAAAACAGAATATTAAGACAAAGAAAATTTATAAGGCATGAATAATACAACCATGCTGGGGATATTCAGTTTAGAGTAAATGTTCAACGGAGCATCTAACTCAACCAAAATGTAATGAATATAAGAAATATATATTTGTATGGTTTTTTATACAACATAGACCTCAAAAAACACTTAGAAAAGACGTGTTCAAGGCATGGCAATTAAAATATGATTAAAAGAAGCGGAATGTTAAATCCAATCTCGGAAAGTGGGTCGGTTGGGCACTATCTACTTCCATGAGAGGGATTCTATAATCTGATAATTAACTGATTTCTGCACAGAATTCAATATTTCAACTGATTATTTCAAGTTTACTCCAAGTAACTAGACCAACTAAAAGGCAGATCAGCAATTTTTATTTTTGGTTTATTTAATCTTAGTTAAACGATAATATTAAACAATATAATTTATAATTTATGATAAAGTTGATTGGAACTTTTATCATAAATTGTTTGCTGTAATAACAACAGCAAACAATTTATGATAAAAGTTCCAATCAAGAATAACATACAATAGGATTCAGTGACTCATATCTTCTCCCACCAACCAAGCTAAACAAACCTCCTTGAATCACGGTCAATTACACTGTTCTGCACGAAAATCCTCCTTCAAACCAAAACATGCTTTCTTACTGTTATCAGATGTGCTGAACACGAATTGGAAGTCAGATTTTGTCTATCACGCACAGTTTCCTGAGAAATTCTAGTTTTTTATCCAAAAAGGTGAGCTTTTGTGGATTTGACGAATTTTTTTTCGGCATCAAAACATAGCGAAAAAAATTCAAAAGCCCGATGATTTTGAGCGCAATGAAGTATATTTGAACGAAAAAAATTTGATGGGAATATTACAAGTGGTTAAAGAAATATGGCTAAAAGTGTTTTTTCAGTTTTTGAGCTTGAGGCTGGGATTTGGTCTCTACCTGGATCTTTAGGGGAATGACCCTCCTTTATCTTTTATGGTTTTCATTCAAATCTTTTTCCCTTTTCATTCAAATCCTTACCTGCCCCCCTTTCACCCTCAATACCCCAACTCCCCCCCCCCCTCCCACTCAGCCTTGTCACTATTTTCTTCTAGGATTTGATCAGTACTCTCGAGGCTTTCGCTAAACTCACTTAGTTGGATATTCAGTTGTGCTATCATTGTTTTTGGAACAGTTCACTTTTTCTCTGTAATGTCACGACAGTGTATAAATAAGCCTGATTCCTTTTGCTATGTTTGTGGTGAAGTCACATTCAAGTCCACTCAGAAACCTCTGACTCCGCTGGTGAAGGAGGCATAAGAGTTATACTTTGGATGTAAAGTAAGTGATCAGGACAAATCATGGGCTCCTAAAATATGCTGTAGTTCATGCTCACGTTCTCTGAGTGGTTGGCTAAATGGGACACATAAGTCAATGCCATTTGCAGTTCCCATGATATGGCGAGAACCTACAAATCACGTGACCGATTGCTATTTTTGCATGACCACAATCAAAGGTTTCTCCTTCAAGAGCAAAAAGAAAATTGTTTATCCCAACATCCCCTCTGCCATGAGACCAGCTCCACATGATGCCTCCATGCCCATCCCACCAAATCCGAGTAAGTTCCGTCTTAGTTCTGAGGAGTGCAGCGATTCTGAAAGCGTTTCACCTCAACCTGGAACCAGTCAACAAGAAGAAATTTCAAGTTCGTCCAGCCCCTCTGAAACTCAGGCACAGCTCATAAATCAGAGCCGATTGAATGATCTTGTTCGTGATTTAGATCTCCCAAAATCAAAAGCTCAGCTGCTTGGGTCAAGGTTGCAACAATGGAATCTCTTGGAAGGATGCGTGAATATATCTTTCTTCAGAAAACAGGAATCAGGAGTTCTATGCTTTTTCTCGATGGAAGAAAATCTTGTATTTTGCAATGATGTATTTCATTTGCTCCAGAAACTTGATCTGCCAACCAATCCAGAGGAATGGAGACTATTCATTGACAGCTCCAAGTTTAGTTTAAAAGGAGTAATCCTTCATAATGGAAACAAACATCCATCTATCCCAGTAGCTCATTCGGTCCACATGAAAGAAACCTCTGACAACATGAAGATACTTCTACAAAAATCCAGTTCCATGAGTACAAATGGCGCATTTGTGCAGATCTTAAAGTGGTAGCCATGCTTACAGGACTCCAAGGAGTTTACACTAAATTTTGTTGTTTTTTGTGCGAGTGGGACAGCAGAAAAAGAGGAGACCATTATGTCGTAAAAAAATGGCCAGAGCTTAAGGAAAAAGTAGGTGAAAAAAACATTGCCAATCCTCCATTACTGGACAAAAACCAAATAATTTTACCCCCACTCCACATAAAATTGGGGCTAATGAAAAACTTCGTAAAAGCAATGGACAAGGAAGGAGAAGGTTTCATGTACTTAAAACAAAAATTTCCGCATCTCAGCGATGCTAAGATAAAGGAGGGAATTTTCGTAGGACCCCAAATTCGACATCTACTCAAGGACCTCATTTTTGAAGCAAAGTTAAATACTACTGAGAAAAAGGCTTGGATTGCTTTTCGAGAGGTATGTGCTAAGCTTTTGGTAAACAAAAAATCTAGAGACTACCGAAAAATAGTCCAAGAACTGCTTACTTCATATAAAACATTGGGATGCAATATGTCCTTAAAAATATGTTTCCTGCATAGTCACCTAGACTTTTTCGCCCCAAATTTGGTTGCAGTTTCGGACGAACATGGAGAACGATTCCACCAAGACATATCCAGAATGGAAAAAAGATATTCTGGAAAATGGAATGAGAAGATGCTGGCGGATTACTGCTGGACACTGCAGCGAGAGACAGAGGAAGATTACAAAAGAAAAAAAACTACTCATTGATGATGTGTGTATATTTTTTGAGTTGTGTCATATCTAGTATTATACCTGATAGCATGCAGGATTCAATTAATTATATTTTATCGTTGAAAAAGAAAAAAAATCTGTTATAATAAAGACAATAATTTTCAAATACAATTTTTCATTTTTTCCAAGTTTCACCTCTTTTATCTCAAAATCAGAGGGTGATAGAATTTTTCTGAGTTCAGATTCGGACTCAGCACACCTGAAAACATGAGAAACAGACAAAATTGTTCAAGGGAGGGGAGAAAAGTTTTTTTTTGCAGAACAGTGTTATCAATGCTAAGTCTGGAGAAATAAAGATTTTGAACTCTCTGGATTTTTATGTTTTTACTTTCATTTACCTATATATAAAATATATAGTAAGAGAAAGTATTGCGATCGTGATAAATTTCAACTTATAGACGTATGGGTTCCCTCAGTAGTCGAAATAACCAAGCCCTGCGAAATGGTGTGTGTGTGTGTGTGTGTGTGTGCGCGCGCGTGTGTGTGGGTGCATGTGTGTGTGTGTATGTGAACAGACTAGCTCAAAAACTGTAAGCCGTACAAAACTGAAATTAGGTATTTGGTTAGGAGTGGTTAGGGTCTTTTCGCGATAAGACAGCAAAAGTTGGTCTAACGGAGTCAAATTTATTTAATAAATTTTTCTCATTTTTACTTATTTTTTTTTTTCGATTTTCTAAAAAACGGCTCTAACGATTTTGATCAAACCGGGTATACGATGTATGTATATGCTCCCGATGTGACAGTCAAAATTGATCAATTGGAAGGGGCACTTTACTTAATACATGTTTTCTCATTATTACGTGTTTTTTTTTATTTACTCAAAAACGGCTTTAACGATTTTTATCAAACATAGGTATTTGGTGTATGAAAATGCCCGGGATGTGACAGTCATAATTTCATTCTTAAGCTTATATTATCATTAATCGAATGGAAGACATCTTTCAATGCAGTTGGAGGATATGGATTACAATGCGGATGACGGGATAGCCGAGTGGGCAAACGCATTCGAAAACGCGTTGCCAGGGACAACCGGACAGATGACTGAGAACCAGAAGATAGTTCAGCAGCCCGGAGCCAGGGGAAATTTAATAACACTCGGAGGATACTACAAGTCATTATAACCTCTAAACACGCACCAGGTGAAATGACAACTTAACCACCGAGCATTAACCTTAATTAGTTTAACGTTGCAAAATAAACCGCAAAAAATCTTGGCTTGAAAAAACAAAATTCAATTATTTCAAAAAATATATTTACACGATCTAGAATCGTGAAAGAAAGAATCTAGGATCGATAAATATATACATTTTTTTAATTGAAGAAAGACTTCTTGTTAAGCGCTCGAGCCTAAAGGAACTATCGATGCCAGGCAATAAGAGAATAATTATAGGTAAAGGATATGTTTGAGCTGGTAAAAGGACTACAAGACGCTGATAATCCTAGCTCTTAGGCGGCACGACCATGTTTGGCTGCTGTAACTTGAGAGGAAGAGCAGACGCAGGCTCAGCTCGAGTATTTTAGGCCTACTCCGCCGGCCTCGCCAAGGATTTAACGCCTATACTATAGCGTAAAATATGAATACCAAGTCCCGCATAATAAACTGCGCGAATGAACAATCAAAAATCTCACCCCAACTTTTAAAAGTTGTAAATGTTGGCCACGGAATATTCATTTCGTTCCATGAAAGTTTAAGGGATCAAGTGTGTATGGGTTAAAAAAAAAAATTCCTCAAGATAGATATGGAAATGGGTGCTGTTTTAATAGGAATATGGAAGCCTAAGTAGTAACTTGTCCAAGTACAAGAAATTCTGTCGCATAAATTTCGAATTCTAAATAATAAAACCAATGACAATCATTTAATTAATGTGGACCAAACATAATTTTTTCAATTCGATTACAGTTTTTAAGCGACTTCGAAGGAGGAGGTTACTCAATTCGATAAGTACGTGTTTTTTTTTTTTTTTTATGCATGTTTACTGGCTTCTCCGAGATGGATGGTTCAATTGGAACGAAACCTTTTGCATGTTGTAGAGTATTTTGTATTTTCCCGAGGTGGTCCCATTAAACCTTTTTGGAGGTTTTCAATTTATTTAAGAAGAAAAAAACTATAAAATAATTGTTTATTTATAGCTCAAAATATTAATTTATTGAAAAAACAAATGGCATATATAACACAAGGTATGCTCCAACAAGCTATTCACACACGTTGATAACTCGCAAATTGCGAATGTCCTTTCCCCGATTTTTATTCTAAATTTGATTGGTGGATTTTAAAAATACCCCATACTTTTTCATTCTCTCTCCCCCTCACTTTTGTAATTATTTGTTTATGTTTTAATAGTTTATATATTAAATTTATACACGTTTTAGGGTCCCCTGAGTCCCGCGAAATGGTCTGTGTGTGTGTGACAGACTCTAAAAAACTATAAACCGTACGAACCTGAAATTGGGTATTTGGATTTTCTCAAAAACGGCTCTAACGATTTTGATTAAACTGAGTATTTGATGTATGTATATGCTCGCGATATGGCAGCAACAATTTCATCAAAATTGGTCAAATGGAGAAAGCATTTTATTTACCAAATTTTGCTCATTTTTACTTCTTTTTTTTTCGATTTTCTCAAAAACGGCTCTAACGATTTTGATAAAACCGGGTGTTTGATGTATTTAATTGCTCCCGATGTGACAGCCAAAATTTCATCAAAATTGGTGAAAATTGGGAGGGAGCACTTTCCTATAATTAAAGACGTTCTGTTCAGGGGAAAGAGTTGTCAACGTTCTTTGAAACATACACATTTAATGGAAATTATTTGTTTCCATGCTAACCAAATGAAGTTTCAGCAGTTCAATAGAGATTATAAAATCAGACGCGAAGGAGTATTATGCTTGCTGAATCATCAGAAATAAAAACTTTTGTTCAACAATAAAAATTTTTAGTATACTGTAGAGAGTAAATAAAACAAAAATAAGTAAACGATTGTGTAAAAAGGTGGGATGGATTTTTAGAAATGGCGTTTACATATTTATCAAAACATATTAATTTCTATCTAAGTATGTTGGTAAGGGAAAGTTGTGTGTTGCGCGTATCGCACCAGATTTTTATTATATGTATCTGAGTACCATAAGTGGAGACAAATACATAGTTAAGCTTTCACCAGTCATTAATATTGAATATTTATTTAATATTATAATTATTTTAACATTTTATCAAATGAATATCTTATTATATATTTTATTTACACTAATGATTACAGAAACGTAACTAGAGGAAACGATGAATTGTTCGAAATTTCGCATTTTTTCGAACCCTTAGATGGGCCATTCCACGTCAAATCAACACAAAAATATATCATTATATATTTAAAAATATATGTATCATCATTTGAACCTCACCATCTCAGATAAACTTGAAATTTGGTGCGTATGTGTACTACTTGAATCTACTAAAACAATAGTGAAATATTACTAAGGTATATCTACCCGTTTTTGAATTAATGATCCCTAAAGCCCTCAAAATAGGTCCAGAAACAGAAAATCATGATTAAAAATGGCTGTAGATGTTTTTCAAATTTGACTAGGACTATGAGATTGGTTTCGTTTAACAACGCATTCCATGCCATTTCATATGATATACAACAATGTATAGGTTCGTACTACAGAAATTTTCTTAAAACCAAATTTTAAATTTTAAATTCAATTTTCTCAAAAAGGGCATCTTTTAAAATTTTTATATTTAAAAAGAAATAGGCAGTATGATATCTGTTCATACAACAAAATATAAAAGTAGGATGAAAATTTCTTCATTACTGAAAAAATTGAAAACAAGTGATGAAATTCCATAAATCTAGCATTTTATGATTAATATAAACAATATAAAAAAGTTGGATATTCAGATTTCTTTCACACGGGAGTCAAATTTTATGTTATCGGGGACGCTGTTTTTTAAAAAAATATTCATTTCGTATTTTAGTGGCGGAGGGGGGGGGGCACTATAAAAAAGTTGGATTTTCGGATTTCTTTCACATGGGGGGGTCCAATTTTATGTTATCGAGGACGCTGTTTTTGAAAAAAATATTCATTTCGTATTTTAGTGGCGGGGGGGGGGGGGGGCACTATAATAATAATTTGGATTTTCGGATTTCTTTCACACGTGGAGCCAATTTTATGTTATCAGGAAGGGTGTTTTTGAAAAAAAATATTCATTTCGTATTTTAGAGGCGGGAGGGGGGCGCACTAATGGTAATTATAAAAAATGAAAATTAATTCCCAAATCAACCCTGGTAATGTTTTAATCATATTATTTTAACAAACAGATATGATCCCATAATAACAGATAAACATTCATAAAAAAAGTATTCTATAAACAATGATTTTTCAATATTAGATCACATTCAAAATAAATAATATTTTCGTATAGACTGTCCTTGTGTTAATATTAATTGTTGTACCAAATATTGTTAATTGTTAATTCATAAATTAACAAACATGTGTCATAAATGTAACCAGTTGGCTCAGAATAAAATAGTATTTTATGTAGCTGTGTGAAATTGAATTTTATTGCTCAAGATAAAAACTAAAACAGTCGTAGATAAAATAATATTAGACCCTGATGTGAACAAATCGGAAAAGTTATAAATTATCAATATTAAAGCGACACCCCCCTCGGGATGATCTCATCGCTGGGGATGATAACATAAAATTGGCCCCACGTATGAAAGAAATCCGGAAATCAAACATTTTTATAGTGCGCCTCCCCCCCCCCCCACTAAAATACGAAATGAATATTTGTTTCAAAAACAGTGCCCCCGATAACATAAAACTGGACCCCCGTGTGAAAAAAAATCTGAAATCCAACTTTTTTATAGTGCGCCCCCCCCCCACCACTAAAATTTAAATTAAAAGTTTAAAAAAAAAACGTACCCGATAACACAGTAATGGACCACCGTTTGAAAGAAATCCGAAAATGTTATCATTTTCAATATTATGACGCCCCCCTCAATCGAACTTTAAAATAAATATTATTCTTAATGAATGAATAACTGGTCATGATATAATATGCTTAGGTAAAGGGGTAGACCCGGCGAACATGAAGAAGTGGTTGAATTTGACATGGAAAAGGTTGAAATTGAAATGGAAAAGGTTGGATTTGACTTGGAAATGATATATATATATATATATATATATATATATATATGCATATTGATGATTAAATATATATATTTATCAATGTTAGATATATATATTAATTAAATGTCTTCTTATATGAAAATAATCAAAAATAAGAATTTCTTTAGGATTAATTCAATGGAAGTTAGCATAATGTTTATTTTGCTATATATGCTTCTGTGTGCTTGTTAATGGATTCGCTAACACTAACTCAACTCATATTTATCAATAACTTTTAATGACAAAATATTAAAAAACCCACAGTATATTTACATTAAATTCTCAAGTATGTCTACTAAATATTGAAATCTATTGTTGGATATTGGTCTGAGTATCACAAATATATGTCAGAAAATGAGTATGATGTAATTTGTCTCAGCGAATTATGGTTGAATGAGAGGATTAGTGATTTTTCTGTTTCCTTAACAGACTTTATTGCCGTAAGAAGTTGGCCAATGATCAGCCGGTAATCAGCCACTGGTCCTCCAGGTTGGGGAACAGTACACTGATACTCACCCAGTAGACGTAAACAGCATGCTAAACACTGAGATCACATCCAGTACATACCCTAAGACTATCTTTCCTAAGAAGCATGTCAGGAGGCTCCGAGGAGGCAGCCCCTTCACCTGACTCGGGAACAGTGGGCAAACAACTCACTTCTACTAAATATCTCCATGATACGAAACTCTGAAGGAAAAGCCAGATTGTCTTTTGTGAACGACCTAGTCAAGTTAAAGGAACCAGTAAATGTTTAATGTTAGCTATGTGGAATGTAAGAGGATTGGCGCAGGCTGGGGCAAGTAGGAACCTGGAACGTGTTCTGCTCCAAAAAGGGTGGACGTTGTAGCCCTCTAAGAAATTAGATGGAGTAGAAGTGAGGCGATGGATCTGGTTTCATACATGATAAAAATATCATACCACAGGATATCGGTGGAATATATTAGGAACTGGTTTTATGATGAAGAAAACTTTGAAGCATTTACTACTGGGAAATAAGATGATCTTAATCTTAAAAGGTGTACGGATGAATTTTTTTTTTTTTTAAATACTTCCATCATAATTGCGCATGCTCCAAAAGACGACAGTGGGGAGAAAGAGAAGGACGAGTTCAACGGTATCCTCTCTCAAGAGTACGACATGATATTGCATCAAGATGTTCAAATAGTAATAGGTGATTTAAATGCCAAGATTGGAAAAGAAGAAGTTTTTATACCAACGATTGACAAGTATAGTAAACATGAAATATCAAACAATGGCATTAGAATCATAGAGTTTGTCGAAGGAAAAGGCATGGTGATTAGAAGTACGCATTTCCCCCATGAAGAAACACTAAGAAACATGGTTGCCTCCAGATGGAAAAAGTAGAAATCAAATAGACCATGTCCTTATCGACTCTAGACACTTAAAGGACCTAATAGATGTGAGGAGCTATCGAGGACAGATGCAGACACAGATCATTTCTTGGTAAAAGTACTATATAGGCAAAGGATACAGAGAAGAATTCGTGTAAATTGAAAAAGGAGCAATAGGTATCAAATCGAAAGTTTAAGTCATTTCTGAAAAGACAAAACGTAGAGATAACCAGCCTCTGGGAAAGGATTGAATTATCCATAAAGGAAGGTGCTGAGGATGTATTGAAAATCAAGAATAATAATAAAGATAAAGAATGGTATGATGAGGCAATTAAAAACAGGAAAGAGGCATGGTTGAGGTACCTTCCTGTGGATACGAGAAGAAGCAAGGAAGAATATACCATATATATATATATATATATATATATATATAACTTAACAGTTACCGAGAAGAAACTTATAAAAAAAAGGAAAAAGGTAGACAATAAGACACGCATGAAGTTAGAAACAAGACTGATTTATTCTTTCTATAATTCCCTATTTATACATTCTGCTAATGTTTATAAGCAATGTTTGGTATTAAGGCTAATACTGTGCCTTCTCTATCCTTATCTCCCCCCCGCCAGTTTACGCCACCCTGTCGTAAACTTCACAAAATAAAGGATAAAATAAGAAAATATAAACAGAACAAACAAAAATAAAATATAAACAGAACAAACAAAATACTTAAAACGAAAGAAAATTCTCCTATTTACAGAAATAACTAGCATAACAACTGAAATGGTTTCACTTATGGCACATAATCACTTTCTCAAACTTATTAAAATAACAACCAAAAAAAAATATTTCTTAGCACAAACACTGTATTCACTGAGCGGTTGGGAACTTCAGTTGCTCAATGTGGACCGTCCTTCGCTTTTTTGGTTCTTTAACACTTTCAATCGTTACTACATTGTGTTCCCTAATCACTATCACTCTGAATGGGCCCTCGTATCTCCGTAATTCTTTTCCCCTGTTGGTACCTATCTTGCGGTAAACGATTGTCCCAATTTTTATCCCTCCCGTTACATCTTTTAACTTTACATTCTCCCGCGCAACCCTCGTACTCTTTTCCTTCTGAATTTTCCCCCGAACTTTCTCCCATCTCCTACCCAGCTCAATCCTATTGCTGAACATCCTCTCCACCGCTTCCTCTTCCGCTACCGTGGCTGCGTAATCCCGTCGTCTCCCGCGTAGCCCGAAAAGCACTTCGAATGGAGAAAATCCCGTGACAGTATGAATTGAGTGGTTATAGGCCACCACGGCCTTCTGCATTGCGATGTCTGGTTCCAACCCCTTTTCCACTTGGTACACCCTCAAGTGATCGCTAAGAGTGCTGTGCAATCGTTCGATGCTCCCCCTGCTCTTGGGATGACCCGGTGTGTTGAGGTGCCACACTACTTCGAGTTTCTTCATTTCTTCCCTTATCTGTGAATTGTCGAATTCCCTTCCTCCATCTGAAGAAATTCGGTCGGGCACACCGTAGAACTGGAACCACACATGAAGAGCTCCTAATACCGCCTCCGATGACTTTTCCTGAATTTGGTACGCCATCGCTATCTTACTGAAGAGGTCTATCATGGTGACCCATTTATATCCCCTCCAAGTGAAGGTGTCAATTTGAAGATCACTGAGCGGCGTATCTGCAGTCGGCGTCTCCTCTTGTGTACCAACCGGGGGGTGCCTATCGTATTTCGTTGCCAAGCAAACCTCACAGGACCCGATAATTTCACTGATCGTCCGTTTCATACCCCACCAGAAGTATCTTCTACGCAAGGCCTGCAGCGTCTCGTGTACCCCACGGTGATTTGTTTTACCTTGGTGGTATGCTACTGTCACCTCTTTCTGTCGCTCTTCATCCCTGAGGGTTTCTACCATCAGCTTGCAGCGGATGAATAGTCTATCCACCCCGATTCGTTCGGACCGCCACACTCTCTTTATTTTCTCCCAGATTGTTGAGTTCCCTACGTAGAGGTGATAGACCTTTCCCTTTTTCGATGCGTCCTTTAGCGCTCTACAAATCTGATCATCTCTCGCTCCCGGCTCTGACCAGATTGTCGTTATCTCGCATCTCCCGTATCTGCTATACTGCACTTTCATTAACCCCGAGGTCCTCGTTTTCCAAATGATTTGGCGGCTTTTATCATTGACGATCTCCTCCAATTCCTCCATATCTGCTGTACGGCCACTAGCCTGATACTCCTCTGCTTGTGAATCATCTGTTTCTGTTTCTTCCTCGTCATGTTCTCCCTCTCCTTCGGGCGTCCACTCTCTCAGGAATTGTCGCACATCTCTAGAAGATTCTCCCCTCTCTTCCTCGATGGCGTTCACCGTGATGGCTCTAGACAGCCAATCTGCAACGACGTTCTCTCTCCCTGGCTTGTACATGATTTCCATGTTGTATTGTGACAGGAATTCTTTCCATCGCGTAACTCGCGCCGAGGACTCTTTTAGTTTGCCCACCCATTGCAGTGGCCTATGGTCTGTGTGTACTTGGAACTTTCTCCCGAATACGTAAGGCCTAAAGTGCTCGACAGCCCACACTATTCCTAACAATTCCCTTTCTAAGGCGCTATACCTGGACTCTGCTTCCGTTAGACGCCTACTAGCGTAAGCCACAGGGCGCTCCCCCCCTTCTCCCTCCTGAGCCAACACCGCCCCGATCGCGTACTCGCTCGCATCTGTTGTGATGGTGAACATCTTTGTGAAATCTGGGAATGCAAGTATGGGTTCCTCTTGCAGACGCTGCATGCACTTTCGGATGTTGTCCTCCATCAGTGGGGTCACTATTACTTTCCTTCCTTTCTTTAAAAGATTATTGAGAGGAACAAGATACTCCGCCATTTCGGGCACAAAGCGTCTATAGTAATTGAGAGTTCCTAACAGTCTACGGATACCTTTCACATCTCTAGGGATTGCCATTTTCCTGATAGCCTCTACTTTACCCGCTTCTGGTTTGACACCTTCTCCCGAGATAGTATGCCCTAGAAAATTTATCTGCTCCTGGCCTATTAAAGATTTTTCCTGGGATAATTTTAAACCAAATTGTCGCACTCTCCTGAACACACTTTTTAAATGTTCCACGTGCTCTTCTTCGTTCTTACTGAACACCAACAGATCGTCCATGTAGATCTGGCACATGGATTCGTCGATCCCCCTCAACAATTCATCCATTAGCCGCTGAAAGGTTATTGGAGCATTTTTCAGACCGAACGGCATCCTCGTAAATTCATAGTGCCCCCGCTCAAAAGAGAATGCTGTCTTGCAACGGTCTCTCGGATGCATTTTGATTTGGTGGTACCCCGCTTTTAAATCTAGCGTGCTGAATATTCTTGCCCCGCTCAGCCTATCCAGGATATCTTCAAATTTGGGGATCGGGTATTTTTCGTCCACAGTGTTGTCATTTAGCTTCCTGTAATCGATAACGACCCGGTACCTCTCCTTGTTATCTCCCGGCACGCTTTTCTTCCTTACTGCCCATAGGGGGCTGTTGTACGGCGACGTGCTATCCACGATAATGCCTTGTTTTTTCAAATCCTCGATTTCTTCCCGAATGTGTTGGCGGAGCGCGTGAGGGTATCTCCTTTCTTTCACGTACGTTACCTTCTCTTGTTTGAGGGGTATTTCATGTACAGTTCTCCCCGTTGCTCCCAATACGTCCCCCTCCTTAAAAAATACGTCCGCGAACTCATTCAACACTCTTTGCCTCCAATCCTCGGTCCGTCTGATCACCCCTATTCGCGCCGTATCGTCCCTCAAAACGGTTTCACACTTGTACTCTATCTTCCCGATCCTAATATCCCACTCCCCTTTTCTATTTCCGATACGCGCCCCCACCCTCTCCAAAAGGTCGCAACCTACGATGACCTGGTATTCCCGGGGCATATTTCTAACGACATGTACCTCCAACTGGCTCCCCTTACTTCCCCACCTTGTTAGATCGATTTCTGCCTCCCCCTCTACTCTACAGGGGCCACCCAGAGTGATTAGTTTACAGTTACATACCTTGATTCTGTGAGACGCCTCTCCTCCACTCAGCTTCTCCAGGGCTCCTCTGGTCAAGATGGTGCTGGAGCTCCCAGTGTCCACCAAACACCGCACGCCGCCTTTCACCTCAATTATAGGCAACCATCCACACTTACTCCTTATATTGTGATTTACTAGCGTGTGGTCGCCCCTCTGCCAGCACTCTCCTCAAATTCTTTCTTCCGCTCGCCATCGTCTGCTTCGACCATTTCCTCGTCCGCCTCTGCTAGTCTCGCCCCTTTGTCCTTCCGGTTCTTCCAATTCTCCTTCCGTTTCCGAGGTTGCGGACTCTTCTGTTGACTCTCTGGATGCTGTGCTCCTCCTTGCTGAATCGCTCCTTCTACGCACCCTCTGGGCATTTATTTCCATCGGTTCACCTCGATTTTGCTCTCTCCTGGAGTACATGTAGGGGCACTGCCTCGCAATATGTCCCTCCATGCCGCACTCGAAGCACTTGGTGCGGGGACACTGTGCAACCAAGTGTCCGCTCTTCCCGCAGCCATGACATTTTCGGTCTTCCCTCCTGGATCTCTGTTTGGTTTGCATCGTCCTTCTTTCGGAAGTCGACGGTTTCTCCCGGCTATTATAGAGTGATTCTCTCCTTGTCCAGGTCGTGTTTCTAGGGCGTCTGTAGGTTACTCTGCTCCAGCCGGTCTCTTCCGTCTCCATACGATTCTCTTCTTCTCTTGCGCTGTAGTCGACCATTTCTTGCGCACATTCTACAAATGATCGTTCTCTCGGTAGACCCTCTCTTTTTCCTGTCTCTTTGGCCAACTGTACCTTAAGAATGGTGGACAGGAACGCCATCCGACCCTCGACCTCTGCTGCACTCATCGTCTCCCGCATCTTCTCGGTAATCTGGTTGTATTTAACCAAAAGTACCCCAGCATACTGTCCGCTTGTCTGCCGTGGCGATTTCACCTCCCGAAACATTTGGAAAATGTCTTCTTCGGGGGTCCACCTTCCGCCCCCATACGCCTTCTTCAACCTCTCCTTCACCACCACCCAGGGCGTCTCTTCATCAGCCTGAATGTGATTCAGAATACTCCTCTTCACTCTACATACCAGGGCTGCCTTCAGTGCCTCCGCATCTCCAGCATTGACCAGATTTTCCGCCACTTTGGAATCTATTCTTTCCATTAGGCGATCTCCGCCCTTCAGAAAGTGGTTTAGCTCTCCGGTTTCTCCTGCAAAGCGCTCGAGATCCGAGATCGCTTTTCTCAAATCTTGACACGTGGCTACTCTAAGCTCCATCCATTTTAGGGTATTGGCATGTGCCGCCGCTAAGGAATCACGTGGTGGTGGAGGGATATCTAAGACTGGCGGTCTCAACACTCCTTCTGCCATCTTTATCACTTCAAACACAATTTACGTCTGACCGGAAAAAAACGGCCTCCGCACTCTCACTTTCCCGGGTTTCGGCACCACTTAACAGTTACCGAGAAGAAACTTATAAAAAAAAGGAAAAAGGTAGACAATAAGACACGCATGAAGTTAGAAACAAGACTGATTTATTCTTTCTATAATTCCCTATTTATACATTCTGCTAATGTTTATAAGCAATGTTTGGTATTAAGGCTAATACTGTGCCTTCTCTATCCTTATCTTATATATATATATATATATATATATATATATAAAAAAAAGAAGGTATGTAGACAGAAAAAGAGATGTTTTGAAGAAGAAAAGTTAGAAATACTTCAAAGTCAATATGGTGCTAAGCTGACCAGAAAATTTTACAAATATGTAAAGGAATTTAAGAATGGTTCACACCCCAAACGAAAATGTGCAAAAATAATGTCGGAGATTTAATCAGCCACCCATCAATAATTATGGAAACTTGGAGAGACTATTTCAGCAACATAGTGAATGTACTACAATCAACACCAAACTTTGATTGAATCAAATATTAAATTATTAGCATTCCATTATAGCAAGATTGACTGTAGAATGGGGCTAGGGGGTGGTGGACTATTCGGTAGGTATAAATAGACTGGTGAAGCAAGACTCTCTTCCGCGGAGCTCGTGTATTTCTGGTAGTACTGGAAATAGAAGTCCCTCATCTCCTTCGCCCTTATATGAAAAAACATTAAATAAAGAACCTTTCATTGACGACACGGATTAATGCTCTATGTAAAATAGGTGAAACAATTAATAAAGTTATAAAACTTTAGAAAAATACTTATAGTTGATGTAAAGTTAAAAAACCGAAAAGTTCCCCATTTTATGGGGGGGGGGGTGAGGTGTCTCCCGTTTTCGCCCCAGTTCCAATTTCGTTCCAGTTTGCCGTTTAGTTCCAATTCAAATATGTTTTTTATTTACTTTTAAGGAAAAAAAAACTGTTCATATTTTGATGACATCTGTTATGTAAAAATCTGGTGCGTGCGCGCAACACAACTTTCACTTACCAACTTAGATTGGAAATTAATGAGTTTTGTTAATGCCACATCTCAAAGTTACACTTTTTTCCACATTCATTTCTTATTTTTGTTTTCATTTGCTCTATAAAAAACACTAATTTATTTTATTATTAAATAAAAGATTTTACTTGTCATAATTCGCCAATGCAAGCATAATACTCCAAGTCGTCTAATTCTATAATTTCAATTGGTTACCATGAAACGAATAATTTCCATTAAATGAACAGAACGGCTTTAATTATGAACAATGGTCTGTCATTAAAGACGTACTACGCATTAGTGGACTCAAGTGTTTTATGAGTTGACTGAACATTTTTAATTTTTCTCCTTTATATGTTTACTTGGTTTTTATCATATCTCACATTTAGCCATTTCTTATTTTTAGGCGTAACGAGAGACAGTTAATTTCTCCATTTAAACAAAAACAAAGGTACTTAATAGGAAACAAACAAAATAAAAACACCCCACCCCCCCCCCAAAAAAGTGATAACGATTACCTGATATTAAATAACACCTAATTATCATTAAACATGGCGAATTTGATGAAAATCGTTAAAGCCGTTTTTGAGATAATCGAAAAAAAGGTAAAAATTGGAAAAAAGTTATGAAATAAAGTGCCCCCTCCGTTTGACCAATTTTGATGAAATGTTGGCTATCACATCTTTGGCATATACATACATCAAATACCCAGGTTGATCAAAATCTTGAAAGCCGTTTTTGAGTAAGTAAAAAAAACACGTGAAAATGATACATTTATTAAGTAAAGTTCCCCCTGCGGTTGATCAATTTTGATGAAATTTTCACTGTCATATCTCGGGCATATTAATACATCAAATATTAAGTTTAATCAAAATTGTTGAAGCCGTTTTTGAGAAAATCGAAAAAACGCACGTACGCACGCACACGCACACGCACACGCACACACACACACACACACACACACACACACACACACACACACACACACACACACACACACACGCACACACACACACACACCATTTCGCGGGACTTGGTTATTTCGACTCAGGGGACCCCAAAACGTGTATTTCCGTTGAAAACCGGAATTCGAAATTTTTCACGATCGCAATACTTCCACTTACTATATATTTCATATATAGGTAAGTGAAAGTAAAAACTATTCCTGGTAAAATGAACTAACTAAAATTATCGCGTAAAGTGAGAAACCCCGTTCTCGAGATGATACAGTTAGAAGATAAGTTGGAAGAAAATAGAATATCCTATTCGAGTTCAGCCTAATTTTCGATACCGTCTTTTATTACCTTTTTCTTCAAAACTCCTTAGTTTTTATACATTAATACAGATGTGTAATGAACACAAATGTACGTACAAGCAAATTCTGAAAAAGATAAAAACCAACAAATTAACAGACATAATGTACCTCCTATCAGAAATAATGTATCGAGTTTATAAAATACTAATAGAAAGCTTGTATCCAAAAAAGTTAATTAATAACATTTGGTACAATAATACAAATAACAAAAATAAGAGTAAAGAAAAATTAACCATAGAAATTAAGTATTTGAAAACAAAAAACCTATACAAAAAAAATCTGGAGCGATGCACGCAACACACAACTTTCACTTACCAACTTACTTTGATTAGGAAATGAACGTTTTTTGTTAAATGCCATTTCTCAAAGTCACAGAATTTTCCTCATTCATTTACATTATTTTGTTTTATTATTAAATAAAAGTTTTTACTTGAGATAATTCGGCAATGCAAGCAGAATACTCCTAGCCGTCTGATTTTATAATTCTCTATGTAGTTGTTGAAACTGAACATATTTGTTTATAAAGCATGGGTGTTCATTAAAGGCGTGCTGCGCATGCGTGGGCTCAACGTGTTTATGAGTTGACGGATTATTTTTCTTTTGTATATGTTTACTTGATTTTTTTCATATTTCATATTTAGCCATTTCTTATTTTTAGGCGAAACGAGAGACAGATAAGTTCTCCATATAAACTAAAACAAAGGTACTATATTTGAAAACAAAAAAGGCCGCTTCCCCATTTATGCCCTATCAGAACATTTTAATAATGATAAAGCTTACCTGATATTAAAGAATACTTAATTCTCATTAAACATAACGAGTTTAATCAAAATCGTTAAACCTATTTTTGAGCAAATCGAAATAAACGCAAAAATGGGCAAAAAATTATTAAATAAAGTTTCCCCTCCGTTTGATCAATTTTGATGATATTTTTGCTGTCATATCGGGGGCATATACATACATCAAATACTCAGGCTTAGCAAAATCGTTAGAGCCGTTTTTGAGAAAATCGAGAAAAAAACGTAAACATGGGCAAAAAGTTATCAAATAAAGTTTCCCCTCCGTTTGATCAATTTTGATGAAATTTTTGCTGTCATATCGGGGGCATATACATACATCAAATACTCAGGCTTAGCAAAATCGTTAGAGCCGTTTTTGAGAAAATCCAAATACCCAATTTCAGGTTCGTACGGTTTATAGTTTTTTAGAGTCTGTCACACACACACAGTAAACATGAGCAAAAAGTTATTAAATAAAGTTTCCCCTTCGTTTGATCAATTTTGATGAAATTTTTGCTGTCATATCGCGGGCATATACATACATCAAATACTCAGTTTTAGCAAAATCGTTGGAGCCATTTTTGAGAAAATCGAGAAAAAAACGTAAACATGGGCAAAAAGTTATTAAATAAAGTTTCCCCTCCGTTTGACCAATTTTGATGAAATTTTAGCTGTCACCTCTCGGACATATACCTACACCAAATACCCAATTTCAGGTTAATAGTTTCTGAGATAGTCTGTTCACACTAACCATTTTGCGGGACTTGATTATGTGAACTCTTCTTCTTCTTCCTCCGTAGTGCCTTTCAGCGCGGAGTTGCCTCGGTCCATGCATGCCAAGCCTCTCGATCTCGTGCCATAGCCTTCATCGCATTTAGTGGCTTGTTTCGCTTTTGGCCAATTCTGGAAATGTGGTCAATCCACTGCCTTCTTGGTCGACTTCTTCGTCGACCTCTTGGTCGTTTACTTATGGGCACAGCTTCGAAGAATATTCGGAGATCGCGGTTCTCGCCCATCCAAACCATCAAATTTTGGTAGATAGAAAAAGATAACCTTTTTTCGAGGGATTCTTTCAGGGGAGCAACCCCGAGATCTTCTCTTGTACCCTCATTTCTGATACGATCTCTCCTTGTTCGACCAGCCACTCTTCGTAGATGCTTTATTTCAGCAGCTGTCAATCGACTAAGGCGTTTCTCGAATGGTGTCCAACTTTCACTTCCGTATAATAGGGTAGGCAGATAGACGGCTTTAAAAATGTGTATTTTAATGTTTTTCTCTACTTCTCTTTTACCTATTACGGTGTTACACAGTTGATAGTAGATACTACTTGCCATTTTTATTCGATTGGAGATTTCCTGGTACAATATTCCATTCCTGCTTATCACTGTCTATAGGTAAGTGTAGTCGTCCACCATTTCCATTACTTCCCACTTGCATCTTCCATTGCATATTTTGCTCTTTCCGACATTGATAGTCATCCCCTTCCTTTCCAACTCCGCCTCCCATTCTATCACTGCCAGTTGTAATCGCTTTTCAGAATCCTTTATGAGGACAATGTCGTCTGCAAACACCATCATTCGCGTCAGCATCGTCCTCATATTTCATTTGCCTACATTAGTGCGAGCTGTCCTTCGTTTACATATCTTCATGATTTCGTCCATGAATATAATGAATAGGAGTGGACTGTCGCTTTGTTTCACACCTTTCTTCATTTCAAACTTATCCGACTCCCTCCCATTGATTCTAATTATACCTTAGGACTTATGGTATGCGGATTTTATTGCATCAATTAATCCTTGTGGTATATTCTTATCGGAAAGGGGATTCCATATCTCGTCTAGGAATAGAGTCAAAGGCAGCTATTAGGTCTAGGAATGCTAAGAAGACACTCTTATTTCGATCCCAAGACTTGTCAATATATTTGGACAATATTTAGATTCAAGGGACCCTAAAACGTGTATTTCCGTTGAAATTTTTCACGATCGCAATACTTTCCCTTCCTATATATTTCAGATATAGGTAAGTGAAAGTAAAAACATAAACAATACAGCATTAGCACAACATAGAATTTAAAAAAACAAAACATAATTTTAAATTTGATGATATAAAAATAACAGGCGGAGAAAAAAATATAGTAAAAATAGAAAAATTATAGTGACCACACATAATACAAAAAAAATTGACAGCAGTTAATTATAAAACAGATACACAAAAACTTAATAGCCATTATGTAGATATAATAAGTAAACTAGATATTAAAACTAAGTGATCAAGGTTAAAAGAAAACCCTAAAAATGGAAGCAATTCCGAAACTTAAGTAGTAAAATGTTTAAGTTTTTTAATAAAGATATAATAAATAAGGATTTGATTCTAACCACTTAATTATTGGAACATACTAGTGTTAATCTTCCGAAAAAAAAATCTAAATACATATAGAAGAAAAAAAATATAGATTAGAAGTATGCGCTTAGATATCAACTAATTATAAGCAATAAAAAAACCTATACTATATTTATTATTAGCGCTCTGATTGCGTTTATAGTAGACGTACTGTAATAAATCGATACCAAAACTGATGATCTAACAATAGATATCATTTTCATAATCAGCACCTCCTATAACTCAAAAGCCGACTCTAATATCGATTATATCGAATAACTGATAATAAATCCATTCCAGAGCAAGTGATCTCAAAATCGACATCTTTTTCATAATCAGCACCTTGGATAACCCCAATATCGATTATATCGCGAAAGTTGTAATAAATCGATACAAGAGTGGATAACGCTAAAATCGATATTCATAATCCCAGATATCAGCATCCCAAATAAACTTATAATCGAACTTAATCGATATCCTATAATTTTTCATATGCTGATACGATTTCCATAAGAAGCGTTAACCCAATAATGCATACAAATATAAAGAAATTTATAAATCTACTCTGAAATATTTATTTTTAAAAAAATTCACATCTAATTTTGTCAATTTTTCCCGTTGTAACATCTTTATTTGTGAACATTAAATGAATAATACAGCCTTATTCAAATATTTAATTAAGAATATTCACATTTCTTGTGAATATTCACAATTTTATACTTATGAACAACTGTAGGAAGCATCCGATGATGTTTTGTACTAGGAAAGTGCCACGTAAATAATATCAAATGTGAACACGTAAAGTATGCATCCCTGGTTTTCTTGTAGAATCTTTTTATGTTGTATTTAAAGAATAGTATTCTTTGAGTAGAACGTAAATTATTATAATTTTGTTTTCCACTTATTTGAAATGCACTTTAATTACACAAAAAAAAATATTCCCAAAGATTCAAATTTATGGAAAAGTGAATATTTCATACATAGGTAAGTGAAAGTAAAAATAGGATTGATGATACTCTTTAATTATATGTCTCTGAATATAAAACGAGAGTAAACTATTTTGGATGTATCAGGTTTCTCGAAAGATTGGTAATGGAACCGAATCAGTAATCGTTTTTCATTTTATTCATCTATCTAGTTAATTTCGAATTTTTCACAGCTTTACCGTAAAATGTTAAGCATTAATAAGTTACGGGTAAATGCAAATCTATGGTTTAAACAACGGAATGTTATATGTTTTAGGAGTTAAAATTAAATGTACCTACCTACTAATGATATCATAAAAATATTTGAAGGTTTTAGGTGTTATACTTCAGCAAAAAGCAAGAAAATTTGTAGTTGAACATGGTACATTATTCGCAATGATTTCAATTTTTTTTTTTTTTTTTTTATCATTTGTCAACGATTTGTATTATATTTTGAAAAAATTGCCCTGGAGCTTAATACCTCATAATTGATTAATTAAATAGATATAATAAAATAAAATTGACAAAAATTTAAAATAAAAAAATTCAATGTATTTGAAATTCAAGTTTAAATCACAGCTAATATAAATTTTAACTTCATGCTGCTATAAACTGCAAACACTAATTATACCATCTAAAATTACTTTTGAATGAAGTAGAAATTACAATCTTAAAAAAATTAACTGGGATCGAAATTCTAACAATATAATTCCCTATTGCATATCAATAAATTGCTATCCAGCAATTTAATAAATTTAATTTATTAAATAGATTTATTTAACTTTTTTTTAATTTTAGATATATTAAATTATTTTATTTCTAAATTTATCACTAAAGGTTATGTCAGAAATAATAAAAAGTTTATATATTTATTTACTGCTATCTTCAATTACCCAGTAGAGTAATATGGTTGGAAGTAGAAAAGAATGTAATGCATATCAATATTTCTGGCATAAGGATTGATAGGTAAAAATAAATTCTGGATCAAATTGAAGCTAAATGTTAAAATTAGGATTGTAATTATCAAATTACAAATCAGGAACACTAAATAATTAAAGATTCATTTTCATATGCTGGTACCAGAGATGGGCAAATTGTATCTGCAGATACAGATATCGGATACTGTAGCTGTGGAAAGTACTCATGAGAGCAGATACAGATAGTATCCGTATCCGTACGGACGGATTCCGAAGGATCCGAGTACTTCTCGTATCTGTCAGCTTCGGATACAGTGACTACTCGTATCTGTCAGGACAGATACCCGAGTATCTGTGAGTACTTCGGTATTTAGTTATTTTTTTCCGGATACTATTTCGGATATTTCTACTTCTGGGGCTGGGTTGTTTACAATTCCATTATTATTCTAATATTCTATTAAAATTATAAACAAATTATTAGTATTAAACCGTCAACATTTTATCGCTTCGAAATAAGGATGCAATATCCAAAGCGTTAATTTTGACAAAAAGTAATAATTTAAAAAAAAAAAAAACGATAGGAATATAAAATTATTTTATTTTTTTATTTTTTCAGATTTTTAAAATTGTAAACTACTGTGATGATAATAGTGGCTTATAATTGGAAAATACTACCGATTTTAAAATTCGATGCTGGTGGGGGGGGGGGGGGACATTTTATTAACTTTCCGTTTTCTTCGAGAAGAGTCTTTATGGTAACGGCAGATTTTGAAAATAGTAACATTTTTTAAATTTGGTTGGGGAGAGCGTTTCTACGATTTTTTTTTTAACTTCTTATTAATTTGTTATGATTGTCTGTCTATATCTTTATGTTTACGCGTTCGTAGATTTTGAAAAAGTATTAATGTTTTACGGATACTTCTACTTCTGAGGTTAGGAATATTTAAAATGTTGTTATTAAACTTTTTTATTATTATTAGGCTGTCAACATTTTATGTTTTCGAAATAAGGATCCTATCGAAAATTTTAAAAATAATCATACTTTTAAAATTGTAATTATTTAAAATTAATAATATTCAAACGGAAATTTTTTTTTTCTATTTCTTCACAATAAAGAAGCATAATTATGTTTAGGCTGGCTTAACTTTTGAAAATAGAAATAATTTTAAAATTACTATATTGTGGGGGGTCCACCTTTAAGAGAAAATTGTAACTTCTAAAATTAATACGAATAGAATTTATATTTTTGTTAATATACACTAAATGAGGGCTCATACGGGTATGGATTTGGTGAATGGAATCAATTTTAAAATTCGATGCAGCGAGGGAGGATTTCTTTGGGATGAGCGTTCAAGATATTGGGGGAGCAGATTTCGAAAATATTTACAATTTTAAAATTTGGTGCGGGGCTACTACGCAATTTTTTTTAACTTCTGATTATTTCGTTGTGAGGGTCTATATTAGTTGCACATAAATTTTATTATAGTACGTTTTATTATAATCAAAATATAAAGAAACACACAATAAGAGTAGATATGAATTGAAACATTCCTATCTAAAATGGAGACGCTATAAATCAAAAAGAATCAGGAACATTTTATTTTAGATAATAAAATGCAATTCACAAACTATTTCAATTTTTTTACAAATCAATTAAATTATATGGAAAAACATTTATACTATCTTACATTTTAATAATTTATTCAACTTTTTATCTTTTTAACTTAAAAATGACTAAGGAATCTTTGTCATTGTCGCATAGGCTGGTAACAACAAGAAGTAACAAAATAATGGAAACCTCATCAAACTGATGGTGTGTTAGCATTGACATGGGTACTTTACAAAGATAATCATGTAAAAGATAGTGAAATTAAAAATGAATATTTCAATGATAAAAAAACTCCTGTTTTCATTTCTGAGTAAAGAGTGTTGCAGAGACTAGGGCAAAATTATAAGGGTAGAGGTAGGACAGGTTAATTTGCCGACTTCAAAGGGTTTACTGCGGGGAAACCCAACCCTTTTGAAGTGAAAGGGTACACAACGATCAGGTGTAAACTTAAGATAAGGAATTGTAAAACTAGCAATATACAATAGATGGTACAGTATACAAATTGTTCATATCTGGACTCAATAATTAGATAAAACTGAGAGTACACACAAGCAGACCTGGGCATTATTTATATGATTCCGGTTTTTCACATTTCATAATAAAATAGTTTGTTTTTGTTTTTTAATATTTTTAGAACAATATTTCTTTTTATGACAGAATGAAAATTTGTACATTAAATCTACTCAAAGAAGTACTTATAATTAATTAAACATTTTAAACGTAAATTCTAGAAAAATCTGGCGAATCAATAAAAAAATAACTTTTAAAAGGTGACTTCAATACTACAAAGAATTTGCTTAAAACATTACATTTATGTATTCACATTGACTAATCAATGATCATACAGGAAGTTATTTTGGAGCTACAAAAATACATGGACTGGACAATAAGTCCTCTTCGTCCCAAGAAATAATGCTTGGTAGTATGCTTTTTAAGTCCGATATAAATAATTAGCATCGATAGTAATAATTATTTTTGCTAAATGTGAATGTTAAGCCCCTAAAAATGATTTCTTAGAACATTTAGAAATGCTCATAAATAAAAATTAAATGGAAAAATAAGGCAAACGTTCACCTGGATCGGAACGATTTTTTAACTTATAAACGCGTATGGCGGGTATTAGTAAGAATTTTTAACCAGCCAGACGACCGAATTTCGTGTTTAGGAACCTTTTTGAATAAATTGGCACAAGAATAAATCGTATGTTTTATGGGTGAGTTTTTGTGATTCTCGCGCGCGTCTGGTAGGTACTAGTAAGAGTTTTATCGCTGCCAGAGGATTTTCCCTTTCTACAGAAATAAAAACCTAACGATTAAGCCATATTTCATCCGTATGTTTTATGGGTGAATTTTTATAAAAAAAATTAATTATTCAAATTAATTTTTAAGGCATTAGTAAGAATTTTATCGCTGCCAGACTGTCGGTTTCGCACTTGACTCTGTGGTTTCTAAAAATGCTGAAATTTTTAGGTGTATGTTCTATGGGTGAGATTTGTTGCATCTGGCTCCTGTACTATAACCATTATTTTCATTTTGAAAACCCCTCCATATTAGCTACTGTACCTAATCATGATAAACGACTCCTCTCAAAATCCATATTTATCCATCAGGGGAAAATGATACTGTAATCTATGACCTAGATAAAGGGATAATTTCATCTACTTACTCTAACATCTTCCGCGTCCTCAAATCCTAGTTTTGATTTCATAGGTATCCGCTACTATCGATGTAGCTCTATATTATTATATCACTTCTTTTTTACATACTTTTTTTCATTTTTTATATACATTGTTACCTTGTGTGTACTCTCAGTTTTTATCGTATTATTGGGTCCAGATATAAACAACTTCTTTACTGTATCATCTGTATTGTTAATTTTACAATTCCTTATTTATTTCTATTTTACACTTTGTCGTTGTGTACCCTTTCACTTCAAAAGCATTGGGTTTCCCCGTAATAAACCTTTTGAAGTCGGCAAACTAACCCTCCCCCCCCCCCTCCTCTCACACAAATTTTCCCTCAGTTTGTGCATTACTGTGGACTTAACAAGGTAAATATCAGATTTTATTTTGTCATTCTAACCAGCTACTTATTCCAATATCCACGTATAATTTTAGTCATATCAACATACCATCAGTTAGATTAGCTATCCATTATTTTGTTACTTTTTGTTGTTAATATCTAAATTAATAATTACATGATTAAAATTAAATCATCATCTTCTTCATAGTCCGGGAGTTGAGGGCCGAAAAAAGTGTCAGGTTTGAGGAAAGTTTTTGATCAAAAAGGCTGAAAGTACTCATTTCATAGACAACAAATGTGAACGTCCGCCACTTCACATAGGTTGCCATCAAATTTTATATGCAAACTAAATCGAAATTTTCGAACTTCTTTCATTTTTTTGCTTATAACTCAAAAACAATTCATCGCAGAGAAATACGAGTTCTCTTTAATTTAAGAGGGCTTGAAATTTGCGTCGAATTAGTTTCTTAAAGATAAAATGGGATAAGACTTTTCGCCAAAAACCGTATCATATTTTCTAATATTTGCCATTTTAGCGGAAAAATGAATGACGCTCATGTTTCAAAGCCTACCATTTGAAGAGGGATACTCCAAATAAAAACTTTTACCAGTAATAGTAGTAGAATATCAAATTGTGTGTAGAACGAGCTCCTTAATTTTATAATTAGCCGACTCCTATAGAGACAAAGCAATTAAAACGTGAACGTATTTAGCGCATAGTGGCCTAGAATTGTTTAGTTCCAACTATAAAAGGCTATTTTTTGGAAAATTGAATATATATATATATATATATATATATATATATATATATTTAAAATTTATAATATAATTAATTATTATGATTTAATTTTATAATATTAGTAACTATTATAATAAATATATTTTAATTTGAAGATATCAATGTTATAGTTGTAATAGATCAAATTCTGTTTGAAACGAGCTCCTTAAATTTAAAATTAGCACACTCCTGTGGAGACAAAGTGATTAAAACGTAAACGTATTCAGTGCATAGTGGCCTAAAATCGGTGAAATTTTTGGATTTTTTTTCATATAAATCGGCATGTACAGGTCATAAAGTACTGCTTTCTTCCTACTATAAAAGACTATACTTTTGAAAATAGAATGATATGTTTTAATTTTGAATAATTTAAGTGGTCCAGCCGGGTTTTCAACATCAAAAATCTGTTTTTTTTTACGATTTTGGTGGAAACCATGTTACAACGTTTATAATTGAAAAACATCTAGTTGAAATGAAAAATGTTTTAGATAAAAGTTGCAGTATCAGATCACATTCAAAATTATTTAATATTAATCAATATTAATTTCGTATAGACTGTCCTAAATATCATGATATTTGACCCTGATATGAAAGAAATCAAAAAAGGTATTTATTATCAATATTAGTGCGCTCCCCCGCTCTCCACCGCTATTAAAATACAAAATAAATATTCTTTTCAAAAACAACGTCCCCGATAACATAATATTGGACCTCTGTGTGAAAGAACTCCGAAAATCTAACTTCTTTATAGTGCGCCCTCCCCCCCTCTCCACCCCTATTAAAATACAAAATAAATATTTTTTTCAAAAATACCGTCCATAACATAGTAATGGACACCCGTTTAAAAGAAATTCGAAAATGTTACCGATTTCAATATTATAGGCCCCTCCCCACTCGAACTTTAAAATAAATATTAATGTTAATGGTTACCTGGTCATGATATAATATGCTTAGGTAAACATGAAGAATATTCCGACATTTCAAAATATTCCGTGAATTTAAAGTTGTGGAATGAGGAATACCCCTCCCCCCCCCCACCCTGACCGCCACCACCACCAAGATTGAATTTAAAAATTAATACTTTTTCAAAATCTACGAACACGTAAAAATAGAGACTGACACTCATAACAAATTAATCAGAAGTTAAAAAAAAATCGTAGTAACGCCCTCCCCAACCAAATTTTAAAAATGTTACTATTTTCAAAATCTGCCGTTACCATAAAGACTCATCTCGAAGAAAACGGAAAGTTAATAAAATGTCCCCCCCCCCCCACCAGCATCGAATTTTAAAATCGGTAGTATTTTCCAATTATAAGCCACTATTATCATCACAGTAGTTTACAATTTTAAAAATCCGAAAAGATAAAAAAAGTAAATAATTTTCACAATGGAATATTCCTATATATTTTTTTTAAATTATTACTTTTTGTCAAAATTAACGCTTTGGATATTGCACCCTTATTTCGAAGCGATAAAATGTTGACGGCTTAATACTAATAATTTGTTTATAATTTTAATAGAATATTAGAATAATAATGGAATTGTAAACAACCCAGCCCCAGAAGTAGAAATATCCGAAATAGTATCCGGAAAAAAATAACTAAATACCGAAGTACTCACAGATACTCGGGTATCTGTCCGGACAGATACGAGTAGTCACTGTATCCGAATCTGACAGATACGAGAAGTACTCGGATACATTTGAAAATTTTGGAGGGATTCGAGTACAGTATCCGAGTAAAAAAGTATCTGTAACTAAGTATCTAGTATCCGAAACTAGTACTTTTTTACTCGGATAGTGCCCAACTCTGGCTGGTACTGCAAGGAAAAAAATCTTATTGCTACATTATTGATACACTTTTAATAATAATATATAAAATGTTAGGATTACTTATATTTAATTATATAAGCAATTATACAGTACAAATAATTATGACATAAATAGAAGAACGTATGATAATGCTTAGCACCTCACTTATTATAACCTAAAAGTTTAATGATCAAATACTTTGAGAAGTTATGAACAAAGGTATTGGTACAAATAAAAGGAGACAACCACTATTCAGTAATGGAAATATGAGAAAACAATGAAGCCCATTATAAGTAAGAACGAAATATTCCTAGATAGGAGTAATTAAAAGTAACTATAACTTAACATAAGGTAAACCATTAAAATTAAATTAAATTCTCACAGAATTCGTCATCCTTACTATTGAATATTAATATGAATGAGACAGAAGTTGGCAATAACTAATTCTGGACTTATTATTTGAGAAACAGTTGTCAACATAAATATTTTGCTTAAAACAATAAAAAAATATACAATACAAATAATGAGAGCAAGTTCTTAAAATCTTTATCGTCTTAATTCAATTGATCCATTCATAGTTGTAAAAAACTTATTAGAATCTTGCCTTTTTTTGCTGTTTTTCCCAAGCCGGGTCAAGAAGTCCTTCTCGCTCCCATTCTTCTTCTGGCTCCATGTAGCCATCTCCGTACTGGTCAATACCATTGTTCATCATGTTTATGAAACTGAATTAATGGACTTGGGTAAGAACGTGAATGTTGGCTTAAGCAAAGGCAGACGCGATACTACCTACATACACGTTATAGAACCCCAACCAGGGCCCGTCAACCACTGAACAGGGCAACTTGAAACACAATCCCTATCCCCTCTCCCCTTTTGACACATTCTCATCCGAATAAATATCAAATGTATATTTCGAGATAAAGTACAATCAAAGTTATTATTTAATTTTAAAGATTTTTTTTTACACGAAAATATTTTTATAAATTTTAATTTAAAAAAATATGGTCATGGCAGCAGTGGCGTCACAATTCAGTACAACTGTTTTTGTAGAAATACCTTATTCTCAGCCTCAGATCGGGTTGTTTTCTATGGGGTTATTGTTTGGGTAATGTCTTAAACTATGAAGCCAGAAAGCAGCGCAGGTACGGTCTTTTTCTTTTTTTTACTTTTTCGTGTTTATATTTTTGTAAAATTAAAGATGTGAATAAATCTTTAAAGATGTAGATAAAGTTTTCTAGAAACCTTTACTAAAGTGAGTAAGCTTCAATAAATTCATTGTATTTTTATACCTTTTATTATTTTTTTTACATATTCTGCTGTATTTGACAGCGATCCTTTTAACTGTTAAATGTTACTGTGTATTCAATTTATTACTTCAGAAATTTATGTTTTATCTATTTATGACTCCCCATTTTATTTTTATTTTTTAGCATCCTGGCTGAAATTTTTTTCAGCAGCTGGAATACCTAGAGATGAAGCTGAAAATTATGCTGTAACATTCTCAAAAAACCAAATTCAATTGGATATGCTGCCTGATATCAAAAAGGAATATCTGAAAGACATGGGTATTACATTAATGGGACATATCATTGCTATTTTAAGACACGCTAAAGCAGTATATGCTGATGTAAGTTTATCTGTATGCAATATTATTGTTTTTCTGAATCATATTTAATTGAACATGTCAATCTTTAAACTATTTATAGTTGATTCAAACTAAATATAATTTACTAATTTGATAAATGAAGGATTTTTTACTTATGATTTGTGGCTGTATCGATAACTGTTGGGATATTCAGGTCCTTGTGCAATAAGTCATTTGTCACATAGTGTGGCGCGTCTGCTATTTTCCTCAATACCTTGGACTGGAATGATTGAATTCTTTGGATATCCCTACAGTTATCGATACAGCCACACAATACTACAAAAACTTCCACCAAGGACTAACTTTTAACTCAAACCCCATAGCACAGACTTAGTATAAAGTTAGCAATTCATCCAATAGGATTTCAATGTATTTGCTTACTGCTAATTATCAGATTGCAAATCATACAAAAATGACACATTCTTGGAATTGTAGATAAATAAATAAATAACTTATGATTTGATGAAAAATGTGCTAAACTCTTTCTTCTATTTGAATAGAATAATTTGAATTATACTAAATGTTTAAATCATTCTTACCCATATTTAATTGGAACCATTAGGAATATCAAAATACTTTAGCTCCGATTGAGAACTGTGTGCACTAACTATAATTGAAGGGCTAAGTGGATGAAGAAGTTTCTTAAAATCTGGTGCGATGCGAGCAACAGAACTTTCACTTAACAACCTGCTTAGATTAGTTATCGTGTTCACATATTTGTCTACATTTATTTTCTCATTTTTGTTTGTCCATAAGTAATAGAGTATTATAATTTTTATTGCAAAATTCAAAAGTCCTTAGAACTTTTTGATTCATTAGTGCCTAAAAAACTACTAATTTCATCAATAGTCAATTTTTTTTTTTTTTTTTTTACTGTGAGTTGCTTGTTTAACCGACTTCGAACGAAAGAGGAGGTTACTCAATTGTATTTTTTTTTTTTTTTTTTTTTTTTTTTTTTCTTTTTTCTATGTATGTCCTCTGATTACTCCGAGATGGATGGACCAATTGGAACGAAACCTTTTGCATCTTGTAGAGTATTTTCCCAAGTTGGTCCCATTAAAATCTTTTTTGGGTTCTTAATTTATTTAAGAAGTCATCGGGAAAAAACATGAAAATAAATATTTAATTATCACTAAAAATTTTTACTTAATGTAAAAACATATGGCATATATAACATAAGTTATGCTCCAACAAGCTATTAAACTCATTGGTAACTAATAAATCTCACTATTGTTTTAATTATGGATGAATCATGTGGGAAAACTAACCAATCAAATTTAGAATCAAAAGAGTGGGGGGGAGAACATGAGCAGTCTATTAGTTATCAACGTGTTTTAAGTGCTTGTTGGAACCAACATATACATAACCTTAACTAATTTTTCAAGAATAGATTTCAATAAAGATATTTAATATCCGCAAAATATAATATCGCTGTCGTTTTCTGTAGCGTTATTAGTATATATATTAGATTGATATATATATTCACCGATAACAGTAAACCTTCTTAATTTAGATCTAGTCGACGGTTGGACACCATGAAATAGAATACCTTTTAGAATTGAAGGCTTTAATTGATATTATATGAACACATGTTTAAATAAATAGTAAGGTAACATTGTATAAAACATTAGAACAAGGAGGTTACAAACATGAGGTATAGTAGAGATAATAAATGATATCATCTCATTCATCCCCCCTTAAGAAATAGCAGAAGTGACATAATCATTCAGGTATCCAGGTCGGGTCTTGAGTCTGCTGGATCTTCGAAGAGATTGTACTTCAGTCTCACCCTCAGTAGAACTTCGAAGAGATGTTTCAGCCACCTCCTGTCCTTCGCTGTTTCTTATAGCATGGGTCGGTTCCTCTTGAATAGCGAAGTTGGGTTGACTTTCATTAAGGTTTGAATCTTGATTCGACGGATGAACTGCTCTTACCTCCGTCCCTGCAGGAGCTAGATTTCTGAGCGATACTGTATCTTCACGTCCGTCTGGAAATCGAATATGTGCATACGAGGGGTTAGCTTCAAGGAGTTCGACCTCTTCAACTAATGGATCGTACTTGCTTCTTCGGCTAGAGGATCTTAGGAGAGCCTTCCCAGAATTCATAAGCCAAGTCGGTAGGGATACTCCATTAGGTGATTTTCTTTGATAATTAAAAAGTCTTTCGTGTGGAGTGGAGTTAGTAGCTGTGCATACTAGAGACCTGATAGAATAAAGAGCATCGTCAAGCACTATCTCCCAATGAGCTTCACTTAGGCCTCTTGAGTGAACAGCAAGCATAGCAGTTTTCCAAATAATACCGTTGTAACGCTCAGTTGGCCATTTCCTCGTGGATTGTACGGTGTTGTCCTGCTGGTCGCTACGCCAAGACACTCCAAGAATTCCTTCACTTCAAGGGATATCAGAGACGCACCTCTATCAGAATGAATGTAGCTTGGGGTACCGAATACACTGAAGATATTCTTTAAACATTTGATGACAGTAGATGATGTCATATCAGGACACGGGAACGCAAACGGGAATCGGCTGTACTCATCCACAATTGTTAGAATATATTTGTTCCTAGTTTTGGAAGGTACTGGTCCTTTGAAATCTACACTCAGTCTTTCAAACGGCTGTGTGGCTTTTATTAATGTGCCTTCAAACTTGGTAAATCTGGGCTTGACCCGATTGCAGACATTACAAGTGGATGTGATGCGCCTGATTTCTTCAACAGAATAGGGAAGGTTCTTACTCCTGACCCAATGGTTCATCCTTGTCACACCTGGGTGACAAAGTTTGCTATGGAGGTCTTGATGATTACTCAGGCTGTAGGAAGAAGAGCAGTAGCGGGAGATCACATCAGCGGCAGTATTCGCAAGCCCAGGTCGATAAATAATGTCGAAGGAATAATTAGATAATTCCAAACGCCAACGCATTATTTTATCGTTTTTTATTTTGGAAGTCATGGTTGAGCTGAACATGTAAGAAACCGATTTCTGATCGGTTAAAACAGTGAAATGCCGAGCAACGAGGTATTGCCTCCAGTAACGAATGGCCTCTACCATAGCTTGGGCCTCTTTTTCAATTGAGGAATGTTTACGCTCTGAAGTGGACAATGTTCGAGAGAAAAAAGCGACAGGCTTGGAGTTTTGTGAGAGAATAGCTCCAATAGCTACTTCAGAGGCGTCTGTTTCTACAATAAATGGAACATCATCAAGTACAGGCGTCATGGTGGCGTTTGCAATCTCTGATTTTAGAGTTTCAAAAGCGCTGATAGCTTCAGGAGACAATGGGAAACGGCTTGTTGAGCTCAGTGGGTGAATTTTCTCAGAAAAAGACCTTACCCATTTGGAAAAATGAGAAAAAAGCCCTACTGTTCGCTTCAAAGCTTGGCTGTTTGTCGGGACTGGAATTTTAAGGAGTGACTCGATTCTGTCGGGGTTTGGTTTTGCAGTATTATTTTCAATCAAATAACCAAGAATTTTGATTGAAGTTTGACAAAATTTAGACTTTTCTTTATCAATAGTTAATTTATACTTACGAACCGCAACCATGAAGCGCTCGAGGTGTCTGTCGTGTTCTTCTTTAGTTTTTCCTCCGATAGTTACATCATCCAGATAAGCTTCTGTATTTTCCAGTTTTTCTAGTTCCCTTATCTCATCAATTTGTCTTTGAAAAGCAGCAACACCGTTCGTTAGGCCAAAGGAGATTCTGCAAGACTGCCAAAGTTTACCCACAGCCTCGAATGCTGTGTAAGGTCTATCTTCAACTGGAATACGAATCTGGTGATATGCGCTTTTCAAATCTACGGTGCTGAAATAATTCCAAGATGCCACTCGGTTGACTAATTCATCTATACGAGGGAGCGGATATGCATCTAGTTGTGTGAATCTGTTTATTGTTTGGGAATAATCAACCACCATTCGCTTCCTATGATTCTCGTTGCGAATCACAAGAACTTGAGCTCTCCAAGGTGACTGACTAGGTTCGATTACTCCTTCCTCCTGGAGCTTTTGTATTTCATTTTTTATAAAAATGTAATCCTCTCTCGAATGCTTTCGAGATTTTACAGCAATAGGCTTGATGTTGGGGGTGAGATGGGAGAACAGACGAGCTGGAGTCACTTCAGCTGCAGAAACAGAGCATATTTTTATAGGATCTTTTTCCCCACCAAATTTTACTTTGAGACTGGAATGATTTTGAAGGACGTCATGGCCGACAATAACATCAGCACATAGCTCCGGGAGGACTAGTAGCTTTACTGATTCATAACCATGGCCGAGAATATCGAGCGAGCATACGCAGCAATGTTTGACAGTAGACCGGTGAGAGGTTGAAGCCATTGCAATATTGCTTATTGTAGGTTGAACTTTAAAGTTATTACTCTTGACAGCCTTAGAACTAATAAAGCTCTCTGAACTCCCAGTATCAACTAATGCGTCCATTTCGACTCCGTTAACAAGTACGCGAATGACAGATTTAAAGAGGCAAGAAGGAGCGGATGCGACAAATGATTGTTTACTAACAGCAGCTGTTGTTATAGAAGAGTTGTGTGAAACCTTTCTCTGCTTCCCCAAGCACACCTTAGCATAGTGACCAAGTTTGGAACAGAATTTATAAGCATGCAGTATAGTAGAGATAATAAATTATATCATCTCACACCATAATCATAAGACCACTAAATTCGTGGAATTCCAAGAAAGACTTAGAATTTATAACCGTTTTAAAGCAGAATATAAGACTTCTTCAAGTTCGCCAAGGTTCATTTAAATTTAAAATCGTAGCCATTATTGCTTTAAATTAGATTTTGATTTCCGACTTTCACTCGCTATGCACGTTAAAAAGGAATACAATAATTCCTAGAAAAGCTTATTTTCAGTTGATTTGGGGGCCTTAACATTCAGGCACCTCTATCTTCTTCTGGAATCACTCGGTTTCATTACTGTTCAATGTAATCATGAAATCTTGTGCCGATTCTTCATGGAGCGACATTTCTGTTATGTTTTCCGGATTACTACTATAGGTTTCTAATTTTGTTTCTGCAACTAGAATAAATTAGAAAGGCTGCCAAATCATTTATTTTGAGAAGACAAAAATCTGCTATCTAAGCTCAAATGTAGCTCGAAAAAATATTAGGGGCATGTCCAGTTATGAAATAATTTACGTTCTGCTAAATAATTTCAATATTAGTTTGTTCCATCATCAATTTCATCTATGATGGCTAATTGTCTAATTTTTTTTTACGTTGCTAGCTGGTGGCACACAGGCTTTGCTATTGTCTAGATAGGAGAGTCTAGATATAAAAATCTTTAAGATAGGCACTTATTAAGAATTATTTTCATCATTCATATTCCAGTTGATTTTTCGATTTTTTACACTTTTCCACTTGCCTAAATTGTGAGTTGTAATTGTTTGCTGTGTATTAACTGAAATGTAGTAGAATAAAGCGTTATCAAAGAGCCAGACTGTCTTAAGACAATTTCCGATTTTGAGGTTTCGATTTATTGAATCGAAAGAAATTTAAATATTCGATTTTCTTAGGTTGCCGAAATTTTCAAAAGCCAAACCGTCATAAGTTGAGTGTTTGCGGTTCGTAAGAGCCTAAAAGTGTTTTCAAGAGCCTAAGTCCAATAATAAATGAATGAATTTTATTGAAATAGACAGTGAAAATGAGCTTGCATGTGTTTAGGGTTTTTTCGCGTTCGAGGTCATCTCTCTGGTACCGAATAACTAACACAAATATTGTGTATTGTATTTTCCAATTAATGAAAATTTTCCGATGATACTTTCCCCATACAGACATTACATTATTTAACAAAGAAATTAAAATTTAAATGTTGGCTGATGTTCATCCATCAATAAAAACTGCAAAATAAAAGTTGATATCTCCCAGAAACAACCTCTTTGTTTGAAAGTCCCCGCATCAAAAATTTCGCAGCTATGAAAATGCTTAATCATAAATGCTACCCCACTAGAATTGAAGAAATTAATTTTCTGAATAATTTTTTATTACGAAGGTAATTATTCTAGGTACTTTGCTATTAAATTTAGTCAAAAATTCATCTAAAGGAATTACGAACATAATTGACTCAACATTGATCTTATTAAAAAAAAATTCCAATTATAACCGTAGAAGGTAGGGTGTAGAAGTTGTATAATACAGGCTCCGCTTTTCAACTTTTCTGTGTGTACTCATAAAATTGAAAAGGTGGTAGAGCATTAAAAATTTCGAAATTTGTTTTACCCAACTTACGGTTTTCTACATTTTTTATCTTCTCCAACTAAAAAGTATGAAATATAAAACATTTTATAAAAAAAAAATTAAACCTACTTCGAAACCTAGGAACCAGTAAAAATAAATGCTCTGAAAAGTATGAAATAATTACCTTCTGATTTTTATGAATACATAGCAAAATTGAAAATGGTATAAAAAGCGGAGAAATGCAATAAGACGAATAATTTTATTTTTATTTGTACAAATACACACTAACTGTTATTAAAAATTGTGAAATTAAAATGTTAAATACTATGTTTATTAATGCAACACAATCTTTTCGGAGGCGGCGCAAAATTCAAAATTTTTAACACTAGACATTATGAAAATCGTAAAATGCATCTTCTCTTCTCATCTATTGATTTTATGCCTAATAATGGAATTGTATCGGTAACATGTCATTTATATTTGCGCCGCCTCCGAAAAGATTGTGTTGTATTGAACATTGTATTTAACATTTTAATTTCACAATTTTTAATAACAATTAATGTGTATTTGTACAAATAAAAATAAAATTATTCGTCTTATTGCATTTCTCCGCTTTTTATACCATTTTCAATTTTGCTAGGTATTCATAAAAATCAGAAGGTAATTATTTCATACTTTTCAGAGCATTTATTTTTACTGGTTCCTAGGTTTCGAAGTAGGTTTAATTTTTTTTTTTTATAAAATGTTTTTTTGTAAATATATATCATGAAGGGGAATTGATAAAAGGGGTATTTACTGCTCATAGGAAATTTAAACTTAATTTTTAAATGTTTGTCTCATGCTGTTCAGTAAACTGACAATTACTGTTGCACTAAAACCATCTTATGTTTCTTTCAGAAATATACTATGGAATTAAAGTTTGTAAACTAAAATATAATTATAAAAGATTATCTTATATCGTATTTTTTACGCCGTAAACTGCTCTAAATAATTTTCCTTCGCCATTTAAGCCTCATCGAAGATTACTATGATGATAAAACCTACCTGATATTAAAGGATACTTGATCATTATACAAGATGAGTTTAATCTAAATCGTTAAAGGCGGTTTTGAGAAAATCACAAAAAAAAATGTAAAAATGTAAAAGTGTGTTAAAATTTATGAAAGCTGACTTCAAATAATGAAGTACTTCGGAGATGAGAGGAAAATTTCCAAGAATTATTGACTGGCGAAGCAGGCATCATCGATGGATACAGTGTGAACCCTTCTAGTGAAACTCTGAGGACAGAGCAAGGATGGGAAGAAGCGATCCCCCTACCCCCCCCCCCCCAACATTAGAGGAACTTCAAGAAGAAGGAGACATAAAAGTAATAAAGTGCCAGGGATTGTTAAAATAAACTCTGAACTCTTTAAATGTCTGGGCATAATATGCCAAGACAGTTACACAGACTCATAAAACATATATGGCAGGAAGAATGCATGTCGGAAAACTGTATGTGCGGAATAATCACATTAATTCACAATAAAAGTGATCAAGCCTAATGCGAGAACTATTGAGGTATCACGTTGCTAAATGTTGTGTATAAAACTTTGCAGCATTATTCTATAACCGACTTTTACCATATTAAAATGCAGTTGGCGAATACCAGTGTGGTATGCAAAGATCAAATCTTTGCTCTTCAACCAATCGACGAAAAGATGTGCAAAAATAATACAGTCACATGGTGGTTGTTCATGGATTTCAGGGCAGCATATGAAACAACCTACAGATCCATGATATATGAAGCCATGGAAGAAGTAAAAATCCCTCCTAAAGTAATTGCCTTCATGGCGATGACAATGAGGCATACTAGTTGTATGGTAAAAGTGAATGGAAAGATGTCAAAGCCCATTGAAATACAGAACGGAGACGCCTTTGCCCCTCTGTTGTTGAGCCTGGTTCTTGTTGAGGTTGTGAAGAATGTAAGGATAGAGGGTAACAGCACAATCATTGCAGTTATCGGCATACACAGACGATGTGGTGATTTTGGGTATAAGTAGAAAGGTAACCGAGGAAGATTATGTTGCCTTGAAAAGGGAGACAAGCAGAGTTGGCCTAGAAATAAATGTTCCAAGCTGGTGGTTACAGAGTGAAGGGGACGCCAACATCCATCCCACCTAGAATATTAGCAGAGAAAATATAAAATTAATTTCAGCTTTTTCGTACCTAGGTTAGATTTATGTGAATGTGCTTCATTCAAACGCTACTTGTGTTTGAAACAAAAAACAGTGAACCAATTTTGTATAGTAAAATAATGTGGAATTTTTTTACAATTTTATCTAATTTTTTTAACAAACCGTATAATATAAGGGTGGTTCTCCAAAAATCATCAAATTTCATTCCCCTGTATATTGTAGTACAACAGATTCATATTTTGAAATACCTTGAATTTGCATATCAAAGTTTTTAGTAGTTGATAAAATATTTATCACATGAAGTTCAACCCTACCTTCCCTAATAAGCAATATGGGTACTAAAAATTTTTGGATGTAACCGTTTCCAGGATAGCAACCAACTGCTACTAGAAAACAATTTACAATTAATTTTTTGTATAAACTCTGTACACAACCTGCTCTTCTTGTATTAGCTACCCTCATCCTCCCTGGTGAAGATCTTTCTCTTGTTCCAAGCAAAAGCTCTTGCCTTATAAAAACTTGGATTTCAGTAAGATAAGAATGCTCACGACTTTTCTTGTTTTGCCCCAAAACACCTGTTTGTTCTTTTTCTTCTACTCTTCAGTGTTCATTCCGGAGGTCTACGTGGTCCTTTAGGGCCTATTCACACTATCGGTTTCGCTCCCGGTCCGCTCTTGCTCTACCCATTCACACTAACGCTCCGCTCCCGCTCCACTCCCAGTCCACTCTCCTAATGTCTTACCATATTCTCATTATATAATTTTACACCCTTCACTTCTATAGGTGAATTTTTTTCTCATGTGATTTGTTATGTATACATGTAAAATGATATAATGGAGTACTGGATCAAAGTATGACGTACTATTATACATTTTAATACATTCTCCCAAAAGTGCCACTTCGGCAATTTTGTCGCTTAGAACGTTTTTCGGCGGATCCATTCAATTATAAATTAATTTAATTAATGGTGGTTGTTTATTTTTTTTTTTAATCATTTCAAGCGTATTCTAATATATTGGGGAAAAAATTAAATTATTTCTTCACCATTAATTAAATTAATTTATAATAATTATTAATAATTATCTTAGTGTTGCAATATATTCTTCTTATTATATGTTTAAGTACACTAAAACAGCTATTTCAACAAACGAAAAGTTGAACTTTTTTTGGCCATAAAATTGATGAATAAATAAATACTTTAATAATTGAAAGTTAATTATTAATTAAAATCCAAATACAGACGGCTTCGATTATTAATGGCTTCAATCGTGAACGGTGTAAAATTATATATTGTGAATATAATAAGACTTAGGGAGAGCAGAGCGGAGCGATAGTGTGAATGGGGTAGAGCGAGAGTGGAGCGGGAGCAGAGCGAGGCCGGACCTGTACCAATATTGTGATTACCCTCTTTCTATTCCTCTTTAGAATATTTTGCCAGGGAGACCGGACCGGGAGCGGAGCGATAGTGTGAATGGGGTAGAGTGAGGTTGAGGACCCAGGTTGATCAAAATCTTGAAAGCCGTTTTTGAGTAAGTAAAAAAAACACGTGAAAATGATACAACATTTATTAAGTAAAGTCCCCCCTCCCGTAGATCAATTTTGATGAAATTTTTACAGTCACATCTCGGGCATATTAATACATCAAATACCAAGTTTGATCAAAATCGTTAAAACCGTTTTTGAGTAAATAAAATAAACACGTGAAAATGATACAAAATTTATTAAGTAAAGTCCCCCCTCCGGTTGATCAATTGTGATGAAATGTTGGTTACCACATCTTTGGCATATAAATACATCAAATACCAAGGTTGATCAAAATCGTTAAAACCGTTTTTGAGTAAATAAAAAAAACCTGTGAAAATGATACAAAATTTATTAAGTAAAGTCCCCCCTCCGGTTGATCAATTTTGATGAAATTTTTACAGTCATATTTCAGGCATATAAATAGATTAAATACTCACTTTAATCAAAATCGTTAGAGCCGTTTTTGAGAAAATCGAAAAAAACCTAAAAAGTTATTAAGTAAAGTACCCCCTCCCTTTAAGTAATTTTGATGAAATTTATGCTGTCACATCGCGGGCATATACCTACACTAAATACCCAATTTCAGGATCGCACGGTTTATAGTTTTTGAGCTAGTCTGTTCACACACAGACACACACACACACACACACAGACCATTTCGCGGGACTTGGTTATTTCGACTCAGGGGACCCCAAAACGTGTATTTCCGTTGAAAACCGGAAGTCGAAAATTTTCACGATCGCAATACTTCCACTTACTATATATTTCATATATAGGTAAGTGAAAGTAAAAATTATGTGCTCTACCATTTTTGGAATGCTGCTTGTTGGGGGCAGGTAATCAGACCTTTGTATTAATTTTACAGATCCCTTATAATTCTTACATTACCATATCCATCTCTATGTATTGATCCCAGTATGTTCTAAAGTATTCTTATTTCAAACTGATCCAATGCATCAAAAGTATTTTAATCATTATCCAGGCATTAATTATGGATCCAAGCTTGTGGCAAATAATTGTGGATGAAAGCTGTTCGAAATTGATGTATATTTATTTAAATCAATACAATTGTGTGCAGAGCTCATAAAAAATTGATTTATAGTAGAAGTAAGTTTGTATCCTGGCCAGGGTAAAATCCAACAGTTTTTAGCACCCATAATGCTTATCAGGCAAGGTAGGGCTGGAAATAAATAAATTGGTTTATCTATTTAAAGAGAATGAAGAACACTTGTTACTAAACAACTTAATATTTTTTTTTAAAGGAATTAAAAAAAACTGAATTATCTTCTCAGAAACAAACAGCTCCAACTGGATCCAAAGTAAAACCTGTTACCGCTGCTAAAGATGGTAAGTTATTTTATTCTAAATATGCTAATACTCTCTAATGTATTCTAATGTTTTTATTTTAAATAATTATTTTTCAGTATAAGACTTCCAATGAAGTCCTATACTATTTTAATGTTTATATTGAGGTATTCTTTTACTGCAAAGATATAATAGTCAAATATGCTCATTTATTAAAGTGACTCGCAGTTTAACCATCAATATGCTGGTAGCTCCAGCAATAGTTCTTTATTTGAAAGCCAAGCGGTCATTTTTTGGAAAACTCGGAGATTGATAGAGAAGGAAAGAAAACAAATCTAATGTGGTGCGCACATTACACAACTTTCACTTACCACCCTTTTTTGACCAAAAATAGACAATTTTTTTTAAAATGGCTTAAGTGGAGAGATGACACTAAACTTTCTTTGGCAATGAAAATTGTTTTCTTTATTTTTGGAAAGTGAGCTCAGTAATTCAAACCTTGGTGTATTAAGAATAAAGTTGGTCCCATTTACTCTAAAACTTCCTAGTTTCCAGGGATTCGTTTGAATTTTTGTTCATATAAATATTTTTTAAGGAGATTATAGAAATAATAATAAAGTTTTAGACAGAAAGATTGTGTTTTTCGATGATATATCGTAAATAAGAATCAGTAGAAACGGTTCATAACAATGGCCACTATTAAATTGGAATTGAATTTTCAATTTTCAGCAGCTTCTATTTATCAGAAAACGATGGCAATATTTTATTCTTCTAAGGCAGAAACACTTTAAAAATGTTTTATTTAAATCAATAAGTTACTTATGCTCCAACAAGCTCTTAAATTCGTCAACTCTTTTCGATTGCCCATTACGGCTTTTCTTGTTAGCAATGATCAGTTAGTAAAGGTGTACTGCCCATGCGAAAGTTGGCATCGTGTTTTAAGTGCTTGCTGGAACATACCTTTGATTCATTAAGAATCGCCATATGTTTTTTTCCGTTTGGTAACATTTTGAATAACACGCTCTTTGCCTTCTCTCACAATGTTCTCTCTCATCTTCTTTTTAAACAGTTCTCTTGGTTTGTCATTGAAAAACAAAATTAAAAAGGTTGTTTTTAATTGTTTAAGTTTTGAGACATTTGCGATAAGCACCATAGGAGTAGGTACCATTAATACGATAGTACAATTTTATTTGTATAATTATGTACAATGGTACATAATTGTACCATAAGTACATAAGTACTATAGAATAAGGAAACCAATAGCTTCTGTTAAATTATCTGAAAGTAGAAATTACTTTGATACTCTAATATTTCGTTTCAGCAACCTTTCACCATATTATAAACTTAATATTATTATTTCTTAAATTCTAAGCTTTCCAGTGATATATTGGACATATATATTACTACTAATATTATTGGAAATTGAAATTATTGTTTTGGGAAATCATATATTTTATTTCTCTTTTATTTGATTATTAAATTATTTTGTATTTTATATTTAGACATTTCTTGTAATTCGGAATGACAAGGGATGGTTATTTAATCGAAAGAAAAAAAATTAAACGTACTTCAAAGTAAGATTTTTTCCTTAGCCATTTAAGCCCTATCAGATCTATTCGAATTCAATAGATTCTACTTCATATTAAAGAGCGCTTCATTAGGATTAAGCATGAGAAGTTTAATCGAAATCGTTATTGCCGTTTTTGATGAAGTTGGGATGAAGTACTCCATCCATTTGACCAATTTTTATGAAATTTTGGCTGTCACATCGCGGGCATTTCCACACACCAAATACCCAATTCCAAGTTCGTACAGCTTATAGTTTTTGAGCTAGTCTGTTCACACGCGCGCACGCACACACAAACACACACACACACACACACACACACACACACACACACACACAAAAACACACACACACACACACACACACACATCCACGCACGCACACACACACACACATCCACGCACGCACACACACACACACACACACACACACACACACACACACACACACACACACACACACACACACACACACACACACACACACACACACACACACACACACACACACACACACACACACACACACACACACACACACACACACACACACTGCAATACTTGGTTATTTGAACTAAGGGGACCTCAAAAGGTGTATATCTGTTGAAAACCGGAAGTCGAAATTTTTCACGATCGCAATACTTTCCCTTACTATGTATTTCATATGTAGGTAAGTGAAAGTAAAAATAGTGGAAATAAAGATTAGAATGACTGGATAGGTAACCATTTTGTCCTGAAATCGTTACATGTAGGAATTTTAATTCCTTTCGCAAGTTTGATTTATTTTTGTTGCAAGAAGAATGTTCTGATCTAAGGAAGGATAAAAGAGGATTTTGATTAATTATTTTTGCCACTAAGCTCAAAATTACGCCTGATTTTATCATGATGTTATAAAACTTTATTGATTCAATCCGGTTACTCTTGTTATAGTCAGAGCATATAGTCCTTGCCATTTTAACCTTGTATCAATATTTCAAATTGATATTTGGTCTTTCTGTAGTCCTGGAAAGGCAATCTGTTAATCAAGGTTGTGTAGAATATTATTAACACATTCACGCTTGCGTGTACAACCGGTGACCTGCACTAGACTGCTGCATCAGAAGCTTTAATCAGTCATAAACCTTTCCACGACGATGTATAACGAGGTAGGATTGTATTGTTTATTTTATTATTGTTGGATTGTCAATACTGCATAACGCCTTGAATAACCTGTCCGATGGAGCGAAAATCATTAAGTTCAGCAGCCAATGGGCGAGGAGCATGAATTAAAGCCCCGGCGTTAACATTTTAAAGGTTATTGAATGGCAAGAAGTCTTAGATTGACGGGGCAATTAATTTGATGGAATTTATTTTAATGCTGCAGTTTTGACAACTTTCTTTAAAGCTGGAAATAAAATAATGTAATGATAATTTACATCATAGTAATGCTTCGATTGTGGCCAAACTCAAAAAGTTTTGTTAAAAATTTAGTATTGGATAAATGTCTAAGATTGTAAGGTTTTGATTAAAGAACAACACATTTTCACTTCCTCAAGTGTAATGATTGGAGAGCAGTTGTACCATATCATCCTGTACCCTATATTCCATTGCTAGGGGTACAAGCTTGCTGTTTCATATTAGCAGATAGATTTTTTTTATTAGTTTACTGTTGTTAGTTTGTGGGTTATGCAATTATTAAATATATTTTTTTAAATTTTGTTTCATTTAATTTCTTTTAACTGTATAATGTCTGAATCCATTAAATGCATTTCTTCTTCAGGGTTTGACCATGTAACAGGTTTTTCAACTGACAAGCTAATCTTGCTGTGGGCTTCTTCAGGGCCAATACAAGAATGAGCATGGAGAAAGGGATCAGTAACTTATAATCTTCCATGGGGGGAAAGTCTGTGTTCCCATTGGCCAGCGCCAGAGGGGGCGTGGTCAGGTGGAGGGGGTAGGGGAGGGGGATGCTGTGAGCTTTCTGAGATATGTTGTGTTGTCTAATGTTGTTTAGTGCAGGGTACCATTTTTTGCTGTCTGCATCGTCTTCTTTATTTATATTGTTTGGTTGTTTTATAATTTCTAAAGCCTCCCTAATGGATCTGTGGTGGTAGTTGTCAATCCTAACTATGGCTTTGGTGTCTTTGAAGGCTATAGTGTGTTGTGTATTGTGGAAGTGTTCTGCTAGGGCTGATTTGTCTGTCTGTATTTTCTTAACTGCGGCAATATGTTCATTCATTCGTGTGGTGATGTTGCTTGGTTGTTGTGGTAAGGAGCATCACCACATGACTGAAATAACATATTGCCGCAGTTAAGAAAATACAGACAGTGTGATGTTAAAGTCACAGTAAAACACAACCTGTCTTTTCATCCCTCCTTCTGTTTCTGTCTGATTGGGGATGAAATGCCATTAACTGTATCTGCACGACTCTATAACTGTGTATACCAAATGTGGGCATCTACAGTGCTTATGTGAGTTTATCTTGATTCATAAAAATCTTTATATAATTTTTTTTAACTTTTAAGTATTCGTGTTTTAGTTTAACTAATGCCTAGTACTAAAGCACAAAATCTCTTAGGTTTGATAAAAGAATTTATAGCTGCATAATTTAGGTCTAAACTCCATGTAACATATATGTCACACTCTGACTTTGATGTACTTTTTCAAAATCTCAAAAAATCCCTTTTCATTTTTAAGGTAAAAAAATCTTTGCGAATGCAGGTATAACAATAGATAATTGCTTGTTTACACGATGATACCATTTAGAGGATTTTTTTATGAAACTGTACTACTCTAAAATAAACAAATCCTGGAAAAGGGTATGTAAATAATCAAATGAAATAATTCAAGTACATTCCAAACATAAGTAAAACATGTACTGGTCCGTTTTTTCGGATATTCCTTTGAAAAATTATAGGACGGAACCAAATGGACCTATACAATATATTTTTTATTGTATAATATATTTTTGCCTCCTGGTTAATCCGTTGTTTGTGAGGAAATTTTTTTTCTCGGTGGTGAAATGCGATGACAAATGTGTAGCTACCATGGGACAATTTTTTCTTACTTCCTGGAACTCTTGGAATTTTAGCTGTTGTTGGATCTAAGGATATTACACTAGAAATAACCCTGTTTATAAATTTCACCTTTTTCTATAAATCAATTAGGTACAAATCCCATTCGTTTTTCAATTTTTAAGCTTATTTGTGGAATTTGATTAAAATGTTATAAAATGTCTCTTCATATCAGTTAGTTCATGAACAGTGCTCATCTTTTAGATTGTCAAGTTCTTCACGTCCTGCCATAAGGAAGAGTATAGGTCGGTAACGCATAAGAGAGAACTTTTAGCACAGTATGATAAATTACCGTGAATGACACAAAAAAAAAAATACTGCATTAAAATTAGCAATCCTGGTTTCAAAACTTTCCAAATTACAGTATAAATGTATATGATCTTTGTATTTAGCCCAATATCTGTTTATGACAAATGAAATATGTTTGAATAAATAAGAGAATGTTCATTTAAAAATTTACCCTCAATTTCTCATTTTTTATTTAATCAGTTTTTCTGTTAATCTGTTAAATTTTATTCTGATACGATTGCAGTAGATTAGGCGGCAACCACTGCAGTATACATGTTGAATGTCTAGATTATTTGTGTGATAGGGGTGGGAAAAAACTATTTAAAAGATAAAAAACTTATTGGTTTGTTTTATAACTTCATTTGAGTATTACTTGAATTAGTGATTCAAAGGCTTTAGGATCACTAAAGTTGATTTGGAAGAAGTTATTTCATTATTAGATTATAATTCAACTGACCAAGGAGAGTTAAGTAATTAATTGTAAGATTAATTAACCTATTGTATTTGTATTGTTTTCTTCTGAGAGAGTCAGTCTTTATTTCAATGGAAAAACAAACCTATATTTAGGGTATTTCCTAAGGATCTTAAAGAGGTCTGTAGAAATGTAAAATTTACTATTTCAACAACATGTATCTTTTCAAACTTTTTTATTTAAATTATAAATCAAGAAGAAACATTTGCTATGTTTGTATATTATTGTTTTGCATAATACCATGCAGTGATGTTCTATTATAGAACTGTATGTGAGACCACAACGCTCAATAAAACTCTTTCTTGTATTTATTTAATTTTTGTTTATAGGTATAGCTATCAGTAAAACTGATAATGAAACCCAACAGGTTAGTTTAAAACGTAAAAGTGCTGTTGTTCAGATGAAATCTGGTGAAGAATCTAAAAACAAAGTCAGAAAAAAGCTGTGTGATTCCTCTGATGATGTATTTGCTACAGCTAATTCAACTGTTAATTTGGTTGATCCTACCACAAATAATAATAATAATAATAGTAAGATTTTCACTTTTATTATTTTATAAACATATATAATATATATACATATATATTTTTTAAAGGTATTTCAGTTATGGTTTAATAATTTGATTTGGCTCAGATATTTTTAAGAAAGAATGGATCAATCCATTGGAAAAAAAAGCTGTTTGAATGCCTATGTCAACAACCCACAACTTATTTGTACGCCAAACAATCATTAACAGATGCACATCTTCTATAGATCAGATAATAGCTAAGCACTAGTGTGGTTCAAGCTGTGTTGTCTTTAATGGTTTATATTTCATTAAAATTTCAATGTGAAATACAATTTTCCTCTACTATTTTAATTGAGACCTGTTTATTATGTCTTCTATGATTTTTCATAAGAAAGAGATTCTGCTCAAATAAAGAAATGTAAAAGGCTTCCCCCCTTTCCTGGACCTGCATCTATAGATTTATATCTCTTAACTTTAGGTTGGTTGTCAAGGGCAACAAACTTTATCCTATTAATGTAAAAGGGTTATAAAGAGTCAAGAGCCATAAACCTAGAGAGAATGTAACGCTTAAAAATCTCTTTATCAATACTGTTTTCAATCTAGTGGATTACCATGATTTATACATTATCACTTAAAAACTAAATATAAAAAATCATTTGGGCCAGAAAAAAAAATAAAAATTTAATTAAGTTTTTTTTCTGAATGTTGTTCTTATTAATTTAAAATCAAATTTTTGACATTTAGCTTTTTATTGATTTCCAGTCTTTTTTAACAGAAAAAAAAAAATGTAATTCATATTTATTTGTACAGTAGTTGTGCCATGCGTAAAGCTTAAGGTTCATGCTTTATGCTATATCAAGGGTTATTTTCATATTACTGTGCTAATTCTATCTGAAGAACTTTAAAAATATATCTTTCCTTATCTCTTTATTATTTTATTGTAGGTCATTGACAAGTATAAAAAAAAAAACTCAAAATGTTTTGGGGCCTACTGCCCTATCTTCAGGTGCACACATCACTATAATTATTACTGGAGTCTTAACAATAAAACAACTATAAATACAAATTCTTTTTATCGATTTTTTTATCATGTCAATTAACTTTTTATAATAAAAAAGTATCATCATTAATATCTTTCTTCCTAAGTTAATATTAAAGTGATAATAGAAGAAATATTTTGAATTGTTATGTTACTGTTTCGAGCTTGATATACCAATTAAAGATAAACATTCCATAGTGCCGCAGTAACTTTTACACTGATGCTGAAGGACTTTAGACACAGTACTATAATAAACTATAAAGAATAGTTTACAGGTGCTACGTAGCAGTGGAAAACTAATAACCGTTGGGAACCTGATTTTTTAGTTGTTTTTTATTTTTCAGTTTTGAACTTAGCCATCAAATTATACCTTATATAAAATAGATGTACAAGATATTTTATTAACATCTTGTTATTAATCATAGTGATTGCTAATTTAATTTTGCATTTATAAGAAAATCATTTAAAGAAAAAAGTGTATACATATGTCCCTTTGGTTTTAGATGAGTTATCTCCCGAAGAATTAAAAAAAGGAGTATTCAGAAGACTAGGAGTTGAAGTTTCTAATCCTGAATCATCTACTTCTGCTAATGTAAGAATAATTATTTTTTAAAAAAACTTTGTTCAATCTAATGTTTTAAATGATAATTATTAAATATTTATTTATGTATTTGGTCTTTTCTTTTTTTCATTAATGGCTAAACTATGTACATTACAGTAGTATTAATTTTTTCTGCAGTGATATATTTTGATAAATGAGGTTTAAAAATAAAGTGAATTTCACTGATAAGTGACAATTCCTAATTTCGATTCTTAAGTTATTACTTGGGCTTTAATAAAAGCACTGAAAGAAGTGGTTTCAAAAATTGTGACAATATTTGGGGGAATGAGACAAGTTGGGTTTTTATAGGTTTTGGAGGAGTCATTAAGATAAGACATTAGGATCTGATATAATTTCATAGAATAAGTCTGAAAGCACAAGATCTGGGGTATAGTGGAGGGTAGAGTAAAAGACGTCATTAATTTCACTGATTTCTTGCTTTTTGTGTCAGAAAATGTGCGGTTATGTGTTATCTTGCAGCATCTGAACATTCTTCCTATTCATCAATGCCAGCTGTTCTTTAATTTATTCAGTGGTTCCTGACTTTTAAAAATTTTATTTAAATTTTACAGCCTTTAATCGATCCATGATATTGTTATATTACTTTTATTTGTTGCCATTTGTCCAACAATGAAAGAGTGTGATAAACAACTTTCTGGAAGATACAGAGTTGACACTATGCTCCTTTATTACCAGTTAACAAAAAAAAAATTCAATTTTATTTTTTAAATGTTGCTAGCTCCAATAAACAAAAATAACTCTGTTAATTAAATGTTTATTATTCCTTACGTGGAGTGTGTATTTCAACTTCCTATTTTTGGTAATTTTTTTTTTACTTTATACCAGAGTAACTCTCAAGGAAACAGGATCTTGAAGGAAACTTGTGCCTCAGTGTAACATTTCTCTAGCTCTCCTCTGATGTATGTCAAATTTTACTAACATGTACGCACCAGGAGTATGGACATCATCCTAGCTTAACGATTTCATTACTAAGTGAGGATTATCAAATGAGAACACAGTTTGTTGGACTTTCATTTTCCCTTTAAATCATTTGCTTTTTGGTGGCAACAGCTACCTTCCTTTCTTCTATTGCATTAAGTTAGACTTTCCTTAGTTTTTTACTTGGGAAGATGCTATGAAATTATGCATGTTCGCCATGTCTGCTCCTTGCACTACCAAACAATCTGCTGTTCTTTTTAAAATCTCCCCTGCTCTATCACGCCCACCTTGGCCCTGTCCAGAAATTCCTCGTAGCTGCTTTGATAAGAAGAAAAAAATTAAGCGCACACATGCATTTTATTTATTTATGAAACTTTTACTTCAGCTGTTAACTTTTAAGCCACTTTTTTGTTCTTTCGATTAGTTTCTCTCACTGGCTCTTTTAGCGCAATTTCTTACATAAATTACCAGCCAGGTGAGGTTTGAAACTATGAATTTCTACCCTATGTTCAGTCAATCTGCCTTTACATTCCATGCCCCAACATGTTTCTGTTGTCAGCGAAATGAACATATTCTTACTCAGTTTTCTGAAAAAAAAAATTTTAAATATTATAGGCACTGACAGAAACGGGATGTTTATCATGTTGAAGTAAAAGTTAGGACAACCAGCCAGATGAGAAAACAACCATTTAGAATAATTCTAATAAGTTAAGCAAAGTGATATAGGGATGAAAAATGATTTATCTTGTAACATGTTAAGTTTACTATGTTCAGAAATTTTTTAAACAATAAAAATGTTAGTTGACCTAAATCCACATTTTCCCTCTCAACAGCTCATACATTAAATATCTATTTTAAATTTCATTTAACAGTCCAAGGAAATTATTAAAAATTTATTAAATGACATAATTTTGATACTCGTATTCGGTTTTAACTATTAAGAACTTCATGTTACACCAATAGATTTAAGATATTTGCTCACTTTTTCATGTCATCTATTAATAAGATATGACTCCTGAAATCAAAATATGGTAATTATATTTAATTGTAATTATGATGTAAACATTATTTTTTTGAGTAAATATATTGCCTTATTCATTTATAATTATATAGGTAATCTTCAGAGGTGGGAGAACTGTGTATGCATGCGTGTTTGTTTAAATAAAACCTAACTCTTGTGTGTTTTTTGTTTTTTAGGGAATAAGTGAAAGTGTGTTTGCCCGTTTAGGTGATAAATCATTACCTAAAATATCTAAAGAAGTTACATCTGTCATCCCTGCACCTGTTAAGCGTTTAGTGTCCAGCAAAGTGTTAAATAAACCTGTTGCTACCAAAAGTATAATTAGATCAAGACTGGATTACAAGCGTCAACGTGAGTCATTTATCTGTATCTTTATTTTTCACATCATCCTCAAAAGGAATAAATTAAAATAATGTGGGTTTATAAATTGAGCAGAAAAATTTCATCCTGAAAGTGTTTGTTTTCATTAATCTGTATTAGTCATTGATATAACTAATATTTTATTACTTCCAGTCAGAAACGTACTCTAAACAGTGACCAACTGACTAATGAACTTTTTCCATATGAATGGTCCCAAAGTATAATGAGACAACTGCAAATTTAATTTTATAGTATTAGTACAAGCAAAAGAAAATGAATTCCATTTTCTCATTGGTAGAATGGATCACATATTCATTAGCGAATTTGTAAGTACTCTTGTGCCAACTCACAAATATCAAATGAATGCATTTTTGAGTTCAAAACTTTTTATTTATTTATTTTTTTTTTTTTTTCATATTTGTCAATATTCTTCTAGACCAGCAACATAAGAAATCCATGTTTTATGTTTGAACATTTTATTTATAGTCCGGGAGCTGAGGGCCCAAAAGGTGCCTGATTTGAAGAAAATTTTTGATCATATAGTGCTACGTTTTTGGCTTCCTGCTTTTCTAAGGCGGGTGGGGGTTACCAGAAACGGCTTATACCAAGTGATTATATGAAGTTAATATATTTAATTTGTATTAATGTATATTGGATACTTTTTCAACGGTGACGTGTTAACCACTTCTATTTTATTCTAATAAACCTGTGGCATAGGGTAAATGATAATAAAGAAACAAATCTAAATTGAACTATATCTTTAATTTTATTGAATAATAATGTAAATTATTTATACCTCCTTTAATATATCATATAGAGATATTTTACTGACACAAATAAGTTAATGGATGCTGACTGGCAATTTAACATTATTTAATAAATACAGACCACGCAATATTAAAATTAGTACTATACTGCATAGACATTATCTCTAACACTTAGTTGATGTATGGGTAGTCCAACTCCGTCCACTTCCTTCCGCTCTCAGCTCCTCGCACCAGTCTGTGGCACTCCTCTTTCCAACTCGGGCAACTCCTTCCAAAAACCTCTCTTCCATCTTCCATACCAATATTCTTCCCCCTCTCTATTAAGACTTCTTTCCATTTGCTGATCAGCCTGAAATTCCCATCCCGCTCTATTCAGACTTGTTTTCATTGGTTGGCCACCAAATTCCCCATTCCGTGCTATATTTCTACATTTCTTCGGCGGTGTCTTTGCCGGGGGTAAAACCGGGGTTTATGGCCACCAATTTCTCTAGCAATCTTCTTAGGTATTTCCCTGGGTGCTTGTCGGCAGCATTGCCGGTCGTAAGCTTTGCTTATTTTGAATTTCTAACAGAATGTTTATGGCCCCAATAACTTACAAGGGGTATTTCCAAGACCTAGCTGCCTTCAGGTAAAACTGACCACCGGGTTGAGCATATACAGTACTTTACATATTTTGATATTAAATTATTAATTCAATTTACTTTTCCTATCATGGCAGCATCCACAATACATAGCAATAGGCTGAAAGTACTCATTTCATAGACAACAAATGTGAATGTCAGCCAACTCAGATCGGTTGTCATCAAATTTTATATGCGAACAAATTCGACATTTTCGAACTTTTTTTAATTTTTCGCTAATAACTCGAAAGCGATTTATCGCAGAGGAAATTGTGTTCTTTCTAAAGTAAAAGGGCATTAAATTTCACGTTATCAGAGAAAACTGATTGTCAATTTAGCCACTTTAGCAGAAAAATGAATTATGTTCATGTTCCAAAGCCTGCAATTTGAAGAGGGCTACACAAAATAAAAAATATTAACTATAATAGTTGTAGAATATCAAATTCTGTGTAAAACGAATTCATTAAACGAGCTCATTAATTTTAAAATTAGTCCACTCCTGTGGAGACAAAATAATTAAAATGTGAATGTATTTAGTGCCTTGTGGTCTGAAATCCGTAAAATGTTAGGGATTTTTTTTTTTCAGTTTCTCACTTATAATTCGGCAAATACAGATCACAAAGTATTGCTTTCTTCTTACTATAAGAGGCTATATTATTGCAAATATAATGATATATTTAAAGTTTAAATCGGTTAAGTGGTTTAAGCCTGGTTCTGTACATCAAAAATCTGTAATTTTTACGATTTTGGTCGAAACCGTGTTCCATCGCCTCTAACTCAGAAACACCTACTTAAAATGAATAATGTTATATATAAAAGTTGCTGCGTATCAAATTTAGCAGGAAATAAGCTCCGTACACACAACATTAGCTAAATACTGGGGGAAGTACAAATAAAAATGTGAAATTATTCGTAGTGCCTGCTAAGACTTTGGTTTTTTAAATATTAAGCATTTTGAACTAATGTAACAACCATATTTCATCTGTTAAAATAAAAGATAAATTTTGCCAAGTACCTAATTGTCTAAGTAGTCATTTTTATGAATATTTTAACAAATCCCATGATACTTCAAAACCAAAGTAAATCCTGCACCTACCCCCTATTTTTGGCCTCATCCAATTTCCATCACCAATAATTAGCTTCTACCCTTAGAGCCGCGGCTACGCTCGATTTTTTTTTTTTTTTTTTTTTTTTTTTTATATTTCGATCTAATTAGTCCTTTCTACTCTTTCGATTTAATTTGCAATTTTTAGACTGCCTAACACTCCGCTCTCGTTCAATTTGTATGCTTTCGAGGTATGATATCTGTAGCCCGAAAATAGGGTTAAGGGGGTGGGTCAGAGCGGTTACACCGATTTTTAATTATATTCCCGCACCTACCCCCTATTTTTGGCCTCATCCAATTTCCATCACCGATAATTAGCTTCTACCCTTAGAGCCGCGGCTACGCTCGATTTTTTTTTTTTTTTTTTTTTTTTTTAATATTTCGATCTAATTAGTCCTTTCTACTCTTTCGATTTAATTTGCAATTTTTAGACTGCCTAACACTCCGCAGTTTGGTTTTTATTACTCCGAAGTAGTCATTTTTATGAATATTTTAACAAATCCCATGATACTTCAAAACCAAAGTCTTAGCAGGAAGTAACCACTACGAATTCTTTCATGTTTTTTTTGTATTTCCATGCAAGGTTTAGCTAAAGTTGTGTGTTAGGAGCGTGTTTCATGCTAAATTTGATGCTCAGCAACTTTCATATAAAACATTATTCATTAGACCTAGAGGCGTTGGAACACAGTTTCCACCAAAATCGTAAAAATTACAGATTAGTAAGAAGAAAGCAATACTTTGTGATCTGCACTTGCCGAATTATAAGCGAGAAACTGAAAAAAAAAATCCCAAACATTTTACAGATTTCAGACCACAAGGCGCTAAATACATTCACGTTTTAATTATTTTGTCTCCACAGGAGTGGACCAATTTTAAAATTAATGAGCTCGTTTTACACAACATTTGATATTCTACATCTGTTCGTGAGGGCATTAATATTAAAATATAATGATGAAGGAGAGAATAAGAAAGATAGAGGTGAAATTACAAAGAGAAAAAAAAAAGGAAATTTTTATTGTTAAGAAAATCACAATTAATGAACAACTCTGATAAGAAATAAAATAAGGTAAAGCTGAAACATATGAAACCTATGACAAATGACAATATAAGAGAGTTTATGAATTAATAAAGATAAAAAAAAAAAAAAAAAAAAAAAAAAAAAAAAAAAAATCAGAGAGAAAGAAAACGAATTGAACGAGCTCTGTAACATAACACAGTACTAATTGTTATAACTGATTAGCTATTAAATCCGGCGAACAAAACCAACCACTGTATTATGGCGAACTTCCTCATTGGTGAAATAATCACTCTTTAGGAACCGAATGTCCGGTGAACTAAACTCATAGATATATGCGTGGGTTGCACAATCTCCAACTTTGACCTCTCTTCTGATCTGAGTCAATCCCTTTAAAGGGGCAATTGCATATAGTAAGATCTTACTTACGTGGCCTGCTAAACTCAGACTGACCAAATAAAACACCTGCGTCTTGATAGGTATGGCGGCTGGTAACAGGGTGGATGAGATTAGAAGTTCTCGATGAGACGACAGCAGCAAGCAGAATGAGGTTCTCTCTGGCGGGAAGAGCAGCTCAGGAGTGGGGGTAGCGCGGTAGACACTTGTTCAGTGCCTTCTTACTTGACGAACTTAAGTTACATGCTGACAATAAGTTTAGGAGGCATTGGATGGCGGGAAAATCTCGTTTTTAAATCCAAAACTAAATCTGAGCCTGAACATCTATTACAGTTAAAATTTTTTATTTGGAGTAGCCCTCTTCAAATTGCAGGCTTTGGAACATGAACATAATTCATTTTTCCGCTAAAGTGGCTAAATTGACAATCGGTTTTGGCGAAAAGACTTAAACGATTTTAACTGTGAGGACCTCAGTCGACGCGAAATTAAATGCCCTTTTATTTTAGAAAGGACACAATTTGCTCTGCGATAAATCGTTTTCGAGTTATTAGCGAAAAATTGAAAAAAGTTCGAAAATGTCGAATTTGTTCGCCTATAAAATTTGATGACAACCAATCTGAGTTAGCAGACGTTTACATTTGTTGTCTATGAAATGAGTACTCTCAGCCTTTATCAAAAATTCTCTTCAAATCAGGCACCTTTTTGGCCCTCAGCTCCCAGACTATTATGTATATATGTGTGTGTGTGTGTGTATATATATATATATATATATATATATATATATATATATATATATATATATGTGGTAAGTTCAAATAAAAGTTTAATTTAAACAAAAAGAATTACCGTCAACACTTAGATCAGCAGTACAAGCTTTGGAAATAAGCCCAAATTCATTACAACGATAACACTTTGGTCCCTTTTCCTTAGATGGGCAATTAGAACAGATGTGATTTTTTGATCCTCAATTAAAACATTTTTTCGTTTCAATAACCTTATCACTTTTAATAATTTTAGCATATATTTTCAATTTTTCCTTAAATTGGTTGAAATTTTTAGCCCCCTATAAAACAACTTTGTTACCTGAGTCATCTTGAATAATGTCTATAATATGCTCGATAACAGCTTCAGGTTCAAGATTTGCTCTGCTAGCTATTTCTCTCATGACCAATGCATACTCCTGAACTGTCTCATCTTTATTTTTCTTGCGATTCACCAATAACTTTTAATTTCATCATCAAACTCCTCAAGCAAAAGTGATTTCAATGCATTCCAAGTGGTGATTCCTCTCACAGGATGAACTAACAGTTTTGCAGCTCCCTTTAATGATTTTTTAGCAAATAGTAATAATTGTAAATCACTCCAATGTGCAATCTGAGCAAGCTCCTCGAAATCTGCAATCCACTTATCTATAGGATAATCTTCTTTCCCAGAGAAAGGCCTGATGGAATCCTCTATATCTCTAAAACTTAAAGAAAACCCATTATAATCATTCTTGTAAATATTTGTATAACTATAGAACTATTATTTTCGGCTACGCTTTCATCTCTTCGATCATTAATGGATTCAGGATCCGAGTCAGATTCAGCAATAGCATCCTTAATTGAGACCAAATAATGTACTATACGTCGGCATAAATCTTCCTTTCCACCTTTGTAACCTAAATCTAAAATGTGGCACACTGAAATTAAATCAGATAATTTCAAACATTCCATCATCTTATCAATTTTTGATAAAAATTCAGTAGATCCAACTGTAAAATCAAAGCCGTTAAAACTCTTTAAATTACTTCTTACCTTTCTTGGTTGTCCATCTTCACCAAAAGCTATAAAATGCAACGACTTAATTGCTTTGAAATTACTGCTATTAAGATGAAACATAATTTTCTCGATTTTTCCTAATTCAGGCATCTTGATATACAACTGTTTCCAATATATCGATGAGTAGATCCCACTTCTGATGTGGTAAGTTCAGATAAAAGTTCAATTTAAACAAAAAGAATTCAAAAGTATATTTAACAAAGAGTATAAACGAAATAAAAGTAACTGAATTTGATATAACAAAATGAAAAGAATCAATTTTCTTGATCAATCAACAAAAACCTTTTTACTACACCTTTAAATATTATAACAATATTTATAAATATTATTACACCTTTTTTGTTCCTAAGGGACTAGTTCCCGGGGCAATCAAATAAAGAGTTATTATTATTATTATATATAGTAATAGTGCAGCTGCTTACTTAATAGATGAAATCACTGTTTCATTTAATTTTGTTTTTAATTATCCATTATAAAAGACCGAATAATAGTGAGTTATAATTTTTTTTTTTTTTTTTTTTTTAATTTAAATGCAGATTTCTAAAAAGAAAAACTCTAAACCAAAGATGAAAACTTCTTTACTCACTTCTTTCAAAGCATTCAAAACTCAAAATAAGACAGAAATTGAACACCTACACTTACTTACTGAAACCTATATGGACCTATGCATCACAAATATATGGGGCGGCAAATAAGACACATATTAACAAACTACAAATCTTTCTGGCAAAAACATTCAGAACAATCACTAAAGCACCATGGTATGTTAGCAACATAACTTTACACACCGACCTACACATACCGACTGTCAACGAACACATACGAACCCACTACAAAAGATTCCAAGACAAATTACAAGGACACCCCAACTCACTCATTAATGACATGGCCACAACAGTCATGCCAGGTAGAAGGCTAAAGAGGCGCTGGATGAGGGACCTCCTCGTCTAGTGATCAAACCTAGTAACATTCAAGCCAGGAGGAGATGCCGCCGGGTAATGCTCCCCCTCATGCCTCTCATGCCATTGTTATAAATTTATTGTCAGCAAATTCACTGGTTGTTACTATTATATTAATTAACAGGTGTGAATAAAGATTAAAAGTTAAAAAAAAAATGCAGAATTTTGTTTGTATGAATTGTTTTGAAATTTCAGGAGTATTGGTTTCCCCTTCGTATATGGATGCAGTTCCAGAAGACAGAGGTGTGTTAATAATCTTCACTAAAAGTTTCTTTAGTATGATTTGTAAAAATGCATATTGGTTTTCTTCATTTCAGAAATTTTGGTATCGCCAACTTACATGGATGGAACCAGAGAAGAAAGAGGTATGTAAAATTTTTCATATATTGTGGCCTTAATATTGTTGTATTTTTTTAAGAATATATAGTACTAGCATTCCCTGTCACGGCTTTGCCCGCGAGCCTTTAAAATCAATTCTGTGATCATTATTTATTGTTTTATTGATCTAATATAATATCTTAATTGATGTTAAGGAGATTTAGTAGAATCGTAGCTTCCGGTAGGTTGAATGTTAGTGGAGGAAGCTGCCAGCTCGGTAGAAGAGAGGGAGGCGCGCAATGGAGGGAGTTCACTAAAACCGCCGGAAAAAAAAAATTGCTTACTCGGACTGCTGAAGGTCTTGAACGCTTCATTTTTCGGCTTCAAAGCATGGTTTTCGATGCCCCCTAGGGGCTTTCGAGTTAAACTCGTCGTATCAAGATCTTTAAAATGAGTCCAAATTAGACATTTTTTCTCGAAGTGCAAAAATAGGTGTCCGTTAGAGTTAAACGACAATTTCGCCATTTAAACCCCTTAGGGGTTACATTTTTGAAATTCCTTTCTTAGTGGTTACCTACATTGCGTTTAAAATCTAAATTCCGAACTTCAAGTTTCTATCATTAGTAGTTTTTGCTCTGCGTTGATTCTTTTAGTCAGGACAAAGCCTCTTATATATAAGGAGAAGAGATCGAAATAAACTCGCACCATCCCCAATCATGGGAATCACAGTGTGCATAATTTGATTACCACTAATATTTAAATAATCAGTAGCCATATTTTATGTGAATGTCTATTTTAATAATATTGTAACGTTAAATAAAAAACATATGGTTTAAAATTTCAAAATTAGATTTCCGTTAGAGTTAAACGACAATTTCGCCATTTAAGCCCCTTAGGGGTTACATTTTTGAAATTCCTTTCTTAGTGGTTACCTACATAGCGTTTAAAATCTAAATTCCGAACTTCAAGTTTCTATCATTAGTAGTTTTTGCTCTGCGTTGATTCTGTCAGTCAGGACAAAGCCTCTTATATATATAGAGATAACCTCTATCAAACAGAACAATGGGCCCATCTTCTGTTGAACTGAGGTTTCCGTTAGACAGAGGATTATTAAAGAAAGTAAGAAAAAAATTGTGCTAGAGCTATTTATTTACATACAGCATATACTTACTAAAATAATTTGAAAAAAAATTAGTATAACCTGGATATAATTTAAAAAAAAAAAATAAAGACTTTCTCAGTTTGCCAGCCATATTCCCAAAAAACGAAATAATAAGCCAATCTTCCGCTTTCTTCCATCTTGTACTCTATTCTCCCTTCAGAACCAATGATTTTGTGGAAATGCTTTAAAAAAAAGACAAAAAATAATGTTTCAGGCCACTTTCCTCGCCTTTGTAAATATTCATAGTTTTCAATGAGTGACACAAGTTTTTTTAACCAATCGCTAACAAGTTCTTCATCAATGTCTTATCCACCACTGCTAATCTGTTTCCAAACAATATGGTGATGCTCTTATTTTTATATAGTCAACCATTAGGCAGTTTAAATTTAATTTTTCAGATATTTTTTGCTACATTTGCGAAATTGCACGTGAAAGCGTCAAGTTTTTCGATTGCTAATAAACCATTTGTATAAGTGGCCTATATTTTTCAAAATTAGGGGCCTTGTGTCTTTTTACTATAGAAAATGTTGCCTTCCCCATTCTTCCAGTAATTAATTCTTCAGCACAATATAAATTTGAGTTTTGCTGCATTTGAATAATTAAACATTTTTCTTTTTTTTCTCCTGTATATGTTTATCGAATTCATTCATATTCTATATTTATAATACCATTTCTTATAACTAGGTATAATGAAAATTAACTTCTTCATATTAACAAATCAAAGGTACTTAAGAAAATTTAAGAAAGAGATCTGATTGAGTTAAATAGTTTGAAATAAGAGTCACTTGAATAGACAAATTTGAATTTTTTTGTATAGCATTTCCACGTCTTTTATAGCCTTTTCTACATCAAATGTAATAGTACAGGAGCCTAATGCAAAAAATCTTACCCATAGAACATACTCCTACAAAGTTCAGCATAGTTGGAAACAACCGAGTTAAGTGCAAAACTGCCCGTCTGGCAGTGTTAAAATTCTTACTAATGCCTTAAAAATTAATTTGAATAATTAGATATTAATTAATTTCGGCATTAGTAAGAATTTTATCACTGCTAGATGGGCAGTTTTGCACTTAACTCGGTTGTTTCCAACTATGTTGAACTTTGTAGGTGTATGTTCTATGGGTAAGATTTTTTGCATTAGGCTCCTGTACTATTAACTTTGACGTGGAAAAGGCTATATAAAAAAATTCAAATTTGCCTATTTATTTATTTATTTATTTGTTTAAAGGCGTAAAAGCTCTTCCGTCATCAACGCCTAAAAATTATTTTTATTCTTCACATTTTTCATCTCCATCTTCTTCTGAACTTTGCCTATTTAGCAACATTTAGTTAGGTGCGGCATCGGTCCCCGGGGTCCGATTTCTTATGTTCCCCCTTTTCGTTTCACGTTGATTATATAACTGAAAATAAAATGTATCTAGAAAATATTACTCCTTGTATAATTTGTTTCTTTCCTAGATTTTTTGTAACTCAACTCATATTTCATTATAACCAAGCTAACCTCTCTCAACTTTCAGAGATTAATAGTCACCTTTGAGAACGAAAGCAAAAATTTAGTTATATCTACTGATTCTATCAAAAACGAAATTGATTCGGCTAATTTAATACTATTGATATCTTTTCTAAGTTCATCACATGTTTATTTTTCACGATGAATGCTGTTACCAATCGTAACTTTCAACTTAAGTTTGCTCAACTAAACGTTAAACATAGCAAATTGGCCACGAAACTACTGTCAATCTCTATTGAAAAAAACGGTATTGACATTGCAATTGTCCAAGAGCCATATTTAGGCAAAAAATTGCCTAGTTGGAAATACAAAATTTGTATTATATTACTAAGAACTATAACATTACTAAAGAACATATCCTGATAATATGCCGGGCATGAGTAATCTCATCGTTAGCTGGTGGGGATCGTCTCCATTTTCTGAGATATTTCGTCCGGAGCCATTGAACAAAGAGTTAAGCCATGAGAAAATTACAGATTTTTGGAATATCTCTAAACTCGAATATATTATTATAGAATGCTATTAATTCTTTAGGTAGTTTTCCAGACTATTTTTGTTAAATTCATATCGAATTCTATCTACATCAGGTACTTACCACATTCTTTGATGTTATTTTTATTATTATTTATATATGTATATATAATTATTTATATTTATATATATATATTCACTTAGATAAATGTATCTATGACTAATACCTCTGTTGTACGAAAATATAAGTCCCACCAGTTCCAGGGTAAAACATATATTTCAAGGACGCAGTTATACGTCCCGTCCGGTTAAAGGGTTAAAGTGTTCAAGTTTAAACTGAAAAGGTACTCAAAGAATAAGAAATGTAACTTAAGGGGAAATAAATAATTCGAGATTATATATATAACCGGAAGAACGCCTTAACTAAGGAGTATACTTTTTGTCTTTTTCAAGTTTGGTCTGCTTTAATCTTGCTAGACACCCACGATTCTTAGCTGCAATTAGGTGAGGGACCAATTTTTAGTTTTACTTACCTATATATAAAATATATAGTAATGGAAAAGTATTGCGATCGTGAAAATTTTGACTTGCGTTTTTCAACTGAAATACACTTTTTGGGGTCCCCTGAGTCTAAATAACCTAGTCCCGCAAAATTGTCTGTCTGTGTGTGCATGCGTGTGCGTGTGCGTGCGTGTGTGCGTGTGTGTGTGTGTGGGTGTGTGTGTGTGTGTGTTTTTCACACAATTTCACTTGTCAATTTCACCCACTTTCATACAAATCAATTTCGATGACAACTGGGAATCTTGGGCACAAGTTACTTGAAGAGGGCTGATATCACTTTCATCTAAACCCTGTTTCCTTGACTTTTTCATATGGTTGTAATTATTTGCGGTTACATCCAAGCTTGAAATAGACTAAAATTACCTCGAGCTATATACAGAACCCATCCTCTATTTACAGAAATGTTTATCTGATTCCCGAATAGAAAAAAGAAGGAAAAAATTGCAAATGTAAATGTGCCTTATAGCTCCTAACGTTCAAAAAGAAAAATTCCAAAATTCTACTTCCCCCCTCCCCACCACCTCTGTCATCACCACACACTATTAATAGTGAAGACTATCGATGGTTTCTTTTCACTATCAGTTATAAATATATATTAGAGTATTAAATTTTTATGTCAAGCCTTAAATGTTAAGCCTTGAGAGTATTTCCCAGAATATGGGAATTTTTTAATTACCATAAATCATTATTGGCTTGAGTCATATCAATCATTGGCTAAATCAATAGATTTATTTTTCAATTTGTTTCAAATCAAACCATTTAATTTAAACAAATTTAACCAATAGTCTATACAGTGAAAATTCTCCTAATAGATACTTCTATCTAATGAACGTTGCTCTGTTCTGGACATTTTTTAATTCCCCAAGGCTTTACTATATAATGATTTTGTTGTATTTTTAACTTCCATCTAGTGAACTCTCTCTGTAATGTACATGGACTGGTATTGAGCTCAATATTTTTTGTAATATATTTTTATGTAAATCGCTCTATATTACAACAGGGCAGCAGGGATAAAACATAGCTCAGTTTCTAAGGTCTTATGCCATTATTTTTTCTATTTTTCCTATTAAGTTGTTCTCAGAAGGTTGAATATGATATGATCCCCTTTGTTTTACAAAAAAAAAAAAAAAAATTAGAAGGGTGTGTATTTGTTTTTTTTTCCCCCTACTAATTTAGCTCGACAACGCTTTGCTGTGGCTTAGTCTAGTGTTAAATCTTAGGGAAATAAAAAATAAAATTCCAATGAACATAATATTTCCAAAAAATATATCATTCAGCATAATAGCTTACTATAAATTTCTAAGAAATAAGAAAGTATTAAAATATGTTCACTGATACTTTCACTTACCTATATATGAAATATATAGTAAGGGAAAATTTTTGACCTTCCGGTTTTCAACGGAAATACACGTTTTGGGGTCTCCTGAGTCCAAATAACCAAGTCCCACGAAGTGGTGTGTGTGTTGTGTGAACAGAATAGCTCAAAAACTATAAACCGTACGAACCTGAGTAAAATTTTAATCAAAATTGATCAAACGGAGGAGGCACTTTATTTCATAACTTTTTTCTCATTGTTACGTTTTTTCGATTTTCTCAAAAACATCTTTAAAGATTTTGATAAAACTGGGTATTTGCCACATTTTGCTGTTCGAAGTGCTTGTTTTAACTAAGACAATTCGAATGGTTTGTCTAAATATTCATTGATAATTAAATTTGGAACATAATTGATTCCGAAGGACTTTCTACCAGGATTTTCTTTCACTTACCTATATATGAAATATATAGTAATTTACCTAATTTCAGGTTCGTACGGTTTATAGTTTTGGGGTTCCCTGAGTCCAAATAACCAAGCCCCACAAAAAAGTGTGTGTGTGTGTGTGTGTGTGTGTGTGTGTGTGTGTGTGTGTGTGTGTGTGTGTGTGTGTGTGTGTGTGTGTGTGTGTGTGTGTGCGCGCGCGCGTGTGCATGTTTGTGTTAACAGACTAGCTCAAAAACTATAAGTCCCGCGAAATGGTCTGTGTGCGTATGTGTGTGTATTAAACTCTGTATTTGGTGTATATAGATGCCCGTGATGCGACAGCCAAATTTCATCAAAAATGGTCAAACGGAGGGGTCACTTTACTTAATAAATGTTTTCTCATTATCACATGTTTTTTTTTATTTACTCAAAAATGGCTTTAATGATTTTGATCAAACCATGATGTATGTATATGCCCGCGATGCGACAGCCGAAATTTCAACAAAATTGGTCAAACGGAGGGGTTAATGTACCTAATAAATGTTTTCTCATTTTCACGTGTTTTTTTCCTCAAAAACAGCTGTAACTATTTTGATCAAACTGGGTATATGATGTATGAATGTGACAGCCAAAATTTTATTAACCGTATTATGAAGATAAAAACTTTTATTTATTAAAAAAAACGTTTATTTCACTTTAGAGAGTAAGTGATGCTCATATTTTTTAAAGCATCGAAGGTGTGCAAAAATATGATATAAGATAATAGTCTATAATTAATAATATTTGAGTATAAAAATTTTTGTTCCATAATAAATTTTGAATTTGTTTCTGAATGCAATACAAAGTGATTTTGGAGGAACAGTAATTGTTCTCGATTTCCAGAAAGGCATAAGAAACAAACTTTACGAGACGAAAATGCTCATATCAATTCACCTTCATGATATATTTACAAAAAGCACCTTGTATGAAAAAACAAGCAAGCAGTAAAACAAACTCGACTGTTGATGAAATTAGGTCACTTAAAAAAATAAATAAGCAATAATGAATCGAAAAGTAAAAGTTTTCAACTAGCAATAATCGCAATTCATTGGTTACGATATTGCCTCTGCGCAAGGTTGGCAGCCAGCCGTGTTTGAGTATATAGCTTGACAACAGTTGTATTGTACCTCTAGTGCGCATGAACGAAAACTGACGTCAGATCCCAGCCAATGAAATGCCATTATAACCGTGATTATAACCAAACTTGTTTTGTCTGCTTTGTTTATACTTTACCGCTTTTTATTTTTGTATTGTTCTAAAATGGAAAATCCTTTTACTAGTCGGCGGACTACAAAAAAGAGCGTGACAAAGAAAGTTATAAAAAGGCAAGCCAGGGAAATAATATTTCATGTTCACGAATATTTAGTGAAAAATAAAAAAGACTATAATTTAAACTATAATGTTATGAACTCTGTATGTGAAATAACTGGATATTCGAGATCTTCAATAAGCAATATAGTGAAAGAAGGAAGAAAAATGCTTCAAGAGGATGGTGAATTAAAGTTTAGTACACCAAAATCTAGGGGTAAGTCAAAAAACCCTAAAGTTATTATTGATTCATTTTCAGAATCTTTAATAAGAAGAAAAATCCATCATTTTTATGTCATCAAAAAGCAGTGTCCCACAATAAAGAAATTACTATTATCTTTGAAGTTTGATGGTGAGGTAGACTGCAGCAGAGAGTACCTTAGAAGAAAATTAAAGACAATGGGTTACAAATGGAAGAAGTGCCAGAGTAATAGAAAAATATTATGCGAAAAACAGGAAATAGCTGCATGGAGGATAAGGTACCTTCGAGAAATAAGAAATTTTAGAAAAGCAAATAGATGCATAATTTACCTAGATGAAACTTATCTCCATGCAACACATACGGTGCAAACTTGTTGGCAAAGTCCAGATGAAATGGGTGCAACAGTTAATTTTGCTAAAGGACCGAGGCTAATAATTGTTCATGCTGGAGATGAGTGTGGTTTTATTCCTGGTGCATTACTCATATTTAAATCCAAAGTAAAAAATCAGGATTACCGTGGAGACATGAATACTGAAAATTTTTTGGTGGTTTAAAGAAAAATTAATTCCAAATCTTCCTCCAAATAGTGTCGTTGTAATGGATAATGCCTCTTATCATTGCAAAGTAAAAAATAAAAAACCTAATAGTGCAAATTTAAAAAGGGAAATATTAGAATGGCTTGTAGAGCAGGGAATACCACACAATTCTGACATGAGGAAACCTGAATTATTAAATTTATGTAAAGACTATTATATTAAAAAAAATTATATTGTGGAAGAAATACTCAATGAATTAGGCCATGATTTGTTATATTTGCCTCCATATCACCCAGAGTTAAATCCTATTGAACTTGTATGGGATGATATAAAAAATAAAATAGCTAGTGAATGCCTATCAACTTCACTTAATGAAAAGCGTTCCTATTGTGAGTCAGTTTTTAATAGCTTCTCTGTTGAAAAATGGAAAGCCTGTTGTGAGCATGTAAAGAAGGTTGAAGTAGACTATTGGGAAAAGGATTTTATTATTGATAAAGAAATGGATAAGATCATTGTTAACCTTGTTGGTAGCAGCTCATCAAGTTCTGAAAATGACAGGATATCAGATGAAAGTGACAGTGATTAATTTTTATCAGGCTTTAATGGATTTATTATTTATTTTTTAATAATATTAAATTAAATAATATATATATTATATAAAATTTAAATATATTATATATTATTTATTTATTATATAGAGCCATTTATGAGAGATATTGGCACCTTTTGATTTGATATAAAAATTAAAATAATTATAAAACTTTTTTTAGAACTGCAATGTTGTTTTAAAATAATATATTCAGAACTACTTGTTAGACATATAATATCTACAACAATTAAATTACTTCTTTTCATTTTACAATGGCATCTACTAACAATAAAGAGTATTTCTCATTTTGAATACCCATTGTTTACAGTAAATGGTAACCTAACCTGACACATTTTAAATTTGACAGTGGGTGGAGCTTAATTAAGCTCCTCCCTCAAGTACAAAGCAATTGTTGTCAACCTATACATCGTGTCTATGTCTAACTGATTTTAGAGTGGTTAAAAGTGAGCTTATCTAGGCAATGTTTGTTCTACTAATTAATAATTTAAGTGCATAGAGTTGCATTAACTGTGAAAGATCATAAAATATTGAATCCATACTAAACAGTTTATAGTTTCGTGTGTTATTTGGTTATTTCCTGCGTTTAAAAGCTATAAGTGGTTAAAGGTGGTTAAATAGTGTTGAAAAGAGTGAAAGATTCCCATTTACTGTTCCATTTTCGTTCTTTGAAAAAGTGGAAAAGTACTTAAACAGGAAAAATCACCAGTCCTGGCTGGTAGGATACGTCACCGGTGAGTGGACCTCAATTGAATCAATACCAGTTAAAACTATAATAAACTAAACATTAACTCTAATTTCTCACCGAGTTATATAATTCTGCCTTCAAAATGTCAAACGAACAAGAATCTTGTTCACTTCAATCAATAATGATGGAAATTCGAAATGACAATAAATAACGAACCAATGATTACGGCCCCAATCAAATCTCTGTAAAGATTATTAAACTCTGTCATCTTCCCTGCTCTTTTAGGTCATCTAAGACTTTTCCTTACAAAATTCAATTTTCCCAGAAGCCTGGAAAAAAGTGAATTACATTAAATGAGATGTATGAAAAGAGGGCAGACGGGCAAATAGCCCATTGCCCAAAGGTTTACATATTTATTTGCTCTAAAAATAAAGCACACTAATTAATCTTTCACAATTAAATTTTAGTGAACAAACTTAGTTCCATAATAGATTTATGAATGAAAGATAAGGTGGTTTTACTGGAACAGTAATCATTGTCTGTTCCTGGAAAGGCATTAGATACAAAAATTCGAAAATCAGTTTTCAGTTTACTGTGAGCCCTAAATACCCCATCCATTCCCCTTCATGATATAGAAAGAAAGAAAGTAATTTTTTATTTAATTTATTTTATTCTGGAACATCGAGTCCCCTAAGAATAACAATTGAACAAATAAGAGCCATTTGTCTGGCTAGTTGAAAAAAAGGTAAAAATATTAAGAATTAAGATATAAAGTAAACACAAAAGAGAAAAAAAACTGGGAGAGAATATTGAAAAACAAAACAAAAATACATTTGGATAACAAGTAAAAAAAATTTGACCAGCTTTTGTGCTTGAAGAGTATAATGAATCAAATTAATATATATTCTATGTAGGTTTCACTATTTTACATATTTAAGGAGGTGGCAATGTGAGGGATAAAGTTTTACCGATGGAGAAAGGTAAGGAATTCGAGAAGGTGGCGGCACAGGTGATAAAGGATTTTGTAAGGAGGCAGTTCGGTGGAAAGGGATTTACAGGTTACAGGTTGAGATCTGGTATTTAGAGAATATATAGAGGTGCAGGGTTTGAACAAAGTGAGGATATAAGGAGGCTTCTTGTTTCTAAAGTTTCGGAAAAGATACACCACTAGGAAGTATTGCCATTGAAAAACTGGGTAGACCCACTTCAATTCAGTGTCAACTGGAGACCTGGGAGCGCCTGGTTACACTGCAGATAATTCTAACGAAGCAGTTCATTCGTCTCTTCAACCTCACCTCTTGCAAACCAGACAGTCCCCCGTATACAAGGCAGCCATAATCAAAATGGGGAAATATAAGAGAGAAAACTAGGAATTGACGGGTTTTTGAGGACAAGCAATCACACTTTGAGGACAGCTATGGATTTTCTTGTGATTTCGGAAATATGGTTTCTCCACGACAATTGCTGGGCAAAGATCACTCCTAGGTTTCTGACATAGGAGTGGAAATGAGTGGTTTGATTATTAAGACGGAGTAAGGGTAGTAAGGAAGGGAATTAAGACGATGCCAGGAGCCAATTAGGGATTGCCTTGGTTTTTTGTTCGTTCAGTCTTAACTCATTTTTTTCTGCCCATGTGTTGATGTTGTCTATATCTTCTTGTAATTTTCGGATTTGGAGGTTGTCAGCTTATAAGTGGTATTGTGAATGGTTGATGGACACAGGGATATCATTAATATAAACGGAGAAGAGAGTTGGTGAAAGTAAGGGTCCCTGTGGGACACCTCGTGTTAGTAAAAGAGATGAGGAAGGAGGTTTATCAGGAATGTAAACTGTTTATGAACGTAGCGATTGGAAGGACTTCAAGACACTGTTTGACATAGAAAGGTTTTGGAGTTTAGAAATGAAGATCTTGTGATTGACGGTATCGAACGCATGATTGATGAGAAATCAAAGAGAATTAGAATGGTGATTTTAGTTTCGTCAATGGAGGATTGAATGAAGATCCTAAGTGATCTTTAATAGAGCAGATTTTGTGGAATAATGAGAACGAAAGCCGGACTGGAGAGGGTTTAGAAGAGCATTCCGCTCAAGGAAGTCATTGAGCTGGGAGTGGACAATTCTCTCGAGCGGTTTGGATAGTTTAGAGAGAATGGAGGTAGGTCTAAAGTCGGAGGCTAAGGTTCGTCTGGTAATTTGTTCAAGGGACGAACTATCACTTTTTTCCAGGCTTCTGGGAAAATTGAATTTTGTAGGGAAAAGTCTTAGATGACCTAAAAGAGCAGGGAAGATGACAGAGTTTAATAATCTTTACAGAGATTTGATTGGGGCCGTAATCATTGGTTCTGGATTTAAGGACAGAGGAGAGCAAGTCTTCTGGTGAAATATTTAGGAAGCAAAAGTTATCAGGGTTGAAGGTTTGTGTGAATGAGTATGAGGAGGGGTGAGGGATAGTTGGAAACAGCAAAATAGGATTTTAATTCTTCTGGATTGATAGGATAATGAGTACAGGATTTGGATTTGACAACTGATAATTTTTTAAGAATTTTTCATTTGGACTTAAGATCGTGGGCTTGTGATATAGAGTTATGGAAAAACTGTGCCTTGGCACTCAATAAGGAAGATTGGGTGAGATTGCGTAGGAACTTGAAAAAGGAGTAATCTTCAGCAGGGTGCATCGGAAACATCTTCAGCAGCATCTCTTCTCCTCATTAACTCTCTGATTTCAGGACTTACCTGGGGAGCAGCAGGATGTTTAAAAGTGAAGGTTTTGAGGGGGGCTAGTTGATTTAGGAAAGTGGAAAGATAGGATGAGATGCATTCCACCATTTCATCAATGGAGGATGCCAAATAAATAGGATCTAGGGTTTGGGAAAGTGAGTCTAAAAAAGGGCATGCTCTTCCCGTAAACTTCAACAAGCTTCCTATGTGATTCTGTGGCAGTTTTATTAAGATGGAAACAGGAAATCAATGCTGTCCACAAATCGTAGTAGACACAAAAGTCGACATGTTCAACGCCACTAAACACACGGTTGTAGAATAAAACTGATGTTGGTTTCGATGGGAACTGTTTATCACATGTAAACAAAAGCAGATAACACCACTGGCAGATTATTTATAGATAGTATATTGACTGCTTCCTCCTATCATTGACGATTTCTGGTTATATATCAATATATATCATGATATCATGTAATGTTATTAAGAGTTAATTTTTGTTTCTATTCGAATGTTCAGCTAAACTAATAGACCATTAACAATATGTAATTATATATATAATAAACAGCCTGACTCACTGTAAATGTATTATGCATAAATACAGAAATTTATTTATTTAAAACTGGGAGATTGATAAATACAATGAGCCTTCCTTGTTCTTAGTCAGGGAGATCATTGCCTTAATTCAGGGCTTTATAACCATCTTAGTATTTTCCTTTTGAATCGAGGAAAAGAAATTATTCTATAATAAATTGGTTACTGTAAGTTATTGTCCGACCGAAACCAAAATTTTAGCTGAAACCGAATCCGAATTTTGGCCATAGACCTGGTTTCGGGAAACCAAAACTTATTTATGTGCATATGTATAATACATGTAAGTGTGTAATACGTCTAGTTTACCAATAATACCAATGAAAGCTTATATAATAACAATAATTTAACTCAATTATTCATACAATACATGGTCGTGGTATGGAGTGGTAAGATAGGTGTAGTATTTAGGTTATAGGATCGAATCCCGGTCCCTACTTCCTAGTATGGCTGGTCCAAGCGGGATGTTAGACCATAACCCCTTAACCCTTTCATGGCTCCAGACGAGATATCTCACGAAACAAAGTCGGTCCCCACACGCTAATGAAGAGATAACTCGTCAAAGGTTGCCGTTCCCCACACGCTAATGACGAGATATCTCGCAATTGGTTTTTCACTTATTTACCGTCCTCAGCTTCACAAGAGATAAGTTGTCGTGACTGAGGCACATCCTAGCAGTTCCTCGGAGAGTTAATAAATAGATCTAGCGGCCAGTAGGCTGCAGGGGATATCTATTGCGGAAATATTTGTGTCGGCCCGGTAGCTGCCTGTGAAGGTTATGAGGAGTTGAAGAAGTTGAAGCAGTCAGCGGCGGAGAGTGGCCCGCAGGCCTTAGCGTGGGGAGTGAAATGCCTGCAGACCCGCTCAGCGTCTCAGTGCAACTCTCGTTCCGAGTGTTTAGCGGTTAAAGGGTTAACTAGTCCAGCCCTAAAAGTTGAAATACTATATACTTGAAATAACAGGCTGCTAATAATAAAAATTCATATTATCGTATCTAAATAATAAATAATGTAGTAAATCATTGATGGCCTATTAAATACGTTAAGCCGTACCTCAGAAGCTATTTAGTTTACTGAGTCAGTTTTGGCCTCAAATGTTAGCGGATATAATCTAGTTTAAAAATGTATAGAATACTTTTTGTCAAAAATGTGCTTCTTTATGGTCAAAATGGAAACAAGTTTTTGGGATGTTGTTGGTTGCCAAGGTCGAAAAATTAGTTTTTTGCATCTTAGACTCATTCCATATAAAAACAAAGAACAAAACCTACTACTACTATTTGATGCAAATTGAGCCTCCTTTTTATTACAAGGTTGCTGACTAAAATATTTTTCCTCTTTTGATTTGAATCTGTGGAAATATTGGGTTTCTCCAACGAATAATTTAAAACTAAGTATTTAGAATATATCTTTGATGCACGGTCATAAGGGCTTAAGACAAAATTTTGAATTTTTCAGGAGAGCAACAGTAAAGTTCAAAACATTACGTATAATCTAATTATTGATATTGTAACACTTCTGTGTGTTAAATAATATTTATTAAACAAATATATACAGTTATCAATGCCAAAGAATTAATACAACTTAAATATTCGGGCAGGTTACAAAAATGATAAGGTTATAGCACACTAATCATATGACTTGAGCTTCACAGTCAAGACACAGACTTTGACTAACTGGCCCAGACACTCGCTCCTTATATATAGTCATAAAGGCTTATCACCAGTCTCATCATCCCCAGAAAGTTTGCTGGAGTGTTTAGCGGTCCAAGCTTTTGTAGATGGCCTGCGTGACTTGGAGCTTCAGAGAGCGATGCAGCTTGCTCGCCCTAAATTGCTTGTGGTTGCACTAACCATAGCATTGGAGTTTGAGACGGCTACCGAGGCTTCTCGTAGCCATGGATCTGTCCAGACTACGTGTACCACTGACCGCGACGAGGTGAAACGCAGAGACTTAGAAGGTGCTATCTCAGGGGTTGCGAAGGCTTTAGACTCGCACAGAAGACCACGCCGGTTTAGGAACTGTGGAGAGCCGGCAATACCTACAGACCTAGAGAACCTTGTCCTACAAGTTTTAAAAACCCTAGAGTCCCGGAGAAGGAGAGAGTACGTTGCTGGAGCTTTGGGGAGCTCGGACACATTAGGAGTTCCTGCAAGGGAAAGGTCGCTCCTGATACAGGAAAAATAAGACACGCCAATACCCGGAGGATGAAAGCTTCCCGTGACAGTCACCAAGGTCCAGGCACGCATGGCAAAGAAGACATCCAGGAGGAATGTCTCTAAGGAGGGGCAGTGTAACGTTAAATCATCAAATATAAAAACATATGGTTTAATATCCCAGACCGTTTGCTGGAACAAACTACACAGTTGGAACGAACTGTTAAGTTCTAGATTGTTCGACCTCCATCTATGGCATTCCATCAGCTTCCAGAAAGATCTCGAACCTTCCAGAAGGTTCATTTTATGACTATATATAAGGAGCGAGTGTCTGTGTCTTGACTGTGAAGCTCAAGCCATATGATTTGTGTGCTATAACGTTATCATTTTTGTAGCCTGACTGAATATTTAAGTTGTATTAAACGTCTGCGTTGTCTTGCAATGTCTGCCTCGAATTCCTGGATATTCTCGGCTGCCTTCTGCTTCCTGCTCTTCAGCTGGGACTGGTATACCTGTTCTAGGTGGGCGTGGCCAAATTGAATTTCAAGCCGGTTTACTAACAAGTCAAAATTTACTAAAAAGTCAAAAAAAAGTGTCGCTAGCATGGATGGTCTGGAGGCCATCCAGAGCGTTGCCTCTGAGTGCCACCGTAAGGACAGCTGCCTTATCTCTAGTAGACCACCCATTAGCCCTGGCCGCAGCGTTGAGTTGCTTCAGGTAATTTGCCGAGGACGACTTACCATCAAAAGTCGGTGGCTTTATCCTGGCTCGGCTCTCCATAACTGCGGGTTCATATACTTGTCCATCTTGTAACTTATGTGGGCAGAGCTGCTCCCTTACGACCGCCTTCGCCCCTTATTCCAACATCTTTTTTAGTCTTTCAACCTCTGCTTCTTGTTGAGCCAGCCTGTCGTTCAACCCAACCACATCACTAGTCAGGTTGGTCAACCTTTCATTCAATCCATTCACATCATGAGATAAATTGGTCAGCTTGTCATTTATCTCAGCGGATAAGCTTGATTTCAGGTTATTTATCTTCTTATTGAACTCCTTAGACTGGCTGGCCAATTTGTCATTTCTTTCAGCCGACAAACTATTATTAAGACTATTCATCTTCTCATTAAGCTCAACAGACATATCGGAATTAAGGCTGGTGAATTTATCATTAAGCTCAACCGACTGCCTTACTAATTTGTCATTTATTTCCGCCGACTGACTTGCCATTTTGTCATTGGTCTTAAGTCAAAATATTGACAGATTGGTGAATTTATTATCTATTTCAGCCGACAAATTATTTAAAGCGGCTTTAAAAGAGCTATCCTCAAACTCTACAGTTTCAGGATCTACGCCCTGACTCGAGTAATACTCACGTAAGCGGGCCAACAAGATCGCTTTTGTCCCTATAGTGTCTAAATCCAGCTCTTCTAATTCTCTCCGCCGCTCCATGACTTTAAGTTCTCCAATTCGTTTACCTGGCATTATTTTCTTCTTTAAACCCCACACCTGACACCAGTTGTAACGCTTCTGTGGGTTAAAGAATATTTATTAAACAAATATATACAATTATCAATGCCAAAGAATTAATACAACTTAAATATTCGGGCAGGTTACAAAAATGATAACGTTATAGCACACTAATCATATGACTTGAGCTTCACAGTCAAGACATAGACTTCGACTAACTGGCCCAGACACTCGCTCCTTATATATAGTCGTATAGTCGTAAAATGAACCTTCTGGAAGGTTCGAGATCTTCCTGGAAGCTGGTGGAATACTGTAGATGGAGGTCGAACAATCTAGAACTTAACAGTTTGTTCCAACAAATGGTCTGGGATACTAAACCATATGTTTTTATATTTGACGATTTAACGTTACCCTATTATTTGTAATTGTTATTTTTATAAAACAATATAGTTTGACTTTAGACCTTAATACCAACCGGTAGCTCTGATTTTGTGCTACAGTATTACAACATAATCTCCAAATGGTCAAATAGTGACTTAAGCCCTTACGACCGCACATCAAAGATATATGCTTATTTAGTGTTTATCTTATTTTTTAAAAAAATCAAATTTGATTTTTATTAAAGAGATAATTAAAAGCACAAAGTTCTTAACGCTCAAGCAGTAAGCATTTATGTATTCTTTACACTAAATGTAAAGAATTCTGCATGAAAAGAATGCTTTCATTTCATGTTAAGACAATGTAATTTAGGTGGCACATCCCTGTTTGTCACTATTACATTTTTGTCTCCACACCCAACTTAAAGTTTTTGATCTTTTTAAGATACCAGAGGTATGAGAAAAATGCATTTTTATCGAATGAAAATACAAGTATAATTCACTAAAATAGCAGATACCTCACACAATTAAATCCAAGGGCTGGTTAAAGACCATGAGAGAGATCGAGCTTCCAAGCTGAAATGGTTTAGTCCTACTTCCTTCTCGGGGATATCAGACACAAACCCAAGTTTCAGCTTGACCGAAGATTCGGCAGATTTTTAGCCGAATCCGAAACTTCGGTTGGTCACTACTATTAGTTAATTAAATATTGATAGAAGTTCTTGATCAATTTCCATAAATTTTAATAAAAAATTGGCTGTTCCTCAATTAGATCCTGCCATTTGGGCAACTTCTCCCATCCACATATACTTCGCTGAAACAGCGAAATCAGTAAGGGGCTCGAATCCCAGTCATGGCCAATCTTTCCTCTTCAAATGAAAATTATTTAATTAAATATATTTTAAGTGCCTGAAGTATAATTACACTTAATGAAGGTAATTTGTTGACCGTAGAGGAATATGAGATGGTTGAGCGTGCGGTCAAATGAAAACACTATATGTGTAATGACTTATATATTATGCCTTTTATTAGGCACAATATATATGTTATTACACAAATAGTGTTTTCATTTGACCGCACCCCTAACCATTTCCATCTCATATAATTACACTTATTTTTAAGAATCTTGCAGTTTTATGATTTTTTTAAAATGTAATTATAATTTTTCCTATAGGAATCATGGTGTCTCCTACATACATGGATGGCGCTAGAGAAGAAAGGGATATATTGTCGAGACTGAACAGTAAGCAAAATGTCTTTCATGCATTTTTCTAGTTTTTATTGTTTTAATAAAATCATAATAAATGTCTACTTATTTATAATTTTGATTTTCAGATAATCCTATGATGGAAAGGAGGAACATTAAAGCTAGACTTGGAAAAACTTCATTAGATTCGGTATGGAAAAGATATTAATAGTCAGTGAATCTTAAGTTAATCGTGAAATAAAGTTATATTTTTAGTAAAGGTTATTTAATTGTATATTTTGTTATTACATATGATTTGTTATATTATCTGAACTAAACATTCAGTCAGATGAGGCAGCATGTGATTAAAGTAGTTAACTTTTTATTGTCATAGATTGCTAAACCATATGAGAAAATTTAATTTAAATCCCATTAAATTTTAGCTGATAGTATTATTTTGAGGGGCTTATAAACTTTAAAATTAAACTCATGGAGTCATTCCAAGGGTTCATGATCGTTTGTTCATCAGGGAGGTTTCATTTAGCAATGGAGTGTATATAAAAAAAAAAATTAATATTTCATTAAACACATGAATTCCATAAACAACTATAAACCTTCATCCTCTATTGTCTACGAACAATGTATTTTCTCTTCAGAACGCTAATCTAAACTTATTTATCAAAATTAGACTGACTCAATAAAATATTAGTTCGAAAGTTTTATTGAAAAAGCAAAAAGGCAGTATCTTATGAAACTTGTGAAATACAGAAAAAAAGGTGTCCTTGATGAGGGAACGCAACTTAGGTATAAAAGAAATTCTAGTGGAGATTTCAAACTAAATTAATGTTATTAAGAAAACCAGTGACAGCTAAGTAAGGGAGTGAGTCAAGTGATGCCTTCCTTATTGATTTATTTAGATGTACCATATGATTATACCATTAGATTACCAGGAATTTATACTTTTCGAATAATTCACATTTAATTTTTTTCTTGGATGGAGGTTGAATATAATATGTGTTTCAAAAGATTAAGTGCTATTAGTAAAATACTTAGAAATTTAAACCATTTATGATCCAACTTTTTAAACAAGTTTTTCAGCAATTGTATATAAAACTTCTGATTCCATCACAAAAATGGATCCCTCTAAAGAAAAACAAATCAGTCCACCGATCCAAGAGATAACACTGGTCGACAAAATTTAACTTTTTTTCTTTCACAAGAATTAAAATAACAGATTCTAAAAGTATTTTTCGTGCTGAATTCAAATATAATTACAGTTTTTTCCCATCGGGCAGGAGTTTTGTGTGATATTCATTTGAATTTTTTATAATATTCCAAAAAATCCGTAACTAGCTATCTAACTCAAAATTATAACTACTGATTCTGGCTTACCTAGAAAGTGGTAGATAGATATTTTGCATCTGGAACGTCTCTCATTTTAGTCCAACAGTAGTCAGCCAGCATATTGGAACTCCACTTGCCTTGGTACCTCTTCTCTATTGTAGAAATTTGCTGATGAAAACGCTCACTGTGTTCATCGCTGACAGCTCCAAGGTTTTCGGGGAAGAAGTCCAAGTGAGAGTCCAAGAAGTGAATTTTTAAAGACATGTTGCATCCCATAGCTTTATAAGAATGCAGAAGATCAGCCACTATGTCACGATAGTTTTCTGCTTTATGGTTTCCAAGAAAATTGCAACACAAACTTTTGAAAGACTGCCAGGCTGCTTTCTCCAGTGGATTTAACAGTCCCTCGAAATGTTCATCAGCCATTAATGATCGGATTTGTGGTCCTATAAAAACTCCTTTCAATTTAGCATCACTGACTTTAGGGAATTTCGATTTCAAGTACAAGAATCCATCAGAAAGTTTATCCATAGCTTTGACGAAATTTTTCATAACTCCTAACTTAATATGCAATGGAGGTAAAAATATTTTTTCAGGCTTCACTAAAGGGACACATGCCACATTTTTCTGGCCAGGGATAAGAGATTCACGTTTTGGCCATGACTTTCTAACGTAGTGATACTTCTTATCTCTGCTGTCCCACTCGCACAAAAAACAGCAAAATTTGGTGAACCCAAGTTGCAAACCAAGCAATAAAGCAATGACCTTTAAATCATCTCAGATATTCCATTCATATTTTCCATATTGTATTTTCTCTAAAACTAGTTTCATATTTTCATATGTCTCTTTCATATCAGCGGCATGCGCTACCGGTATTGATGGAAGTTTATTGCCAATATGTAGCAGCACAGCCTTGAAACTTACTTTAGAGGAGTCTATGAACAATCGCCACTCATCTGGCCGGTGTTGAAGCCCAAGAGTTTCCATAACTGAACAAATATTATTAAAAAACACAATACCATTTTCTTCAGAGAAGTATACTTTGAAAACACTATGGCGGCTACGATATCTACTAATTCTTACATCTTTTTGGAGTAGATTCCACCCTTTGAGTCTGGAAGCTAAAACTTCCGCTTGCTGTTTAGACAGATTTAAATCGCGAATCAGGTCACTAAGGTCTTGCTGATTGGGAAAGTATGGTTCTGATGAACAGCTACTGGCTTCATATGTAAGATCATTTTTATTTTCATCTGAATCATTTGGAATTTCAGTCAGGTCAGAACCAGAGTTATCACTTAAGGTTGTATCTGCATATACTGGTACGGGGAACTCTTCACTGTGTAAGACAGGTCTCATTGCAGATTGCAAATTCGGATACTTAACTTTATATTTTGTTTTAGATGTGATTCCTTTAATATTTGTCAAACAAAAATAACAGTCAGTTATATGATCCTTCGGTTCCCTCCAAATCATGGGAATTGCAAATGGCATAAGATGTGTACCATTTTTCCACCCAGTCAGCAGTCTAAAACACGAAACAGCATGTATTTGGGGCCCAGCTCTTATCAAAATCACCAACTTGACAGCCAAAGTAAAGTTTATAACACTTCTTTACAAGTGGGGTCAAATTTCGCCTCTGAGACTTGAAGGTCAGCTCACCACAAATATAGCAGAAATTATCTGCATGATTTACACAATTTCTTGGCATGATGAAAAAATAAAGCACAGAAATACAACATGCACAACATACACCATACACTTCTAAACAGAAAGGAAGTTAATATTTCACTACTCAACAATCTCACAGTCAGCTCAATACTGACACATCACAATGCCAAACAGGTCTGAACATGTCTAAACAACAATAATGAACAACAATGAACCTGCACAATCATGTTTTATTGCGCTTCAGCATGACATTGCAAATAATTTCAATAATACAGCTTGAGTAAAATAGCTACATATGAGGTAACGGTTCCTATGACAGGTCAAAGAAATCGCTAAAATCATATTTTGAAAAGTAGCTTTTACAGAAAAACTATGCCTGATGGGAAAATTCTGACTACATATCTGAATTCAGGATGGAAAATGCCACTAGATTCACTATTCAGATCTCTTGTGAAAAAAACCTTGTCGACCAGTGTAATCAGGGAACAGAGAAAGTGAGCCCAATGGCTGAAAAATATATATATATATATTTTTTTTTTGGACTTGAACTGCTCTGAAACGCATATAGGGTCATTAGATATCAAGTGGTCCAAAGTGGTTGCTCGATCATTTTAGAAAAAAATTATATTGTTATTTACTTCTGAATTTAGTTGGAAGATATATATATATATATATATATATATATATATATATATATATATATTAATTGATAAAAGTAGCAAAAAAATCTTCCTTCCTTTACCATAAATATTTATTTATAGCATATGTTGTTAACGTTTCAGGGCTGTTTCCCCAATCTCAAAACATAAAATAATTTTTCAATCGTATGATTGAATGTCTTTAAATAAATATTACAACAATTACATCACTGTCATATGCTTAAAAACACTGTTTTACATCTTAAATATATTAGCTCATACTTGTCGATTTTTCATTTTCATTGGACCGAGAGTCCAGCAGCCTTTAGTCAAATGAAAAATGGACAAGTATGAGCTAATATATTTAAGATGTAAAACAGTGTTTTTAAGCATATGACAGTGATGTAATTGTTGTAATATTTATTTAAAGACATTCAATCATACGATTGAAAAAAAATTATTTTATGTTTTGAGAATGGGGAAACAGCCCCAAAACGTTAACATATGCTATAAATAAATATTTATGGTAAAGGAAGGAAGATTTTTTTGCTACTTTTATCAAAAAAATTATTTTACCACCAATTACGTATGGAATCAGTAGTTCAAATCAATTTTTAAAAAAAAATTAGGATCAACTGTTTCAAAATGGCAGCTATTTTGGTTTCACCTTTCAGGCCGATTTTTGAGTTTTTAAGCTCTCACAGAAAACTCATTTTCACAAGACTGATAAGTCATAGACTAATAATTCAAACAAGGTTGTTTTCCTTAAAGTCTGTTCTATATTTCGTGTTCTCTTTATTATTTGAATATTTTGAAGTCCAATACTTGAAAAGTGCTATTACAAAAACTGCTTTAAATTCTCAAAACACCTTTTTTGAGGGTAAGTTTTGGGTATAAGGGCATGTACATCAAAGCTGATTTTGGGCATGATAATAAACCTAACTAACAAGGGGAGGGCACAGCTATGGGGTCGTCGATCGGGCCCATTTTTTTTCTGGTGATCCTATATCGGAAAATAGTCGACACGTGTCCGAGCGTTCCGTCCAATGGGCCTTAAGTGCTGAGAAAAAAAATAAAATACCTTGAAAATCCTTTATTTTTTATCTTGAGTTTGGAAAATGATATCGACATGATTCTTTTACTAATTCATTTATTTTAAAGAGTAGATTAAAGTAAAAATACAATCGTTAAAGAATTGTTCATATTTCTTCAATTTAATGCAAAAAAAGCTTCAAGTTTTCAAGTAAACTAGCTTTATAAATTTTTTCACATAAAAAACAATAGCAGAATTGAGTTCAGAACCTCAAGAAACCCTGATGTCTTAAATATCAGTTAAAGATCCGGGGATGTATATAGTTCCATGTTTTTTGAAGAAGAAAAAAAGTTACTTATTTACTACTTAAAATTAACTAAACTTTATTTTTCTTGTTAAAATAGTTTTAAATTTTATCAACTTGAATTTTTACAGCATGGCGGAAGTAAATCAGCAGGAGCTGTAAAAAAAGTTTCTTTTGGGTCAGTGTACCAGAAGTTGATTCCATGTGAGAAAAGACATACTGTTAGAAGTGGAAGAATTAATATGGATTTCAGTACTCAAAAGGGTTCTATAGGATTATCTACTGGAGTTTTCAGTAGGCTTGGAAAAAGTCATTATTAACATCTGTACATACTGCCTTTTCTCATAATTTCTTTGTAAATATTGTATTATTAAAATACACATCATAAATATATTCTAATTTATTGTTAATGTCCTATAAAATTATTAAAGTGTAATTAGATTTTGAATGTATTTATTTGTATTTGATTTTTTTTAGTAAGTATAGTTTATTTTATTTGTTGATATAGGAAATCATATTTACTAAACATTGTATTTTAGTTAAATATGTGAATAATAGATAAGTTACCTTATATTTACCGGTAATTTGAATTTCATGATTGTTCTGACATTCAGGTATTGAAACATCCTTTTAATACTATAATTCAAAGTAAAATTAATTATATAGTTCTGTTAATTTTTTGCAACTGACTAATAAAAATATAATTAATGAGTGAGTACTATTATGTCGCTTATTATTTTACCATTAATAAATTTGTGATTATCTATTTCATCCTAGTTACCTATTTATTAAATCCTTGTTTATTAAATATTGTTTCCAACCCAAGGTTGGTCATAGCCCCTTCAATAATCCTCCACCATTGAGCTATACTGTACAGCCTTTTTTTCCAGTTTTCCTGTCAGTTCTGCTCCTAAGACAGCTTGCATCAGCCGCTACCAAATATATCCGCCATAGCTTTGGTCGTTTGGCTCTTCTAGTATGATGCAGTACGTCTCTTGAAATTATGATGAGGATCTCAGACGCCTAGCTCAATCTTAATGACTTAAACCACATCAATCTTAGAAAATATATTATAGAATCCCCATAAATAGAAAATTGATCCTAAAATCTTTCATTGTGCCAAATGTTCTTAAGAGCTTCCCCTGAAATAAAAAACACACTCTTTGTCAGAATCTAAGTCTGAGATGCATAACATAACTCTTCGAATTAAATATGCGCTTACTCAGATGATAAATGTCTTTCAGCAAGAAATATTTTATCACTGAAAGAGGTTTTTAAAGAGTTAAAATCTGAACGATAAAAAATTAGCCTCACTATCAATGAATATAAGAACAAGTATATGAATCTTAGTCCGAATGGAAATTCAAGGATAGAGAGAAAAAAGAAATGGAAGGGTTCTGTTTCGAAAGATTGAAAATGTTTACTTACCTAAGCATGTAGATCAAGGAGGAAATTTAAATCACTACAAAGATCTGTAATAGAATTATGGTAGGTAAGCACGCCTTTATGCCAATATTAAACTTTTCCGTTCTTCCTAACAATCACGGAAAACAAAAATTAATTTATACAAAATGCTGGTGAGACCTGTTGTGATGTACATTTCCGAAACATGGACTCAAAGCAGCGTTACAATAAAAAGGTTAAAGTATTTGAAAGGAAAGTGCTTAGAAAAATCTATGGGCCAGTTTCAGTGGAGGGGATTGGCGAATAAGAAAAAACATTGAGCTGTATAACATGCATGCGCGAATGCAACATTGTTAGTTTCATAAAGGGGAGGTGAATAGAATACGCCTGTTTACGCCATATAATGAGAATGCCAACGAAGACTTTGTTCACCCCTATGCAAGGTACAAGAAGTAGGGGTCGCCCCGAGACGATGGTTGGATGATGTGGAAGGAGATTTTCAAAACAAATGGGAAAAGGAAAGTATTGTGCAGACAGCAGTGATCTAATATCGTAAGGAAAGCAAGGCCCACACTAGGGTCCAGTAAGTAAGTCCGTACACAGGTAATTATTTAGTTGCTGATTTTTATTTAGATTCAATTTTGGTTGAAAAATACAAAGCATGTGCTCATTCCTGTCTTCGCATATTGGTGATTAAAAAGGATCCGCAAATGTCATGCCATGCCAAGACTCACCATACTCTAGCATGGAATCCTATTCAGATTGTATCCAGTGGAAATTTCTTAGAACAAGGAAAAAAAAATTACCAAAACTTCTTAGAACTGCCATATTAAAAGAAGTCCATGCCACCCACATCAGTATAACAAAATGAAGCAGCTGGCGAGAAGATACCTATATTGGGAAGGCCTGGATATGGAAATAAAACATACTGTCCGAAGGTGTTTGGAATGTGCGCCATTAAGAAACAACCCGCCAAAAGTCACTGTACACCCTTGGGGTGACCCAGATGCTAATTGAGAACTCCTTCATATAGATTACGCTGGCCCAATGAACGGTTTCTACTTTATTCTGTACATCTACAAATCAGGTGTCCTCTGTTGGAAGATTTATTCTCCACCCATTAATTCCCTAACCAGATTGTGTCAGACAACGCCTCTATTGTCACAACGATTCATTGCTCCTGGACACCCACTAACTAATGGACTCGTAGATCGAAGCGACCAAACACTGAAAAGAAGATTGAAAACGACAGCAAGCGAACCAGGAACAATGTCTGAGAAGGTGAAAAGAATCCGAGCTACGCACCGGTACCGGAAAAGGATTCTCTGACACAAACTGGTTAGGGAATCCATGGGTATATATTCTCCACCCATGGATTCCCTAACCAGTCCAACGGAGTTATGGACACCTGGGTGATTCTCATATGAATTGGCCACATAGTGTCCCTGGTCTTAACATACGTTTTTCAGATATTTTTTTATATCCAAAAAAAAGTTTGGATATTTATCGTATAGTTTTCTGTTATAGCAATACGATGGTAATATTTAAATGAACCTAGGCATCATAAAAAACAAAGTATCTCAACGTGAAGTTTGAAAATGTGACGAGTGTTACAGTCCCCAAGCTGGTTATGCTTAGTTCACCACATCCTGAAATGAACCCCTGATAATTAATTAAATTTGAACAATGAGGTATTTCATTGTAATACGGTGATGTTTAAAGGTATGAATGATATTTTTAGTTACCTCTAATACTTCGAATGGAAATCAGGAAAATGAATCTGTCCCCAAGGTTAGTAGAAAAATTCATAGCGGCTGTTCTGGGCAACACTGTTCTTCGAAAATGTTGGGAATGGCCATGATAACCTTTGTTTATAATACCGGCTATCAGTCGATGTACAAACTTGGAGAAGAAAGTATCTGATAGGCAGTTATATGATATCACATGCAAATGTATGTATGTCACAAAAATTAGTCGTCACGAGTGTTATGTTAATTGTATGTATCAGCGTTCATTGAAAAATGCCGAATGATGATAAAGAATGCCGAATGATACGGGCAAAAGATGTCGGTTAGAGACATTTATTCGAGTTCATCCTCTCATACATGTCCGACACTTATTTTAGCTAAGGATGGAGGTTTTCTGTGAAAATGTCACGACTGTTACGATAAAAATGTAACTCTCGTGACGGAAAAATAATAGTTTGGATGTATTGTTAAGTTTTAATGCCTATATGATTCATTTCTTTTGTGTAGCTATTTTAAGCTGTAGAAAGGAGCAATAGAGAAAAGAAAAATAGAAGAAGAATATAATGCGAAATATATTCTTTATAAAAAAGAGATGTTGGCCAAGAGAAGGAAAATAAACAAAATGATAGCTTGTTAAACTAGAACTATTCAATCTACTCAGCTTGTGAAAATACTGCTCGATCTTTAACTTTGACAGCAAAGGAGTGAACGAATTAATTATCGGTGAATCGTTGACACCAACTTCATTTCAAAAACTGAGTAAAATCTCTGCAGAAAAATCAAATATAGTTGGATTAACGAGATGATCAATGAGCTGGAAATATCCGAAGAAAAGCCTAAGCCTTGACAGAATGACTTATTCTTAGATAAACTAGCGAAAATAATAGGCTACTACTGATCTTCGCGAGTAAAGCAGTAGGACTGACTAGAAGCCATCCCCGTGATTATTGTACACCAAAAGGAAAGCAAGATTCGATGCCTTAAAAATGAGTTATTACACTGTGAGTGTCGAAAGTGAGAGAGAATAAAAAAAAAAATAGAAACGCTCGTCAGTAAACTCATTTTTGAGTTCGAACTGAAAAACTTTGTTCAACTTTGTATTCTTGAACATCTTATTGATGATATTCACATCAAATTTTAATCACAAATCTGAATTTTTTAAACCCAAAATTCAATGTCTAAAAAAGTCAAATGGTCAAATTAAATGAGAATCACCCACCTAAGTTTTAGGAGCATCTCGAGCAACACGACCTTCCAGCCATTTGTTTTTGGTGTCAATGCACAGTAAAAAGTAGAAACCGTTCATTGGGCCAGCTATGTGAAGGCGTTGTCGCGTTGAAGCGTTCAAGCTTTGAAGCGTGGAAATGCTGAAATGATGTGAGTTATTATACCCTCTATTGTGAACAACGTTTAGTGCTTACACCCATGACATCTTTCATACGTTCAATAAACTCTTTTCTAATAACAAAACATTACTTATAGCCATTTCTGAAGAATAGCTTTGGCAAATATATCAATATGGCAAAAAAAAAAAACTGTTTTATTTTTTTGGCACTTGGACCCTTATGCATTTCCACGCTTCAATTAGCATCTGGGTCATCCCAAGGGTGTACTATGACTTTTGGCGGGTTGTTTCTTAATGAGCCACGCCCCTTACGTACTTTAAAACGTCATATCAACCAACAACCATCCCTTTAGATCCAGAACAGGAATTCACTCCAACCTTCTGGTACAAATGAAGTAATTCAGCCTTCGCCGAAACACTCCAGTAATACCCCTCAAATTCCAACTAACCCACAAAGAAGAATACGTCGACCAGCATACCTCAAAGATTGTGACTGCAACGGCCAAGATGAAACCGAAGATATTGAATAGTGTTTTCCTTCGTGATCTTCGTTTCATTATATTGTATTTTATTTATTTATTTATTAATGTACTTATTCTTTTTAATTATTTTGTTAATTTCCGAATACTTTTTTTTTTTTCGGTTGGCGCATTAGGCCTAATGAGACCTTTGGCCGCGCAGTGTGGTCTTCTTGCAGATATTTATGTTGCTTGAAGGAGCTCAGACAGCCTGGAGGGGGTAGCCCAACCTCACGTTGCTGCAAGCCATGGTCACCATGGTACAGCGGCAGACTGTCCATAGCTCCATACCAATCCCAATGGGGCCAATTTGGCATTGTCCTTCCCACCGATGGCGTCAGCTCTCTCGGGTTCAAGGACAGTGACAAACCGGTCTAGGTCCAAGGATTATGGTAGCCAAGAGTCAGCAGGCCCCGAGGACCTTTATTTCTTTCCCTGAAGCATACCGTCCTTGTACCAAATCTCCGAGCGGTTACTGATATCCTGGAAAATCACACCGAGATTCTCGATGTAATACACGGGGAAGGTACATCTCTCCTACGCCCGGTCGGTATGAGTCGCCTCCAGTAGGCTGACGGGCCTCACATACCCGGGGGTGGGGGTAGACTTGGACTGCGTGGCGTTCATTGGCGGGTGGTCACCCGAATGGAGCGGTCACCCATCCAAGTACTAACCACGCTCGACGTTGCTTAACTTTGATTACCTATTGCAAGCGCCTTTGTCCACTCGGCCATCCCGGCCCCCAATTTCCTAATACTACACTACTTTATAGTTTTTTTTGTATTATTTCATAGAACATTACCAAAAACTATTTCTTTTAAAGTGGCGGACGACTGTTGAATCTGTTATCTTTTTCCCGCCAATGTTATATCACTAAGGGAAGGTTATTCCTTGTTCTTGAGTCATGTGTGACTTGTGGTTAGAATAAATATTACATTGTTCAATCAAAGGCGTGTGTTTTTTTTACAAAGTCTCAATAAGACATAATATACCCGCAGAATAATAATGCAGAATATCATTACTCTCCACTATTATATATATATAAATTTATTCATCTAAGAAATAAACAAATGGAAAACTTCTTGAAACCTGTGCGCTTCGAGACTGAACCTGGATCCGAAAACTCTGTTCAGCTATGGAAGCATTGGAAGAAAACTTTTGGGAGTTTCCTTAATAAGTTATCACTAAAAGAAACTTTATCATCTGAAGAGAAACTAAATCTCTTAATCAATTATGTTTGACAACCAGTATATGACCATTTTTCGGAATGCAATACGTATGAAGATGCTATTCAAACCATTTTCTAATATACATAAAGCCGACGAGCGAAATATTTTCGAGGTATCAGCTAGCTTCTCGTAAGCAAATGTCTGGTGAGTCGATAGATCGGTACTTATTAGCACTAAAAGTATTTAGCAAAGAATGCCAATTTGCCGCAGTAACAGCCGAAGAGTATAAAAACTATTTCATTAGAGACGCATTCATAACGGTCTCGTCTCTCCTGTTATTCGACAACGTCTGCTTGAAAATAACTCGTTGACGTTAAAAGAAGCCTCTATACAAGCTAGAGCTTCGGAAGCAGCTCAAAATCAGGCAGCTTATTATACCCCTAATAATTATCATAGCTCTTCACTTAATGCTTCTACTATTTTTTTTTTTTTTTTTTTTTTTTTTGGGGGACTTTAAGGCTTTCACTGAAGCCCTATACTGCCCATACTATATTTCGCATGCTTAATATATAAATAAATAAAAAACATTTAATGTTTTACCACGCTCAGATAAAACTCAACTTTATTTTCTAACCTTCACTATTCAATCATAAGGATAATCCCATATGACATCTTCCCTCCGAAGATTTTTAAAGATCAAGCCGATTAGGTGGCTTAATAATCCGTCCGTATCTGGTTACCTGAAGGTTATGTCCTTTACATTCTTGTGAATCTTGAGGCGAAGAATGTTCTGAGTTTTCAGGTTCAGTGTTCTCTGCTTCAGGAAAGAGTAGCATTTCTGCTGATGTTCTGTCCCTAGGGTTAGCTTTAGTAAAAGACCTTTTCATTTGAGAAGTGTTTCTTCTCAGGAGCCTCTTGTCATCATCTCTTGAAATCTAGTAGGATCTAGGCTCTTCTCCTTTTCTCTCAACCTTCCCTTTTATCCAGTGTTCGAAAAACGATATCATCTCCTTTTATAAATGATGATTCCTTTGTCGGAAGTCGGTGTCGGTCATAAATATCCTTGGTTAAGTCCTGATTGATCTTTCGGAGTTCTCTGATATTGTTTTGAACATGAGGCTGGAGAATCTCTCTGGCACGTGGCAATTCTGATCTGAGAACACGACTGTTAAGGATCTGAGATGGAGAACAATTAAGACCGGTTATAGCAGGGGTGTTATATTCAAAGACTTATTTTCTAAAGTCACTTCCATCTTCAAAACTTTGCTTCATTTTCTTGTCATCTTGCCACTGCCCTTTTTGGCAAATTTTGGTTGCTATACTTCTCACAGGTCCTGCACATTCTAACAATTGATTCGACATCACGGCTCATTGATGGCCAAAAATACAGTTATCTTGCTTTCTGTAATCATTTAGTAATTCCAGGATGTCCTTTGTGTAAAGAATGTAATATCGACACTTTCAAACCCTCAGGTACAACTATTTTATCCTGACAGAACAATATACCATCTTCAAAAAACAGATATTGTATCTTGGAAAAAGGTAAAAGTTCCATTTGTACCATAGGCCAACCATTCCGGCAGTATTCTAGAACCTTAACTAGTATTCTATCAGTAGCGGTGGACAGTCACAGTCTCATCTTTTGATCACAGCTTAAAGGCAGATTTTAACAGATACTATGCACCATTTCAAACATTTCTTCGTCTTCTTCAGTGTCTTTTAGAAAATTTCTTTAAAGTAGGTGGAAAATGAAGTTGTTTGCCAGGAATATAGTTTACGTTTAGATTATAACGAAGTAGTTTAATTCTAAATCATTGCAGTCTTGTCGATCCATTTTTGCAAATATGTTTCAGGAATATTGTCGACAGAGGCTTGTGATCAGAATGAACAATAATTGAAGGCATTCCATAAATATAGCGATGAAACTTGGAACACCCAAAATATATAGCAAGCATTTCTTTTTCCGACTGACTATAATTCAGTTCTGAAGCGTTCATTTGCCTGGAAACACATGCCACAAGTTTCAGTTGACCATTATCTTCTTGAAAGAGACAACTTCCGATTCCATTTTTGCTTGCATCACAATTATGCATTATTATAGTTTTCTTTTTAGGATCAAATGGAACTAGTGCTGGTGCATCACAAATAAATACTTTTAACAGTGTAAATGCTTTTTCTTGAGATTGTGTCCAAAGCCACTGATATTCTTGCATAGTAATTTTGTTAAATGGGCAATCAATTCGGCCATCTTTGGAATATAATTTCGGACATAGTTAAAACAACCAATGACCTTTTGTAAATTCTCTATATTTTTGGAGATTCTAACTTCATAATGGCTTCAATATGTTTTGGATCGATTTTCATACCCTCCTTATTGAATAATTGCCCAACATACCTCACTTCGGTTTCAGAATATGCAGCTTCCCCTTGTTAAAAACAGCACCAACTTCGCGAGCTCTTTTCAACACTTTTTCAACTGTAATATCATGATCTTCCTTAGACTCCCCCGCCACCAAAAGGTCGTCTATCCAATTGATCACGTTTTCAATGTCACCAAAATATTTCTCTGCTGCCTCCTGAAAGTCTTCGGGAGCGCTGGAAACCCCGAAAGGAAGAACTGTATATCGGAAAAACTCCAAAAGGAGTGGCGAAACAGCACTTCCATGAAGATTCATCAGTAAGTGGTAAATGATGAAAACCTTCCGAGATCAAAGACAGAAAAATATTTTTTTCCTCTGAGCTTCAGGGCTACGTCTTCAATTGTCGGCATGATTTTCAGTCTCCTGACTATAAATTCATTCAAATCCCGTGGGTCTAGACATAAAAGAATTTTCCCATTCGGCTTTTCGACTATTACGATTTTATTAAGGCAGGCTCTGGGTGAAATTTGGTCAACTTTTACTATTGCATTACATGTTTATAATCTAACTCTTTCTTCAGTGGTTCCTATAATATATGTGGAACTCGAGTTGGTGGGTGGAATATTTCAGGGTTTTCTACTCTCAGTGGAATAGAAGAAGGATGGGGAAATTTTCAAGAACCCGTAAACACATCTATATTCTATCTAATGAAATTTTCTGAGGATGATTGGCAACTTTCTTTGGAAACGATGAAAGATTAATGAATTAAGAAGATTAATGAAATGGCGAAACTTATACGCTTATGCGTAGTGATCAAAGACTGTCCCAAAACCTTAAGCTCGGGTAAATCTTTAACAGCAAGTGGTACTGTACAGGTAAGGTTACTGTAAATTCACAGAGCCAATTGGGACCAGGCCACCACAGAGCACAATCTGCGAGTTCATTCGGTAGAACACCTCTTGAAGCTAAGTCGGCAGGATTCTGACAAGATGGTACATGATGCCACTGATGAGGTTACGTATATGTTAGAATATAACTTGTTCTATTAGCTACAAATGTCTTAAGCTGTTGAGGAGCGATTCGTAACCAACCAAGGACAATAGTTGAGTCTGTAAACAGAATCATTTCTTTTATTGAGTTGGAGAGGCAAAACTCCTTTAATGAATTGATTAGTTTTGTAAGCAGATGTGCTGCACAGAGCTCTAATCGAGGAATTGATATAACCTTCTTTGGGGCTAGTCTCGTTTTAGCTGTCAGCAGATACGTGTTGGTGCTTGCATGGCTTGTAAGTAGATTACAGCTGCAGAGCCCTTTTCACTTGCGTCGCAGAATCCAAATAGTCTAAGTTGGCCCTCTGAATTCGTGGTAGGTCAATCTCCATAACACTGGGTAATTGTTGCAGAAATCTATTCCACGTTTCCACAATGTCAGATGATGGAGGATCATCCCAGTTTAATTTTAAAGACCAAAGTGATTGTATTAGATGTTTTGCTGGAAATATGACAGGAGCAAGAAACCCAAGTGGATCAAATAATCTAGCGGTGGTCGATTGCATAGAGCGCTTTGTGGGCCTTGATGTATTTATGTTTACATTGTAACGAAAACAGTCAGTCTGAGCATTCCAGTGCATACCAAGCACGTTAGTGATTAAATCTTCTTGGGGAATACATAAGTCATTCTGACGATTTTCTTGTGGTATAGTTTTCATGAACTCCGCTGAATTGCTAGCCCATTTATGGATCGGAAAACATTCCTTGTCCAGTAATTGTATGAGCTGAGTCTTTAAAGCAATCGTTTCCTCATATGTTTCCACGCCAGTTATAATATCGTCCACATTAACATCCGTTTCAAGTCTCTTGCTAATGGAAAATCCTTACCCTCATCTTCTCTTAGCTGAGTTAACACTCTAAGTGATAGATACGGCGAAGATTGACCGTAAGTCAAAGTACATAATTCAAAAGTTTTGAGTGCTTCTTCCGGAGAATTACGCCATAGTATATGCTGATAGACTCTGTGTTCAGGAATAATTAATATCTGGCGAAACATCTTGACAATGTCAGCACATAACACAATACGGTGTTTGCGGAAGTTCATAACAATTTTAGAGATATCTAGCTGCAATTTAGAACCCACAATAGGGTTATCATTAAGGGAGCCAGATGGTGTCCACATTGGGGCATCGAAAAAAACTCTAATTTTTTGGTCATTGTTAGGGCCCTTAAATACCGCGTGCGTCCATACGGAATGATATATTTGGAAGGCCTAGATGCTTCCTTCATGTGATTGAGTTCCAGGAATTCATTCATGAAGAAGTGATATTTTTCTCTAAGAACTGGCTGCCGGCTAAGTTTCTTTTCGAGATTGAGAAATCAGGTGCTAGCTAGCGATTTAAATTCAGAGTACTCCAAAGTTTGATCACGTAGAGGTAATACAACCATATAACTCCCATCTTGCTGTCGTTGGACGTTGTCTTTAAAATACTTCTCACATTCAGCATAGTATGGATGAGGATAGGAAGTGGGATGGATCTCTTCTAGTTCCCAAAAGCTTCTTAAAAAGGAATCTGAAAGAGGGGTTTCCATAATAGACAAGCACACCTCAGCCGATGGGAAGAATTCTGAAGGAGGAACTCCAATAACAACATGCTCAAAGATAGTTGGGAATGTTCCAATATTGTCAGATAACTTGATGCTTGGTTGTGAAGAAATTATTTGAAAAAATCTGGTGCGTGCTCGCAACACACAACTTTCACTTACCAACTTACTTAGATTAGAAATTAATGCGTTTTGTTAATTGCCACTTCTCTAATGAACAGAACGGCTTTAATTATGAACAATGGTCTGTCATTAAAGGCGTACTCCGCATGCGTGGGCTCAACGAGTTTTATGAGTTGACTGAATATTTTTCTTTTTTTCTCCTCTTTATGTTTTCTTTATTTTTATCATATCTCATATTTAGCCATTTCTTATTTTTAGGCGTAACGAGAGACAGTTAATTTCTCCATGTAAACAAAAACAAAGGTTTACCCCCCCCCCTCCTGGCTACCGCGACCAACGTTTTCAATGCGATCTCTTGTCAGTTCTCGCGAACTAAAATTTTAAAAACCGTAATTAATACGGCTTTTTTTTCGCGACTAGTTACCTCTCGCATAGGTAATTAGTCCAAAAATCTTTATTAGGTAAGACTATAGATTGGGGAGGGGGGGCGGGTTAACCCCGACCCCACCAGGAACCGCCACCGTCGCCAACTAGTTGTCCCCGCGCTCCGGTTACCTCTCGCACTCGTTAATTTTCATTAACTAATTACTATCGGTTTTTTTCTTTCCTAGCTAATTACCTCTCGCAAAGGTAAATATTCAAAAAGTCCTTATTATGTGGTGAAGCGGCGGGGGAGGGCGGGTGGGGTTTTACCCCCCCCCCTCCTGGCTACCGCGACCAACGTTTTCAATGCGATCTCTTGTCAGTTCTCGCGAACTAAAATTTTAAAAACCGTAATTAATACGGCTTTTTTTTTCGCGACTAGTTACCTCTCGCATAGGTAATTAGTCCAAAAATCTTTATTAGGTAAGACTATAGATTGGGGAGGGGGGGCGGGTTAACCCCGACCCCACCAGGAACCGCCACCGTCGCCAACTAGTTGTCCCCGCGCTCCGGTTACCTCTCGCACTCGTTAATTTTCATTAACTAATTACTATCGGTTTTTTTCTTTCCTAGCTAATTACCTCTCGCAAAGGTAAATATTCAAAAAGTCCTTATTATGTGGTGAAGCGGCGGGGGAGGGCGGGTGGGGTTTTACCCCCCCCCCCCCTGGCTACCGCGACCAACGTTTTCAATGCGATCTCTTGTCAGTTCTCGCGAACTAAAATTTTAAAAACCGTAATTAATACGGCTTTTTTTTCGCGACTAGTTACCTCTCGCATAGGTAATTAGTCCAAAAATCTTTATTAGGTAAGACTATAGATTGGGGAGGGGGGGCGGGTTAACCCCGACCCCACCAGGAACCGCCACCGTCGCCAACTAGTTGTCCCCGCGCTCCGGTTACCTCTCGCACTCGTTAATTTTCATTAACTAATTACTATGGGTTTTTTTTTCCTAGCTAATTACCTCTCGCAAAGGTAAATATTCAAAAAGTCCTTATTATGTGGTGAAGCGGCGGGGGGGGGGGGGGCGGGTGGGGTTTTACCCCCCCCCCTCCTGGCTACCGCGACCAACGTTTTCAATGCAATCTCTTTTTAGTTCTCGCGAACTAAAATTTTAAAAACCGTAATTAATACGACTTTTTTTTCGCGACTAGTTACCTCTCGCATAGGTAATTAGTCCAAAAATCTTTATTAGGTAAGACTATAGATTGGGGAGGGGGGGGCGGGTTAACCCCGACCCCACTAGGTACCACCACCGTCGCCAACTAGTTGTCCCCGCGCTCCGGTTACCTCTCGCACTCGTTAATTTTCATTAACTAATTACTATGGGTTTTTTTTTCCCAAGCTAATTACCTCTCGCAAAGGTAAATATTCAAAAAGTCCTTATTATGTGGTGAAGCGGCGGGGGAGGGCGGGGGGGGTTTTACCCCCCCCCCTCCTGGCTACCGCGACCAACGTTTTCAATGCAATCTCTTTTATTTTTATCATATCTCATATTTAGCCATTTCTTATTTTTAGGCGTAACGAGAGACAGTTAATTTCTCCATGTAAACAAAAACAAAGGTACTTTACAAGAAAGAAAGAAACAAACAAAAAAGGCCCGCCCCCCCAAAAAAAAGCCCCCTCAGAACATTTTAATAATGATAAAGCTTACCTGATATTTAAGTTTAAACCTAATTTTCATTAAACATGACGAATTTGATAAAAATCGTTTAAGCCGTTTTGAGATAATCGAAAAAAAGGTAAAAATTGGAAAAAAGTCATGAAATAAAGTGCCCCCTCAGTTGGACCAATTTTGATAAAATGTTGGCTTTTACATATCTGGTATATACATACATCAAATACCCAGTTTTTTCAAAATCGTTAAAGCCGTTTTTGAGTAAATAAAAAATATGTACACGTGAAATTGGTACAAAATTTATTAAGTAAAGTCCCCTCTCCGGTTGATCAATTTTGATGAAATTTGTACAGTCGTATCTCGGGCATATACATACATCATATACCCAGTTTGATCAAAATCGTTACAGCCGTTTTTGAGTAAATAAAAAAAACACGTGAAAATGATACAAAATTTATTAAGTAAAGTCCCCCCTCCGGTTAATCAATTTTGATGAAATTTTTAGTCATATCTCGGGCATATAAATAGATCAAATACTCAGTCTAATCAAAATCGTTAGAGCCGTTTTTGAGAAAATCGAAAAAAACTTAAAAAGTTATTAAATAAAGTACCCCCTCCTTTTGAGCAATTTTGATGAAATTTTTGCTGTCACATCGCGGGCATATACCTACACTAAATACCCAATTTCAGGTTCCCACGGTTTATAGTTTTTGAGCTAGTCTGTTCACACACACACACACACACACACACACACACACACACACACACACACACACACACACACACACACACACACACACACACACACACACACACACACACACACACACACACACACACACACACACACACACACACACACTCACACACACACACACACACACACACACACACAGAGACCATTTCGCGGGACTTGGTTATTTCGACTCAGGGGGTCCCAAAACGTGTATTTCCGTTGAAAACCGGAAGTCGAAATTTTTCACGATCGCAATACTTCCACTTACTATATATTTCATATATAGGTAAGTGAAAGTAAAAATATGTCTAATCCTTGTAGAAAATCTATTGGTTTAGATTCCCAAAAGGTTTCATCAGCTAACTCAATTGACCCAACATGAGAAAGTATAGATCGGTCTAATGTAACGCTAGGCAGATTTGAAGTTACGTGTGGCATAACTAATGCGTTGCATTTGATTTCTGTTGCGAATCCCTATATTGGAGACAAAGTGCAGATTATAATGCCCTTTGATGCTGGAAGATGCGCTAAACCAACTCCGGACGAGAGTCGCCTCGAAGGTCTCCACGTGAGTCCAAGCCTGCACAAGACTCTGTTATGATAGAGAATTGTGAACCAGAATCAATCACCATTCTGATGGGGTGCACATGACCCTGCCAATCTCTAATATGGGGCGACCGCAGTTCATAACAAAACAGTCTTTAGCCCAGCAGTTGTTCCTACTAATCCTGGTGAGGATTCAGTTGAAGTAGTCTCATAGGGTTTAGAGTTCGATTCCCTGAGAGTAGAGGGATCATGCATCAGGGAATGATGTCTCTTGTTACATTGAAAGCAATTTAGCTTGGATGGGCAAGTGTTCGTTTGATGATCACTTTTCAGGCAATTCAGACACAACTTATTAGACTTGACAAATTCTACCTTCTTGTTAAGCCATACGTCGGAATTCATAACATCTGTAAAGTAAGTGGTCCTTCTTGCATTTAGAGCAATTACGGTTAGCAGGCGATTTTACCTCTATTTCTTTAGGTTTTTCAATTTTCTGACCGAAAGTTGTAAGGACCTTAGATTTTTTTATGGAGGTATTTGGAGAATTGTCATATCTTCGAACAGTTTTAATAGATTCAGATAATTCCAGGACCTTGCAGCGTTGCTGTACAAATTCTATCAGTGATTTATAAGTGGGAAAATCGGTGGTCTGCTTCTCATGGAATAGTTTCCGATTTTCAGTATCTAGACAGTCCAAAGCTAGTTGCAACTTGAAATAATCCGCTTCATCGGGAATTTTAAGATTAGACAGAGATGAGAAACTTAATCTGACACAGATTTCAAAAAGGCTAAATATGCTGGCCTGGAAGAAGATTGATTTTAAGGCCTGAATTGCTTTATCTTGTGAGGGTAAGCAGCCGCTAGTATCCGTTTATTATCATAGCGTTCCTCAAGAGCCTTCCAGGCATTATCATAATTATCGGCGAATAGCGAGAAGGATGAAACTATACGTAGAGGTTCGCCAGATAAGGAACCAACTAAATGATGAAATTTTTCAATGCCTGTCAATAATACTTCATTATGAACTATCGAAATAAATATATCCCTAAATCTGACCCACTCTAATAAGTCACCCTCGAATTTAGGTATAGAAATTTTAGTGAGCCTATGCCGCATAGAAGAGGCTTTAGAGCCTGAGTTACATTGGGATCGTTAATAGTAGACTAACCTGCCCCAGGATTTGAGAAAGTAGGTGTAGGAATTGGATTCATTACGTTTTCAAAAATTGTATCACATTCGTAGACGTACGATCGGGCAGCCTTCAAATATTTGTCTTCAATTGGAAATTCCTCTTCCTTTTCCATTAACACATGAAGCTCCCATAAGGTATCCCAATTGCTAATGTAACTTTGAAATAAATTTTCCAGTGCTCTAAATTTCCCCTTGAAAATAGGATTAGCAATTTCAATATGTGCCCTGCCCTTTAATCTTCCAATACCTTCAAAGAGGTCAGCATAGTCAATAGTTAACCTATCCAAATCTATCATATTCACTCTACTCACTAACTCTAGTTCAACGCATCCCGCCAGTCCTAATAATGGAAATGCATATGGTGTGTTCACCACTTCAAAATTTAAGTTATATTTTTTATTCTTATAAGAACAAGGTAATGTACACTTACCAACCACAGGTAGGCGTTCACCTGAATAAGTAGTGAGTTTTTTCCTCGAGCTAACATTTCGGACACATATTTGAATATTTATTCGGACACACATTGGAAAAGTTATCGGATTAAAAAGTAAGAATTAGTTTAATTTTAAATAATTAAAATGGAATCCTTTATGCGACCCCTGAGATCAATGATATGGAATGATAATCCAGCTCAGGAATGGACAGACTTCAAGGAAAGAATGGAAATATATATTGAAGCGATTGGTGGGACTAAGCTGGAAGATAAACGTAAGTGTGCTATTTTTAAACATATTGCTGGTGACAGAATCATAAAAATTTTGAATAGTTTGCCTACTAAATCAGAAACACTAAAAGATATATTTAAACAATTGGATGACTATTTTATTCCACAAAAGAATATCATTTATCTTAGATATAAATTTTTTGTTTGCTCACAGTTGGAAACAGAAATGTTTGTAGATTATGCTGTTAGGTTAAGAGAAACAGCTAATTCGTGTGAATTCGGTGAATTGTTGGATGGGCTTTTGGTGGCCAGATTTATTTCGGGCATTAAAGATAGCTCCTTAAGAGAACGACTACTTAGGGAAAAGGACTTGACAATGGATAAAGTTTTAGAACAGTGCCAAGTAATGGTAGCAACTAGGCAGCAAGGTATGGAGATGTCCGGAACTACTGCAGTGCATTATACTAAAAATGAAAGTATCAGCGGGCCCAAAGGTGAGTCTCGAGGCAGCAAGGTTTTTACCGCTATAACATTCGAACTCCTAATAAAGTAGTCCTAATAATGTAATAAAGTTTTTCATTTAGTTCAATTGTTTATCATTTAGGTTTAGTCACAAGTATTTTTATTTTATTGTTCTCATCATTGTTTTTCTTTATTTCAAATATTTCTACTTATTTTCTCTTGTAAATATTATTATGTAAATATATTCTTATATGGCAATTATTACAATCATTATTTTTTTTTTCTTCTTTATTAACTTATTTATTACTACTTATAAGACATTAAGTTCTTGAGACTGTATTTTTCAACAGGTTATCAGAAGGGGACCAAATTAGTCTCAACAATAAAGTTTTTTATTTAAAAGACGTTTCGGCTCTTTTGAGCCATCTTCAGTTCTAAAACATTTAACAATACAATTAATAAATAATAAATATTTGTAATACAGTCATTTAGTCATCTGTATTTAATATATACAGACCAGCAAAACAGGTAGACAAAATCATTTGAAGTCACACAGGGCAGATACAACTCTCAACCAATGTTCCCTAACCCCAAGACACCCAAAACACTCAGGGTGAGCAAAGTCCAATTCATTATAGTACACCCTCCAGCAAAGGCCTATTATTTAGAAAAACCCAAAACTATATGATGTACATCAGCTGTATACTTCCAAAATAAAAATTAAAGACCCGTGCAATCCATATAAACTTAAGTATTAATTTTTCTTAATATTTCCCCATATTGCATATTGAGACCTTTAGTGTCTGTTTTAAAATTGACAGACTTGTCAATATTTTCTGCAATATACATTGCTTCTAATAGCTTCCTCTTTTTGTTATTGCTTTCTTTATGTAAAATGTGGGCCCCCTAAAAGTAAAATTCGTGCTTGCTTATATGGTGGTGCTGAACAAGTGCTGACTTTTTCCTGTTCTCTTCACTTTTTTTATAATCATTTTTATGCTGATAGAGCCTATCTTTTAGATATTGCCTAGTTTCACCAATATAAGTAGCCGGGCACCTCAAACAATCAATCTTGTAAACCAGACCTGACTGTAGATTTGTATCTATTTTATCTTCCAGATTGGTGTACAAGTTTTGTATTTTGTTTGTTGGTTTGAAGGCCAGGCTAATGTCATCCACATCATAATCTTTGAATGACCTACTAATTGTCTCCGACAGCCCCTTTACATATGTGCATTTAAGGAATTTCTTCATTACTGGTTTTTTACCTTGAACCACATCATTATTTAACTGTGTATTTCCAAAAATTCTATTGTGGTTAATTGCAGACAATATTGTCTGTTGCAATTTCAGGCATTGTAATGAACGAAGTAATAGATGAGGCTATAAAAAGTACAGGGATGAGACCAAGGATTTTATTGAAATACATTGACGACCTTTTTAGTATTGTGG